>JAPQVY010000155.1:77795684-78995684 GCA_028535165.1 Quercus tomentella
GAAATCATAATATTTTACTATTTTTTTTTTTTAACAACCCACGTGTGGGGTTGGGCCAGTTGGCTGAAAACAAAACTTAATAAAAAGTTTGTCTTATTTCGATCAGCCCACATGTGGCTTTATTGTCTCTTTTTGAGAAAAGACTTTGTTGTCTTACTCTTGGGCATAGACTTTCTTTCTTATAACTTATAGGCATATTATTAAAAAAAAAAATTTGCAGCTCCGGATCTCAAGATTCCTAACAACGAAGAAGAAGAACACCGCTGAAATCTTCTTGAAGAAGATCAGTAGCTGATCCATGCCAAAGACTGCAACAACCGCACACAGCTCCATCATCTACGGCTGGATCAAACTTGTCATGGGTCAAACTCAAAACTTAAATAGAAGTAGGATAGGTTTGGGATTATAGGATCGTGCAATCACAACAACCCTAGTAACAATTTTGCTTCTTCAAAGATTCTTATCGTGGGATGGTCGGATTGTGATTTTAACAACCTTGACATAACAAACTTCTTATTTCTATCTAGGTTATTGCTTAAAATTCAAAACTTGTATGTGCGAAGTAGGTTAATTTACAAATATATATATATATATATATATATATATATATATATATATATATATATATCCCTTAGGATATTGTTTAATACATGACACTAGATGTTGATATAATTCACTTTAAAGAAAACATTTGAGGAGAATTATTTGAATTTTAGTTTTTAATTTAAATATCATATTATTAAAAAAAATGATCAGGAGTCTTATGATTAACTGACATTTATTTGTGATATTAATGAAGGTTTCTTCCAATTTTTTTAACCGTCTAAAAGAATCAAAACAGAATTTCATTAATTTTTTTTTTTTTTTTACAAGATAGAATTTCTACTCTAACCTAATCTAAGTGTATATGTGTGTGAAACTCCTTCCTGGAAACTTGAACTCCAGCCCTTACCCCCCACATCCCACAAGTACTTATACTTATGAAGTGACCATCGCACCAAGAGTGCGCGGTGATGCTCTATTGAATTGTTAGCGGCCTTGTGTTTCAATAATTTTGATTGGAACTTAATCTAACATATTTTCAGTAAAAAATTTCAGTAAAAAGTGTTTACAATATTCAATAAAGGAGAGTCACTGTAATTAAGGAGGCTGGTGGTTACGCATCTAATACTAAGCATTTCGATTGTTTTGGAAGATGGTGTGGGCTTCCAAAGCCCATGCAAAAATCAAGACATTTATTTGGACAGCCTGTTCCAACAGTCTACCAACTCGAATGAAGTTATTTGATCGTAAAATTTCTCCAATATATTCTTACTAGTCACTAACCCGTGCGATGCACGGGAAAATTATTGAGTATAATATAAAATTTAATCTTGGTTTATTTTACTACAACACCAAAATTGAATTTGTAAAAGAAAATCATGTATCTAAAACATTTGCTAACAGCTATACGTTTCAGACATTTGAAATGAAAAATAATGATTTTTTAAGTCCAAGAACCATCTAAAAGTGACAACATTGTCTCAACACATACAAACATGATGAATATATCATCATTCATTATAAGTAAAGAAAATTTAGAAAATATATAACATGTAATTGAGTTTTAGTAAATCTCTTTTGATTTTTGAACCTTTTTTTTTTTTTTTTTTTTTTTTTTGCTGAATATACCCGCTGTAAAGTTGAATTATATATGAAAGGTGCATGATAGGCGTACGACTTACTTTTCCAATATTACGTATTATAAACACATTAAAATTACTATATATAGGGTTATAGTAATTTTTTTGTGCAAACATATTAAATATAAAAATTAAATATATTATTATAGAGTCTATTATAGTGCGTTTTTAATAGATATGCTGCATAGTATAGCACAAGGAAGTCAATACCATCTGTGGCCATTTCAGTTTGATAAAAAAAAATGAAATATTTCGATACCGATTAAGGTGTACTATTTCGGTTTACCTCTAATTTTTTATATTCATTATTCAAAATCTATATAATTTGTTGCAAATATTTAAAATGATAATTTACATATATGTTTAACCTTTAGAATTGTGTTAGGACCACATAAATGGACACAATTTTGTATTGCAACTTGCCACATGACGAGTTGTAATTGGCAAAGATGTGTCAATGGGCCATGTGAGAACATACTTTTACCAATCATAACTCACCATGTGACACAAAATTTTGCCCATTTATGTGGTCCTAGCATAATTCATAAATAAAAGAAAATACATAGATTATACTTTTGATGATTTTTTTTTTTTTTGGATGAATAATAAAAATTACTTAAAATAATTAAATAATTAAATAAAATTTTTTTTTTTTAAAAAAAGGGGGTTCACGTGGGTCAGGGCACACTTCCACACTTTTAACAAAAGGTAAAAGTCTCTTCTTTGATGAAAAGTAAAAGCAATAGGCAAAGAAAGTTGAAAGAAACATTAGTCAGTAAGAACAACACGTAGACTATCATGAGAAATCAACAGGTGGACTATCATGCATGAATCAATTGAAACCAATACAACAGGTGGACAATCATGCAAAACCAGTAAATTGCCAAAAATATGAGAAAACAACAGGTGGACCATCATTTATACATCAAGTAAGACCAATACAACAGGTGGATAACATGCATCCATCAAATATAACCAATACACACGTAGACAAAACCATTAACATCAATTTCTCAGAATATTTAACACCACCTATTCCTTCGTTAACTATTTTGTAAGGTCATTTATCTATTCCCAACAGATAGCAGAACACCTTCCTAATGGTGATTGCATTATTGTAAGAAAAGTTGAAACAATTTGTAACATAAGTTTCAACATATTAAAGGAGTTTTTGTTTCCTTTTCCTCTTTTGTCGATCTGCAATAGGTGTGAGCTGTACATGACTTGCATCATTTGTAGGATTAGCATCTTTTTCACTTGGTAAGTTGTTGTCAAAATCATTTGTAGCATCGCTCATATAATACTGTTAAAAGAATATGGTGTAAATTTTATTCCGATATGAATAAGTAACATTAAAAATATCTAATTTTTTTATTTAAATTTAATATAAAAGTACTCACATCAGTTATTTGATCAAGTTTAACTGAATTGTCAATCTGCATAACAGGATCAAAAACTTTCTTTACTGTGTAGATCTCCCATCCTTGTTTGAGGTTATAATCATTGAGTTCCAATTGGAAGACAAATGTTTTCCCAATAAGGTTTGCTATTTGCATAGGCATGTCAAACTCTTCAGGTACCTTGTAGAAATAGTAGGACATAAATTGTAAGATCAATTATACTAAAGAATATATTAAGTACTATTTGTGAATTTCAAATTCTCACCTGTGAACATTTATTTATAAGTTCTTTTGCTGATATATGGAGTAATTTTTCAGCCATAGAATCAAATAAAATGAATGTTGTCAATCCTGTGTCATCTTCAACTTTCAGTTCAATTCTATACCTGAAAGAAGGCATGGTAGATATAATTTTAATTAATTTTTTTTTCACTTTTCTTTATATATATATATATATATATATATATATATATTTATACTTTTATATTATACATACCTTGGGATTGGGAAGCCTGCCAGTTTGTTACAACGATCACACCACAAATGTTCACCTCTTGGTTTAACCTTTCTACGACATGTTTCGCATGACATAAAGTACCAACCAAAAGCTGTTTCAATTTTTGTAATCTTTCCATGGCAGGTGAAGATAGTCTCCTGGAATTTCAAATTTATTGAATGATTTATTTGTAAAATTTAACATGCCATTGACAATTTCATTTTAGGATTTTTCTTTTGAAGAACTTTTCCCTTACCTTATTTTCAGAGTTCCAGACCATGTTTAATATTTCAATTATGGTTCTTCTGCTATTGTTCATCTCTTCTTCAATTGTTCTCTGTGGCTTAAATTGTCTTGGCAGCTCTTCTATAAGATGATCATTTTTCACTTCCCTATGATTGTAACATAAAGAAGTTAGTATAAGCTTGCGTATACTGTAAAATATTATATAACATATATTGCTAAAAAGATATAGATTACTTACTGATCCATAAACGCAGAAGTCTCTGGAATCTCCAAATTTATATAAATTTTTGTTCCGCTTGTAGATGATAAGTTATATTCCCCTACATTTATATGGAGGAATTTTTTAAAATGCACATATAATTTATTAATGTAGTTATAAATATGCAAATGAAAGAAACAATGTACTGACCTTTAAAAGTTTTCACAATTAGACATGTAGCAACTATAATAAAAGGTCCCGGATTCGTTTTGAAGAGGTTATCATCAATTTCATTTGCAACTGGTCCCCAAAGGGTAAGCTTTATTTTATTTCCTCTGTTCAAATATTGTTATTAATGTAAATTTATATTATATATATTCAATGTATTGGAACTTGTAAGAATTAAAACGTACTGTATAGTCATCACAGTTATGTTTCTCATTGCAACTTTTGATCCTTTAATGGTAGGATGTTCAATTGGACCGATAGCAACCACTTTTGCAATAATATCTATGCATCATAAAAATTCTAATGTTAGTTATTTTCATTTATGATAATGATATAATTTACTTTATATAACAACAATATAATGTAAGATTTTCTAACAATAATAGAATGCAAAATTTATATTCAGTCAATTTAATACCTGATAGCTGGACATGGTTGTTAAGTCGTTGAACGATGGTGTTGTAGTCAACAAATTCAAATTTATGATGAGGTATATTGACTTCAGCTTCTGTTAATTCTTGAATGTTGGTTGTTGGCAAGAATATGATCTTTTGCTCATTTTGAATTGGCCTATAGAATTCATTGCAATTACCAACTTCAAAGTTTGATAATGCATACAGCTGCCCTTCTTTCAGAAAAGGTTTGAGTTTTTTTGAAATATTCTTATGAATGGTAGAATGTATTGCATTATTTTGCAAGCAAAAGATGTTAGTTGAATATATATAAAGTGAATAATATATATAATGTATAAGAAATGTTTTGCTGAGTTTTTTTTAAAAACTTATACAAACCTGTTCATCAATAAGAATCATATCTGAACTGATAATTTCTTGATTGTTTCTATTTACAGCATCCCACATCCTTGATACTCTAATTTTGATTTTGGACTTGTCACTCTTGTTTGGAAGCTGATTAAGAAAACTGAACTCCATCATCTTTAAGTTTTTGACCTTTGGCTGCATACATCATTCAATATGATAATTAGTAAAATAAAGTGATGGCATTTCGATGGTAATCAAACATTTAATTTATAGTTTCATTTCTTTAGCAGTAACCAGGTTGAATAATAGTAAATAAATAAACTCAAACACATTAATAAGAACTAAAAAGGAAGAGTTGTACAGATGTATATATGACCTTTTAACATATAAATTTATTTTACCTTATATGACCAACAACTTAAATAAGTTTGGTGAAAACCTCCTTGTACACAATGTTTTTTGTTTCACAACTTTGATCAGTTTCATCATTAATTATGCGAAACTTCAACCCATTTCTACTTGTTACTCTAGAAACTGCAACATATAATTGTCCATGATTGAAAACTGGTTTAGGCAAATAAACTCCCACATGTTTCAATGACTGTCCTTGGCTTTTATTTATTGTCATTGCAAAACACACAGACATTGGGAATTGTCTCCTGTTTAGAACAAAAGGCCATTTCGAATCAGTTGGAGATAATGTTATCCTCGGAATGAACACGCAGGTGCCTATATTAGTGCCAGTAATAATTTTTGCTTCTATAACCCATGTAGCCAACTTTGTAATAATCAACCTTGTTCCATTACAAAGCCCTTCATTCTAGTTCAAGTTTCTAAGCAACATAATAGGTAAGCCTACTTTTAATGTCAACTTATGATTTGGCAATCCAGGAAATCTTAAGCTGTTTAAAAACTCAATAGGGTATAAAATGTCTTGATCAGGAACATTCAAAGAAGCCTTGCAAATAGAATCTGAACTCAAATATTCATGTTCTACTCCATTTATTGATGAGATTATGTAGTCATTTAACTCCTCTACAACTTCATTTGTAGGGCCAAGAATTGCCCTTTCTTCAATGTAACTTGCATCCATGTATTGAGCATTTAAATCAGGGTATGTGCTATTAATAATATCTTCCAGTGGATTTTGTGTAGGTTGGATGATTAGATCATGAGGAATTGTAATGTTATTGTCACCATCACCTTCTCCCAAATCACCATTACCTATTTTTAAAATCCATTCACTAAAGTCTTGTACAGATAATCCTTCTATTTCACTCATATTGTTCTGCATAAGTCTCATATTTTGTTGTAGTTTAAACACATGACAATAATTCCATAAGTGTGACTGACAAATTGTAGATTGGACAATATCTTCACGTCTTCCCTTTTTCACAACTGGAAGTATTTGCCGAAAATCACCACCTAAAACCACAACTTTGCCACCAAAAGGTTTTTCTAAATTCGTTGGATCTTCAATTTGCAGTATATCTTGAAGGCTGCGATTAACAGCTTCAAAGCAATTTCTGTTTGCCATTGGTGCCTCATCCCAAAGTATTATACTTGTTTTCAAAAGAAGTTCTGCTGTCTGTGTTTTTTGCTTTATTTCACAGGTTGACTCATCATTAACATTAATCGGAATGTGGAATCGTGAATGTGCTGTCCGGCCACCAGGAAGTAAAAGAGCAGCAATACCTGAAGAAGCAACTGCTAGAGCAATTTTTCCCTTTGATCTTACAGCAGCCAAAATTGTTCTATAAAGGTATGTTTTTCCCGTTCCACCATGACCATAGACAAAAAACATGCCCCCACTTTCAGAAAAAACAGCTTCCATTATAGAATTATAGATATTTCTTTGTTCATTGTTGAGGCCAGATATCAAGATCTCATGTTCTCTTTGCAAACTTCCTATATTATATGACATTTCTTCTTCAATAAGTCTATTTCTTTTATGAATAAGAATATTTACATCTGGCTGAGGCATTTGAGGATAGTCTTTCAAAGATTTCCCATATTGTTGGAGGATTTGATCAATTTCATACAAGCCATAATTTTTCAATTGACTATCAGATAATATCAAATCATGAAAATGGGAGATATGTCTTTGTCTATTAAGTATATCTTCAGTAAGAATTTTCCAATTAGAATCCCATAAAATTAAAGGATTAGATACTTCACAAAACATGAGTATGGTAACAAATAGTTGGCGTAATTGTTTGCCACTGGCCCAATGTGCAGCTTCATTTATGCATTCATGCCACTCTTTATCATCATCTAGAAGCCCAAGTGCATAACATGCATCTTTGTAAGTAGGATAAGTAATATTTTTTACAGTCATTATCTCTTTAAAGTTTTTTGGGCCTTTGACAATGTTAAGCAACATTCTCAAGTAAAATCGATCTCCACTTGAAGGATGAGCATTATATACTCTTCCAATACATTTTCTACCTTTTCTTCGTTTCCATTGCTTAACATTTTGATCCCATACCCATTTTGTAGGAAATTCAGCATAAGTTAACTCACGAGCATCTTCAAAAGCTTCATTAGTTTTCATCCATTCAGTAAATTTTGTGTCTTTGATTCCTGGCCTTTGTAAAATGTTGTTCAAATTTGCATTTTCTGGATATATAATGGGATTTTCATTTTCTAAATGAAAGTTTAATCTTTCAACTGGTGGATTTCGAAACTGAATCGGAAATTCAAATATTCTCCAACATGCTTCAGAAGCTGAAATATACCTACAATCCAAATATGCTTTGGTCTCATCAACAGCAATGCTTGGTTGTTGTTCGTCATTATCAGTACCTGGCAGATTCTCTTGTAAAACAATTGTGACTCTATCTGGTCCCTTATTTATGTATTTAAATAAATATTTAATTGATCGAGATCTATTGCACCATTCCACATTCAAATGTGACTGGTACTTTACCAGTAAGTCTACATTATATGGCACAACATACCGATTATCCAAAGTAATTCCATTTTTTACTATTGTCTTCCCATCATTTCTTCTTCTATAAACGGGGAAACCTTCTTCATCGATAGTTGTCACTTCATAAAATTTTTTTGGAAAATGTTTTGTACATTTATCATTAACCATACAAGGTGATCTTGGGTTTGCATATCCACATGGCCCATGCATCATAAACTGTTTTACATCTTCATAAGCAATTGGATCTTCATGTGGATCTGGTATTTCTGCTGTAATAATACTGTCAATGTCCGCTGGGCTTGGGCACTTATCTTTTGGATCCAAGAAAAGGAGAATATGTGCATGCGGAAGACCTCTTTTCTGAAATTCGATTGTGTATACTACTGCAATGACTCTTCCAAAATGAGATTCATGCCTCAAATCATGTAATAATTCATCCAACTTTATTTTAAAAACCCTTGTTACAATATCTGGTCGGTCCCCAACATTTTGGCCTTCTATAAATTCCAAGCACTGTGTGATTTCAGACCATTTTGGATTGCAAGTAAATGTCATAAACCAAAGACTTAATGTCGTGGCATACACCTTGCCTTTCGATTTCAAATAATTCGGACATTCTTTCTTAAAGTGTCCATGCCCGTTGCATTCAAAACAAGTGACACCTTATGTAGATTGGGATTCTTTTCCATCTTTCCTTTTGAATTCCCTTTTCTCCCTTCCTGAGCTTTGGAATTTTCCTTTATCACCAAATTTTCCATTATTCTTGAATTTCAAGAATTTTCGGAAATTTTTTACAAGGTATGCAACATCTTTATCAACCACATCTTCTTCCGATGAGTCATGGACTTCTACCTTCTCATTAATGGTCTTAAGAGCAAGAGATTTACTCTTCCGTTGTTTGGGCAGCGACATCTCATAAGTCTGAAGAGAACCAATCAGCTCCTGGACTTTGATGTCATCAAGGTCCTTGCTCTCTTCGATCGCTGTCACTTTAGCACGAAAACTTTCCGGCAATGATCGAAGGATCTTCCTTATAATTTTTAGAATCCTTCGTTTTCTCCCCCAAATTGAACTTGCTGACAACCACCTCATTCAGCTTCCCATAGAAAGAGTCAAAGGACTCATCCTCACTCATTTTGAGCTCCTCAAACCGAGTGGTCAGCATTTGCAACTTGGTGTCTTTCACTTTCTTCGTGCCTTCGTAGGTGGTTTCCAATATCTCCCATGCTTCTTTGGCAACGGTAATGTGGGAGATCCTGTGAAATTCATCTGGAGACACACCACAGAAAATAGCATTGAGTGTTTTACTGTTAGCATTAGATGCAACGAGTGCTGCCTTATCCCATGTGGATTTGGCTGCCTCAGGTCTGGTCCAACCAATCTCAACAGCATCCCAAACAGATTCATCAATAGAACACAGAAAAGCTCTCATGCGAACCTTCCAAAAAGCATAATTACTACCATCAAAATATGGAGGTGCATTTAAGGATTGAGACCGATCCATCTCAATAGGGAGTCAAGGATCACACAATGGTATTGAAACCAATAAAAGTGTACCCGCTCTGATACCAATTGAAAGTTCAAATAGTGTAAAAACACCCTTGAACGTTTAGACCCCCAATTTACAAATTAACCAATTCAAGTTTTATGTCAAACAACTAGTGTGCGGAAAATGAACAAAAGCTATAATGTAGAATTGGAAAAACTATCTAAGCCAAATTAAAATCACAACCCACAACAGATAATAAAAGGCAAAGATAGAAGGAAAGGAAGATGCAAACACAAAGACAACACGCGATGTGTTATCGAAGAGGAAACCAAAGCCCTCGGCGTAAAACAAGTAATCACTACAATGTAGTGACCACAATGCTCATTCACACTTGGAATGAACACTTGAACATATAAGCTAACAAGAACAATGCAAGTTACTTGTATGCCCAACACTCAACCAATGCATAAAACACTAAGAATATGCATCTAGGAACAATCCTACAAGGGCACAAGAATGACAGTACTTTAACAAGAAAATGCATGACATTTAGATAGAAGTACTGATTTCAACATAGCATAAAGGCTGCAATTAAGCAAGGTACATAAAATGACTTTAAGGTGTATGCCACGACATTAAGTCTTTTGGTTTTTGAAAATGAGGCTTATAGAAGCCATCTTGTTAACTTACCAAATATTACAAGTGAACCCTATGATCCCTATACTAGTCAACTCTATGGCAAAGAGGAAATCCATTCTATGGATAAAATGACTTTAATGAGTACTGATTATGCAAGATTGAGTCTTAAGACCCAATCTCTATTAAGAAGTGCTGTTGCCAACTTGCCTACAGATATACAATCCAGTATTCTGGAAAGCAAGGCTATGTTTAGGTCTTTTGACCTATGGTTCAAATATTTCAAAAAACTTGTTACAACTAGTATTCTTGATCCAGATGAGTTGGATGAAGGTGATAATGTTTTTCTCCAATTAGAATGGGAAGATCACTTTGGGACTAGTCTCAGAGTGTATGAAAAGAAACACCCATTTCTTGGTCTTCTGATTAATTATGATGATGATGATTCCTATGTTGATGTTGATGATTTCGATGATGATGATATGGATCCTAACTAGCTTTCTCAAATGTTTGGATATGGCTTTATTAGATTCTTAAAATTAACAAGCCATAAACAAGCCAACCAGCTTCCACAAATCATACAGACTGCTATTAGAGGGTTTGAGAGCCCTTTTGTTTCCATTAGATGCTGGAGTACTTTGCCAAAATGGGAAAGAGATAACTGGATGAATGTCCAGCCCTCAAAGCATCTCATTCTCATTAATGGTTACACCCACCAAGGACAATGGCTTGAAGGAAATTCTCACTTATCCTTCAAAAAACCTTATGATCTTGCAGAATGTTGGAGGAATTATTTCAATAATCAAATTCTTGAGGTTGCTCAAATTTTTGGAAAGATTATCATTTCATGGGTAGCACAGACAGAATTTTTGTTTTTGGTCCTAGACCCTATGCTAATGCTCTTGTTCATTTGCATATAGCAGATCATCCTAATCCAAGAAGTCTTCTCATCCCAGGAAAAACTCCGGTGTTTGAGCCACTTCTTTATTGTGGATTCTGTAATAAGTATGCTATTTACCATGAGCATGATTGTGATGACTATTCTCCAACAAGTCCTTATGATGACTATTCTCCTCAAGGTCCTTTTGATCCTTTTGATGGTTATCCATCCGATGCTCCCTCTACTGATTAATGAGTTTATTCCTGAGGTTACTACTGTTACAAAACTGATGCTACTTTATTTGTCTGGCTTGCCAAAAGCCAAAATATTTCAATATCCTTGACGAATATGTTGCTAAAAATCCGAAACTGTTTCATGATACTCCGGATTCAGCGGAAGATTTTGATTCTCCTATTTGTCTGGCCTGCATAATGGCCAAAAGCTTCAATGTTTACCACTGCTAAAAGCTTGTTTCCCACTGATATGATGCTTCTGAAGATTCCCATTAATTGCTCTCAATTGGCACAAGATGACAAAGCTTCTTTCTTTGGTCTCTTGTGATTGGTTCTTTTAGGCACCAATAATATGGCCTAAAGGGTGGTCTAGAATCTAAAGACACCCATTATTTTGGCCTAGGTTCTCACATTTTCAGACATTGCAGCTCTACGGATGATTCCCAAAGATTTGGAGACAAAAGGGAAAAATTTATTATTCAGTCACTATTCACCCGTCACTATTCATCTGTCACTATTCACTGTCACTATTCATCCGTTACTGTTCATGACACTGTTCACTCCGAATTTTGCCTATTTAAGGGGGGTTGTCCCTTATGTTTGAGATAGGTTTTGCTAAGGTTTTACTTCAGATTTCTCTTCCCTTAGAACTCCTTCCCTTAGGAAGCCTTCTTAGAGAGAGAATTCCTTGTTCTACTACTACTACTTGTTCACTACAAACCTTGTAACTCTATAAACCTTGTAACTTGGACTAGTTCAAGCTTCGTAACTGTCAACCTGTTCTGAGATCTTGTATTAACTACTACTACTGTTGTACGTGTTTTGTACTACTTTCAATAAACAAGTATTTTCAATTTTATGTTCATTGTTCTACTTGTTGCTACTGCCACCTTGAACGGATTACCGTCATACCGGACGGTTCTAAATTGTTTTCATTTATTTTGAATTATTTTCATATATACTGCTTGGCTGGTTCTACTGCCTTATTATTGTTCTAATTTATACATTTACATTACTTTCACTATATTGTACTGTGCTTCCGCCATCAGCTGTGCCCCCTTCTCCCTTTATGGTATCAAAGCCACTCTTTTCTGGCCGGTGATAGTGTGGTTGTGTTCTCTGTCTCTTTGTCTGTGTCTACCTGAAACTTTAATATTCCGTTGTTGTGTTCCCTTCTTACCGTCGTTGGCGCCACCCTAGTCGTAAAGTGAATTCCTAGAACTGAACTGTAAGGCCCGTTTGAGCCGAGAGGGCGTGTAGGGCATGAGAGGTATAAGGTCAGATAGGGTATGTGTTACGAAATGCAACGGTTGTGAGAAAAACATGATAAATGAGTGTTGAATCTAGGATAGTATGGATAGGTTGTGGAGATCCAACTCCTCTATCAGCTCCAGGACTAGTTGTCCTCCTGATATTGTAAATGAAGAAGATCACACTATTGATGATAATGAGTTGATCCCTGATTTTCGTAATTGGAATATTCCTAAAGTTAATACTAAAACTGTTTATAAAACTAGTTTTGTTGAAAGTACTTTTTATTTTGCTTATAAAGCCAGAACTGTTAAACAAATTTTCTCTATTTCAAAAGTTCATGAAAAATGCTGTTTGTTCACTAAAAGAAATATTAATGAATTCCTTGCTACCAAAAAATTCAGTTATTTGCATATCGGTATGGTTCAAGTTGATATTAAACCTCTCACCTGAAAGGGTATTAATGCTTCTGTTCTTATGTGTTTAAGAGATGCTAGATTTAAGATCTTTAAAGATAGCATTCTTGGTATGATTACTACTTCTATGTATGATGGTCCTGTTTATTTTAACTGTTATCCTGATCTTACTCTTGCTTTGGATGATCCAAATATTGTTAAAGCTTTAACTTTGAACATTGCTTCATCTGGTTATCACATGGAAGAAGGTAGTAAGCCTTTTGCTTTGATTTATCGCATTTATTATAGATTATTGTGTACTCAAATAAATCCTAGTGCTATAAATCACAGAGAACCTTCTGGTAAAACTATGTTAATTCAATGTTCAACTCCTGATGCTAAAATTCAAGTTCCAAAAATGATTCAATGGCAAGATGTTAAGCTTCCTAATGATTGGTTGTTGGAACAAGAATCCCCTCCTGCTAAACCTGTTTTTGATGAACTAGATCTCACTCATATTCAACAATATCTTGATGGTACTATTAAAATAAGTTTTCAAAACAATCCACTTTTGAGGATCAACGAAGGAAGACATTCCTTTGCTGGATCTGAAAGTGTTTCAAAAAGAGATCAAGAGATCAATGATTTTTTAAAGAATTTGGGAAAACCCTCTAATTTAAAACTAAAAGGAGTTTCCAGTGGTAATTCACAAGTTAGCACTCCTTTCTATTCTACTAAAGCTGAATCTTCCTCTCCTCATGGCAATGTTGCTGTTGATGATGAAGAAGACTCTGTATCTGTTACTCCATCTGACTTTGATTCTCCTCCTATTGAAAATCCTTCTGTTTACCAAAATCAATTAAGAGTTTTGACTATTTTAAATGATGATTTTGAGATTGATTGGGATTCTTTGTACAATGAGTTTATGCTTTTAAAAAACAGACCTAAAAGAAAATATTTCCAAAATAATTTTGCTCAGTCTGAAAAAGACCGTGTTAAGAGAAAATGGTTGGAAAAGATGAATCAACTGAAGAAACATATTTTGTTTTTCGATTTTCTTGAAAACCATTATGTTTCAAATGATGAAGTTTCAATACAACATTTAAATGTGATAAAAAAATCAAATTTTGTTAAAATAGATAAAACCATTATTAGGTCTAGTCATCCTCCTCTTGAGCCTATTTTGATAACTACTAGGAAGGATGAAGTGACAAAAGAGGAAGTGAAAGCCTCTCCTTTCAAAATTGCTGATGACCAAACTCCCATTGTTAGTCTTATTGAACAAAACAATTTTACTAATCAATCTTTGCATATTATTGGTCAACAGCTTGACCGTATTGAAGAAAAAATTGTTGAAAAACCTGTTTCTGAAAAATCTGTTTCTGTTAAGACTGAGAAACCTTTAATTGATCTACCCAGTCAAAGAGAAAAAGTTATGTTTAAAACTTCTCAGTCCAAGACTCTTGAAATTGTTGAAAAAATGCTTTCTGATCTAAAAGTTAAAACTGAGGGTACTTCTACGAGTACTCCAGCTGCTCGAACTATTTCCGAAAACGAAATTGTTTCTGAAGAAAATACCGATTCTGATACTGTTTCCTCTGTTTCTGCAAAAAGAATTTTTGATGATGATTTACCAGAAATTAAAAGATTTGTTGGAAACTCCAAACCCATGTCTTTTACTAAAAACTGGTACTCAAAACCCACTCCTCCAAATATGCAGTTTGAAGAGAGATCTTTTCAAACACAGTTTTCTGTTTCTGCTGATAAACTTTATGAATGGAATGTTGATGGTTTGTCTGAACAAGAAATCATTAATAAAATGAGTCATATGTCTATGGTTGGTATTGCTTACCAAATAACCATGATCTTGATCAACCTGAAATTGTTAATTTACTTGTTACTGGTTTTTCTGGTACTCTTCGTGGATGGTGGGATTCATATATCACTGAAGAATCCAGAGAGTCTATTAAACATGCTGTTAAAAAGAATGATGAAGGTTTGCCTATTTTTGATGAAAGTATTGGTCGTGGTATTTCTGATGGTGTTAATACCTTGATCTATACTATTCTCAAACATTTTGTTGGTATTCCATCAAATATTTCATCTCGTGTTTCTGACTATTTAAATAATTTTAGTTATCCTACTATGTCTGATTACAGATGGTATCAAGATGCTTTTACTTCCAGAGTGATGCTCTGGAAAGATTGTCATAAGCCTTATTGTAAAGAAAAGTTTATTGACGGTCTGCCTCCTATCTTTGCTCCTAAGGTAAAATAAGAGTTAATGGGTAAAAATGATTCTATTGATTATGATAATTTAACCTATGGTGATATTTTCAGTACTATTAAAAAACTTGGTATCAATATGTGTAATGATGAAAAATTGTTAAAACACCAATTAAAGAATAAAAGAAAAGCTAAATATGAAATGGGTAATTTCTGTGAACAATATGGTTTGCCTCCTATTGCTCCTTCCAGGCAAAAAAGTAAAAAACATGATAAAAGCCATAAAAAATATAAAAAATACAAAAGCAATTTTGTTAAACCCAATGATTTCTATGCTAAAAAGAAAAATGTTTGTAAAAGATATGATAAACAAAGATCTGGTAAAGGTAAATGCTTTAACTGTGGTAAACGTGGACACTTTAGTAAAGATTGTAAAGAAAAACCTGGTAAGTTGAAAAACAAGTTCAACATGTTAAATATTGATGATAAAGTGCAAGAAGAATTATTCAGAATCCTTGAATCTAACAACTCGTCTGATTCCTTGGAAGATGATTTTTCTTCATCTGATTCTTGCTATCAGTCTGCTGATGATTCTTCTGATTCTCCTAATATTAAAATTGGTTGTAGACATTCTTGTTGCAATGTTGTTAAAACTATTAATGCTCTCACTAAAAGTGAAGAAGATGAAAAATTAATAATTCAACTAATAAATCAAATTCAAAATCCTGAATTACAAAAAGAATATTTGGATAAGTTTAAGAAAAATTTGATAAGAGATGAAATTGGTAAAAAGCCGAAATCTACCATATGCTTTGAAGAAACTTTGGAAAGATTTAATATAAAGAAATCTAAAGAATTAACTGTTAATGATCTCCAACATGAAATTAATATTGTTAAACAAGAGATAAATGAATTAAAACATGAATTTAAAAGCATGAAGAGTGATAACAATAATCTCAAACAAGAATTGATAATGTTAAAAATTGATAAAGATCTTAATAAATTCGATAATGAACAAAATAAAGAAGATGAGCACAATGATGGAGCTGAATCCTGTCAACAGGCTCTTCTTTCTGATAAAGGTATTCCTAATACTTTCACTAATCCTCAACTTGCTTTTGTTAATAAAATACTTCCTCCAAAATGGTTTACAAAAGTTAAAATTGTTGTTTCTCCTGATTATCATTTCACTGTTATTGCTATGATTGATTCTGGTGCGGATATGAACTGTATTCAAGAAGGACTGATTCCTTCAAAATATTTTGAAAAATCTACTGAAAGATTGGTTTCTACTAATGGTTCTCAGATGAAAATTAAGTATGAATTGAATAATGCTTGTGTGTGCCATGATAATGTTTGTTTCAAGATTCCTTCTGTTCTTGTCAAAAATATGACTGACAAAGTGATTCTTGGTCTGCCATTTATAAATGCTTTATATCCTTTTCTTGTTGAACATGATGGAATTACTATTGATCCTTTTGGACAGAAAGTAAAATTCAAATTTGCTTCAAAGTTTGAAATTGATGTCAATAATCTGTCTTATAAGAAAAATTCTCCCATGAATGAACTTATTCAAGAACTAGTGATGAGTTCTTGCCAAAACTTCACTGATGATTATAAAGGTAATATTCATAATACTAAAATGTTAAGTACTATCAACTATTCTAATATTATCAATGATTCTTTGCAGGAATCGGACAATGATGCGTGGATAAATACCAATAATAAGTGGAATAATAATAATATTCATAATTATACCACTAGTAAGTGGATTATTATGGAGAAGAAAAACAAAGGAAAAGCTCCTGCACAGGACTATTCTCAAAACAAAAGTGGGACAACCTTTTAAAATGCATGAAGGCGCATCTTCTGGGGTAAAACCCAGGGGATCAACATCCCTTCAAGGAAATGTCCCGGCAACGGTGACATATTCCAATGGTGATATGTTAATTGCTTTATAGGAAGTCTTATCCAGATCCTTACAATTTCATAATGGAGTCTATAATGAATTACCAGATTCCATAAAATTTATTCTTGATAATCTCTATGCTGCTTTTAATAGAGACCATCGTTCTCTGTTTGAAAAAACCCTCCAAGCCCTCGAAATCCACCTTGTTAATCTTACTGCTCAGAATGAAGCTTATATAAGCCACTATACTAACCTTGTTTCAGAAAAAACTCTTGCTTCAGAAAATGACCTTGTTTCAAGCCTTGTTATAGAAAATATTCTTGTTTCTAAAAATGAGGCTTTTAGAAGCCATCCTGTTAACTATCCAAATATTGCAAATGATCCCTACATTAGTCAACTCTTTGACAAAAAGGATATCCATTCAAAGGATAAAATGACTATAATGAACACTGATTATGCTAGATTGAGCCCTAAGACTCAATCTATGTTAAGAAGTGTTGTTGCTAACTTGCCAACAGATATACAATCTCGTATTCTGGAAAGCAAGGCTATGTTCAGGACTGTTGACCTATGGTTAAAGTATTTCACGAAACTTGTTACTGCTACTATTCCTGATCCTGATGAACTAGATGAAGGTGATAATGTGTTTATCCAACTGGAATGGGAAGAACACTTTGGGAGTATTCTCAGAGTGTATGAAAAGAAACACCCATTTCCTGGCCTCTTGATAAATTATGATGATGGTTATGTTGCTGATAATTCAAATGATGATGATGACAGGGACCCTCACTGGCTTTCCCAAATGTTTGAATATGGCTTTATCAGGTTTATAAAATTAACAAGCCATTATCAAGCCAGCCAACTCCCACATATTATTCTAGATACTATTAAAGGATTTAACAGTCCTTTTGTTTCCATCAGATGTTGGAGTATATTGCCAAAATGGGAAAGAGATAACTGGATGAACGTCCAGCCCTTAAAGCATCTCATTCTCATTAATAGTCACACTCACCAAGGGCCATGGTTTGAAGGAAATCCTTTTGCTCTTGCAGAATGTTGAATAAATTATTTTAATAACCAAATTATTAATGTTGCTCAGAATTTATGGAAAAATTATCATTTCATGGGATGCATAGATAGGATTTTTGTCTTTGGTCCCAGACCATATTCTGATGCCATTGCTCATTTGCGGATTACTGATCATTGTAATCCACGAAGTCTTCTCATCCCGGGGAAAACTCCAACGTTTGAGCCAATTTTATATTGTGGATTCTGTAACCAGTATGCTATTTACCATGAGCATGAATGTGATTCTCCATAAGGTCCTTTTGATCCTTTTGATGGTTAT
Organism: Quercus tomentella; assembly: GCA_028535165.1. Classification (NCBI taxonomy): domain Eukaryota; kingdom Viridiplantae; phylum Streptophyta; class Magnoliopsida; order Fagales; family Fagaceae; genus Quercus; species Quercus tomentella. The sequence goes on from JAPQVY010000155.1 coordinate 77,813,995, forward strand.
CCATCCGATGCTCCCTCTATTGATTGATGAGTTTATTCCTGAGGTTACTACTGTTAAAAGATTGATGCTACTTTATTTTTCTGGCTTGCACAAAAGCCAAAATATTTCATTGTCCTTGACGAATATGTTGCTGAAAATCCGAAATTGTTTCATGATACTCCGGATTCTGCGGAAGATTTTGATTCTCCTATTTATCTGGCCTGCACAATGGCTAAATGCTTCAATGTTTACCACTGCTAAAAGCTTGTTTCCCACCAATATGATGCTTCTGAAGATTCCCATTAATTGCTCTCTGGCACAAGATGACAAAACTTCTTTCTTTGGTCTCTTGTAATTGGTTCTTTTAGGCACCAATAATATGGCCTAAAGGGTGGTCTAGAATCTAAAGACACCCATTATTTTGGCCTAGGTTCTCACATTTTCAGACATTGCAGCTCTACGGATGATTCCCAAAGATTTGGAGACAAAAGGGAGAAATTTACTATTCACCTGTCACTATTCACTGTCACTTTCATCTGTTACTGTTCATAACACTGTTTACTCCGAATTTTGCCTATTTAAGGGGGGTTGTCCCTTATGTTTAAAAACAAGTTTTACTGGAAGTTTTTACTCAAGTTTTATTTCAGAATTTTCTCTCTAGAACTCCTTCTCTTAGGAAGCCTTCTTAGAAAGAGAATTCCTTGTTTCTACTACTACCTTGTTCACTCCTTGTCTCTACTACTACCTTGTTCACTACAAGCCTTGTAACTCTACAAACCTTGTAACTAGGACTAGTTCAAGCTTTGTAACTGTCAACCTGTTCTGAGATCTTGTATTAACTACTACTACTGCTGTAAGTGTTTTGTACTACTTTCAATAACAAGTATTTTCAGTTTTATGTTCATTGTTCTATTTATTGCTATCGCCACCTTGGACGGATTACCGCCATAACGGATGGTTCTAAATTGCTTTCATTTACTTTGAATTATTTTCATACATATTGCTTGGCCGGTTCTACTGCCTTATTATTGTTCTAACTTCTTTATTTACTTTCAATATATTATTACTGTGCTTCCGTCTCTTTCCTTCAGCTGTGCGTCCTTCCCCCTTTATGGCCATAAAGGGGGAAGGACGCACGGCTGATGGCGGAAGCACAGTATAATATAGTGAAATTATTGTAAATAAAGAAGTTAGAACAATAATAAGGCGGTAGAACTAGCCAAGCAGTATATATCAAAATAATTCAATGTAAATGAAAGCAATAGTTCAAAGTAAATGAAAGCAATTTAGAACCGTCCGTTATGGCGGTAATCCGTCCAAGGTGGCGGTAGTAACAAGTAGAACAATGAACATAAAACTTGAAAGTTCAAAAACGTGTATAAACACCTTTAAACGTTTAGACCCCCAAATTACAACTTATCCAATTCAAGCAATATGTCAAACAACTAGTGTGCGGAAACTTAACATATGCTATAATATGGAATTGGTAAAAACTATCTAAGCCAAAACAAAATATAATCCACAGCAGATAATAAAAAGGCAAAGATAGAGAGGAAGGAAGATGCAAATACAAGGACAACACGCGATGTGTTATCGAAGAGGAAACCGAAGCCCTCGGCGTAAAACCTCTCCGCCGCCCTCCAAGCGGTAAAAAATCCACTAGAAAATATAGTTGGGATACATGAACAGTAATAGACCCTCCAAGTCTAATCTACCCGATGTACCTAAGCCCTCCAAGCTTCTTGCTCCAACGAGGTTGCGCCGAACCTTTTTCTTTTCTAGCTTCCCGGATTCTGCTACTAGACCGTAGCATCAACCAATGAAGATTGGTTCCTTCCTAACTGCTTCCCAGAAATCCAAACAGCTGTCTCACAGTGATGATGATGGTGAGAACCAGGTTTGGTATAATGCCTCTCAAGGGTTTGACAATGGAGAGGAAGAGAGATGAGGAATTTGAAGAGACTCTAATGTAAAGATTGTAGATGGTTCAATCTTATTTTGCTCTAGGGTTTCTCTCTCAAAATTCTCTCTGGAAGCTCTCTCACAATCGTGGGTAAAAGGGGTATTTATACTGGAGTGGGAGAGGAATGTGAAACGTCAGGTTTTACAAAACAGGGGTGGCTCGCGGCTTGACCTCACGGCTTGACTAAGTCGCGAGATCCAGTCGCGAGATAACCGTATGGCCAGTTGTCCTGTTTTGTCCTGTAGTGCTCCAGCTTGCATGACTGTTCACCTTCCAGCATGCTTGGCACGTGTGCTGCGTCTGGCGGCTTGCAGCCGCGAGTCACCCGCGAGTCCCAGCCGCGAGTCTCTGTTTTCTTGCACACTCTTGAGCAATCTTCACTCTATCTCACTCACTACCCTTACATCAAACCCACCTAAATACAGGGTTACTAAATGCTGAATTACAAGCAAATTTGGCACAGAATAAAGCCAATTAGATGGTTGAATAAATTCAACCTTACAATCTCCCCCTTTGGCTATTCCGTGACAAACCCTAAAACAAACTCTAGACTTAACATGTGAGTTGGGAACAGTTGAACAAAACTCACTCACACCTAACTCTAGAAGCTGTGAAGCACTTGAATCATATGAACATAATACTCCTGAAACACAACAATACACCATGATCATTGTAGGCAGAAAATCATAAAATGCATATGAAACAGGCAATATGTGATCAAGCAAAGATGGAGTTAAGAAACAAACCATGGCTTGATCAACCAAGTGAACACCACAAGGTAGTGATCACAGTGCTCATTCACACTTGGAATGAACACAAGGACATACAAGTTAACAAGCACAAGGCAAGACACTTGTATGTTCATCACTCAACCAATGCATAGTACACAAGGTATATGCATCTAGGAACAATCCTACAAGGGCACAAGAGTGACAGTACATAAATCAAAATGCAAGACATTTAGATTAAAGTACTGATTTCAACATAGCATAAAGGCTGCAATTAAGCAAGGTACATACCATAAAGCCTACAAACTATGCATAAAACAATAACCCTAAAAATCCTGAATAACAGCATCAAAATATATTAAACTTTAAACCAAGAGTATAAGTTATGAGTTAGAAACAAAAGTACACCAAAACCTCAGTGTATAAAACCCATATAAACACTAAACCTATAAGTTTAGAGGATAAGACTAAAAACAAAAGTATGCCAAAAGTATGTGTGTACTCCCCCTATCACTATGCACACTTCCCTTTGAAATTTTCTCCCCCTTTCTGCATGCTCTCCCCCTTTTTGGCACGAATAGCTAAAGGCTGTCGTCCAACTTTCGTTGAATCTCGTCTAGCTGATTCTCCATAGTCTCGAGACGCATTTGAACCTGATTGTTTGTGGAGTAGAGAAGTGCCACAATCTCATCAATGCGTTTCTGAATATGATCAAGTAAACTCCCCATTTTATCAGTATGAGAATCAGTCTGTGCTTGCGGAGTACTAGCTTGTGGGACTTCAGGAATAGCATGCGAAGTAGATGTGGTATGTGCAGGTGTCTCTGACTCAGGGGCAGATGGAGTAATTGGAGAGATATGTGAACTCTTTGGAGTTCTAGAGGAGTGACTTCTGTTGGCTTGAAGAGAGAGCATGGAAATAGGACGCTGACGGGTCAGCATTTTGCCATCTATAGGAGGAACAATGCCTTCACGAAGAATGAACTTCATGATGAGACTGCAAAATGGGACAATTCCTCGAGCTACAGTTCGAACCGCTGTCTTTCTCAAGGTATAAAAAATGTGAGCACAGATATCAATGGGGGCTCCAGTAATAAGATCACAGAGGAATTGAGCTCTCCCAAGATTGATGAATGTAGTGTTGGACAGTGGGTAGAGATTAGTGAACATGATTAACTTCAGTGTGGTCAGCTCTGGTGCAAACTTTGCGGTGTTGATGGATGTGCCGGTATTGGATACTTCATGATCAGAACCTAGGATATGAAGAATATCTTGAATCTCTGGAGTTCGATCATCATATGGAGTTAAATCCACATTCTGAGGCCTGGTGATGCGGAGTGTATCGGCTATGGAGTTCGGAGTGATGATAAACTCCTTTCCTCTGACCCAGAAAATTAGTTCAGCTCCAAGATCAGTTGCATTGGAGAAAGCTTCCTTAACCAGTTCAGCCATTGGATCGTCAAAGTTCCCAAACAAGTTTGCCCAGTCTCGTGCCTCAAAGATTCGAGGAATGAATGTGGTCCCTAAGGTGTTAAACTCCACCACCCGTTCCACTATAGCAGTTGATTTCTCAAATATGTTGGAGTAGATGTGTGAAGTAAGCGGGGTTCTAAACCTCTCCTCATTGGAGTCTTGAGAGGCCTGTGATGAGAGGCGAGTCCTTTTAGCAACTGGGGTTGCTGGATTGTCAGCAACAATGTCTTTACCCTTAGAAGATCGACGAGACATCTGCAAGAAAATAGGCCCACAGCAAAGAACCAAAACAGCACGGCACGAGATAAATATCAACATGATGTGATGCAAATAACTACAGACTTGAGACAGGACAGACCCAAATAAACTACCATCAATACTAATGTGCATAATACGACAGGTGCAGCAAAATGGTGATAGTGCAAAAGAGCATAGATAAACACATATTCAAAGATAACTGTCAATGAGACAGTCGACCATGACCATGAAATACACACAGAACAACTCATACAACCACAATAGAGCAAAAGACAGATCAAAATCATACGTACTCACACATGGAGTAAAACCCAGAAGACATTATCAAACCCATATCCCAAATGAGTGAGAGGACCCTCCAAACGACAAAGCACAATGTAACCAACAATAGAGTAAATCAGAATCAAACACAACCCACAAAAACCAGTACATTCAACAAAAACAATCGAGCACATTAAGATTCTAACAGCAATAGTAACTCATAGACAAAGCAATAAAATGAAACTCAAAACATAAATATGTAGTGAGGAATAGAAAAACCATACCTTACTAGATGATTTTGAGAACAAATGGAGCAAAAATGATGTTTGAAACTGGAGGCATAGTGTATGGGTAAGAGCAGTTTTAGAAAGACAATGAACAGTCACAAGAGTTCGAGGGAAAAACTGGAAAACGCTTTTAAAAACTGTCCCTATTTTTTGCCAAACACGCGTTTTTCGCGACTGAGGTGAGTCGCCAGCAAGTCGCCAGGTTGAGCCGCCAAGACCCTTAAAGGAAAAATTTTGAAAAAATTTTTCTAAGTGTTTTTCGCGACTGGAAGGTCTACCCGCGAGGGAGTCGCGAGCTGAGCCGCGAAAATCTCTGAATAACCTCGCGACTGGACCTTTCACTCGCGAACAAGTCGCCAAAATGGACCTGCGAACACGCGACTGAGGCTCGCGACTTGAAATACCCGCGACTGAGTCGCCAAAACAGGGCAAAAAAAAAAAAAATTTGAAATTTTCATTTTAGAAGAACAAAATACTTTCCAAAAACACCTAAAACACTCAAAAATCTTTTTGTGCTTGAAACAACAAAGATTGAGCATGTGAAAAACATATTTCAACAAGTACAATTACACAAATGATTATGGCATTCATTGAACATAAACTTGTGTGTTGTGTGTGGATATCAACAATAAGATAGTCCTTAGTCTAATGTGAAGTTTCAATGATCAATTCGACCAAGGCATACACAATTAGCACTAGATCATGTGATCTATCTCACTTATAGAAATATGTATATATGACCTCCCACAAAACTTGATAACATGACTTGGAGCTTTACATTTGACTCCACTTTCAATCATAACATTTGATCTTTTTGATCCTTTTGAGACAACACCTCTCATTGTGAGAGTGATATTTGATAAATCTCTTTAAGGAACAAGCCTTTGGCCTTTTGAATAAACATTTCTCTTTAATTTTTGGTCGCTTTCCCTTTTTCCTAGTCGAATACTAGTATGTGCGACAGGCTTTTGCAGCTCAATATCTCTTTTCATTTGGAGATTTACATTTAGTGAGCTCCTTTTAGCAATAACAAAAATAAAGAGTGGGAAGATATATAGACACAAGTCTATGCATGTCTCAAGATCAACATAACCATTCACTCATCATTCATGACAAGTTTGAAGATCTATTTACAACAATCACATTGATTTCAAGATTTTTCCCACAGAGATATGAGTGCAAGGAAACAAGCAATGCTCGAAAATGCACAAAGCCATTAGCACAAAGGTACAAGGCAAAACATGTTTTGAGACAAAAGCTCAACAATGTCAATCAAACTTTTGATTTTCTAATTTTTATGTGATTTTTGGATTTTTGACACATAAGAAGAAAAAGATTGATCAAAAACAAAAAAAATGCACAAGTAGACAAGCAAACAACCAGCAGCAAAAACAATAAGCAAACAAACAAACATCGTCGCAAAGCATAGGAAGTATTAATGCATGGACATGTTGTAATGCTTATGCATGAGTACCCTTCTTCACCCACATGTCACTTGCGTTTGGGGTGATTTCCTTATAGGATTGGATACGGGAGTTAGGGCTTTCAAACCTTCGTGAGAAGCTTTCCAAGCAGTTGGTGAATGCACCAATCATCTTCATCACGTTCATCATTCCGGGATCACCATTTTGATCTCTAGATTGTTCATCTGCCCAATTTCTTCTATCAATTCTAGGTCCTCATGACCTTTGAGGTGTTGCACTGTTCGTTGCTCTCAGCTTTTGGCAATTTGGTCGAGTATGTCCTTGAAGTCCACAATGATGACACACATAAGTTGATCTAGGACCTCTTTGTGGTCGTGGACGAGATTTGGCTCGAGATTCTGACCTGCCCACAGATTGATTACGGGAATTCAACAACCGTTCGTTCCCCACATTTCTCTTCTCTTCTATCTTGGGCTTCTCAGCAGTAGAACCAACATCAACTGGATCTTTAGCCTTAACAAACTTCACTTCTTTAGTGACATTTCCAGATGAGCTACTTCCTCCGGTATATCCCAATCCGGATTTGTCTGAAAAGCTCTTTTGAGATGAAATAACATCATCTAGCTTCTTGGTGGTGACCCTGTCTATTTTAGCATTTGCTTGCACAACCTCTTGCTCAAGAAATCTCACTTTTGTGTAAGCTTCTGACAGCTCACCATTCAAAGTTTCTATCTCACATTTGGCCTCCCTATATCGGATTAGGAGACTTTTATAGTCCTCTTCTGCCTTCTTCATCTTTCTCACAGCTGCCTTGGCCACCCTTGTGTACTCACCCGACTTTTCAAGGAGTGAGTTATAATTCTTTTGAAGATTGGCTGTGCTTACATCTTCTTCAACATCTGATTCCTCGACAATTCCTAGTGATTCATCATCACTATGTTCTCCAAGGTCTTGTACAAGCAGATTCAACTCATCTGAAGACTCAACATGAGCAATGGTCATAAAAGCTGAATAGTTCCCCTCTCCATCACAGCTCTCTTCAGATTCTCAGTCAGACAAATCCGAGTCACTCAATGTCGTGGCATACACTTTACCTTTCGATTTCAAATAATTCGGACATTCCTTCTTAAAGTGTCCATGCCCGTTACATTCGAAGCAAGTGACACCTTGTGTAGGTTGGGATTCTTTTCCATCTTTCTTTTTGAATTCCCTTTTCTCCCTTCCAGAACTTTGGAATTTTCTTTTATCATCAAATTTGCCATTATTTTTGAATTTCAAGAACTTTCTGAAATTTTTGACAAGGTATGCAACATCTTTGTCAACCACATCGTCTTCCGATGAGTCATGGACTTCTACCTTCTCATTAATGGTCTTAAGAGCAAGAGATTTACTCTTCCGTTGATTGGGCAGCGACATCTCATAAGTCTGAAGAGAACCAACCAGCTCTTGGACTTTGATGTCATCTAGATCCTTGCTCTCTTCAATCGCTGTCACTTTAGCACGAAAACTTTCCGGCAATGATCGAAGGATTTTCCTTACGATTTTAGAATCCTCCGTTTTCTCCCCCAAATTGAACTTGCTGACGACCACCTCATTCAGCTTCCCATAGAAAGAGTCGAAGGACTCATCCTCACTCATTTTGAGCTTCTCAAACCGAGTGGTCAGCATTTGCAACTTGGTGTCTTTCACTTTCTTCGTGCCTTCGTAGGTAGTTTCCAATATCTCCCATGCTTCTTTGGCAACGATGATGTGGGAGATCCTGTGAAATTCATCAGGAGACACACCACAGAAAATAGCATTTAAAGCTTTACTGTTAGCATTAGATGCAGCGAGTGCTGCCTTATCCCATGTGGATTTGGCTGCCTCAGGTCTGGTCCAACCACTCTCAACTGCATCCCAAACAGATTCATCAATGGAGCACAGAAATGCTCTCATGCGAACCTTCCAAAAAGCATAATTACTACCATCAAAATATGGAGGTGCATTTAGGGATTGAGACCTATCCATCTCAAGAGGGAGTCAAGGATCACACAATGGTATTGAAACCAATAAAAGTGTACCCGCTCTGATACCAATTGAAAGTTCAAAAAACGTGTATAAACACCTTTGAACGTTTAGACCCCCAAATTACAACTTATCCAATTCAAGCAATATGTCAAACAACTAGTGTGCGGAAACTTAACATATGCTATAATATGGAATTGGTAAAAACTATCTAAGCCAAAACAAAATATAATCCATAGCAGATAATAAAAAGGCAAAGATAGAGAGGAAGGAAGATGCAAACACAAGGACAACACGCGATGTGTTATCGAAGAGGAAACCGAAGCCCTCGGCGTAAAACCTCTCCGCCGCCCTCCAAGCGGTAAACAATCCACTAGAAAATATAGTTGGGATACATGAACAGCAATAGACCCTCCAAGTCTAATCTACCCGATGTACCTAAGCCCTCCAAGCTTCTTGCTCCAACGAGGTTGCGCCGAACCTTTTTCTTTTCTAGCTTCCCGGATTCTGCTACTAGACCGTAGCATCAACCAATGAAGATTGGTTCCTTCCTAACTGCTTCCCAGAAATCCAAACAGCTGTCTCACAGTGATGATGATGGTGAGAACCAGGTTTGGTATAATGCCTCTCAAGGGTTTGACAATGGAGAGGAAGAGAGATGAGGAATTTGAAGAGACTCTAATGTAAAGATTGTAGATGGTTCAATCTTATTTTGCTCTAGGGTTTCTCTCTCAAAATTCTCTCTGGAAGCTCTCTCACAATCGTGGGTAAAAGGGGTATTTATACTGGAGTGGGAGAGGAATGTGAAACGTCAGGTTTTACAAAACAGGGGTGGCTCGCTGCTTGACCTCGCGGCTTGACTAAGTCGCGAGATCCAGTCGCGAGATAACCGTATGGCCAGTTGTCCTGTTTTGTCCTGTAGTGCTCCAGCTTGCATGACTGTTCACCTTCCAGCATGCTTGGCACGTGTGCTGCGTCTGGCGGCTTGCAGCTGCGAGTCACCCGCGAGTCCCAGCCGCGAGTCTCTGTTTTCTTGCACACTCTTGAGCAATCTTCACTCTATCTCACTCACTACCCTTACATCAAACCCACCTAAATACAGGGTTACTAAATGCTGAATTACAAGCAAATTTGGCACGGAATAAAACCAATTAGATGGTTGAATAAATTCAACCTTACAAAACTGAAAATACTTGTTATTGAAAGTAGTAAAACACTTACAGCAGTAGTAGTTATTACAAGATCTTAACAGTTACTGGTTAAAAGTTACAAAGCTTGAACTAGTCCTAGTTACAAGGTTTGTAGAGTTACAAGGCTTGTAGTGAACAAGGTAGTAGTAGTAGAAGTATGGTGAATTCTCTCTCTAAGAAGGCTTCCTAAGGGAAGGAGTTCTAAGGGAAGAGAAATCTGAAGTAAGACTTATAGTAAAACTTTAGTAAAACCTGTCTCAAACATAAGGGACAACCCCTCTTAAATAGGCAAAATTCGGAGTGAACAGTGTCATGAACAGTAACAGATGAATAGTGACAGTGAATAGTGACAGGTGAATAGTGACAGGTGAATAGTGACTTGTTAGGTTCTAAATGTTTAGAACAATTGGCAAATCGTGAACACAAACTTGTCTAGATATAGATCTTAGAGTCTATAGGTTTTATTAGACAATGCTCAAGGTGATTCAAGTCAAGATTCAAGAACATACAAGTTGTAGGAAGAAGACTTCATATTTTGCCTGGTTCGATCGATCGAAGAACAGGCTCGATCAATCGAAAATCGTATCTGCAGAATTTTAAGTCGGCCCAAACAGCAGCTTAAGCCCATTAAGGATTAGGGTTTCAGATCTACTTCTCCCACTATATAAAGGAAACCCTAAGCCACGTTTTTGAGACTGAAGAGAGAGAGATTAGAGTGTCTCTTGTGCCTCTTTTGGTTTTAGGGTTTTGTACCCAAACCTCTCTAAAGTCTTGGTTGCTTGAGAGTTGTATTGTTGCTCATATTGCGGTTTGTGTAAATCTCTTGTGAGATCTAGAGGAGCTTTCCTTTACACAAACTTAGGGTTTTTAAGGAGAAGATTTGTCTACACCTTGATAATCAACTCGGTTGTTGCCATTGAAGCTTAAAGAAAACACAAGTGGGTGTGCTTGTATCTGGTGGTGAATCCAAGAAAGAAGAAGTCCGTGGATTCGGAGCTTGCACGTGGTCGTGTCAGTAAGTTCTACTGGTGGGTAGCAATAAGAAGTCGAGCGTGGGGGCTTGCAAGTCTTATTGTATGAACTTCGATTCTTTCAAGATAGTGGATTCAAGTTTACCTTGAGGATAGCTAGGTCAAATCCTCCCCTGGTTTTTACCGATTTGGTTTCCTAGGTGATCATATCTTGTGTTATTTATCTTTCCCCTACTTTGCATGATATGATCTTTGTAATTGTGATAACCTAGATTTGTTAAATTGGACTAAGTAACAACTTGGCTAATTACCTAGGTTAAATCAATTGTGTTTTAAGGAGTCAAAAAACTAACAAGTGGTATCAGAGCGGGTTGCTCTTTTGTTTTAGATCTTTTGATCTAAGAGCTGATCCTTGACCCCTGTTATCATGGATAATTTGAAGTTTCTTTTTGATCATGTTTCTACTCATGCTTCTGTTGATTTTATTGATGCCTGTGAAACTCTTCGTAAGGAATTATTGAAATCTATGAAAATTGCTAAGAAATTCAAGGAAGAGTTAAAATTGGCTAATCTTGAAAAAGAGGAATTGGTTGTTAGATTAGATGAATCAAATAAAAAGAATGAATTTTTGAGAAATCAAATTTCCTCTCAAGATGAGAAGATGAAAAGCTGGGAACAAGAGTTAGTTGAATCTAAAGCTAAAATTGAAAATTTAACTAGTACCAAGCCTGTTGTTGATAACAGAAGTGTTTCTGTTTCTCTTAAGCCTAAAACTGAGAAAGTTTATATCCCTCATTTCAAGAGGAATAATAAAGAAAAGGCTTATTTTGCTAGGTTAGACAAAGGTAAAAGTTCTGATGTAGACGCTGAAGTTTCTAAACCTATGTCTAAACCTACTGTTAGAGAGCATAATAAATCTGTTTGTGTGCCTACCTGTCACCTTTGTGGTGTTGTTGGTCATATTAGACCAAATTGTTCTTTGTTGAGGCAAGAACCAAAGCCTGTGACCGGAAACCCCGCTAGGAATACTGATGTTCCTAAATTTGTTCCTGTTTGCCACTTTTGTGGTGTCCGTGGTCACATTCGTCCTAATTGTCATAAACTGAAATTTAAACATTCTATGTTTCAGTCTAGGATTTGTGATGATATTTCTTCTGCCATAAGTCCATATAAATTGTTTCATATGCTTTTGAAAAATTTAAGCTTGTTGGCTTGTGAAAGGAAATTGCAGGATTTTAGTCTTTCTCAAAAGATTGGTGTAATCCCTCAAATACACTCTGCTTCACATGGATTTTCACCTACAAAGCTGAACACTTGTGCTAGATGGGTGAGAAAAGATTCTCTAAGGTGAGTGTTGCTGACATGTCCTTGATTTAATTCTTTCAATTATTTGTGGACATGTTTGTTTTTGTTTTTTTTTTTTGGTTGTTTTTTTTTTTTTTTTTTTTTTAAGGTTGTTTTTTTATAAAAAAAAAATCCAAAAACATTGAAAAATTTCAAAAAGACAAATTTTTTATTTTGTGTCTTGTTTTATTTTTTTTATTTTTTTGAGGATTACATGAATTATGATATCTCTCTCTTGATTTAGAACATGCTTGACATTGTGGAGAAACTTGAATAGTATGTGCTAAGCTATTTTTGATTTTGTGTATGTACTAGTTTGTACATGTACTCAAGGGTTAATTAAGAAATTGATATTTCTTGTTTGTGTACCCTCTATAACTTAGTTAAGCACTGTCATGCATTGCATTTGCATTGTTCATTTAGCATAATATGTGTTTTTTTGTTTTTGGTCATATAGTTTTTAAAACCAAAAAGATGTTTGTGTTTTGTATTTCACATCTTGGATTTAGAATTAAGGATTGGCCATATTATTTTTACATAACAAATTTATGTACCTTGTTTAGCTTTGATGAGCTTACTTATTGCACTTTACTAGTTGAAACTTTGTAGTGCATGTTGTGTGGAAAAGATGTTTATGGTGTTTATCACTTTGTCTTAATCTTGAAGTCACATGTTATTTGACTGTCGGACTTGATCCTTTTGAGAAAGGCATAAATAACCATCTCACCACTGTTCACTAGCCAATCATGAACACCTTAGTGCATATCGTAAGATTTTGTGCTTGAGAAAGTGTAGCACATGCACAAAAAGAACATAAGGTCTAGCCTCGGTTTAATTGCTTAATGCTTAAAATTGGTGTGTACTATTAGGCTTGATGCCAAATCACATAATTAAAATTGGTGTGTACATTATCCTGGCTATTTTAATAAGTTTCTGAATAATTAAAATTTGTGTGTACAATATGAGGCAAAATCAAGAAACTTACATGATTGCAAGCTTATGTTCTAGGAGATGTGAGAGTTATATGATGTAACTCTTTAGGTGATAGTCTCTTTCAAATTCTATGTGATGAATTTTGTAGACATTGTGATTGATTTCTATTTACATATCACCTCACATGTATCTCAAGCTTTTACTAGTTGCACACACTACGTAAGTTACTCTTTGCTAAACTTGGTACATTATATTGTGTGTGATCTTGTTGTGGCCTTCCAAGGTTAAAGTTTCTTGATTTTGATGCAAAATGTGCTTAAAGTTTGAGATTTGAGGACAAATTGATTGAAAATCTTGATTTTGGAAGATCTGGGTTGAATTCAAGTGTTTTTGAAACACTTTTCATCTCATACTCATGCATTTTTTTTTATAAAACAATATGCTTTGAAGAGTTTCTGCATTAAAATGCTTTCTTTTTTCAAAAACTGATTTTTCCAGACTTTCGATCGATCGAACCTGTTTTTCGATCAATTGAAATTGCGATTAAAATTTTTAGTTTGAGTTTGCTTGACTCGATTGATGTTTAATCGATTCTCGATCGATCGAAAGTGAAAAATTTTCAGTTTCTATGTTTTTTACCAAAATTTTTTTTCATGCATCATTTGTGTTTAGGATTCACATGCATTGCATTGTTTTTGTATCCATCTTGCTGTTTTGCAGTCATATCTCTCATTGTTTTCACATATAACATGCATACACTTTGCTACATTGGGTACTCAACTTGATCAAAAAAATTGATTGATTAATTTTTGAGCTATGTACTTTCTAGTATATGCCTTTTTTATGTATGAACTGTAGAAAATATTTTTCTTAAGAGATATGATGGATAATCAATGTGCAAATATTTTCTCTACTCATGCAACTGTTTATGGGTCACATAGTGCCATGTTTGCATTTTATTGAAAGAGAGAATATTTTTTCTTCATGTGTATCCTCAACTTAGTTTTTTTTTAAAACTTGGTTTGTGTCTTTTTATTTATCCCCACCCTCTTTATTTTTCCCCAAAACTTGTTTTGTTTTTCCTATTTTTATAGGGGGATAAATTTTTTTTAACCTTTGTGGTTCTTAGGGGGAGTTGTTGCTCTTCATAGGGGGAGATGTCTCTATTTTCTCTTACTCTGTTGCATATGTTTTCTATTTACCTTCTAATTAGGTAGTCTTTGTCAATACGTGACAAAAAGGGGAGACATAGATGACCTGTTTGTTTGTTTTGTTTAGGAGGAGAATACAAGTATGTTTTGATGTATCTAACTTAGGGGGAGAGTTAGTTTGCATATTTGTTGATTTACTGTTTTTCTGTCACACATGCGTTTATGCATTTTGTTTAGTATTTCAGAAAATATACAGGTTGATTCAATTGAGCTACTGTCTACACTTGCAATTGATGGATAGTAGTTAGGTTGAATTTGTTGTAATGAGCATTTTATTGTATTGGGTTGTTCTTGTATTTGAGCATTTCATTTTGTATGAGAGTTTTGTCACGAATTGCCAAAGGGGGAGTTTGTTAGGTTCTAAATGTTTAGAACAATTGGTAAATCGTGAACACAAACTTGTCTAGATATAGATCTTAGAGTCTATAGGTTTTATTAGACAATGCTCAAGGTGATTCAAGTCAAGATTCAAGAACATACAAGCTGTAGGAAGAAGACTTCATATTCTGCCTGGTTCGATCGATCGAAGAACAGGCTTGATCAATCGAAAATCGTATCTGCAGAATTTTAAGTCGGCCCAAACAGCAGCTTAAGCCCATTAGGGATTAGGGTTTCAGATCTACTTCTCCCACTATATAAAGGAAACCCTAAGCCACGTTTTTGAGACTGAAGAGAGAGAGATTAGAGTGCCTCTTGTGCCTCTTTTGGTTTTAGGGTTCTGTACCCAAACCTCTCTAAAGTCTTGGTTGCTTAAGAGTTGTATTGTTGCTCATATTGCGGTTTGTGTAAATCTCTTGTGAGATCTAGAGGAGCTTTCCTTTACACAACTTAGGGTTTTCAAGGAGAAGATTTGTCTACACTTTGATAATCAACTCGGTTGTTGCCATTGAAGCTTAAAGAAAACACAAGTGGGTGTGCTTGTATCTAGTGGTGAATCCAAGAAAGAAGAAGTTCGTGGATTCGGAGCTTGCACGTGGTCGTGTCAGTAAGTTCTACTGGTGGGTAGCAATAAGAAGTCGAGCGTGGGGGCTTGTAAGTCTTATTGTATGAACTTCGATTCTTTCAAGATAGTGGATTCAAGTTTACCTTGAGGATAGCTAGGTCAAATCCTCCCCAGGTTTTTACCGGTTTGGTTTCCTGGGTGATCATATCTTGTGTTATTTATCTTTCCGTTGCTTTGCATGATATGATCTTTGTAATTGTGATAACCTAGATTTGTTAAATTGGACTAAGTAACAACTTGGCTAATTACCTAGGTTAAATCAATTGTGTTTTAAGGGGTCTAAAAACTAACATGACTGAATAGTAAATTTTTCCCTTTTGTCTCCAAATCTTTGGGAATCATCCATAGAGTTGCAATGTCTGAAAATGTGAGAACCTAGGCCAACATAATGGGTGTCATTAGATTCTAGACCACCCTTTAGGCCATATTATTCGTGCCTAAAAGAACCAATTACAAAAGACCAAAGAAAGAAGCTTTGTCATCTTGTGCCAATTGAGAGCAATTAATGGGAATCTTCAGAAGTATCATATCAGTGGGAAACAAGCTTTTAGCAGTGGTAAACATTGAAGCTTTTGGCCATTATGCAGGCCAGACAAATAGGAGAATCAAAATCTTCCGCCGAATCCGGAGTATCATGAAACAGTTTCAGATTTTTAGCATCTGATGGATAACCATCAAAAGGACCTTGAGGAGAATAGTCTTTATAAGGACTTGTTGGAGAATAGTCATCACAATCATGCTCATGGTAAATAGCATACTTATTACGGAATCCACAATAAAGAAGTGGCTCAAACACTGGAGTTTTTCCTGGGATGAGAAGACTTCTTGGATTAGGGTGATCTGCTATATGCAAATGAACAAGAGCATTAGCATAGGGTCTGGGACCAAAAACAAAAATTCTGTCTGTGCTACCCATGAAATGATAATCTTTCCATAAATTTTGAGCAACCTCAAGAATTTGATTATTGAAATAATTCCTCCAACATTCTGCAAGATCATAAGGTTTTTGAAGGATAAGTGAGAATTTCTTTCAAGTCATTGTCCTTGGTGGGTGTAACCATTAATGAGAATGAGATGCTTTGAGGGCTGGACATTCATCCAGTTATCTCTTTCCCATTTTGGCAAAGTACTCCAGCATCTAATGAAAACAAAAGGGCTTTCAAACCCTCTAATAGCAGTCTGTATGATTTGTGGAAGCTGGCTGGCTTGTTTATGGCTTGTTAATTTTAAGAATCTGATAAAGCCATATTCAAACATTTGAGAAAGCCAGTTAGGATCCATATCATCATCATCGGAATCATCAACATCAACATAGGAATCATCATCATAATTAATCAGAAGACCAGGAAATGGGTGTTTCTTTTCGTACACTCTGAGACTAGTCCCAAAGTGATCTTCCCATTCTAATTGGAAAAAAACATTATCACCTTCATCCAACTCATCTGGATCAGGAATAGTAGTTGTAACAAGTTTTTTGAAATATTTGAACCATAGGTCAAAAGACCTAAACATAGCCTTGCTTTCCAAAATACTGGATTGTATATCTGTAGGCAAGTTGGCAACAACACTTCTTAATAGAGATTGGGTCTTAAGACTCAATCTTGCATAATTAGTGCCCATTAAAGTCATTTTATCCATAGAATGGATTTCCTCTTTGCCAAAGAGTTGACTAGTATAGGGATCATAGGGTTCACTTGTAATATTTGGTAGGTTAACAAGATGGCTTCTATAAGCCTCATTTTCAAAAACAATATTGGCATATTCTGAAGTAAGGTTAGCATAGTGGCTTGCATAAGCCTCATTTTGAGCAGTAAGGTTAACAAGGTGGATTTCAAGTGCTCGAAGGGTTTTTTGGAATAGTTAGCGGTGGTTTCTGGTATAAGTAGCTTGAAGGTTATCAAGAATAAATTTGATGGAATCTGGTAATTCCGAATAGGTTCCATTATGGAATTGTAAATTTCGAGACAAAACTTTCTGTAAAGCAATTATCATATCACCATTAGAGTATGTCACCTTTGTCAGGACATCTCCTTGAAAGGATGTTGATCCACTAGGTTTCACCCCAGAAGATGCGCCTTCATGCATTTTAAAAGGTCCCGCTGGGAGCTTTTTGTTTTGAGAATAGTCTCGTACAGGAGCTTTTCCCTTGTTTTTCCTTTCCATAATAATTCACTTACTAGTGGTATAAATATGAATATTATTATTATTATCCCACTTATTAGTGGTATTTATCCACGCATCATTGTCCGATTCCTGCAAAGAATCATTGATAATGTTAGGATAATTGATAGTATTTAACATTTTGGTATTATGAAAATTACCTTTAAAATCATCAATGAAATAATGGCAAGAACTCATCACTAGTTCTTGAATAAGTTCATTCATGGGATAATTTTTCTCATAAGACAGATTATCAATATCAATTTCAAACTTTGAGACAAATTTGAATTTTACTTTCTGTCCAAAAGGATCAGTACTAATTCCATCATGTTCAACAAGAAAAGGATACAAAGCATTAATAAATGGTAGACCGAGAATCACTTTATCAGTCATGTTTTTAACAAGAACAGAAGGAATCTTGAAACAGACATTATCATGGCAAACATGAGCATTATTTAATTCATATTTGATCTTCATTTGAGAACCATTAGCAGACACCAATCTCTCAGTGGATTTTTCAAAATATTTTGAAGGAATCAATCCTTCTTGGATACAGTTCATATCTGCAACAGAATCAATCATAGCAACAACAATGAAATGATAATCAGGAGAAACAACAATTTTAACTTTTGTAAACCATTTTGGAGGAAGTATTTTATTAACAAGAGCAAGTTAAGGATCAATGAAAGTATCAGGAATACCTTTATCAGAAAGAAGAGCCTGTTGACTGGATTCAACTCTATCATTGTGCTCATCTTATTTATCTTGTTCATTATCAGATTTATTAAGATCTTTATCAATTTTTAACATTATCAATTCTTGTTTGAGATTATTGTTATCACTTTTCATGCTTTTAAATTCATGTTTTAATTCATTTATTTCTTGTTTAACAATGTTAATTTCATGTTGAAGATCATTAACAGTTAATTCTTTGGATTTCTTTTTATTAAATCTTTCCAAAGTTTCTTCAAGGCTTATTGTAGATTTTGGTTTTTTACCAGTTTCTTCTTTCATTAAATTTTTCTTAAACTTATCCAAATATTCTTTTTGTAATTCAGGATTTTGAATTTGATTTATCAGTTGAATTATTAATTTTCATCTTCTTCACTCTTGGTGAGAGCATTAACAGTTTTAACAACATTGCAACAAGAATCTCTACAACCAATTTTAATATTAGGAGAATCAGAAAAATCATCAGCAGATTGATAGCAAGAATCAGATGAAGAAAAATCATCTTCCAAAGAATCAGAGGAGTTATCTGATTCAAGGATTCTGAATAATTCTCCTTACTCTTTATCACCAATATTTAACATATTAAATTTATTTTTTAACTTACCAGGTTTTTCCTTACAGTCTTTACTGAAGTGTCCAGGTTTACCACAATTAAAGCATTTACCTTTACTTGACCTTTGTTTAACATATTTTTTAGAAAAATTTTTCTTCTTAGTATAGAAATCATTAGGTTTAACAAAGTTATTTCTGTATTTTTTATATTTTTTATGGCTTTTATCATGTTTTTTACCTTTTTGCCTAGAAGGAGCAATAGGAGGCAAACCATATTGTTCACAGAAATTTATGGTCTTGTTGTCTCTATTAAGAAAATCGAATTGTTTCAAACCAAAGTCCATTTCCTTGGCTATGATATCTCTGAAGGACAGATTCATCCTATAGATAGAGCCATCCAATTTGCTGATAAGTTTCCTGATGTTATCATTGGTAAAACACAGCTCCAAAGATTTCTTGGGTCATTAAACTATGTTGCGGATTTCTACAAGGATATGAGGAAACAATGTAAACCCTTGTTTGATAGGTTAAAAAGTAATCCTTCTCCTTGGTCTGATGTTCATACTTCTCTTGTTAAACAAATCAAATCTCATGTTAAGACATTGCCTTGTCTTGGTATTCCCACTGTTGGTGCTTTCAAAATTGTTGAGACCGATGCCTCTGACATTGGTTATGGTGGTATTCTGAAACAAAGAGTTTCTCCTAAGTCACCGGAACAAATTGTTCGCTTCTATTCTGGTATTTGGAATAATGCACAGTTAAATTATAGTACTATTAAAAAAGAGATTTTATCTATAGTGCTATGTATTTCAAAATTTCAAAGTGATTTATTAAACCAAAAGTTTTTGTTACGTATTGATTGCAAAACTTTACAATATTGTAAAGTTGTGATTTACAAATTTGTATTTTGTTGGCTTTTATTCCATGCCAAATTTGATTGTAATTTTATTCAATCTTTTGTACCCTGTATTTGTTGTGGGAATTTATTGTAAGGGTTGTGTGATAGTGAGAGAGAGTGTGAAGACTCAAGCTATTGAAGCAAGGAGGATTTTCGCGGGTATTTCGCGACTAAGCATCCCTCGAAAAGATGCATGTGCCCTGCACATGACTGGAATGCGAAGAGTCTGTACAGATGGAGACAGCTGTGTCTCGCGAGTATCTCGCAGGTAAGGCCTTCCCGCGAGACACCGGTGAGACATTCTGTTCTGCCAGTCTGTACTACCTGATACTCACTTTCTATACCCTCATTATATATACCCATATTACTCACAAATGTAAAGGGGAGCTTCTGAGAGAAAACCCTATCTAAAACACTTGAGAGTTAGAAATTGTTATTCCAACAATTCTCTACACATTTGTTTGTGGAATTTCCTCATCTCCTACCTCTCCATTTCCATACCATTGAGAGGTCAATAGCCCAAACACTTACCACACCTTTTGAGAGTGTCCAGTGAGGTTTTGGTGCTGCTGGGAAACATTGGAAGAAGCCAAGGATGGCAGATGCAACATGGAACTTGTTGCGGGATCCGGAGAGTTAGACAAGACATGGTTCCGAGAAGCCTTGTTGGAGTAGGAGCTTGGAGGGCTTAGGTACAGAGGGTAAATTAGGCTTGGAGGGTCTCTTGCTTACCCATGTATCCCAACTGATTGTCTAGTAGATCGATTACCGCTTTGAGGGCGGCGGAGAGGTTTTTCGCCGAGTTCTTCAGTTTCCTCTTCAATAACACGTCTCGGTGTTATCTGTGTTTGCATCTCTCTTCCCTACTCTTGTTTATTTCATTTTACTGTTGTGTTGCTTTAAATATGAATTAAAGTTGCTCTCTTGCTTGTTTGCTTGCGTTTACACTATTCCGCACTTAGTATTAAGTTAGTGTAAAATCAATCAAGCCGTAATTTGAATTGGGAGGTCTAAATAAGCTCTTGTGTTTTCACACATTTCGAGCTTTCAAAGACTAACAAACCAAACCAACTTAACAAACTTTCTCGCCTAGACTTCTCACTAACTGAACTAACAGTTGTCATCCACTATTTACAACTAACTCCCATACTACAAGTAGTTTATAAAGAATACAACTCTAAACGACCTACAGCTTTGGAACTACAGTTTCCTTCTTGTCCTCTGTTTTTGCAATAGCTTTCTTCTTCACTTTCTTCTGTCTAGATGAAGCTTTCTTTGAGTTGATCTTAGTGCTTTCACGCTCCCCCTTAAGATGAATAGGGGAATGACTATTGGTCAGATTCATCTTGGATAACAAAGCATGAAACTGATGTGCACTAAGGGCTTTAGTAAGTCTGCAAGCTGACTTTGTGTTCTAATATGTAATAAACGAATCACTCCTTGCAACACTTTATCTCTAACCACATGACAGTCAATCTCTATGTGTTTTGTTATTTCATAGAACACAAGATTGACTGCAAATCCTGCAATGTGGATAGCAGATTGACTATCACTGAACAAAAGGGCAGCTTTTGGATGTTGAAGCTGAATGTCTCTCAAGAAACTTAAGTATACAAACAACTTCACAAACAGCTATTGCCATGGAACGATATTCTACCTCAGCTGAAGATCTACTAACTGTGTGCTGTTTCTTGGACTTCCAAGATATCATTGAATCACCAAGAAACATGCAATATCCAGTGATTGACCTCCTGGTATCAGCGCAAGATGCCCATTCTGAATCTGCAAAACCTTTAAGGTGAAGCTCTAATTTACTAGAGAACAATAACCCTTGTCCAAGAGCACCCTTTAGGTACTATAAGATTCTATTAGCTGCATGTGGATGAGGCTTTCTAGGTTTGGACATAAATTGACTTAATCTGTGAACAGCAATGGTAATATCTGGCCTTATGGTTATCAGATATAGTAACCTACCAATCAGTCAGAACTTGGATTTTTCAACACTTCTCCTTGAAACTTGCTCAATTTCAAGTTTTTTTCCATAGGGGTCTTAGCTGTGGCTTGCAACTCAACAGACCTACATCAATCAATAGTTCTAGAGTGTAATTTCTTTGACACAAGTGAATGCCCAACTCTGACCTCGCAATTATCATTTCGTTGTATCTATATGGTAGAATCTGGTTGGGTGGAGGTAGTTTAAAGAACCTAAGTAAATCTGCAACGTGCTGTATTTCCATATCAGGGGGATTTCTAAGAATGTTCAAGGACTCAAAGAAGTTAAAAGCAAGCCGCCCGAATGAAAGTTGGGGAGCTTGAGTTATTAGGAAAGGCAAGGTGGTATATTTTCTCAATAACATAGAATGGAATATAGTTTTCAAGTAATAACAACTCATGTCTTACCACATCTAATAGCCATGCTTCCACAAACATAGGATTGTCAATTTTCCATCTATTCTCATAATATCTTGAGAATATCTCGAAAATGAAGCTTGCATCCAACACGATGATTTTTACAAAAGCACCACTTTTGAAGCCAAACAGTATCTACGTAGCAACTCCGAATGCTATCTTCCATCTCCTTTATACTGCTTTCTAATTTCTGCAAGTTTATCTAAGGTCGTTTCCAAGCTATCTTTCATCTCCTTTATACTGCTCTCGAAGTAATTTTCTTCGTGACTTTCCATGGTTTGAAATATTTTTGAAAGCTTTTTTCTCATTACCATTGCTCTTCCTCATCTCAAACCCTCTTTGCTTTTAGAATTTGTATACTCCAAGGGAAGGCCAATCCCCTTACAGCAATATTACTTACTGAGTTCTGGTAATTATATCTGAAAACTTTTATTAATTTCATTAATGTTCATATATTTAGGCCTTACAACAATTGAAAATGAAGTGTGATAGACAATTGAAAAGGAAATGCCATAGACGTAAAATTCCTCATCACACTAATATGATGAATCCTATTAAATAAAATAACAATCCTATGCAAGCTTTATTTAGATAATAAGAATATAACAGTTAGGGAAGATAAGAATCTGCAGCAATCGAAACCCTTCATCAAGCAATCGGCAACTCTGGCTCAAAGGTGCATGCTCTTCATGAGTCCACGAACCAACCACACATTTCACACAATGCACTTGCACCGTAGCTGATTAAAATTTGGATGATAGAGCATACGGTTTGTATGAACATGAGCACCAGAAGGATAACAACAGCGATGGTTGAAGCAGTTTTCTAAGGGGGTTCTGAAATATTAATGCCTCAGTGTTTCCATCTGTGCGAAAGTTTCACATAGAATGCATTCAAATCTTTAAAGATACGGTCGTAATTTGAGTCAATACCTGGCTCAGAGATATTGCTGCTTTATTCTCACCTAGATAATTAACCACAATTTTCTTATCGTACAGTAAATCTATATCTTTGGTAGTAATGATAAGAAATCCAAAAAGAGAGTGTTGGGTTAAGATAGCTTGACTCAGTTAATTAATTCAATAAACTAAGTTGATTAATTAGGTTAAATTGCATGCAAATCGTGGAGGTACCAACAAATCACCAAAAATACTAAATGTAGTGGAAAATAAATTTGACACGGTGATTTGTTGAAAAATGGAAAAAACCTCTTACAAGGCAAAAACCTCATTGGGTGATTTTAAGGTCACAATTCCCAAGAATCCATTAATCAACAATCAAGCGGTTACAAGTTGTTAGGATACATTTTTTTTTTTTTTTACACCTAATATTATTTAAGTATCACCTATTTATTTTCAAACATTACTAAGAAGTTATTGGGCTTTCACAAAATATTTTTTGCCCTATTATTATGTTAACCACGAATATTTCATTATCTAAATTGGGTCATGATATAAACTATCACAAAAGCCTAAAAAACTCATATCTTATCAAATTTTACTATTATTATGTAGTTAAGCCCAAAACCAACCCTATGACCCCAATACACACATCCTGTTCTATTTAAAGCCCAAGAATACTTATGCTTGACAATATTTGAAAAGCCCATGATTCAAGTCCATGGCAAAACAATTTTATCAATGAAATTTAAATCCATAATCAAAACCCATGTTTTAAACCCATGACAATTTATTTATCAAAAGCCCAGTTCTCGCTAGCAATATCAAAAAATCCAATTTTCATTGGCAACATCAAAGGCCTAGTTTTCGCCGGCAACATCAAAAGCAGCGAAAGCCCAATTCTCATTGGCAACATCAAAAGCCCAGTTCTCGCTGGCAACATAAAAAAACCCAATTCTTATTGGCAATATCAAAAGCCCAATTCTCATTGGCAATATCAAAGTCCAATTCTCATTGGCAACATCAAAAACCCAATTTATATTGGCAATATCAAAGCCCAATTCTCATTGGCAATATCAAAAGCCCAATTTACGTCGGTACTTTTAAAAGCCCAAACTATCTACTTGACACTATTTTATCAAAAGCCCATGGTTATTAATACTTGGCAAAATACTATATCATAATTATTTCACTTAAAAGTCCAATAATGAACAATACTTTAAGTTCTTAAACCTATTGCTATAATATTACAAGCTCATGGAATTTATGGCAATTATCTATTCTCAACTCATGGCAATCATTTTATAAAAGCCCATGGAAAGTTATGATTATCTTAAACGCATGACATTTGTTTACTTATACCATATTATAAACCCATGGTCACTATTTATCTTATACATTTTCAATATCTATTTCCAAAACTCATGATAATTATTCACCTTATTATGATTATCTATAGAAAAACCCATGAGAATATCACATTATTCCACTATAGTGGTTGTTACCATATTTTAATTGAAACCCATGGATATTGCCTCTATTTAAAACCCATGGTAAATATTATTCTCAAGAAATATTGGAGGTCATTATTTAAAAGCCTCAAAGAAAAATATCATTTACAAAAATAATCCATAGCAAAAATTATGAGAAACTATACAAGTTATTATTTAAAATCCATGGAAATTAATACCCAAAACCTATCATAAATATTTATTAAACCTCATGGATTCATTTTATTTCTACTAACAACTAAAGCGCATGTGGAATAAAAAATCCATGGCAATATATGGTAGCTTTGTCCATTTTGTAGGGCTCACAATAAGAAAGCAAAATGATAGGCCCAAGTGGAAAGAACCACCAAGTTAGAGGTCTACCAAAGTACTCAGCCCTCATGGCCAAGCCCAACATGAAGTCTCAGCCAAAACAGCCCATGTGTGCAAACTGACCCAACTGGAGAACTCCATTTAGTTCTGCCTTCCGCTGGAGGTCACCTCAAGGAGCAACTAAGCTCCCAAACCAAATTAGGAGCTGGCCACTTGTCCCAGCAGCCTCTCTACCACTGCCAATCATGATCTGAACAACATTAAAGGCTGGGCTGACACCTAAAAGCTAATGGGCAATAAATACCCTTCCTCTCAAAGTTTCGGTCACAACTTAAGGAAGCCATAACCAAGACCTCCAAGCTCATGAAATCCTCAACTAAATAGTTTATTTTATTATTAAAAATGTATGTAATTGATTCATGAACCAAGCTCATGAATCCTGAAGGGGAAAATTTGGGAATATGTGGTTTGGAAGGCATAAAGAGATCTCTAGCAGAACCCTATGAAGTGGGCTTAAACTTTGACATTTGGCTTGGGGTGTTGAATCCTACTTCCTAGGGTCCAAATCTTAGTTGCAGCACTAGGATTCCTCCTTAATACCTACCTTAATCCCATTGGCTAAACACAATCTCAAAAATCTTAGCATTTAAAGCAAGATTACCCTAAATACTCACCATGTGTCATATTACCAAAAGTAGCAAAGTAGCCCCAAAAGCAAGTCTCCCATTTATGGCCAAATCCTAGGATAATTAAGTCTGCTATTCTACCCTCTGATCAATCCTACGTTTTTGGACATTTGTTAATTAATACATCCTTATACACCACTATAAAAGGGTAAGCACACCAGCCCACAATACAGACACCAACCCCTCTAAAATTTTTGATTTTCTTGTCACTTTGCTTGTGGTTAGCTCTCCCCAAGCTCATAAATCATTCCCCTTAGCCCACACTCACTTAGCTTCAGACATTCCCTTTATTTTTCTTCATATTCACAGCCCATATATGCTTCCTAATCAGTCACAAACAACTCTTCACCCATTAAAGCCTTAGCCTTAGCATTAACTCCATCACACCACCACAAGTTTAAAAGCCCACTCACTCAAAATAGCCTACACTACCCCATTCATGCCTTACACATATATATTCCCCAAGAATCTTAGTTCAACATTTGTTGCACTAAGTTGGAATCTCTTTCTCCCTTCATTCCATCTTATTTTTTCCTCTTTTATTTGTAATTATGAAGCCTTTAATCCTTGTTCATTATTATTATGATGAAAGCCATAATGTTTTAGATACTATGGAAGTTCTCCCATATGTTGACTTAATAATAATAAGGAAAACATATGATTTTTACTATATAAACACACTTATTAACTTGTCAGACGTCTACCGCTAGAGGTCTGTCATGTTCACTGCTGAACCATTTTTTCTCTTGTGTACTTGTTATAACGGGCCCATTTTTAGATTAAACAACTATGGAAGAAATGCATAATTTTTACTATGCAAATACATTTATTTATTTTCCAAACATTTACCGCTAGACATTTTTCTTATTTACTGTGGGACTATTATTTAAGCACTCATTCTGGTGGGCCATCCTTTGTACTAGCTTATCTTTGCAGGAGGTATTTTGGGGCCTTATTATAACATTTGTTGGATGCAACCTTGACTTTGAGCCAAATGGGCCTTTCACACTCCACCGATAGCCTTTGGGCCATATTCCAAGCCTAAAGTCGAGTCTCGGTCTTGACTCCCCTAACATCATATGGGCGACGAAAAAACGCCCCCGGCACAAGTATAGGGAATCTTATCACTACCTTGGCCTATCCTGAAATACCAACCTATAGTTGAACCCTTATTCCAATACTCAATTGGACTTGATGTTGTAGTAGCTTTCTTTCCCTTGATGCACAAATCTCCAATCTGTGACAAACCCTTTTGCATGGATTCCAGTACATGACTGACTCCAGCAACTTGAATGGATGTTGTTGGCTGCGAAGTTCTTCACTTCATCAACAATGAAGATTAGGAAGCACTTGGTTACAAAACCCTATAGCGTACAAACGCAGTAGCTTATCATAGAGAAAAATAAACTCTAGATCTTTGTATTCGTGTGTGACGGCTCTTAAAATAAACCTTATAATATCTAGGGTTGTGAGAAAAGAAACCCTAAATAAATACACAAGCTTGGGCCGAATTTCAGATCTGAAAATTTGAAAATCGTAATACTCGATAGATTGAGTTTCTATTGACCCATTTGTCAAGCTTCTCATTTAGTCTCAATAGTAGTATCCGTCGAGCTATTTGTCGAGACTTAATGAAATAGCTTTCCTTCACTTGTTTCTTGGATCAATCTTCATGACTTTCATATGAACACTTGATATGCTTGAACAACATATTTCTAGATGTATTAAACCCAACTTAGATCTACCCAATTATAAGTAAAGTACATTTTGTTAAAGGATTAGCCAATTACATAAAATATGACTTTAACAATCTCCCCCTTTGGCAATCCGTGACAAAACCACAAGCATAATTATGAGAGAAGTATAAAGAAACAATCTCCATAACTATTACAAAAATAATTACATAAGCCTAACTATCACAATGAGCTCTTGAAAAAATTTACAAGAAAAGAGATCATGGCTTGAAAGACTTGCAACCTGTCTTTTCTAAAACACTTAACCAAGATCCATCAAAGCATCAAGTGTGAAATAGAGACAAGTTATATAAAATAAAAGACGTGTATAAAGAGAGAAAAGAAACAACACATGTAAGATAAAGGTGAAGAATGTATGTAAAAGTGGTCACAGGACCATGGTACATGATAGTGAGATGGATACATCAAAACCTCACTGCATCACTCAATGAACTCTCCCCCTAACTAGTCTATACCTATGCTAGCTCTTCCCTTAACAACATGACTACTCTCATATACAAAACTGCTTCCCTTTTTTTGTCATGAGTGACAAAGGATGAATCACTAAGAAGCAGCCATCTCATCATCAGTCTCAGAGCCAAAAGCATCATCATCATCATCTCCACCATTCGAAGAAGACTCCTAAACATGCTCGGGCATAGGTGAAGGAGTAAAACCACCAAGGCGAAACTGGCGGTGAGCGATGCGACCAATCCTGATATTCATTTGACACATCTCATTGGAAAGATGGTTAAGACGACTACTAAAATCAGCATGCATGAGCTGAAACTGATCCATGATGGCAGAGAGAGAGAGAGAAACCTCTGCTCCACAAGAAGAAGGTGGAGCAGATGAGGAAAAAGGTTGAGAAGTGGGGGCAGCATCCGTCGTAATAGACTCCATATGAGGCCGCTTGGCAGCTAGTTGTGCATCACTCCTCCGAATAGATTCCTTGCTGATAGCACCCATAGAGTAAAAGAGAGGGGAATGAGGAATGGTGATATGCAAGTGTGTGAGGATGCGTGTGATATCTGAAGGAAAGATGAGCTTATCACGTGTAGTAGTATCTCGATAGATATCTATCATATGTGAAGGAAAATCTATAGAAAGATCCTCCATAAGAAAGAGAAGAAAACGAGCATGAGGCTCAGTGATAGTGTTATAGTGTGACTGTGGTGTGAGAATAAAGGTCATCACCATATTAAGGATCCTTAGACCTTTAGCAAACTTGGTTGTGGAGAAATTTAGAGTTTCTCCCACACCATGGCTTTCTCACAAAATAGTGAGGCCATCTCGTCTCAAGAGATAGAATGGAGACAAATATGACTAGGGTAGTCCGGACGTTTTACCCTAGGGATGCGTAGCACATCAGAAATGAGCTTTGGAGTAACTACGATACATGTGCCTTGAAATACTATAGTAAACTTAGGCACAGAGGTATCGATGACATGCATATTAGAGTAGAACTCCTGCATGAACATACCGGAACACCTCTTGGGTATCTCACATAGAGAAGTGCAACACCGAGAGCTAAACGCATCGGGAAAAGGAATGTCTGGAAAATAAGAAAGAATGACCTGGCATTTCGAATGAATTGCCCGGTCAATAAAGTTCTCATAGAAGTCTTTTTGGGACTTCTCATCACAGAACATAATGGAATCAGGAACAGAGGGAGAAGAAGAAGAAGAAGAAGAAGAAGAAGAAGAACCACGACGTGAGATCATGTTCTTGGAAGGAACAAATTTCTTGGGTGCCATAGACAGGAAACTAAAAAGAGAAGAGAGGAGAAAAGAAACACAGTAGAAGAAAAAAAATGCTCAAGAAAGAAAGAATAAAGAGGTGTAGTGCATGATAATGCATGAATATGTTACATGCAAAAATAAATTGCATCATGGGCAAAACCCCAATCCAAACTGCAGTACTCACACTGTTTAATCAAGCACACAACCTAGAATACATGAAAACATAATTATAATGACAAAGAATGCAATGCATGAGCATATGAGATCATATTAGCAACACCTAACCCAAAAATTTTACCAAAACCATAGAAACCCAAAAGTTTTCAATAAAAACAAAATCCTAGGTCTAAAATGCATGAAATGCATAAAGAATGAGAAGAAGAAGAGATTTAGAACACTTACAAAGAGATTGAGGCTTGGATTCAACTGAAATCTTGAAGGGAAGAAGGTTTTTGGTGAAAAGGTGAGATTTGGATTGAGAGAGAAGAGAAAAAGAGATCGAGATATTTGAGTTTGAATTAAACCGGGTTGGACCTTAGATATATATAGAAATACGCAGCTCGATAGATCGAGAAGGCATCGAGAACAAAAACTTGATAGATCAAGAAGTATTGTGAGCAAATACTACCACATGTATTCCTTGTGATGGCCAAATCTCATTGTACCTATACAATAGTATCAAGAGTAGCAAAGAGTACGTGTGTTGTGTGTGAAACTTTTGCAAGAGAGCATAAGTAATTCATTATATGAATAGTAATGATATAAGAAGATCAATTACACCACACAAAATCATAACTGTTTGATGGGGACCATCACCTTTGAGGTATATCATATAACTCCCACATCTCCTAGAAACACATTTGCAACCATATTAAAAGCATTTTGATTCTTTTTGATTTTCATGTTCTTTGCATATTTTTTCTTTTAAGCATATCATGCATGGGCATATAGGAGAGAGAAAAGAAATACCCAATTATGTAAGCCAAACATGACGAGTTTTAGTGGTGAGATGATTATTTATGCCTTTCTCTTAGAATTTTTTAGTCATTCCCGTCAAAAAGAGTGATAAAGATATAAATGATAAAAGATAAACCAATACATACAAATCACATAAACGAGCCACATAGCTCACATTGCTTAGTTTATGCATAAAGATGCTCATCCTAAGTTACAAGTGATACAAATTTGAGAAACTTTGTTTCAAAGGCCATCCAAAGTACACAAGTACCAATATACACAAACACACTGTTTTTGTATTTTTCAAAATTTTCCCTTTTTATTATTATTATTAAAAATAAAATTAAACAAAAGCACCAAAACAAACACAATAGAACATAAAAAACTAGACTAACTCAAAACATAACAAACAACCATGCACGAGAATAAGAAAGTGGAAGAATCACTTGGAATCTTTTTCCTTCCAGATGGGAGACCTGGGTGGAGAACTTTTGTTTTGCATAAACCTTTGTTCAGATGGATAAGAAGGAGAGTTGAATCCATTGGAGTTTGAGAGAAGCATGACAGCCTTAAGAAGTTCTCCTAGAGGGGACAAAGAGAGTTGGAGTCGATTTTGGCTCCCAAAGGATGACACACTATTGCTTTGTTGAGTGGCTAGCCATTTATAGCAATTTGGATGAGTATGCCCGGATGCTCTATAGTAATGGCAAAAATGTGGCTTCTTTGGTTGAGACTTCTTGTTGGTAGAGCGATGATCATTCTGCTTAGTCTCTTTCTTAACTATTAGAATGGATTTTCCCTTATCATTTTTAGCCCCACTCACATTTTCAGTTTTAGGTTCAGTTACCTTAGCGTTGTTATGATTAGTAGGAGGGATAAAAATGACTCTATTTAAATCATTATATGAGGTATTGTAAGAAGAGAGAGAATGATCATACCTTAGACCTGTTTTGTCAGATGTAGCTTTCTAGAAGTTGAGCATTTCATCTAGCTTGGCACTTAAAGTCCTTTCCAATTGAGCTCTTACTTGAAATAATTCTGCATCCAGTTTCTTGGTCTTTTTAGCCAGAAAATTGTTTTCAAACCGTAGCACTCCGATGTTTTGATTAGCTTCATTAACCTTGGTGGAGAGTTCCTCTCGTTCCAACTCCACTTCACTCAGTTTCCTTGTAGTTAACTTGTAGAGCTTCTCATGCTTCTCGGAAACCTTGTACAACTTAGAGTAGACAGTGTGGATGTCATCTTGTTCATTTATCTTCTCAAACTTGGATTCTATCAGCTCTTCTTCCTCATCAATTAGTTTTATTGCTTCCTTAGGAGAATCAATGGTAGCTGTGAAGGTACTCACTATTTCCTCTTGATCACTATCATCAGAATCTGCCTCTAGTTCTGTATCACTTAAGGTGGCAACTAGGGCTTTGCTCTTGCCAATGGATTTGAGATACGTAGGACATTCTTGTTTCATATGTCCATATCCTTGACATCAGTAGCACTTTGGCCCAGTAGGAACGTTATTGCTTTGTCTAGCATCTTTGAATTCTCTCTTGCCTTTGTCTTGGGATTTGAACTGGAAAAATCCAGGTTGTTTGCGATTCTTGTCACTTGCCTTGACATTCGCATTCTTGATGAACTTCTTGAATTGTCTAGTGATGTATGATTTGAACTTAGTGTCCTCATCTTTAGACGGTTCATCTTTATCACCATTCTTGACCTTTAAGGCTATGTTCTTGCTTTTGCTACATTTGCCAACCCATACTAAACCTAGTTCATAAGTTTGCAAATTCCCAATCAGTTCCGTCAAAGGAATAGAGTCAAGATCCTTTGATTCTATATAGCAGTGATCTTAGCATGAAATCTCTTCGGAAGAGATCTGAGAATCTTTTTGACAATCTTGGGCTCTGGAATCTGTTCTCAAAAATTAAATGTTGAATTCACTATGTCCTTGAGCTTGGCATAGAATTCATCGAATGACTCATCATCATCCATCCTTATTTCCTCAAAGCTGGTAGTGAGCCTTTGGAGTTTGGAGTTTTTAACAACTTTTATGCCCTGTTAGGTATTCTAAAGAATAGTCCGTGCTTCCTTTGCATTTAGTGCTCTATTGTTAAAATTTGCAGTTTTGATTTTAGTATCATCCCACAATGCTAGTGGATCATCAGGTTTACTCCAACCCACTTCAACTACTAGCTAGATTTTCTCATCCAAAGACTGCAAAAAGGCTCTCATGCGTACTTTCCAGTATGCATAGTTAGTACCATCAAATAAATGAGGAATAATTAGGGATTGCCCATGATCCATAACAACAAGGGTCTATGGATCACACAGCAAATATTAAAACCTAATCAGAGTGTGCCCTCTCTGATACCACTTGTTAGGTTAAGATAGATTGACATCGATTAATTAATTCAATTACCCAAGTTGATTAATTAGGTTAAATTGCATGCAAATTGTGGAGGCATTAACAAATCATCAAAAATACTAAATGCAGCGGAAAATAAATTTGACGTGGTGATTTGTTGACAAATGGGGAAAACCTCTCGCAAGGCAAAAACCCTACCGGGTGATTTTAAGGTCACAACTCCCAAGAATCCACTAATCAACAATCAAGCGGTTACAAGTATAAGGAATCTTACTACTACCCTAGCTTATCCCAAAATACCAACCTACAGTTAAACCCTTGCTCCAATATCCAATTGGACTTGATCTTGTAGTAGCCTTCTTTCCCTTGATGCATAAATCTCCAATCTGTGACTAACCCTTTTGCATGAATCCCAGTATGTGACTAACTCCAACAACTTGAATGGATGTTGTTGGCTTCAAAGTTCTTCACTTCATCAACAATGAAGATCAAGAAGCACTTGGTTACAAAACCCAATGGTGTACAAACGCAGTAGCTTCTCACAGAGAAAAATAAACTCTAGGTCTTTGTATCCGTGTGTGACGGCTTTTAAAATAAGCCTTATATATGTCTAGGGTTGTGAGAAAAGAAACCCTAAACAAATACATAAGCTTAGGCCAAATTTCAGATTTAGAAATCTGAAAATTGTAATTCTCGATAGATCAAGCTTCTATCGAGCCATTTGTCAAGCTTCTCATATAGTCTCGATAGCAGTATCTATCAAGCTATCTGTCGAGACTTAATGAAATTGCTTTTCTTCACTTGTTTCTTGGATCAATCTTCATGTTTTTAATATGAACACTTGATATACTTGAACAACATATTTCTTGATGTATTAAACCCAACTTAGATCTGCCAAATTATAAGTAAAGTGCATTTTGTCAAAGAATTAGCCAATTACGTAAAATATGATCCTAATAGAGAGTAATCTAGTGTATATGTTTTTACCATAACGAAATTTCTCTAGTGCCATAACATATAGAATGGGCTAATATCTTTTGTCCAATCATACAGCTCCAAGCATGTGATTTTCAGAACTCTGTTTTTTAGGTTAAATTTATGTCAAGTAAGCATTTTCCGACCTCATGTAGCTGCATTGCAGAGTACTAAAGTTTAGTCATTTCATTGGTTCTTTTCAATGGACTCACGGGTGTAGGTAGAAGAAAGGTTCTATGCAAATCGCTGAAGTGTGCTACCACATTCTCAGGCGTTATTTTTGAACATTGAAATGATCAAAGAACATAAAGGCAAGATGAATTAAAGAAGGGAGTTTGATATAGTACGTTAAACATAATAAACACCATTTGGTCCGTTCAGGCTGGCCCAACAAATTTGGGGGCTAAGGTGATTGCTTGAAATGGGCTTTTTTGTTATCACCTAATAAGCCTTCTAAAAAGTGGAGGAAAAAAAGAGAAAGTAAAAGTAATAATTTTTATTTATTTATAAATTTCTAATATATATATATATATATATATATATTAGAGAATATCAAATTTTGCCCCCACATTTGGGGTTGTTTCTCTAGTAAAGGGTCTTAGGTGATGGCTTAGGCCTAGGACCAACCCTGTCGTCCCCTTTCATAAGATCGTCACTTTCCCAAAATTTGTTATTACTTCTAAAGAAAAGCCCAGTAATGAACATCGCATACGCCAGAATCAATTTCACAAAATCATCACTGTACATGCTAAGCAAAATAGTCTCTGCATAGCAACGTATTGAATGTATTCTTCCATCTCACTAATAGTGATTACTAAATTCTCCAAGTTTGTCTCGATCCGTGTAATGAATATCTTAAAATACCTTACTTTATGGTTTTCCATGGTTTCCAATTTGTGGTGAATAGGGTCAATTGAAATAACCTTAGGAGTGTAGGCTTGTTCATCCAATTTACGAATGTAATCAGGAACCCTTTTGATATGACACTTAATTGATAATAGAGCTTCTGACCTTTCATTTTGATTTTGATTTTTCTTTTGAAGTGTTTGCTTCCTTTTGAATTTTAGTATTTTCATTTTCACTTTCTACTGAAGCATTTGATCCTTGCTCATTTTCTATATATACTGCTTCTTCAATCTATAGGGTTGCTTTCCTTAAATATCCGAATGACAAACACAAATTACACAATAAACCATTACCATTAGAAACATTAGGTGATGACCTGCAAGATGCACAAGCTCATCACTGTTTTGCTTTAAAAATATTTACAGGAAATTTTCTATGTATAGAACCCGTGTAATGTCATCTGTAAAGTTGTTATTTACAACTATTTTGTATTAGTTTTAATTCCGTGTCAAATTTGATTGTATTTTTGTTCAATCATATGTACCCTGTATTTTATGTGGGATTTTATTGTAAAGGTTGTGTGTGAGAGAGAGTGTGAAGACTCAAGTTCTCATTGAAGACCAAGTAGATTTCGCGAGAAGCTATCCCGCGAAGTGAGCAACGTGCATAGCACATGATTGGAATGCGAAGAGTCATGACAACTGGTTTTTGCGAGTAATTCGCGGGTAAGGCCTTCCTGCGAAACAATCATGTCATTCCTTAGTCTCATCATGGGCCTCATGGCAAAGACGAGGCTGAAGATTCCAAGCGATCTTACCATCGTACAAAGGGACTATCCCATTAGTGCTCATAAGGTGACCCGAAGCAAAGCCCACATCACCGGATCAAGAGCCAGTGTTTCTCAAATCCTTAGGGATGATGTTGAGGAAGAAGGTGGGGATACAGAGGAAGAAATTGATAGGTTCACCTTAGCCCCGGAGGGCTCTGCACAACCATCTTCACAACCTCAAGCACGGGGACCCGATCATCTTGATCGCCATATTGCAAGGGTGGAGCAAATGTATGGCATGCTCGAATCCCATGTACAGCACACCTCGAATCAGTTTGCCTATATCCAAGGCCAAATTACTACACTATCCTCACAGATTGAAGACATGACGATGGAGTAGGGATCCGACTCAGAATCTGAACAGTTTTAGCCTTTTTGGCCATTCCAGTCAAAAAGGGGGAAGAAAATTTTGAGGGGGACATGCACAGTTGAGGGGGAGCAGAATAGATCATAGATAATCATAGATATTGGTTTATTTTTGGTAGTTTAGCAGTTTACTTTGATTTTTACCTTTATAGTATTTATAACTCTTGGATGTTTACATTGCTTTCTTTTAAAACTTTAAGTACTTTGGTTTAAAACTTTCAGTTTATATTGAGTACTTTGTTTTTATATCCTTGCTTTGTAGCATTTTTTTAAGTACTTTTAGATTTTGTTGCATTATCTTGAGTACTACACACTTGTACCCTTGTTGGATCTTGTATCCTTGATGCAAATACTTCTTGTATTTTGCATTGGTTGTGTGTTGGACATGCAATTGATTTCTGCATTACTCTTAATTGCATTGCGTGTTCGGATGATCATTTTCTAGATAAATGTTCATTGTAGTCATTCTTTAATGATTGTTTCTGTCTTATCAAGATATGCTTAACTGTTTATAGAGTGTTTATTACCTGGATCGCATTTTACTTGCTCATATACGTACCATGTATTCAACTTGTCGTATGCTTAATAAAAGTTTTGTTTGTGTGCGAGTGTTTCAGGTTACAAGTATATACATGCAAGTGCTTCACAGCTTCTAGATTAGGTGTAAGTGAGTTTTACCACTGTTCCCAAACTCACGTTTAAGTCTAAAGTCTGTTTTAGGGGTTTTGTCATGGAATAGCTAAAGGGGGAGATTGTAAAATTTTGATTTACAACTATTTTGTATTGGCTTTAATTCCGTGCCAAATTTAATTGTAATTATGTTTAATCTTTTGTACCCTGTATTTTATGTGGGATTTTATTGTAAGGGTTGTGTGTGTGAGAGAATGTGAAGACTTAAGGCAATTGAAGACCAAAGAAGTTTTCGCGGGTAGCTCGCGAGTAGCCTTCCCGCGAAGTGAAGCATGTGCTCAGCACATGATTGGAATGCAAAGAGTCATGACAGATGGTGACAGCTGGTTTTTGCGAGTGTCTCGCGGGTAAGGCCTTCCTACAAGATACCCGCGAAACATTCTGTTTTTCCAATTTGTCATATCTGATACACCCTATCTCTACCCACACTATATATACACAGATTACCCACATATGTTGAGGAGTGCTTTTAGAGAAAAAACCCTAGCCACAACCTTTGAGAGTTAGAGATTGTTATACCCATAATTCTGTACACAATCCATTGTGGTTTTCCTTAACTCCTACCTCTCCATTTCCAAATCCTTGAGAGGTTGATAGCCCAAACACTTACCACACTCATCCTGAGTGTAAAGTGAGGTTTTGGTGCTGCTGGGAAGTATTGGAAGAAGCCATTTGTTTGGTCGATGCAATCGGGCTGAATTGCGTGATCCGAAGAGCTAGAGAAGACAAGGCTTGGCGAAGTCAGTTGGTAGCAGGAGCTTGGAGGGCTCGAGTACATGGGGTTGACTAGGCTTGGAGGGTCTTATGTTATTCGTGTACTCCAATTTATTCTCTAGTGGATTGATTTACCACTTGGAGGGCGGCGGAGAGGTTTTTCGTCGAGTTTTTCAGTTTCCTCTTCGATAACACATCGGCGTGTTATCTTGTGCTTGCATTATTCTTTCTTACTCTTTTAGCTTTCATTTTACTGCTGTGATTTGATGAATATGGCTTAGAGTAGTTCTATTATTTATCAGCTCGCATTTATTCAATTCCGCACTTAGTTTAAGTTAGAGTAAAATCAACCGAGTCGTAATTTTAATTTGGGAGTCTAAACAGCTCTTGTATTTTCATACATTTTTGAGCTTTCAAACACTACGTTACATTTTCTTCTGTCTTCGATTACCCAAATTATCGAATTATAAAAAAATGAAAAAAATTATTAAACTTCATCTGGCACATTACCTAAAAAGATACCGCTGTTTCCCACGCCTCAGCAAAATGGTCCTTTTACCAAGTTTGTTGGCTCTTTTGATATTTGTAGTTGCCCCCCGTTTGTCTGATATTTTAAGGGAAGGGGCTTGTTCTTTTGCTGTTGTGTACGTAGCTTCCTGTTTGTTGGTTGGAAGAATATTTTCAGTTCAAAAAAGAAAAGAAAAGAAAAGATAGCACTATTTCGAGTTGTTAACTACATCTCTCATAATATTACGCAAGGCAGGTTACATCTGGTTTGTTTCTTCGAAAAAAATGTCGTCTCGCACCATGTGACTGAAAAGTTGTTGGCTGTTGACGGTAGTCTTTTCTTCTAATAAAAAAGTCTTCTCCAAAGTCGAAAGAAGTGAAACGATGTAAAAATATACTAGCTTGATCATTCTTAATATTAGTGTTACTTGAATATATATCGACATTTTTTATGTATGGGGAGTAGTAAGAATCAGCAACGTGCATATTTTGGATTGTGCTTGGGCCAGGCAACTAAGGACAACTAATTTCTACAAATCTTACATTATTCAAGAGTCTGGTGGTATTCAAATGGCTCTTTGGCATTACTGACATATTCAATTTTAAATGGACGTGGAACATCAATTTTTAATCTCTGTTTTTATTTGGAGTACATGGCCGGGCCGAAATGAGCTTATTTTTCGATAATAAAATGAAGTTCCGTTAGTGCATGCATGTGATCCGTCATCGTGCAATGTGCTACTGAATTTATTTTCTTAGGATTCAAACCTAAACTTGTTAGGTTATTAAATAATAAAAGTTGTTTTCCTTTTTGAGATTACTGTAACATGAATAGTTGGGCATTATCCTATAGTATACTATGAGATGTATGGTATGTGATTTAGGCATGAATATGATTTGCATGCAGAATATCAAAATCACAAGTTCTTTGTAAACTCAAAATTTTAGTTTATAGTTGGTAATGAAATTGGACTTTTCATATGCAAATACTATAATATATTTGTTAAGGTTATATTTTCAATGTATTGGCACTTTACTTGTAATTTGGTAGATCTAAATTGGGTTTAATGTATTAAGAAGTATGTAAAGTTTACATCACAAGTGGTATCATTAAAGACATAAAGATTGAACCAAGAAACAAGTGAAGAAAAGTTGATTCAGTATTTTCAATACTAGTCTCGACACTAGCATCTATCGAGATTTAATGAAGAAGCTCGACATAAAGCTCAAGTTAGTCATGTACTGGGATCCGTGCAAATGAAGAAATCTCTATAAGAGCAAATCCAATTGGTAATATATTGGAACAAATGTTCAACTGTATGTTGGTATTTTGGGATAGTTCAAAGTAGTGGTAAGGTTTTTTATACTTGATTAGTGGATTCTTAGGAGTGGTGACTTGAAAATCACTCAGTGGGGTTTTTTCCTTGCGAGAGGTTTTCCTCATTCGTGAACAAATCACTGTGTTTATTTATTTTCCACTGCACCTAGCATATTTGGTGATTTGTTGGTGCGTCCATGATTTGTATGTAATTTGACATAATTAATCAACTTGGGTAATTGAATTAATTAACCGGGGTCAATCTACAACTCAAAAATATTGACTAAGATGATTTATCTTGGTCATGAAAGTAGAGACTTCTAGTTGATATACTTGTGTGTATTAAGTGTGTATGGTACATAAAACTAAACCGCTGAGAGATTTATTATTCTATTAATAACTGTCACCTGAATAATAAATCTCACAACTTCTATTTTTTTAGACTCTTAATCCTAAGATTATAAATAGCTTAATCATGAAATGTAGGTTGTTTTAATATATCAAGAGTGAAATCTTAATCTAGCTGTCAAAATCTTAGTATATTGGAAAACCGCATGTAGTGTTAAGGGAACACATATTTTCAAGACGAAATCCATAATAATCTCGATAAGACACAAATATCTTCTTGAGATAAGTTTAATAAAAATTGGTTATTCAAAGTATTATATATTAGGTCTAACTACTTTAATTTGTCAAAAGTTACTCAAGTATATATTTAATAAAATTAAATTTCATAAAATATAAGAATGACTAAAATATTAAACATCATTCTCTTTAGTGTATTAATAAAATAATATCATTCTAATAAAATAATTAGTGTATTGATTTCCTCAAAACTCAAGGGAAAGAAATATCATTCTCTTTAAGGTTTAGGATGAAATTTCATTATCTCAAATTTCTGGAAATTTTTGTACAGTTTGAAGGGTTTGATTAACGAGTGCTCTTATAACTTTTGTTAATAGATCATTTTAGAAAAAAATTTATATCATATTTATGAAAAATATAAATAGCTTTTTTTTTTTAATTATTATTTTTTTATTATAAAAAGTGTCTAAACTAATATAAAGTTTCTAGACTACTACTGCAACTTACATCTCCCATAACATTATGCTACATTAGAGTTCAAATCTTTTATCTCACTTTCTCTACTCTACTTTATACTCCACCAATAAAAACTTACTACATATCTACTTATTTGATTATATTTTATTATTATGACTATTCCTATTTAACTATCTAAAATAAAATAAAATAATCCAACACCTTCCACCACCACCACCAACCGTCACCGGCACCGGCCATCAACGCCATCACGGACAACCACTGTTGCCTGGATTACTTCTCTGTTTTTGGTCATTTATTTTCATTTTTATACTATGAACGAAACCCATTTTGGGTGACTTTATCTTTCTATTTGTTTTGTTTTGTCTTTGGTTTATTTGATGAATTGGTTTCTATTTGTTGTTAGGATTTTATCATTTTTGCTTGGGTTTAAAAGATGGGTTTTGGCGTAGTGAAAATGGTCTGGGTGGATTTTTTTTTTTAATTTTTTAATTTTTTTTAAAAAAGGTCTGGGTGGAAGCTTTTTAGCACTATTTCCTGAAGTCTTATTTGCTGGCATAGCTCAGATGTCTCTAAGTCCTTATTCTAGATTATAGATACGGTGGATTTGGCGTTTGAGTGGGCCGCGAGATGTGGGTTTATAATAGTAAAAACCAAACATTGATAAACTAGAAGTCATATCTAAGAATGATAAGGAATCAAATTCTCAATAAAACAAAAAAATATAATAAAAGGAGTGGCAAATCAGAAAGTCATCCATGGAAGAAGTAAAGTAGAGAAAATTCCAGAACGGTTCAGACCAGCAATATTGATGGCGTCGGTGGCTGACGCCGGCGAAGGTTGGTGGTGGTAGGAGGTGTTGGGTTTATTTTATTTTATTTTTGATAATTAAAATAGGAAAAGTCATAATAGAATTTAATCAAATAAGTTGACACGTGATAAGTTTAATTTAATTAAATATAAGTTGACATGTGGTAAGTTTTTATTGGTGGAGTGTAAAGTGAAATAGAAAAAGTGGGATAGAAGATTTAGACTTGTTGCATTAAGTATTAAAGTTCATCTCATAATGATAATAGTATTATGTGAGGCAGGTTACAGTCGGTCTTTTTCTTTGGAAAAAAAAAGGTTGTAGAGCTGTCTTTTCTCTCATAAAAATTTGTCTCACATGAATCAAAACAAAGGTTTTTTATATAATAAAATTTTTATATATTTTTTTTATAGATATTTGAGGTTTAATTCAACCATTAGAGAATTTACCAGTTAAGTTAATTGTAACAGACCAAAACGAAGTATTTAAATATATATATTTACTACCCCAGTTGTTCATTGCTAGGATGTTTGCAACATTGCATTATAAATAAGGCGGGTTTATAGCTTTACCTTAAAATATTCCTATTCTTATGTACTTTTACGAGGAGTAGTAAAAAATCAGGAAGATGCATTTTTTGAATAGAAAAAAACAACTGTATTCCTGTCAAAATGCTGCTCTTTCGCTTTCTACCTTCCCAGGAAGACAGACACAAAAAATTTGAAATAATGTTTAATTGGTTGATGTGATAGATTGTTAGTTGTAGATAAAAATGTGATATCAGTAATGAGTTCAGATAAAAATTAGTAAAATCTTGCGTATTCAACTGGTGTGAAAAATATTGTCAATTTATTTTTTTTTTATTTTTTTATTTTTGTGTTGGATTATAGATTAAACACAGTTAATTAATCAATTATCCAATGCAAATCCAATTAAAGTACAATCAAATCACAATAATAAATTAAGTGTAGAGCAAAATAAGTTTGACAAGACAACTTGATCATGATGGAAAAAATCCTTGTAGACAAAACCTCACTGAATGAATTTCAGATCAGCTTACAGTTTCAGCTTTCCCAGCGCAATCTTCTATCTTCAATAATACCATTTTTTTTAAGCAAAAGATGTACTTCTTGAAACACTTTGGAACTAAGACTCAAAGATATATAAAATGTATTTTAATTTCGGATATGCAATACATAAAAATTAGATCCTTACATTGTGTATGTGGTATTACTCTCATCCTAAACACCTATTCAAACCTTGAGCTCTATCATTGATACAATGATACCTTAAATGTTAAATGGAACATCATTTTTGCATTCTCTATTTGGAGTATATGGCTAGCCCAACATTCAGACAAATACTGACATTGCACACCGTTCTCTCGTCGCTTCCACCACCAAAAAACTATATCAAAACCGACGGGAGTGATTCGAGAGATCAAGAAATCTCTATAGTTTTTAGAGTACACTACTGGGTAGAGTTCTTTTAATCTTAATATTTATTTATAACAAATGGTCAAAACTATGTCATGTCATTCATCAATTAGCAAAATCTCTAAAAGAATGGTGTAACATCAATTATTAAAAAAAAAAAAAAAAAAAAAACTGACGTCAAATTTTGAGTGTATTAATTCATTTAGTTTTTAAAAACTTAAAAAACCCAGAATTTGTAAAAATTAGAAGAAAAAAAAAAACCTAGAAAAAAAAAATCTTGCTATAATTAGATCTTCCGGTAGCAAATTGTAAAATTGTTTATATTATGCATTCTTGAATGAAGGGATGGTTTGTCCATTTTTGTGTAATTGTGTGTATGGGAATGCATTTTGCATTTTAATGGGTTTTGCATTCCCTGATGGGAATGCTCTAAATGGAACATCATTTTTACGTTCGCTGTTTGGAGTATCAGTAAATATTCTCTCGCTTCCTTTTTCATACACTTGTACACATATCCACCATTGTATGCATTTATGTACACATTTTACTGTAGAGTTTCTATAGTATTTTACCAAATAGATTTCTTAAATCCTAACCAACCCTTCTTTTTAAGGGTCTATATTTTACTATATTAGCATTCCTCTAACAATACCTTTAAAATAAGAAAAAAAAAAAAAAAAAAAAAAAAAAAAAAAAAAAAAAAAAACCAAGACTAATGTCATTCACAATTGAAATTAGAATAATTGAAATATTGTCAAAACCAAATATATAAAGTCATTTAAATGCTAACAAAACCTACAAACGATAACATTCTTGATATAATTTCAAATCTTAAGCTCAAAACAACAAAATCATTTCATTTTCCATGATCGTAATCAAAAGGATAAAAAGCAAAATCACATTATTGAAGATCTAAACACCCTCAAACTTTAGGGGTGTAGTTTGCAATTTAACCAAGATGTTTTATATGAATTTAGATATTTCTGGTTTCGGGGAAAGTGTAGGAAATATTAAATGGAAAAAGTAAATATTAAAATTTTGGTTAAAATAAAAAAGTATATTTTTAAATGCTGGCCTGTGTTTTTTCCCCCTAATGTGGCATTTCTAAATATTAAATAAAATATTTTATTATTATTTTAGTAGCCACGTTAGCTTTAAATGTGCCAACTGTATACGTTGTGTGTCATATAAGCATTTTTCGTTAGTGAGTTAATGATAATGACCAAATTGACTACTACTAAAATATAGAGATCAAATTGACTCTGAGCCCGAAATGTGAAGACCAAAATTGTATTTTGGCCAATATTCTTTCCAAATGACTACAAAATAGTTTCCAATGTGATGAATCAAGATTAAAGACTACCGACAAGTAGTGACGGAGTTAGGAATTTTTGTTTGGGGGCTCGAGTTGTGACACTAATATATTAGTCAAGGCAACCCCCGCACACACATACAAACACATGCACGCGCGCAAACACACGCATATACTCCGCCCCCCCCCCCCCCCCCCCAAAAAAAAAGTTTAGTATTTTCTATCAAAATTTTGTCTGTTTCAAGTTGTATACCAAAGTGAGTAAAAAATATTTCAATTGAACTAATTAAATTTTGAAAAACATAAATCATCCAAAATGTGGAGGAAAGTTTGACTCCAAACATGTATGGAGCTATCTTGTTCTAATCTATTATATGATAACTAAAGAGATATTTTATGTGTAGTTTTAGTCACAAGATTTAATGACTTGTTTAATTGCTACATAATGGATTGAAAAAGATAGATCAAACCATGTTTGAAGCCAAACTTTATAAAAAAAATTTAACAGATATAAAAACATATTTTACAACAAAAAATGAAATTGAGAAAAATAAAGTATTGTTTCTATAACTATTAAACAAATTATTTTTTTAAGAGTATCATTAAACTAACTCAAATATTTGGGGAGATCAACTCCTCTTTTTGTAGGCTAAATTTTCAAAATGTTAATATATATATATATATATATATATATATATATAGAATTTTTTAAAATTTTGGGGGGCATGCCCCCGCCCCCATGTGTGTAGCTCCGCCCCTAGCAACAAGGATTTGACGAAATGCTTCCTTCCAACTGCATACGATAAGCGTTGGATGAAGAAAGACGAAAAGAGTCGGTTTTGTTTCGAAAAGGACAACTACTTTCCAAATCACGTAAAAACAAATATCGAATACAAACTATACCTAATCCACCTTTTGGAATACTTTTACATAATTTAATACGTCTTTGTTTGACTGCTTGATTAAGATTTAAGCACATTTGGGCATTGCGAACACCCAACAATTGATTCCACACTTCTAGCGTAGAGGAATTGCCTTCAAGTATTAACAACATTTGCTGGTCTATCCTGACGAAAGCTCCTCAATCCATTTGAACTAAATCATTCTTCAGGTAGATATGTCATGTATGCATGCATTCACTTCTTTTATTTCTCCTGATGTCTTTCTTCTTTCATATTTTGTTATTTTGTTGGACTAAAATATGTACGCGGTTTGGTTGCACTATATCATCTTGGTGTTTTTACTATTTCGCACTTACAGTCGCAGACACCTTATTTCAATGTACATTTTTTAATCAAGTACAAATATAAAAGCATATGCAAATCACAAGCGTGCAATTTATCCAATGCTTTTCTATCAATACTATTGATAAAAGGACAGGACCAGAATTTAATTTTTTTGGTGGCCAAAGTTTAGAAAATAAATTTGAGCATTTTAAGAATATAAAAAATACTAAATTTCAAAGTTATATAAAAAAAATAAAGAGATAAAATAAGAAATTTACTAATATTTATTTAGTGACATAGTATTTC
The DNA here is from genome assembly GCA_028535165.1 of Quercus tomentella. Taxonomy (NCBI): domain Eukaryota; kingdom Viridiplantae; phylum Streptophyta; class Magnoliopsida; order Fagales; family Fagaceae; genus Quercus; species Quercus tomentella. The sequence goes on from JAPQVY010000155.1 coordinate 77,858,368, forward strand.
TTACAATTGTTGATCTATTTTTATTATAGTCACATTTACTTTATTAGGGAACACTACATATACTGTTTTATTATGTATCAATCAAAACATGTCATGTCACTAGTTATGAAAAAAAAAAAAGTGTATCTAAACCTATTGTATCAGTTGTGAAAGTGGACAATATCAAATTTGGGCCTTACTGTGATGCCCCAAATTTGATATTGTCCACTTTCACAATTTTTTTAACCATTTGAGATAAGATTTTTTTGTGATAAAAAGAGAAAATTATTTTAAAAAATGTTTGGAAATAAAAATATATTATTTTCATTTCATAATAAACTAAATTGATAAAAATAATTTGATAATCGATGAAAAAGTAAATTACCTAATCTTCCTAAAATATCATTTAATTTGTATTGCAAGTCAGGTAACATAACTTTGAAAAACAATGTGAGTTCCAGTTAGCTCAGGTAGAATATTTGATATCGATGGTTGAATAAAAGATTTAAGGTTCAATTTCCACTTACACCAAAAATTGATTGGTGCCTTAGTCTGGTGATAAAGAACAAAAATTACGGAGGCAGACGCAATAGATTGAAACTTTATTAAAAAAAAAAAAAAAAAAAAAAAAACTTTGATAAAATATAAATTACTATAGGCATTACTATTTTCACAATTTTTTTTACAATCCACTAACCCTACTTTATTTTCTCCTATCTACAATTTGCCACCTCTAGTTTGGGAATTTTTTATTTTTTATTTTTGAAAAAGTTATGTATGTTGTTAACTTATTATTCCCGTTAAGACTCAAACTTCTCTTAAAAAAAAAAAAAAAAAAAAAAAAAAAAAAAAAAAAAAAAAAAACTTAAGACTCAAACCTAATAATTAAACACAAGCCCTGAATTGCCAATGTTATTCTTAAAAATATGGTATGCTCTCTCAATTGAGATCTATTTAATGATTTTGTCTCTTGCCTACGAGATCTAGGTGCACCATTTTTTTCTTTAATAAAACAAACACATCAACATCAGCCTAATCAGCCGATTCACATGAAACTCATATCTTTTCATGCTGAACCTCAAAGAGACGAGTTTTAAAACACGCTACTTCTTCAATGAAATTTCTTGACAAATAATTCGTAAAAAAGGGCCTGAGAGTCTTTCTCCGAATTAAGAAAAGAAGATTAAAATTTTTTGTGCTTGTTGTGCTAATTTGGCAAGAGTAAAAATCATTATAATAACTAGCTTGTAAATTTATGCATATTCATGAGATACGAGTGCTAGATACATGATAAAATTTTATCAAGTTACACCTGGTGTAATTCTAAGCAATGTTACACCACCCAATAACTTGTTATTGAATCAATATTTTAAAAATCCAACCGTTGAATTACATGTTCTATATATTCTTAACATGCATGCCAATTTTCATATCAATCGGATATTATTTACTATTTGATCTATAAACTCATTTTTTATGCATTTTTTTAAACTACAAAAATTTGAATTTTAACAATTGATTGATGACATGACTATTACTCTTTGATCACCTCGAAATTTTGCAAACATGAAGAATATACGAAGATAATGTAATCTAACGGTGGATTTGTCAACATTCGCATCCAATTAAAAATTATTGAGTGGTGTAACATTACTTAGAGTTACACCAGGTGTAACTTGAACCCAACCCTCTATATATATATATATATATATATATATATATATATATATATATATATATATTAATAGCAAATATTATTTATATTCTATTGTGCAAGAGTTTAGTTTATGTTGCTTTAGATTTGGTCTAGATCTGAACGAATCCTAAGCTAATGCTAAGTCCAACATATATATATATATGCTATTTTCATAATTTTTTATCAAAACATTTCCCCAATTCTCATTGTCAACAATTACCTTAATACCTAGTCCAAATCAAGGTAATTGTTGACAATGAGAATTGGGGAAATGTTTTATAAAAAATTATGAAAGTGGAATATATATATAATTTATACGTAATACTAAAATCTTCACTTTTCAGGTACACAAAAGCCAATTGATAAGTTGAAATGGCGACTAATAAGGATTTCAATTCAAACGACGGTAAATATTTTACTTTGCCATCGGTTAACCTGTTATAAGTGTAACATTTTATATTCCATTAACTAAAAACTTGTCATATATGAATTTTTTTTCATTATATAATACTAAATTTTTTAACGAAAAAAAAAAAAAAAAAAAATCAAACATAAAATATCATAGTTGCTATTGGATTATAAAATAAAACGAGCAATATGTCTATTTTACACACTCACTTATACACAGTATATACACTCATCACTTTTGCTCAGGAATCATGACTTGATGTCTCGATTTTAGTTGAAATAATTGTGCATGTGTACTATGTGTGTAATAAACATTCCCCGAAATATAAAACTAAAATAAGACAAATTTTTATTTTATGAACGGTTTTGATTATCACACATCTACTATTTCAAATATCTTTTTTCACATCTAATTTATGTGTTAAAATGGGGACATTTTCATATCAATTGTGGATATATGTGTGAAATAATGAATGTGAACTAGTGTGAAACAATATTTTTCCTTCTATGAAATACTTGCACCACAATTTTTACTAATTGGTAAGAAGAATTTCTCTTACAGATGAAGCAGTCAATATAGAGTGTAGGAGGCTTTATGTGGCTGCGATGAATGGTGACTGGAATTCTGTTAAGGACATGCCAAACATTGAAAGAAAAATAACAAAGAAAGGAGAAACCACTCTTCATATTGCTGCTGCAGCAAACCAAGAAGAGTTTGTGAAGAATTTAGTGAATAGATTGAGCTGTGAAAACCTAACAGCTGAAAACATAGTTGGGAACACTGCTTTGACCTATGCTGCTGCAACTGGAAATGTGAATATTGCCAAGGCGATGTTGAAGAACAATAGTAACCTGCCAAATCTAGGTAGTAGGGTGAAACCACTCTTTATGGCTGCTTCGTTAGGACACAGTCAAATGGTGCAGTTTCTTTATTCTCAGACTAAAGAGATAGTTTGCGGGTGGGATGAAAATGAACAAGCTAAACTATTTATCAGTTGTGTTGAGGGTAACTTATACGGTAAGCATAAGTAATTATAATGTTTTTTTTTTTTTTTGGGAGTGGGGTCATAACGGATTGATTTTGTCATTCCAGAATTTAAAGTTCAAAACATTAATCGTAGTTTAAACATTGAAAATGGTATTGTTAAATTAACACAATCTAAGGCATTCATTTAATTTCTAAATGAGGAAAAGTTACCCAATTTCACTCATTTTCTAAATGTGGTATCAAACTATTAACGGACTGGAGATTTTGATACCGAATCATATTGATCGGTCATCTTCAGCACATAACTTAAATTTTTAGCTTTGTTGAACTTTACTATGCTAATAAACTAATAATTTTTTAATTTGGATAATTATTGGTTTACATTTATTCATAGGCGGAGGGTGGGGGTGCTAGGGGGCCGTGCCCCCCCCTTGGATTTTCAAAAATTGCCCCCTCCCTATATTTAATGTTAAAATTTTAAAATATTGAATAAATTTTTGGTGATTGCCCCCTTTCCTTAAAAAAAATGTATAAATGCTCTTTAATTTATTGTTGTCTCATTTATTTTCATTTTAATATTTTTTTTATACAAGATAAAATTCTACTCTAACCTAATCTAAGTGTATATGTGTATATTGACTTGTTTGTCATATACAATTTATTAATTTTAGGAGTATTTAAAGTATAAGTTAAAGATAATATATAAGTAAATCTCTTTAGTAAAAGATTTTTGTTGTTTTCCAAAAATAAAGACATACATATTTATATAGAGAGTTAAAACTATCGGAATACAATGATATATTTGGCTGAGTAATACTAGAGCTACAAACATTTTTACAAAAAAATTTACAAACTGCTGATGTGGTAAATGATTATTGGTTATGAAAAAATGATATTAATGGTGTACCTAAATGAAAACTAATAAGAAGTTTGCCACATCAATATTTAGTAAAAATGTTGTACAATAGTTTGTTACTGTAACATTATTCTATTTGGCTTGGCCCCCTTAAGAAAATTTTCTAGTTTCGCCACTGCATTTATTGTTCATGTAAATTGTACACATTTGTTTAGTTTATAATATAAATCTTACATGCACATTGAAATGTAAACTAAGAATCTCTCTCTCTCTCTCTCTCTCTCTCTATATATATATATACACATATAGACAAAACTTAGGTACAATATCTTAGGTATTGTTCCTTAGGTTCTCCTCTTAAAATTCAACCATATGACTACTTTATTAAAAAGTATACTTCCATTCAATGAGAAAAAATCCAAATAGTAGAATCTTAAGAAATGAACTTAAGGAACAGTACTTAAGTCTTGCCCTATATATATATATATATATATATATATATATATATATATATAATATGAGATTTTTTCATAAAGAATTCCGTCTTAATTATTTAAGGGAAAACTAGTGCATGAGGAGAAAAAAAGTTGTCAAAATAAACTCTTGCTTTTCCTTTTCATATGATTATGTCATGGTTTACCTAGTTTATCTTTCCTGAAAGAAATATCAACACGTTCCTTCTCAATATTTTTTTACTTTATCAATAAAACATAACTAAATTCTAGTATACTACAACGCAGGGAGAAGAAAAGGAATTTCGTCCATTAATATTTTTGCTTGGAATTTTTGTTTTTGGTATAAAATAATGCAGGAGTAGCATTAGAAATGCTGAAGGCCAACCCTAATTTTGCTACCGCTAGAAACACGGATGGAGACAGTGCATTGCATGTGTTAGCTCGCAATCCTTCTGCATTTGTTAGTCAAACTCGACCACGTGAGTTTTGTTTTGGATTTTTGTTTTTTTGTTTCCTGTGAGTTATTTTGGGTTATAAGTTGACTCCAATTGACTTAATCAATTATCCAAGTTAATTAATTAATTAATTCAATTACATGTAAAATCTAATTAAATGCACAACCAAATTGCCAATCTAGAGTATAGTTCAGCGAAAAATAAATTGACATGGTCATATGGTCATGATGTGTAATATTTAGGTCACCACTCTTGAACAATCTACTAAAGAAAATTGGAGGTTACAAGTACAAGTACAAGAGATCTAATTTTAGCTTAGCTCCAACCCGATTGACTTTTTTTAGTGGTAGACTTTTTTAGTTTGCATGGATCTCCCATTGACATAGTAAACTTCAAGGTGTACAACATAGATCTCCTAAAAATGTAGCAACTGCACCACAACATCTTGATAGCAGTAGTGGTTGGTGCAAAGTTCTTCACAGCAACACGTTTCAACGATGAACCAGAAGTAGCTCGATACAAAACCCTAGACGCACAAAAGTCGCAGCAACTTCTCACCGATGTATGTTTGTCTTGTGTATGATGATGGCTATGAAAAATGGTATTTAAGTACTCTTAGAACCCTTAGTGCACAAATTCCAAGATTGCAATGTCATTCATAACAGAACTAAGAATTTTGTTATTCGAAGCTCAATCGATCGACTGGTGTGGTATAAGTAACCTCAATTGATCTATTTCATGCACATTAGCACATAAATCAAGGAGAATTTATAGAGCTTGGATGAATGTTGTTAATCAAGGAAAAGAAAATGTGTAGTTGTAGTGAGAAGAAAAAATTTGCGTGTGAGAGAAAAGAAAACAATTAAATTTTTTTAGCCGTTAGACATACATAAGAGAAGATAAATTTTTTGTTTTAATTTCTCTAGAGAAAAGTTTTTTTGGGTGCTACAACCACGAAAATTTGTTTTATCTAGGGTGAGTGCTTATTATTTCCTAAAGAGAACATATTATTGTATTTGTTGTGGATCTCAAGTTAGGCAGAAAACTTGAAAGGATATTGTAAATGATTTTATATTAGTAGATTTATTTGGAGTTTTTTTGGTAGTTTTTTTTTTTTTTTTCCTTCATGTTAGTGGATTTTATAGTGTAACTCTTTTTATATTTTTATATGTAGTAGATATCTTGGCTTGATAAATTTAGTGATAACATTTTTAGAAAATGATTAAATTTCTTAATTGATTTTCTTATTTCATACAAGATTAGCGGTGCACATTCACTTTTATTCTGTAGAAGATCTATTCGATTCTTTAATATATTTATTTCTCCTTAAAGTATGACTACTTTCTTTTTCACTGTCAATTCCAGGGTTGAAGTTAAAACAGGAAAACTCGAAGCAATCTCAAGCCAATAAACTATTTGAAAATTGTCTTCAGGCTTACAGAGGTGATGTTGAGAATTCATCAGTGATTCCACATGTTCTGTTTGATGCAGCAGAAGCAGGAAATAATGAGTGCTTGATCATGCTTATTCGTTTTGACTTTGATCTATTATGGAAAACAAGAAATAGTAAAAGCATATTTCATGTAGCTGTTGAGAAGCGCCATGAAAGCATATTCAATTTACTTTATGAGGTAGGCTCAATTGGAGATCTAATAATAAATACAAAAACTGAAGATACAGGCAACATTTTGCATTTAGCTGCAGGATTGGCACCTAAGGAGAAGCTGAATGCTATATCAGGAGCAGCTCTTCAAATGCAACGAGAAATATTATGGTTCAAGGTACTTATATTCTTTGAGTAGTATGTGTTGAACATTTCATAGAATGTTCACTCTTGTTTCCACATAGATTTCATTTCTACCTAAACTTTTCAGCGTTTTTGGACTAACAAGTCTCATGTGATATTTCCTATGATTTGTAATGGAAGGAGGTGGAAAAGGTTGTACCACCTGCGTTCAAAGAAATGAAAAATGGAAACGGGGAAACACCGTATGTTTTATTTGCGAGGACACACGAGGAATTAAGGACGAAGGGAGAGAAGTGGATGATGGACACAGCTGAGTTTTCTATGGTGGTTGCTACACTAATTAGCTCTATAATGTTTACAGCCATAAAAGCTGATAAACTAAAGGATAGTCCTAATCTTTTTATGGTCTTCTCAGTTTCAAGTGCAATAGCATTATTTTGCTCATCAACATCCCTAGTAATTTTCTTATCCATCCTTACCTCGCGTTATTCATACAACGACTTTCTTGTGTGGTTACCTATTAGGTTGATGATTGGAGTCGCATCACTTTTCATCGCAATTGCCACCATGATGGTTACATTTTCTGCATCCTTTTGGTCAGATAATCATAATCATCAGGAATTGCCCTTGATCTTTGTTGTCATTGGTTTATTCGCTTGTGTGCCAATCTTAGGCTTGTTGCTGAAGTACCGCCTATTTGTTGATATAGTCCGATCTACCTTCTTTCGGTTTCAGAAACGTCGACGTCTACTTTAGGAGGAGGTATCCTATGGTCTATTATGTAGCGGGTGTCTTACAGTGAATCCAACACTCCCTGCAGTTTAGCAAAAAAAAAAAAACACTCCCTGCAAAATGCTGGCGTATAAAATAATTATTGTTACTTTAACAGGAATGGTCAGTCAAGTGCTACTTCTCAATCTTTCTGTTGCTTTCCTTTCTACGTATGTGTGAAATGACTGAATAAATTTGTATTATAACGCTGGATGATGTTAAACACATATAATCTTTTGCATTTAATTTTAATTATCTTTTGCATCTTTCCAATTATTATTTTGTATATTTATCTACAGTGTTATCTTGTACTAGCTTTGAACCCGCATCCTATGTAGGAGATGTTTTATTTATTTATGAATGTGTAGGAGATGTTTTGATAACAAAGAAAGATCAAAGTCCATATCTTTCCAAGGTTCTATCCACGTGGAGAACATGAATCCGAGAACCCCTCCCCCTTGTTGTAAGTGGAAAATAAAAAAGAAAAAAAGAAAAAAGATTGGTAGAGAAAAAAATTTGGAAAATTGAAGAGGACTATATATGTAAACTAAAACTTGTTTAAGATAAAGTAACAATCCAAGCTACCCAAGTAAAATAAATCTAAAAAAGTCTTAAAAACATAAAAAAATCAGTTCTATAATTCAATATGATATTTTAAACTAAATGGCAGATGTGAACTTGCCCTTTTTACCCAACTCATAACAAAAGAAAATGTGAGACTTCTATCATGTTTCTACCATCCTACAATTTAGTATGACATCTTGTTTGTTTAACGTCATCTGTATACAACATGATCATTTAATAGACCTCTAGAAAAAGCTACATAATACATTTTATACGATACATTTTTCTAAGCTTGGTCCAACTCATTATTGCAATTTTATCCTTTGTCATTGAAAAGAACAACTATTATATATTTTCTTCAGTTAACCAAAACTTTTGTCTCTTAACGAAAATGCTAACACCATGCTCTAGGCTGCGGTCTCAGTGCATGCATATGACTTTAATCTAATTGCGATTCCTGCAAATCATATATACTCTTTCAAAATAGGGGAAATTACACTACTACTTTAAAGTATAACTCATGTTACACTTTACACTCTAAACTTTTCGAATGCACTTTTTGCACCCTAAACTATGACCATTGTTACACTATAACCATTGTTACACTTTGCACCTTGACATTAAGTTTGATGTTAACTTGGATGGAAAAATATGACACCAATTGAAAAAACCTAATTGCCTCTTTTCTCAATGCTTTAAAAACAAAAGATAAATTATACTTTACCACCCTAAATTATACTCTTTATTACACTTTGCACCCTAAACTTTAAATTTTCATCCAAGTTAATAGCAAACTTAATGGCAGGGTGCAAAGTGTAACAAGGGTCATATTCTAGGGTGCAAATGTGTATTCGAAAAGTTTAGGGTGCAAATGTGTATTCGAAAAGTTTAAGGTGCAAAGTGTAATATGAAGTATAGTTTATAGTGGTAAAGTGTAATTTCTCCTTCAAAATAAGCATAAAGATTCCAATGACCTGTGAAAAGTATGCTTAGGCAAATTCAAGGTGAAGCATAGTGTTGCTCCTTCAGCAAAACAGGGATACAAGCGAGCAGCAAGATCCCAATTCAAGATAATTTTATGAGTTAATGGGATCTCTTTATGATCCAACCATAACATGAAATGAGTACAATAAAGCAAGCTTAGCATAAATCAAATTTCTAATAAACAACAGACAATATATAAAATCTTATAGGTATTTGTTCCACCTTTTTTTAATATGTAATTGCAATTTACTAGAACTAGTCACAGGTCTACGCTATGCATGAGGCATAAACAATTTTGTGTGTGTATATAGTTTAGTAAGAAGTTTGCTGCCTCTTCCAACCATATTACAAAGTCATCAACATATATAAAGAATTTTTGTGCGGTCTTGTTTTGTTATATCAACTATATTAAAAGTTTGCATGAAAATTTATGATCATTCTTGTTAGAGAAAGGAGAGGGCAATAGATTTATTTATAAAAGAATCTTTGCCATGGTATGTTGAATAACTTATACATTTCAAGATGAACTTCACATGTCAATAGAAAAAAAAAAAAAAAAACTTTTATATGTTCAATTGAACCATTTAAATTTTTAAGAGAAACATAATTAAAGAAATCTTCTAATTTATATCTGACTTAAACTTTGATGGTTTGTAGACCCCTTAAAACACAATTGATTTAACCTAGGTAATTAGCCAAGTTGTTACTTAGTCCAATTTAACAAATCTAGGTTATCACAATTACAAAGATCATATCATACAAAGCAGCGGAAAGATAAATAACACAAGATATGATCACCCAGGAAACCAAACCGGTAAAAACCTGGGGAGGATTTGACCTAGCTATCCTCAAGGTAAAAAGCAAATCCACTAGAAAGAATCGAAGTTCATACAATAAGACTTACAAGCCCCCACGCTCGACTTCTTATTGCTACCCACCAGTAGAACTTACTGACACGACCACGTGCAAGCTCCGAATCCACGAACTCCTTCTTTCTTTGGCCTTTGTAAAACACAAACACCCCCGTTTGTGACTTTGAGATCCCACTCAAAGGTTTAGCAACACAAACTCTCTTGTTTGTGACTTCAAGACCACCCTTAAAGGTTTAGATCATCAACACCTTTGATGACAAGAGAAGGCAGCAACTTCTACAATACCGGATCTTTGGATTCTTCAAGGAATAGCACCGGTAGAAGACATAAGAGAGTTTTTTAGGAATAAAACCCTAAATACAAAAGAGGCACACTCTTTTCTCTCTGAAAAGCCACATAAAAACGTGCTTAGGGTTTCCTTTATATACTGGGAGAAGTAGATTAGAAACCCTAATCCTAAATGGGCTTGGACTGCTGTTTGAGTTTAATTAAAATTCTGCAGATACAACTTTCGATCGATCGAGCCTGTCTTTCGATTGATCGAACCAGACAGATTATGAAATCTTCTTCCTACAGCTTGTATGTTCTTGAATCTTGACTTGAATCACCTTGAGCATTGTCTAATAAAATCTATAGACTCTAAGATCTATATCTAGACAAGTTTGTGTTCACGATTTGCCAATTGTTCTAAACATTTAGAACCTAACAAACTCCCCCTTTGGCAATTCGTGACAAAACTTTTATACAAAATGAAATGCTCAAATACAAGAACAACCCAATACAATAAATGCCCAATTACATCACAAATCCCAATCTAAGACTCCTAACCTAGAAGTTGCCAATAAGAGGTAGAAGATCTTGATCAGAATGCACCTGTCTTTCCTGAAACACTCAACAAACACATCACCGCATGTGTGGAAAGAAAGACATATAAACAATAATATGAAACAGAATATAAAAAACAAAAGTAAATTCTAACTCTCCCCCTAAGTTAGATACATCAAAAAGTTTTTATATTCTCCCCCTAAACAAAACAAAATAGGTCATCTATGTCTCTCCCTTTTTGTCACGTATTGACAAAGACTGCCTAATCAGAAGGCAGATAGAAAACATACGCAACAGAGTAAGAGAAAATAGAGACAACTCCCCCTAAGGAGAGCAACAACTCCCCCTAAGAACCACAAAGGTTAAAAAAAAATTTTCTCCCTATAAAAATAGGAAAAACAAAACAAGTTTTGGGAAAAACAGTTTTGGGGAAAAATAAAAGGGTCGGGGATAAATAAAAAAACACAAACCAAGTTTTTTAAAAAAAAAACTAAGTTGAGGATACACATGAAGAAAAAATATTCTCTCTTTCAATAAAATGCAAACATGGCACTATGTGACCCATAAACAGTTGCATGAGTAGAAAAAATATTGGCACATTGATTATCCATCATATCTCTTAAGAAAAATATTTTCTACAGTTCACACATAAAAAAGGCATATACTAGAAAGCACATAGCTCAAAAATTAATCAATCAAATTTTTTAATCAAGTTGAGTACCCAATGTAGCAAAGTGTATGCATGTTATGTGTGAAAATAATGAGAGATATAACTGCAAAACTGCAAGATGGATACAAAAACAATGCAATGCATGTGAATCCTAAACATAAATGATGCATGAAAAAAAATTTTGGTCAAATAATTAAAAACTGAAATTTTTCAGTTTCGATCGATCGAGCATCGATCGAACATCAATCGAGTCAAGCAGACTCAAACCAAAAATTTTAATTGCAATTTCGATTGATCGAAAAACAGGTTCGATCGATCGAAATTTTGGAAAAATCAGATTTTTGAAAAACAGAGCATTTTAATGCAGAAACTCCTCAAAGCACATTGTTTTATAAAAAAAAATGCATGAGAAGTTTTTCAAAAACACTTGAATTCAACCCAGATCTTCCAAAATCAAGATTTTCAATCAATTTGTCCTCAAAGCGCAAACATTAAACACATTTTGCATTAAAATCAAGGAACTTTTAATCTTGGATGACCACAACAAAATCACACACAATATAATGTACCAAGTTTAGCAAAGAGTAACTTGTGTAGTGTGTGCAACTAGCAAAAGCTTGAGATACATGTGAGGTGATATGTGAATAGCAATCAATCACAAAGTCTACAAAATTCATCACATAGAATTTAAAAGAGACTATCACCTAAAGAGTTACATCATATAACTCCCACATCTCCTAGAAAACAAGGTTGCAATCATGTAAGTTTCTTGAATTTTGCCTCATAATATACACACCAATTTTAATTTATTCAGAAACTTATTAAAAAGCCAAGATAATGTACACACCAATTTTAATTATGTGATTTGGCATCAAGCCTAATAGTACACTTCAATTTTAAGCATTAAGCAATTAAACCGAGGCTACATCTTATGTTCTTTTTGTGCATGTGCTACACTTTCTCGAGCACAAAATCTTACGATATGCACTAAGGTGTTCATGATTGGCTAGTGAACAGTGGTAAGATGGTTATTTATGCCTTTCTCTAAAAGTTCAAGTCCGACAGTCAAACACATGTGACTTCAAGATCAAGACAGAGTAATCAAAAACCATTAACATCTTTCCCACACAACATGCACTACAAATCTTCAACTAGTAAAGTGCAATATTTAGGCTCATCAAGGCTAAACAAGGTACATAAACTTGTTATGTAAAAATAATATGGCCAATCCTTGATTATAAATCCAAGATGTGAAATACAAAGCACAAAAATCTTTTTGGTTTTAAAAACTACATGACCAAAAACAAAAAAATACATATTATGCTAAATGAACAATGCAAATGCAATGCATGACAGTGCTTAACTAAGCTATAGAGGGTACACAAACAAGAAATATCAATTTCTTAATTAACCCATGAGTACATGTACAAACTAGTACATACTCATACAAAATCAAAAATAGCTTAGCACATATATAACACATACTATTCAAGTTTCTCCACAATGTCAAGCATGTTCTAAATCAAGAGAGATATCATAATTCATGTAATCCTCAAAAAAAATAAAACAAGACTCAAAATAAAATATTTTTGTCTTTTTGAAAATTTTCAATGTTTTTGGATTTTTTTTTTTTAATAAAAAACAACCTAAAAAACAAAACAACCAAAAACAAAAACAAGACATGTCCACAAACAATTAAAAGAATTAAATCAGGGACAAGTCAGCAACACTCACCTTGGAGAAACTTTTCTCACCCATCTAGCACGAGTCTTCGGCTTTGTAGGTGAAAATCCATGAGAGGCAGAGTGTATTTGAGGGATTACACCAATCTTCTGAGAAAGACTAAAATCCTGCAAATTCCTTTCACAAGTCAACAAGCTCAAATTTTTCAAAAGAATATGAAACAATTTATATGGACTTATGGCAAAAGAAATATCATCACATATCCTAGATTGAAACACAGAATGCTTAAATTTCAGTTTATGACAATTAGGACGAATGTGACCACGGACACCACAAAAGTGGCAAACAGGAACAAATTTAGGAACATCAGTATTCCTAGCAACAAATCTAGTCTCAGATTTTGGTTTTTGCCTCAATAAAGAACAATTTGGTCTAATATGACCAACAACACCACAAAGGTGACAAGTAGGCACAAAAACAGATTTATTATGTTCTCTAACAGTAGGTTTAGACATAGGTTTATAAACTTCAGAACTTTTACCTTTGTCTAACCTAGCAAAATAAGCTTTTTCTTTATTATTCCTCTTAAAAGGAAGGATATAAACTTTCTCAGTTTTAGGCTTAAGAGAAACAGAAACACTTCTGTTATCAACAACAGGCTTGATACTGGTCAAATTTTCAATTTTAGCTTTAGATTCAACTAACTCTTGTTCCAAACTTTTCATCTTCTCATCTTGAGAGGAAATTTGATTTCTCAAAAATTCATTCTTTTTATTAGATTCATCTAATTTAACAACCAATTCCTCTTTTTCAAGATTAGCCAATTTTAACTCTTCCTTGAATTTCTTAGCAATTTTCATAGATTTCAATAACTCCTTACGAAGAGTTTCACAGGCATCAATAAAATCAACAGAAGCATGAGCAGAAACATGATCAGAAAGACACTTCAAATTATCCATGACAACAAGAGTCAAGGATCAGCTCTTAGATCAAAAGATCTAAAACAAGAAGAGCTACCTGCTCTAATACCACTTGATGGTTTCTAGACCCCTTAAAACACAATTGATTTAACCTAGGTAATTAGCCAAGTTGTTACTTAGTCCAATTTAACAAATCTAGGTTATCACAATTACAAAAATCATATCATGCAAAGCAGTGGAAAGATAAATAACACAAGATATGATCACCCAGGAAACCAAATCGATAAAAACCTGGGGAGGATTTGACCTAACTATCCTCAAGGTAAAAAGCAAATCCACTAGAAAGAATCGAAATTCATACAATAAGACTTACAAGCCCCCACGCTCGATTTCTTATTGCTACCGACCAGTAGAACTTACTGACACGACCACGTGCAAGCTCCGAATCCACGGACTCCTTCTTTTTTTGGCCTTTGCAAAACACAAACACCCTCGTTTGTGACTTTGAGATCCCATTCAAAGGTTTAGCAACACAAATTCTCCTGTTTGTGACTCCAATACCACCCTTGAAGGTTTAGATCATCAACACCTTTGATGACAAGAGAAGGCAGCAACTTCTACAATACCGGATCTTTGGATTCTTCAAGGAATAGCACTGGTAGAAGACATAAGAAAGCTTAGGAATAAAACCCTAAATACAAAAGAGGCACACTTTTTTCTCTCTGAAAAGCCACATAAAAACGTGCTTAGGTTTCCTTTATATACTGGGAGAAGTAGATTAGAAACCCTAATCCTAAATGGGCTTGGACTGCTGTTTGAGTTTAATTAAAATTCTGCAGATACAACTTTCGATCGATCGAGCCTGCCTTTCGATCGCTCAAACCAGACAAATTATGAAATCTTCTTCCTGCAGCTTGTATGTTCTTGAATCTTGACTTGAATCACCTTGAGCATTGTCTAATAAAACCTATAGACTCTAAGATCTATATCTAGACAAGTTTGTGTTTACGATTTACCAATTGTTCTAAACATTTAGAACCTAACAAACTTGTTTACCCATTGGAAGCCAAATAGTGAATCATTGGTTGAAATTATGAAAGACGTGAAAATAAAATTATATGTACTTAAATAAAACAAGGAACTTCAAAAATCTGAGAAATCCATACATTCAAATATGTAAATCATCTTATCAATTTTTTTTCTCATACTCATTATTTCACCATCTTCACAATTATATGCAACTTACATTTTCTATAAAAATAAAAGATTTTAATTGTATCATACAAAAATTAGCTTCGTTATGAACTTAGTAATATGGTTTCAAAACATACATCATCACTTATTGAAATAATTTTTTGTATGTATAGGTATATACATGGATAGGTTGTAATAATGATGTTTGAGTTTGGAGAATATTGTTTCATAAAGTGAAAATTCAAGTTCTGGAAATTTTTAAGTGAAAATTCAAAATTCAATATATTCGATCAATTGAAACTCTAGCTCGATTGATCAAAACGGTAAGAAAATAATCCTAGAGTCTCTGGATGATTTGAGCGCTATTCGATTCCTGTTTGATTGATCGAAAAGAGCATTCAATCGATCGAATGGAACTTTCGACCGATTGAAAGTCGTAAAACAGGATTTTCTACAGAATTTTCTAATAACTGTTTTGAATGTTTGAAGAGGTATCAAACTTTGTGAACGGTTTTATGAAACATTTTGACTCTCCATACGTGCCTTTTGATAAAATATAACCCTATGGGTGAACGGTTTTATGAAACATTTTGACTCTCCATACGTGCCTTTTGATAAAATATAACCCTATGGGTATAAATAGAGGCTTATGTTCATTTGAAAAATAATAAGTTAGAGAGAAACACAAGAAATCCTGTGGTTATTCTCTAAAATTGCTATGTGTAGAACCCAACAACTTGGTTGTATCCTAGAGACAAATTTGCGATAACCCTTTAATAACAAAAGTGTGGGGACAAATATTGTCTAAGGATAACAATTTTGTGCCTTCAAGTTATCTTTTTCTATTTATCTTTTGTGTTATCATTATTCTTCCTTTATTACTTTGTGTAATATCCCCAACAATCATAGAAATATTTCCTATGATGGAAGGAACAAGTGATGTTTCAGCATTGAAGATGTTGAATCATGAGTTGGTGAAATTGGATCGCTTTGATGGAACCAATTTCTCTCAATGGAAAGACAAGATGAAATTCCTACTTACTACATTGAAACTCTTCTATGTCTTAGACCTGAATTTAATGTCTTTTCATACTGCGAGTGATGAAGACACTGATGAGATAAGGGCACAAAGAAAGAAATGTGAGGAAGACGAACTGATTTGCAGAGGGCACATTCTCAATACTTTTTCAGATTGTCTCTATGATTTCTACACATCAATGAAGTCACCGAAGGAGATTTGGAATGCTTTGGAGGCAAAGTACAAAACTGAGAAAGTAGGTACGAATAAGTTTATTATTCAAAAGTATTTTGATTATAAAATGCCTAATAACATCTCAGTTTTAGATCAAGTGCATGAGTTATAGATATTGGTCAATAAACTTCGTGATTTGTCAATCAATATTCTTAAATAATTCCAAGTTGGTGTAATCATTGTGAAACTCCCACCAAGCTGGAATAATTTTAGAAAGAAGCTTCTACATATGTCGGAAGATCTCACTTTAGAACAATTCGGACAACATCTTCGAATTGAAGAGGAAAGTCGGGTTAAAGATGGGACTAACACCAATTCTAAAGTGAATGTGAACAATGTGAGCAATGTTCAAAGTGGGAGTTCAAGTATGACCGATAAGCACTTGAAAGTGAACAAAAGTAGGAGTGGTTTCAAGAGGAACAACTCCAAGAATCCCAACAAGGGCAAGAAGAACCAGGCTTGTTTCCATTGTGGAAAGAAAGGTCATTACATTCGTGAATGTAAACTCTTAAAAAACAAGAAAAAGGATGAAGGCAATGCCAATGAAACAAATGTCATTGAGGACATTATTGCTATGGTGAATGGCATACATATTGATATGATCATTGAAGTTCATACGGCTGTGATTGCAAATCCTTTTGATTGGTGGTTTGATTCGGGTGCAACGATGCATGTGTGCAACAACATAGTGCAATTCAAGACTTATGATGAGTCTTCCATAGAACAACAAGTGTTGATGGGCAACCACAATAAAGCAAAGGTTCTTGGAAAGGGCACCGTTGAAATGAAAATGAGTTCCGACAAGATGTTGATCTTGACCAATGTTTTCCATGTACCCGATATCAAGAAGAATCTTGTTTCTACTAGCTTGTTATGTAAGAGTGGTGTAAAAGCTGTACTCAATTCGGACAAGTTAATCTTGTCCAAAAATGGGATATTTGTAGGAAAAGGATATGCTACTGATGGCATGTACAAACTATTATTAATAAAGAAGTTTCTAGTTGTGCTTATATTGTTGATTCTTCATATTTGTGGCATGTTAGATTAGGACATTTAAATTTCAAATACTTGAAGTTTATGTCAAAGCATGGTATGATTTCATATAAGCATGATGATGAAAACAAATGTGAAATTTGTATTCAAGCAAAGATGACAAAGAAATCTTTTCCTAAGTTAGATAGAAACTCTATCATGCTTGAACTTGTACATTCAGATATATGTGAATTGAATGGTGTATTAACTAGAGAAGGTAAAAGATACTTCATTACATTTATCGATAATTTCTCTAGATTTACATGTGTGTTTAATGAAAAGTAAAGATCCTACGAAGTGATAGAGGTGGTGAATATTTTCCTAATGATTTTTCTACATTTTGTGAGGAACATGGCATAATACATCAAAGTTTAACCCCTTATACACTCCAACAAAATGGTTTGGTTGAAAGAAAAAATAGAACTCTTGTAGACATGGTAAATGCCATGATCTTGAGTGCAGAGGTTCCTTTTAATTTATAGGGAGAGGCATTGCTTACATCATGCCATGTGCACAATAGAGTACCTTCTAAGAAGATTAAAGTATCTTCATATGAGTTATGGAATGGAAGGAAACCAAACTTTAGCATTTTATAGAGTGGTTGATCCAAAAAGAACAAAGTTAGGACCAAGAGCTATGAAAAGTGTGTTTGTAAGTTAAGCTGAAAATTCAAAGGCATATAGATTATTAGACTTAAGCTCTAATACATTGGTGGAATTAAGAGATGTTGGATTTATTGAGGATAAATTCAATAAAGATCCCATGGATGCCTTAATACCTACTCAAACATAATAAGGTTACTCTAATCCTAATACTACTTTCGATGGTACTAAAAGGATTGAAAGTGGTTCACTAAGTGAACAAAGAAAGAGTCAAAGGATAAGAAAAGTAAAGGACTTTGGTCCAGATTTCATTTCTTATCAAGCTCAATTATTTCTTGTTGAAGGAAATAGACAAGTGGTCCTAAATAAAAAACCATAGTGTTTAACACAGAGGATGATCCTAAAACATTTGAAGAAGCTATGGTTTCTAGAGATTCAACCTTTTGGAAAGAAGTTGTAAATGATGAAAGGGACTCAATATTATCCAATAATACTTGGGTTCTAGTGGATCTACCTACTGGTTCAAAACCAATTGGTTGTAAATGGGTATTTAGAAGAAAATATAATACTAATGGATCAATACAAACCCTTAAAGCAAGGTTAGTGGCAAAAGACTTTAAACAAAGGGAAGGAATAGACTACTTTGATACCTATGCACCAGTGGCTAGGATCACATCTATTCATGTGTTGTTAGCACTTGCATCCATATATAAATTGATTGTACATCAAATGGATGTTAAAACAACTTTCCTAAATGGTGATCTTGATGAGGAAGTTTACATGGAATAACCTGAAGGTTTTGTACTTCCTAGAAATGAAAAGAAAGTTTGCAAATTAGTTAAGTCCTTGTATGGCTTGAAACAAGCTCCAAAATAATGGCACGAGAAGTTTAACTCAGCAATTTTGTCGGATGGCTTTGTACACAATAGTTCCGACAAATGTATGTATTCCAAATTCACAAAGGAATATGGAGTCATTGTATGTCTTTATGTGGCTGATATGCTCATATTTGGCACAAATATGAAAGGCGTATGTGAAACCAAGAAGTATCTTTCTTCTATGTTTCAAATGAAAGGTTTAAACAAAGTAGATACTATTTTGGGAATCAAAATTAAAACACATAGTGAGGCCTTTGCACTATGTCAATCTCATTATGTTGAGAAAGTGCTTCAAAGATTTGAACATCTTAATATAAAATAAGCAAATATACCTTTTGATCGGAGCATAAAACTGGGTGAGAACACTAGAAGAGCAATAAGATAGCTCGAGTATGCTAGTGCTATTGGTAGCATGATGGATGCTATGCATTGTACAAGACCAGACATATCATTTTCAGTGGGAAAACTTTCTAGATTTACAAGTAATCCAATTGTGGATCACTGGAAAGCAATTGGTAGAGTTCTTGGTTATTTAAAGAAAACCATAAGTTTTGGACTCTTTTATTCTAAATTTCTAGCTATGTTGGAAGGTTATTCGGATGCTAGTTGGATTACTAGTGTGAGTGATAACAAATTCACGTCTGGTTGGATATTCACTCTTGGTGGGGTAGCCATCTCTTGGGCATTAAAGAAACAAAAGTATATTTCTTACTCCACCATGGAATCAGAATTTATAGCCTTGGCGGAAGTAGGCAAGGAAACAGAATAACTAAGAAATATGTTGTTAAACATAGAGTTATGACCACAACCAATACCAGTCATTTCGGTGTACTGCGATAGTGAAGCCACCTTGTGCAGAGCGCATAGTAAAATGGTAAGTTAGAGAGAAGCGCAAGAAATCCTGTGGTTATTCTCCAGAATTGCTATATGTAGAACCCAACAACTTAGTTGTATCCTGGGGACAAATTTGCAATAACCCTTTCGGAACAAAAGTGTGGGGGCAAATATTGTCTAAGGATAACAATTTTGTGCTTCCAAGTTATCTTTTTCTGTTTGTCTTTTGTGTTGTCCTTATTCTTCCTTTATTACTTTGTGTAATATCCCCAACATAATTTACAATATGTTACTAAAATCTTTTGCCTACTTACTATTCACTGATATTAAGCATTGTATGACATCAAGTGGTTGGTTGTTCCTAGCCACCTCTATTCTATTCTGCTCTACTCCTCCTCCCCCTCCCTCATTCCAATTAGATCCTTAAGCATGGGCTACTTTCTTTTTACTGTCAAATTTAGGGTTGAAGTTTAAACAAGAAAAATCGAAGCAATTCTTAAGCTCATGAACTATTTTAACACTACCTTCAAGTTTTCAGAGAGATGATATTGAAAATTTAAACGAAATCCAAGAGATTTCAAAAGTTCTGTTTGTTGCTACAGAAGTAGGCAATGTTGAGTTCTTGGTCAAGTGTTGATTGCTTAAAATTACACTATTATCTTAGTCTTGGTAGGCAATATCACATCAATTTCATGTTTAATTACATGTAAATATGTGAGTTTGAAATATTTCTAAAAAATATACTCATTACGTGTATTTTTCTCTTGTAAGAGATTAAAATCATTCAACTAATCATACAGACATGCTATCATGCTATCAAGAGAATTCAAGGGTCAAGATCAATTGGAGCATGATTTTTAAAGTATTAAATAAGTCAAAAACATGTGAGAAAAAAAATGGAAAAAGGAAATTCATCCAAGCCAAAATTGGAAAAATCTTGACATGGAAACATCCTGCACTATTTTAGTATTTCTGCCATAGCTTCTTCCACAGATGTCTGATTGACCTGATTCTTATGGCCACGGAAAGAAGACTTGAATATATACAACTTTATAGTTTATCACAAATTCCAGAAAAATCATTTTGAAGGTCAAAAGTGGGCTGGAAGCTGGATAGTGGATAAAATTCTGAAAATCAAGGGATTCCCATCCTAAATTTGGGGGATTTTCTCTTTTTCTTTTGGAGGAGGCTGAGGTTATAGTAGAGAAAAAACCCTAGAACATTTTTTTTTTTATCTTTTGTTTTTTTTTTTTTTTTTAGATGTTTAGCATGGTTTTTATGTATTTCTTTTGCATAACTATGTGTGGCTAAATCTCTAGCTAGGGTTAGGGGTGAAACCTAATATTTTTATCATGTGTTCTTAGGATTATCTACGTGCTTTCTATGGATTGATGATAGAATTTTGAGATTGATTTACTATTTGGAATCATTGCATGTTGATAAGTTTTTAAGATTTAATATGATTTGTATTTATATTGAATGCTTGAACTCCTCGATCCGATATGATTTGAGAATCTATTGAATGCTTAGTGTGGGTTTGGATACCACATTTTTTGCTGAAAACAATAAAAAAATAATTTTCGGATTACTGTTTACACCAAAAACACTGTTCATTTGCCTATTTGCACTGTTCATGTCCCATGAACAATGCAATAGGCGTTGGTTTAAAAAAAAAAAAAAAGAAGGCAAAAAACACGTCTGCGTGTAAATGCAGATGCAATCCAAACACTCCTTTAATCTCCCCTGTAACATGTCAATTGAATGATTTGCTCGATCACTCATATTCAATCTACTTTATACTTTGTTTGAGTACTTTGTTGTTTTATCTTCCGATTAGGCGAGTTGGCTCTCTACCCTAATTGAATTAAAAATAATCCAAGTTCATGTGATAAAATATTAGGTGGATCCTTGAATCTCTAGTGTTTTCTCTCCATTAATTTCTCCTAGATTTATTTTTCTATTTTCAATTATAGTTTCAGTGTTATCTTGCTCCATCTTTGGGTGGAAAAACAAATAAACAACTATTTTATTTACTACTTAATAATAGAGGTTTTTACATTAGTGTCAATCAATTCCTGTGGATCGACCTTGGACTCACCAAGATATTATTAGTTGTGAAAAATTTGCACTTGGATTTGCATTATTTTAATCACAACATCAAGCTTATTCATTTTGACTTTGATCTATTATGGATATCGATAATAAGAAAAGAAGCATATTTCATATAGCTGTTGAGAAGAGCCATGAAAGCATCTTCAACTTACTTGAGATAGGCTCATTTAGAGATCTATTAGCAGATTTAATATATCACGATGGAAACAACCTGTTGCATTTAGTTGCAAGATTGGCATCTCAAGGAGAGCTCAATGCTATATTAGGAGCAGCTCATCAATGCAATGAGAACTATATATAATAGTTCAAGGTACTTATTCGTATGCTTTGAGTGGTAAGCTTTTGTTAGAATTATAGTTAAATTATTAATTTACCATTTATTAATAGTTAAAGCTGTTAACACAATCGATAATTTATCACATTTCATAGAATATTTACTCATGTTTCCTATATAGATCTAATTTCAACCTAAAATTATACGCATTTTAGGACTAAAAAGTCTCTTATGTGGAAAATATTTCTACCTAAAACATTACTCTCTTATTTAGCAAGAACTTGAAATGGGGAAAATGTTTCATCTTGTGGATAATAAGGTCAGCTGGATGGAGAATCAGAAAAAAAATTTCCCCCAACCATAACATATTTGATTCTTAAAGCCAACAAAGGAAGAAGAACTTATTGAAGACAAAATGATTAATTCATATGTTAAGCTTATGTTGATAAAAAAAAAAATTATTGGGAGCAAACCCTAATTGATTTGTCTGATAAAGTAAAAGAAATTAAGGAATTAACCTTTGATAAGTTTATCATTACATATTGTAAGGGTCATATTTTTATGTAATTGGCATATCCTATGACAAAATGCATTGTACTTGTATTTGGGTAGTTCTATGTGGGTTCAAGAATATCATGAAGTGCCTTGAAGAAGTTTAACAAGTGGTATTATTGAAGACATAAAGATTAATCAAGTTATAGTACAAGAAAAACTTTAACAAGCTGTCTTGATATCTAGCTCGAAACCTTTGATCTATCGAGCTTTAATTGTTGGGAAATTTAGACCCCGGTTGATAGAATTAACAAGTTTTAAATCCAATTTGTTAATTAGATTTATTATCAATAAAACTTGTTAAAACAAACAAATATCAATATCATGTCAAAATCATGCAGCGGAAAAATAAATAAGACAAGATATGATAACCTAGGAAAACCAATGAAACAAACTAGTTTCACAGTAAAAAACTTGGGGGGAAACCTTCTCGAAAAGCAATCCACTATAGAAAAGAGAAGTTTCAGATCTAGTACAAAACCTTTGTCCCTAGACTCTACAATCCCCGTAGATGAACTCATAGCAGAAACCTTCTACCGCTTCAGAACCTCTGAACTCTTCAATATATGAACGCCACCCTTTGATGCACGAATCCTAGTACATGACTAACCAATTGCGCAGATCCCAGTACGCGACTTAATCACCAACTAAAAGAAGATGTTGGTTGCAAAGTTTTTCACTTCATCAACAATGAAGATCAAGAAGCACTTGGTTACAAAACCCTAAGGTGCAAAGACGCAGTAGCTTCTTTCAGAGAGAATAAGGCATCGGTCACATTTTCCATATGTTCTCCTTGTATTCTCTTATGTGACGGCCTCTAAAATAAGCCTTATATAGGTCTAGGGTTGTGAGAAAAGAAACCCTACACAAATACAAAAACTTGGGCCGAAAATCAAATCTGGAAATCTAAATTCCCGTAACCTCGATCAATTGGGAGGTGTCGAGGAGGTGTCGAGCTTTAAACTTCGACAGATACAGCTATCAAGAAGCTATCGAGGAGCTATCGAAGGGACAGAAAGTTTCTCGATCGAACGACCTAGCTATCGAGGAGCTGTCGAGATTGCGATAAGAAACAGCTTAAGAGCTCGACAGATAACCTAACTGTCGAGAGGTGTCGAGCAGCTATCGAGCTTTAAAATACAGCATTTTCTCACTTGATTCTTGGACAGACTTGAAGGCTTCAACACTTGATCTTGAAACATAGTTTCTTGAAGTATCTAAACACATCCTAAATCTATCCAAATACAAGTAAAATGCGTTTTGTCAAAGGATTAGCCAATTACACAAAATATGTCCTTAACATTAATAAAATCGTGATACATATCTTGATACCTCTCGATTTATCGAGATATGAAAATTTCAAAATTTTAGAGCTGTTTTTGGCCCATGATGATCAAAGCCTTCTAGGGTTTCGTGTTCAAGGTTTCCTAAGTAATAAAAGCAATAATTTATAATCATCATCATACGCAGAGAGACATAAAGACTTATATTGAGATACATGCTCATGTGAAGTAGTTGTAATTTCTTGTGCACCTTCAATTTATGTACCAAGCTGCTTTTAGATCTCCAAGTGTGGATTGAAGAATTTTGCACCCAATATAGACACTGTATTTTGTACCCTTTACGACTCGAGGCCCTGTTCTCCAATGATGTTGTAATTCTAAGGCCCAAGGTTGGTTTAGTGTCCAATTAGATTACAAATTGACTTGAGATGTATTAAAATGGAAAATATAATTTTTTATGAGAAAATAAATCTATTTTTGGAAAATAAAAAATCAAGGAAACCCTCAGCCTACATATGCAGGGAAGGACATGTGTATGCAGGTCTGATGCATGCGTACGTAAGCACGGACCTGCGTACGCAGCTAGGGTTTCAGAAAACTATAAAAGACAAGTTTTCTACATTAAAGTTGAGGTTTGGAATGAATCCCATATCGTCTGGGAGCGGTTCCAAACCCTCGTTTTCCAACTATATAAAGCTTTACATAGTATATTTTAAAAAGGTGAAAATGCACTTTTGGTCCCTACATTTTGGGCCTTGTTACAATTTGGTCCCTAAATTGATTTAGATCCTAGGTCAGTTCCTGATTTTCAAAAATCGTTTTTAAAATAGTCCCTACCGTCAACCCAGTGACAGAAAATGCTGAGGTGGCAAACGGCGTGCCCTACTTGCTGACATGGCATTGACGTGGATAATAAAATATTATTAAAAAAACTTATTTGGCATTTTTGAAATGCCACGTCAAATTTAAATTAATAAAAAATCAAAACAAAAATCCATGTCAGAAATTTTAAAATAAATAAATAAATAAACATTAATTTAATTAAATTAACAAAAAAAAAGTTTTTTCAGTTTAAAAATTTGAGTTTAAAAAATGGGTTTGTTTTTCATTATTTTTCGGAAGAACATTGTTCTTCTTCTTCCCAGGACATGAACTTCATGCTTCATGTTCTTCCCCAAATCAAACCCAATAAATCCAAAAAATCAAACCCATAAACATCCGGTAAATCAAACCTAAAAATTCAAGAAATCAAACCCATAAACATCCGGTAAATCAAACCTAAAAATCCAAGAAATCAAACCCAATAAATCCAAGAAATCAAACCCATAAACCTCTAGTAAATCAGACCCAATAAATCCAAGAAATAAATATACAAATCCACATCAGAAAAAAAAAAAAAAAAAAAAAAAAAATACCACAAACATGAAACCAAACTCACCGAGACACCGACAGAAACCCAGTCAGTGTTTATCAAAAAACCCAGTCAGTGTTTATGAAAAAAGCGACAAATCCCGACTCACCAACTCGCTCCGAACCCGAGTCCGAACTCGTCCTCCGCTTCGAATCGCTCATCGTCGCTGTGGAGTGCAAAGACCTCACCTCGTCGGCTCAGTCGTTGGTCTCCACAGCGAGGTCGGCCGGTTCAGAGATTCCGGCATAACCAACGTGAACAACAAGCGCGTGATTGTCACGATCCACTGCTCGATCCGGCTGGAGGTTCCATTGGGGACCACCGAGTCCGATCATGGTCTCGTCGGAGTTCGTTCTCACATCGTCTGCGTGGCCAACGAGAAAATGGAAGAGACAGAGAAAGAGAATGGAAGAGAGAGAGAAAGAGTGGATTTGAAAAAAGAAAAAAGAAAAAGGGAAACGAAAAGAAGAAAGATACAGAAAAAGTTTTTTCTTTTTTTGTTTTTGATTTTGAATTTTTTCAGTTTAATTTTTTTTAAATTTTTAAAATTTTTTTATTAATTAAAATGCTGACTTGTCATTAAAACGCTGACATGGATGCTGACGTGGTATTTTTAATAATATTTTATTATCCACGTCAGTGCCATGTCAGCAAATAGGGCACGCCGTTTGCCACCTCAGCATTTTCTATCACTGGGTTGACGGTAGGGACTATTTTAAAAACGATTTTTGAAAATCAAGGACTGACCTAAGACCTAAATCAATTTAGGGACCAAATTGTAACAAGGCCCAAAATGTAGGGACCAAAAGTGCATTTTCGCCTTTTAAAAACATATAGAAAATCCTAAGGGAAAACCTAAGATTCACTAGAAATAGTGAATTAAAAAGGGAGTTTTTTCACAAAAAATCATTAAGTCAATTTTATTTTGATTGGGATTTTTTTTTGGTCTTGATCCTCGAGTTTTGAAGTTTAGTAATCATTTTTGTTTGATTGTGAATAGATTTGACTGATGGGAATGGTCAAAATCAAGCTAAAAATGCTTTTGTTTTGAGGTATATCTTCTAACCTCTTTTCTTTTATTTCTGCCTTTAATCTTGCTTTTAATCTTGTTTCTTTGCTTTATTTATGTGTTAATATGTTTGTGTAGTTTAGGTTTACATTGTTTTCTATTTTAAGAGCATGTTAGGTTGCTAGATCTTTCGTTTTAGGTTCTGCTCTATTTTTTGTTCTTGTTTTATGGGTTAGGGTTTTTCAGGGCATGTTTATGTGCGCATGCTTCTTGTTTGCGTACACAAGGTCGAAGTATGCGTACGCATACAACTGGTACGCTTACAACTGGCTTGTGTACGCAGGCCTATGTATTCGCACACATACTCGTGCCCAAAAACCCTAATTTAAGTTTTCTGCTTTTGTTTCTTTGTTTCTTTTTCATAATATGCCTCCGTTTTGATCTTCTTCTATGTTTTTGAGTATCTGTTCTTCTATTTAATTGCTTATTTGCCTTTAACATGTTAGATTAGGGTTTTCTTTTTTATTTCTTGATTTAATGCCATGAACATGCATTCACATGATCATGCATTGATGCCACAGGTGCTGTGATGCAGTAAGGTAAGTGAGGTAAGTCATGCATTCACATAAACATGCATTTTTGATGAACATGTTTGTTGTTTGGATACCATGCTTATATGATTGGGTTCTGTTTGGTGTCCATACCTTGTCGCCAAGCCTATTGGTTTCTGCCATGTTTTTTTGATGCCTTGGATAGATGTATGCTAGTTTTGGTGCGAGAAGCATGATAGATTTATGTTAGGTTTGTGACGAAATGCCATGTTATATGCTTAGATGTATGTTAGTTTGTGTGTGTGAGTTTTAAGATACAATATTGAGCATGCCTTTAATAAGATTAGGACATAAGACACAATGAGTGGAAGCCGACTCACGGGTCGGGCGGTTTTGGGTGCCTAATACCTTCCCAAAATCGTATCTAAACTCCAAACCCATACTTTGGTAGTAAGATCAGTCATTCCACATAAAGGCGCTATATTCATGGTTCCTAGACCATAAAACTATGTGGCGGCTTCTTGTTTCTATGCCCCGGTCTACTTAGATGAGGCGTACTTGCCTAGGCCAACTGCGCGTTGCGCCCACACCCAACAACAACTATCAAGTTGCTTGCATCCAGTCACAGATTGCGATTTGTGCAAAGAAGATGTCTTTACAAGATCAAGTCTAATTGAAGATTAGCATAAGGGTTCAACTGTAGGTTGATATTTTGGAATAGGCTGGGTAGTGGTAAGATTCCTTATACTTGTAACTGTTTGTTCTTGATTAGAGGATTCTTCAAGAGTGGTGACCTAAAATTCATCTAGTGAGATTTTTTCCTGTGAAGGTTTTTCCCATTCGTCAAAAAATCACTATGTAAATTTACTTTTTGGTGCACTCTTGATTAGATTGGTGATTTCTTTGTGCCTCCTCGTTATTTGCATAAAATTTGAATAATTAATGAACTTGGTTAAATGAATTAGTTAACAGGGATCAATTTATAACCCAACACATATGGTAAAAAGCTTTTTGTTACTCAAACACCAATCAATTTCATACCAAATGCAGATTAAATTAGAAAAGTTGAGGGTGTCTTGGTCTGCTAGAAGACATGGCAAAAAAAAAAAAACTTGATGTGCTATACTACTTATCTTTGGGCCTCCACGTTATTTGCATAAAATTTGAATAATTAATCAACTTGGTTAATTGAATTAATTAACCGTGGTCAATCTATAACCCAACACATGGTAAAAAGCTTTTTGTTACTCAAATACCAATCAATTTCATACCAAATGCAGATTAAATCAGAAAAGTTGAGGGAGTGCTGGTCTGCTAGAAGACATGGCCACACAAGAAAAAAAAAAAAAAATAAATAAACCTTGATGTGCTATACTAGTTATCTTTAGTGGCAGATGACATAGAAGCACTATATTATATTGATGAGAGCCAGCATCTTATCTCTTCATCACTACTAGATGATGAAGAATATCACAATCTCATTAATAAGATGGAAGGATAAGAAAGACATGTAAATTGTGTTATATAGATCTTTATAAACAGCAAAAGGAGATTGCTCATGCCACCCCCCAAAAAAAAAATCTTTATTCCTTAGTTTTTAGTCTTGCATCTCTCTATATAAAATATGCCGTTCTTTTGTAAAGAGAGAAACACGTGAATGCTTATCAAAAGTAACGAAGTCATCATGAACCCACTAAGTCCCTGAGATTTAAGTTTAACAATTTCATGCTTGGACAAGGTAAAGACCAATGACTTACAACATAGTTGCTAGTATGGGTTTTCTAAAAAACAATGTTGCTAGTATGGGCTATATAGATATTTTAACTATCGATTGGACGAAAAGCTTCTTTCAACTACGTTAAGGACTGGACAAGGAAAATATTCTTCCCAAATGACTCACAAAATAGTTTTCAATGTGATGAATCACGACTGTCAACAAGAGTTGGATGAAAAGAGTCGTACCAATTTACTTGCAAAGTAGTTGCTAGTGTGAGGTGATATATGTTAGGATATTAACATCTCTAGAGTTACTAAGGTACTATTACATAGAGTCTCTTTAATTTCGATAGTTCTTTTTAATAATAAATGGTTCAGATTATTCTATATCATCCTCCACTGACAAAATCATTAAAGAATTCTTTTTAAGATCACAACTTTTATTCAAATTCTGACGTAGTATGTAGTATATTGTAAGTAGATTTCTATTACATTTACATGATCACTTTTACTCCAAAGCATTTACAGTCAATTTATATTAGAGTTGTAAAAAAATTATGGCACAAAAAGTGTGTTCACATATTTTCTCATTTCTAATATAATGATTTTTAAAAAACAATTTGTCTCTCACCCCACTACATCTCAACACTATCAGTGAAAGTAATTAAGTAAAAGGCATTTATAAAAAACTCCGGAGATCATCACTTCAGCCTCCCACTCACCCTCCCTCTCCCACCCTTTATTCCTCCCCAACGTCCCAAGCCTTACTCTTGGTGGTTCTAATCATTCATCTTCATTGCTTTTTCGATATTAGTAAAATATGCTATTCTAGGTACTAGGTAGTATTGGTTTTGCTATTTAGGTGCTGATATTTTATTAAAAAAATAATTTTGGTAACGAAAGAGGAGGAGAAAAGACAAGATAATTTGAGAATTTGAGACAACTTTACAAGTTTATTAGAAGAGTAATACTAGGATCACAGCTTTTGTTACAATTTGTTCACTTGGCAAGTCATAAGTAGTAGAGTTGTAGACTCACCACTTTTAATCTACCACTCGTGACTTGTCACGTGATCAAGTTGTGGTAAAAGTTGTGGTCCTAACATTTTCTCTATTACAATCCCTTTGCGTTATTAAATTATTAATTTTATAAAGTTGCTTTTAAAATCGTTATTTTAGGATTTTGTGATGGAAGATGACATGGCATAATCTGAACCATTTATTATATATATATATAAAATCAAGACTAAAGGAACTTTCCATGATATAATATCCCAACAATTCTAGGAGATCTTGATCCTTGTTGAGAATACAACATATTTTATTATAGTATGATTACAGCATTCACATTAAAGATGCCAAAATAACTAAAATGCAATTTTAGCACCCAAAACACTAAAAATTCCACCATGTCAAAAGTGTCAAACCTATAAATTTTTAATACCTAATTACAATAAACTGTCAACTTTAGTAGTTTACTATAGCTAGATGGTAAACACAATTTTTTTTTTTTAATTAAATTTATCTATATGTGAATGTTTAATTAGTGTATAAAACACCTATGAACATTTAGACCCCCCAATTTACAAATTACCAACACAAGCTTATAATCAAACAATGTATGTGCGAAATATAATAATAAGCTAAAACAGAATTGGTAAAACAATCTAAACCATAATTAATCACAACCACAACAGTAATTAAAAGGCAAAGATTAAGGGAAGAGAGATGCAAACACAAAGACAACACAGTGATGTGTTATCTAAGAGGAAACCGAAGTCCTCGGCGTAAAACCTCTCCGCCGCCCTCTAAACGGTCAATAATCCACTAGAGAATAAAGTTGGGATACATGAATAGCAGAAGACACTCTAAGCCTAATCTACCCAGTGCACCTAAGCCCTCCAAGTTTCTTGCTCCAATAGGGTTATGCCGAACCTTGTCTTCTCTAGCTTACCGGATCTCGCAATAGCCCATTGTATCAACCAAAATGAATTGGTCCCTTCTGAACTGCTTCCCAAGCACCAAAATACTTTCTCACAGATATGGGTATGGTGAGATAAGGATTTGGCTAAATGTACCTCTCAAGGATGTATCAATGGAGAGGGTGAGAGTAGAAGAATTTGGAAAATCAAAGGATGAACATTGCGGATGAGTTAATCTTGTTTTTCTCTAGGGTTTCTCTCTCAAAATTCTCTCTGGAACCTCTCTACATTTTGTGGGTATAAGAGTATTTATAGTAGGGTGTGTATGGAATGCGCAGAGTCAGTTACAACCAAATAGGGTGTTCTTACGACTTGAGCTCGCGACTAGAACGAGCCGCGAGTTTGAGTCGTAAGCTAATTGCCTTGCTAGACTGGAGGTTTTGTCCTGTAGTGCAACAGCTGGCGTGACCCTTTAGCTCCCCTACATACTTCACACGTGTGCCATTTATGGCGACTTGCCAGTCGCGAGCCAGTTGCGAGAGCCAGTCGCGAGCCAGTCGCGAGAGCCAGTCGCGAGGCTCTTCTTGTTTGCACACTCTTGAGCTTTTCTTCACACTCTCTCACACACTACCCTTACATGATTCCCACCTAAATACATGGTTTCTAAATGCTGAATTACAAGAAAATTTGGCACGGAATAAAACCAACAAAATGATTGAATAAATTCAACCTTACAATATGAGAGAGAGAGAGAGAGAGAGAGAGAGAGAGAGTAAAAAAAGAATATTTAAATGAAGTGGTAAAAGAATAGAGTATTTGCTGTTGGATGTATTGTAAGGTGATGTGTTAAAATAAATAAAGTTTCTTTTTGAGTTACTAAAAGCTAATTTTTTTAGCAATTTCGATGTGAATGCTCTTACAACTGATGTGCTGTCAATTACAACAATAACAACAAAAAGTAATTCTAACATTCATTTATTACTTTTTTGACATGAACCAAATACATCAATCATATTAATTACCATATTAATTTGCAAAAGTTATGTACTAAAATTTGTAGTATCTATAACATTTTTCTTTTGAGATATCATTACTGGTAACAAGAACTAAAAAAGGAAACAGAGTAAAAATTAGGTATAGTATTTTAGGTGCAGTATATTAGATTCTCCAACTAAATTTATGACGAAGTTTGATTCCAAACATATTTGGAGCTACCGTTTCTATTCCATTGCAATTTATAAGATTATCTATATGTATTATTTCAGCAAGTTACTAAGCAAGTCACATGACTAATTAAAAAAAAGTAAAATGACTAGATCAACACATTAATAATTTCTTCAATCGCTATATAGTGGGTAGGAAAAAGATAACTTCAAACATATTTAAAGTCTAATTTTTTCTTAAATTTAATTTAATTGCATTAAATTTAAATATCTTTGAAAAACTTGTCAAAAAAAAAAAAAATCTTTGAAAAAGATAATACAGACTTTATTAGTCAATACAACTGTCTGCTTAAATTTCATTTTAAAAAATCTAATAAGTTACTGTAGCTAAATTTTAGCACGAGAAAACAAGTCTTTTTATATGACATAAAAAGAAGTTTCCAACATCGATTGCAAATAATTTATAATTGGACGGCTTACTTTACCCAGCTTTTGAATACTTTCATTAATTTTAATACTCTCCACACTTTTTGACTGCTTGATTAAGAATATTTAAGCACACTTGGGCATTCCATTGATTCTCAAACTTTTCTTCCCTTCAACAATTAATTCCACACTTCTAGTGTAGTGGAATTGTCCTTCAAGAATTAACAACATTTGGTGGTCTATATTGAGGAAAGCTCCTTAATCCATTTGACCTTAACCATTCTTCAGGTAGATATATAATATGGATGCATGCATTCACATCTTTTTTTTCTCCTATCGTCTCTCTTCTTAGAGGTAGATATATAATATGGATGCATGCATTCACATCTTTTATTTCTCCTATCGTTTCTCTTCTTTCATATTTTTGTTAGACGAAAATATGTACGGTTTTGTAATTGTAGCACTGTATCATCTCAACGTTTTTCCTATTTCGTACGCAGACACCTTATTCAATATACGTTTGTTAATCAACTACAAACATAAAAGCATAAGCAAATCACAAGCGTACAGTTTCTTCCAGAAAATTGAACCCTATGCTTTCATCAATACTGTTGATAAAAAGATGGGACCAGAATCTAATATTTGGGGGCCAAAACTTAGAAAAAGATCGACCACTTAAAAATAAGAAATATACTAAAAATCCAAACTATATAAACAAAATAACATATATAAAAGAGAAATATACTAACATGTATTTAGTATTAGTAAAATATAAACAAAATAGTAGATATAAAAAACTTGTTTGTTAAGTACATCAATTCAATCATATGTGATCTACAAAAGGGAACTTGATGTCCTTTTAAAAAACAAAAATCATTTATAACTGATATGTTACAAAATTTCGCTGCAATCTACCTTTTAATATATAAATAAAAGAGCTCATGATAATATCAAAGTCTATTTTGTTCCAAATTATATTCTGACAATATTCATTATTGAAATTCCTCATTTCATTGTTGTACTAAAAATTGGGTAAGTACAAATACAAACACTCTAAAAACAAATTGATAGACAATTAATTTTTTGGTCATTAATTACTAGTTAATAAAATTTTGAGGTACAAATGTCAAATTCGATTACGCTCATAATTGTGTTACCATTTTCAAAAATAACTTTTCATGATTTGAAGTGTTATGAATAATACTTTTCTACTAACAAAAATATATAATCAATTCTAGAAAGATTCATATGCTCGAGGATGCAAAGCTGGGATAGGAATAAGTAATTCTATTGTATGCTCACTAACTTTGAGATTTACTTCTTGTAATTAAGAATTTATTGAAGTATATTGAAAATATCAAGTCGATAATGATGTTCAGTTGCAAAATTATCTTGTTGATGAAGAAAAATTCCAAATCTTAGAGAGCAAGTTTTCAACTTTCGGGTTAAGTATGAATTTTATAAACTTTAAATTTCAAATCTTTTCTATTAGTAATGCACTATTGTTTCTCAATAATAATAATATTGCACTATTAAAAAATTTCTAAAATTTCCCCTTGGTCTTTGTTGACATTCCAAAATCTTTATTGCTTAGGTCTAATGGTTCGACCAATAGCTTACTTTTGTTGAGTTTAAACATTTATGCTTAGGGTGTGTTTGGATACCGCTTATTTGCTGAAAACTTATTACTGAAAATACTGTAGCAAAATAATTTTTAAAGATGTGAATAGTGTCGTGGGACCCAAAAATGCATTGGTATGCGCATTTTTGCGTTTTTGGCTGGGTCGTGAACAGTGTCGTGGGACCTAGCCAAAAACGCAAACGCTGGATTGCACGCTGGAAACGTGCAATCCAAATGCGCACTTAATCATTTGATATATATATAAATATATATATATATATATATATATATATATATATATATATATTCACAACTTTTTGTACAACCTACTAAAGTGGATAGGTCATTGAATTTCACATGGATTTACCACTAACGTTATTTAATTGTCTCTTATTTACAATTTACCACCTCATATGTTATGAAAGAATAATTGTGAAAACAAATGTTGTGTATGTTAACCTATTATTCCACTTAAGATTCAAACTTAATTAAACACGCACCCTAAAACGCCAATACTATTTTAAAAAATATGGGATGCTGTCTCTTTTTAGATCTGTTAATACTTTTGTCAAAGTAATAAGTGGATCTTGCAAAGAGATCAGCTGATTCATATGAAACTCGTCTCTTCAAGATATGAGTTTCATGTTGAACTTTGAAGAGATGAGATTTAAACAATGCTGTTTTGACTTTTGGTATATAATTCTCAAAAGAATATTATTCAGCAAAAAAGGCCCGAGAGTCTTACACCAAATTAAGAAAAGAAGAAAAGATTAAAATTCTGATTGGGTAAAAGTACAAACCATTATAATTATAGGGTTTGTCCTTTCTGAAAACTTAGAATTATCTCTTTGTGCTGGTCGTGCTAATTTGGCTTATGTAAAGAACTTTCACATATAATTCGTCATGCATCACAAAATTTATATTTAATACTTCAATCTTTCTTTTCAGGTACACAAAAGCTAATTGATAAGCTGCAATGGCAAGAAATAATGTCGATTCAAACGACGGTAAATATTTTACTTTCTTATCTAGTGGGGTTTCCATGAGTTCTTAACGAAATGGATATGTCTGACTAAGATATCACTAAAGTCAGCAACCAATTGTATTAAGAATACATTCTCAAATTAACATCAATTTTTCATTCAAAATATAATATCAATACAGTAAAAAACAATTTTGTCCTGTTATAAATGTTCCATTTGATATTTAACCAATTCTAATTTGTTATATATAATTATTTTTTTGTTTATGAAATAACTATAGTTTATAATGGGAAAAAAATCAAACATATATATTGTAATTGAAGTATAAAATAGAACAGCAATTAAGAATAAGGTAGAAGATTATTATTCTATGAAACACTAGGTATTATGATTTTCACTTGTACAGAGTGTGAGAGGCTTATTTCGGCTGCGATGAATGGTGACTGGAAATCTGTTAAGGACATAAAAGACATTCAAAGAAAAATTACAACGAAAGAAGAAACCACTCTTCATATTGCTGCTGCAGCAAACCAGGAAAATTTTGTGAAGAATTTATTGAAAACGATGGAAACAGAAAACCTAACAGAAGTAAACAATGTTGGGAACACCGCCTTGACCTACGCTGCTGCAACTGGAAGTGTGAATATTGCTCGGGCAATGATAAGGAAAAATAAAAACCTGCCAAACCTAAGTACTGGGGTGAAACCACTCCGTATGGCTGCTTCCTCAGGACGCGAACAAATGGTGGTGTTTCTTTATTCTAAGACTAAAGTTAACGAGTGGACTGAAGATGAGCAGGATGATTTATTTATCACTTGCGTTGAGGGTGATTTATACGGTAAGCAATAGAAATTATAATGTTTCTTGCTTCTTTTTTTTGGGAGGGCGTGTTTTGAAGTTCGAAACAATAGCCATGGCTTAAAAATTTAAAGTGGTGTGACAAGTTCATACAATCTAAGCCATTAATTTTCTAAACGAGGACAAGTTACACAATTTCACTCATTTTCTAAATGTGGTATGGAAGTATTGACGGACTGGAGGTTTTGGTACGAATTTATATACTGATCGGTCATCTTCACCTCATAGCTTAAATTTTTACTTTCGTTCAACTTTATTATGCCATCGTTTTTTTTTTTTTTTTTTTTTTTTTTTTTTTTTTTTTTTTTTTTTCTGCTTTAAACTACAATATCAAATAATTTGTAGTATTGTGATCTTCTCTTTTCTCTTATATATATATATATATATATATATATAAGAATGAGATTCTTCATAATAGAATTCTATCTGATTGAGATTAATCATGGCTCTCTAATCTCTAAACAAAAGTTCCAGGGCTCGGCCGACACTAGTTAGGGGAAAACTAGTGCATGAAGGGAAAAAGTTGTCAAAAGAAACTGTTGCTTGTCTTTTTCATATGTTTATGTCATGCTTTGCCTACTTTATCCTTCTCAAAGTGAATATTTCAAATAAAAAGAATTCCCGTCCATGAATATATTTGCCTGGAGTTTTTGTTTTTGGTATAAAATAATGCAGGAGTAGCCTTGAAAATGCTGGAGGCCAACCCTAATTTAGCCACCGCTAAAAAGGACGGAGAGACCGCATTGCATGTGTTGGCTCGCAATCCTTCCGCATTTGTTAGTGAAACTCAACCATGTGAGTTATTATTATAATTTTTTTCATGTGAGTTATTATTATAATTTTTTTCATGTGAGTTATTCTGACTGAAATTCTTAAATCCTGCATGGTGATGTATTCCTTAATCACGTGGTATGACATACAAAGACATATGAGGAAAATACTTTTTTATATGGAGAGTAAAAAGACAATTTACATCTCATTAATTGATTTTAGCCGAATTATATCAACTTTGCAATTTTTTTTTTTTTTTTTGAGAAAACTGTGCACATTAATAGATTAAAGATTCAATTGATCGAGCTCCGGTTAATTTACCACAACATAAAAACAAATCATAGAATAAAATAACAAAACATAAAATAAATGACATGGGTGATTTGTCGACAAAGTAAAAATTTAATGAATCCATTCAAAGGAAAAAAAAATTCCAAGAGTTAAACCTTTTTAAATCTAATGCAAATTTCATTATTAGAATCGAAGTCTTACAATTGAAAAAAAAAAAAAAAAAAAATCATATTCCTAATTGCTATCCAATAGCACTTACAAATGTAGCATTGCATTATGCTCTAAACTGTTTGGATTCTTCTAATTTGAAAATTCTCGACAAAAACTACATCTGTGACTTCAAGGACTATAAGTTCAATAGTAAAACTACTAAAGTTTGTTTAGACCGTCAATTTTAAAATTACGGTTTAATTGTTTTTAATCTACTCAACTAGATGCGGAATAAGAGTAATCAATGCACAATTAACTGGGACTACTACCTAGTGCATGGGCATACATAATTAACAATTAAGTATAAAACACAAGGAGTAACGGAAGAGAGATGCAAACACAAGATAACATGGCGATGTATTATCGAAGAGAAAAACTAAAATGCTCGGCATAAAAACCTCTTTGTGGCCCTCCATGCTAAATCAATTCACTAGTGAATAAATTGGAGTACAAGGATTACAATATAGATCCTCCAAGCCTAGACTACCCTTTGTACTTAGACCTTCTAGAGTCCCAGGTACCAACGGGCTTCACCGAGTCTTGTCTTCACTAGTTTTCTGGATCCCGCAATTATAATTAATTGCATCCACCATAGAATGACATAACCCGATACTTCCTAAAAGCTTCAAAACAACTCATAACACTCAGAATGGGTGAGGTATATATTTGAGCTAAGAACCTCTCAATGGATATGAAATTAGAGAGGTAGGAGTAGAAGAAAATTAAGAGAAATGTGTAGAGGATTGTGGGAGTGCAATCTCTAACTCTCAAATGGATTTCTAGGTTTTTCTCTTTAAAATTTTCCTTACAATTTTGTGGGTAATGTAGTTTTTTTATAGTGTGGGCAAAGAAATGAGGAAAGACACATAAAATAGCTGGCAGTGCATCTTGCGAGTTGGGTTGCAAGTCACTCATGAGATGCCATCAAGCAGTAAAACTCTTCAAATTCCAGCATGTGCTCCTCACATGGCCTTTCGCGGGTTGCTCCACTCACAAGCTGGTAGCGAGCAAGTCATGAGTTGATCTATCTTCACAATTCCTCACCAATTTCTCACACTAAACCCATTACATTGAATCTCTCAAACATATAGGGAAATGATTGATGAAATACAATCAAATTTGACACGAAATTATTGCCAACAAAACATAATTGAAAATCACAACTTCGTAGACTGACTTAAAGATTTTTTTTTTCCTCCATTGTAGAAAAGGGAAGGCTTTATGGCTTCAACTTTTGATCACCAATCAAAGTACCATTCTTTGACTCGCTCTTGTGAACTTGGTTTTTGGTGGAATTAAGAGACTTAGGGTTTTGATCTTCTTAGATGCGCGATGATGCTCTCTCTAACCTCTTTCAGTCGAGTTTAGTGAGCCCTTATATAGTTTAATAAGTAGGTACTAGTCATTAATTGACTTGATGGGTCTAGTTAGAATTAGCTATTCTATGTCTCAATCGAGCGAGCCTTAGTCAAGAGACAATAATCGTGATGTTCTTGATCAATTGAGAGACAATTCAGGGTTAGCCAAGAAACCAGTAACTGCCCTTTGTTTAATTAATTCTAAGAACTTCGTCTTGTACTTGATTTTAGACAATAAAACCCAAATAAAACTTACATGTCAATGAATTAGCCAACTATAAACCTAACAATCTCCCCTTTTGAAAATTCTATAACAAAACTCAACTTAACAATAATCCAAGATTACAAAATAAATAACCGAATCAATAGAATGACTTATGACCTCTAAGAAAGGAGAAACTTCTCAGAGCATGACCAAACTCTGATATCGAATCCAAAAAGAATCCAATGCACGCACCGTGAGGACGTACCGTTCTTATACCAAAGCAAGTTAAGCAACTCTCTTTTCAGCTTCCATGGGACCAACTCACTCAATTTGATTCCTTAATTGAGTCCACTAAATCCCTTTAACAAATAGAGTTCAAAAGTCAATTTCTTATTTCACGAAGGACAACTTATTTGTTATTTTTTCCCTAATTAATTAGCAACTCTACTCAGGACTAACTTAACAACTCTACTTAGGGCCAACTCAACATAGTTTGTGGTTTAAGGTGAAAAATTTAAGTAGACCTTTTATATTAAAATATTAGTTAAATTAATTAATTTAATACTAAACAAATTAAGGTTAATTTGGTAAGTTAATACTTAAGAACCTAAAATTAATTTCATATAAATAATCTGTTTGTTCATTTAGACCCCTAAAATTAGATTGTTAAACCTATTATATTAACCAAGTGATTACTTAGATTAATTATTCAGACCTAGGTTAAACAACAATAAATCATATCATGCAAAGATGCGGAAAAGTAAATAACACCACGATATGATGACCCAGGAAAACCGATGAAACGAACTGTTTCAAGGTAAAAACCTGGAGAGGATTTAACCTAACTATCCTTAAGGTAAACACATCCACTATAAGAGAATTGAAGTTTTTACAATCAGATTTAACGCTAAATCTATTGCTATCTCCAGTAGTAACTTATTGACACGACTACGTGCAAGCTTTGAATCCACGGACTCCTTCTTTTCTTGGATTTACACCAACACAAGCTGCCTTGTTTGTGACTTTGAGATCCTACTCAAAGGTTTTAGATCACCATCAGTAATGATCTTAATGTAGTAACTATGTTCTACCAAACCCTTGATTGTAGTTCTTACTCTGGTAGATTCTTGTGTAACTAGAAGGTACAAAATATCTTAGATCTCACAAAGAGTAACACACAAGTCTTTTCAGTAGCTTCAAAACGTGACTAGGGTTTTCCTTTTATATGTGGAGAAGTTTAGAAGAAATCCTAAACGTTTTCGCAGGCTTGGGCTTGTTTAAAATTCTGTAGAAAAAATTGGACCTGCGATTTTCGATCGGTCGAGCCTAATTCTCGATCAGTTGAGCAAGGCAGAACCACACTTCCTTTTTTTGCAATCAGCTGGACTTGAACCTTGAAACAAACACTTTTAAGCATTGCCTAAAAACCTAGACTAGACCTGTTTTGTTCTCAGTTTGCCAACACAATACAAATATGATTCTAAATATTTAAATCTAAATCTTTAGAACCTAACATAGTCAAATATCATGGTTCAAGTATAAAATTTAACAAAATGAAATAAAAATTATACATGTTTTAGAAAGGAGGCTTACTTTATCTTGAACAAGGCAATGCATTGTTATCGTTAAGAAAAGTTAGTAATTTCATTTTTCAATTTTGATTTTAATGTTAAGAGAAAGATAGAAATTATTTGATGTGTGGCCATGTGAAAAATTAGGTAGATAATATTGACGTTGCATTGTGTAGGATATTGATTTACAAAAATTAAAACCTCCAAACATTTTTTTTGCCAAAACTATTTATGTATTTCAATTGGGTTGGTTTCTATTAGTTTAATATTTTGTAGACCCTTTTGGAGGTAAGAAAAATAGTGAAGGGCCCTTTTTATGTTTTTATTTTTATTTATTTATTTATTTTTGATGGAAACCTTTTTATGTTTTTTTAAACCACTTATTATCACACAATTTTATACAATGTTAAATGTACTACAAATTTTATTATATAAAGCATAGAAATAGATGCATTGATAAATGTGATTAATTAGTGGGGTAAACTACCTAATAAATAAATCTTTTTGAATCTTTTTTTTTTTTTTTTGCAATTGGTGATATGAGTCATATGACACATCATTTTGTAAGTTTTAAGTAAAAACTTTATGATATCTCTAGTATCACTTTACAAATTTGGGTCTTATTATAATGTGATTGGGACCTATTGTAAAGGGTAAAAATAGTTTTTTAATGGGCCCTTAGGCCTAGGCCTTGAGCCACTATTTCTCTACCAAAATATTTTTTTTGAGAAAAAAAATATGAAGCCGAAGAAAGTATATAATGAGACAAATTTCTAAAGTAACTATTATTTAATCATGGTTTTTAAAATCGAATTGGGTCGACTGCTCAAACTAGGAATTGACCACTAGTTTTAAAGGCCATAATTTTTATTTTTTTTAAAATGGTTGACTTATTGCTCGCCCCGCAGTCCAATTGGTCAACAATTACTGCATCTGTTCTGGGGGTTATTCCCCCTCCCCCCTTATAATGGAAGTTGGTGGAACATGTGTCATGATCGCAGCGAGTCCAGTGCACTAAAGGTATTGGACAGAAGTCACGCCCATATATATATAATTTGATATTTACAGTAAAGGAAGAAGGATTTGAATCCTAGATGCGATGGACACAATAAGTAGTGCCAACTAATAATTAAGCTATAAAGCTCTTAGCAATTACATAAATATATTAGGCATTTAAAAATATTATCATATTGTACAAATCTGCTAAGATAATTTAAATAATAAGAAAACATCTACTTAAATTCTGTAATAAATTATTAAAAAAAAAAAAAAATTGACTCTCTTTAGATTACTTTTAATTTTTGGAAAATGCTAACTGATGCCCTTAGAGTAATGATTAATAATTCATTTAAAGAAAATTTTTATGGGAAAAGAAAAAAAAAACAATTAATGTTCTGACAGCTTTTTCCATTTCCCATAAAAGTAGTGTCAAAATTTTCTTAAAATGGATTATTAACCATTGTCCTAAGAGTACCCGTTATAATGACCCTTAATTTTTAGTCAAGATTGTTAGTTTTTATACATTTGTTTAGCTTGACCCAACTTTAAAACCTTGAACCTCTTTTTTTAAGGTATAGTTTTAAAGAGCATGATTAGAAGCATTAAAATAGAATAACATTTATTACAACATTTATTTATTTTATTTTATTTTTTTGGTTAAAAGGGCTTATATATTAGTCTAAACAGAAATAGAAACAAGTCTATTACAAGTGTTTGTTGCCTTATTTAGGGCGAGTAAGTTCTTCACCACATCCAATGGGTGATCAAAAGTTACAAAAGCAAAGTTTAAATTAGCACCAAGTTTTTAAATGATTCCAAACATATGAGTTTCTGGAAAAACCTAGAAGGATAGACATGTTCCCATGGAGCCAATACCCTTTACCCGTTTATCGAATCAGATGAACGGAACTTGCTAGCTAGTGATAAAGAGATACACTATTCTTTGCTTTTAAATGAAGTTTTGACTTTAGTAGAGTTGGCGGGCCTTATAATGCGCATGCTTCGGCCGAGTTGGTAACCTATTAGTCCCAACTGTCATGCCAGCCTTCTCGTCTGAGGCCAAGATGAGTTGCCATGTCATAATTCTTTTCCATCCATTGTCCTTGTGTAAGGAATATATACGAATTCCCAGATCTGTGAAAGATCTGCAAGAGGTGAAAAATAGATAGAAAAAATAATACCTAGATCTTTGAGAGGTTTGTAAGAGGTGAAAAACAAATGGAAAAATAACACACAGAAGGCAATCACATGAAATAAGAAATAATGTGCTTTGGCAATTTGTTTACGTCCACAAAGTTGCAATTAATGATTTCACTATTTTCAACTGAAAAATACAAGATGGAACAGTATAGTTTTTTTTGTCTTTGGACAACACCAAACCATAATATGAAACATTGATATTTATATCCCATGTACCAAACCCTAATTGGCCCAAGCCTCCTCTTTATGGACTAAGCATCAAGCAATCTCCCATTAAAAACCATAACACTTTTATATTAGACTGGATCATAATTCGGATAAAATACAAACTAGGCTTCATATAGCTCAACACCTTGATCCCTTGTTCGAGGTGACATGCACGTGTCCTCGAGCAAGGGACTTGGTATCAATTGCTAGTTACTTTACTAGGGAGTAGAACGTTCTTATTAATTTCTTCCAACACATGTTTTAGCTAGTAGGGAGCAATTTTCCAAGAGTTGTTTTCTTTTTGCTTCCTAGGCCAATCTTTCGCTTTGATCTCATCACCTTCAGTAGATAGAGATCGGCAAGGATGTTTGTTCCATTGGACCTTATAACTTTTGATGGTTGGGATTGAAAGCTCGAATTTATGTATAAATACAAGAGCTTGTTTAGACTCCCAATTGAAAGTTACGGCTCAATTACTTTTACCCTAACTTAAACTAAGTGCGGAATAATAGTAAATGTGTGCGAACAACCAATAAACTACTCTAAGCCATATTCATTTAATATCAACAATAAAAGAAAAGCTTAAAAAGTAGGGAAGAAGGATGCAAACATAAGATAACACTGAGACGTGTTATCAAAAAGGAAA
Organism: Quercus tomentella; assembly: GCA_028535165.1. Lineage (NCBI taxonomy): Eukaryota > Viridiplantae > Streptophyta > Magnoliopsida > Fagales > Fagaceae > Quercus > Quercus tomentella. Next base: position 77,901,371 of record JAPQVY010000155.1, read on the forward strand.
CTGAAGAACTCGACGAAAAATCTCTTCGCTGCCCTCCAAGCGGTAAATCAATCCACTAGAGAATATGTTGGAGTACACGAATAACAAAAGACCCTTTAAGCCTAGTCTATCCCCTGTACTTGAGCCCTCCAAGCTCCTGCTACTAATTGGCTTCTCGGAACCTTTTCTTCTCTAGCTTTCCCGGATCCCGCAATTCAGCCCAATTGCATCTGCCAACGATTGACTTCTTCCAATGCTTCCCAGCAGCACCAAAACCTCACTTGACACTCAGATTGGGTGTGGTAAGTGTTTGGGCTATCAACCTCTCAAGAATTTAGAGATTGAGAGGTAGGAGTAGAGAAAAACCATAAGGAAATGTGTAGATGATTATGGGTATAACAATCTTTAACTCTTAAGTGTGTATGCTAGGGTTTTCTCTCAGAAAAACACTCCTTACAATATGTAAGTAATGAGGGTATATATAGTGTAGGTAAAAACTTGGTGGAGCACAAATGATAAAATAGCAAAACAGAATGTTTCGTGAGTATTTTGCGGAAAAGCCTTATTCGTGAGACATTCGTGAAAACTCCAGCTATCATGACTCTTCGCATTCTAGTCATGTGCTCACATGGCTACTTTGCGGGTTAACTTCTCGTGAGCTTGTCACGAAATCCACTTGATCTTCAATATGAGCTTGAGTCTTCACACTCTCTCTCACATACAACCCTTACAATAAAAATCCCGCATAAATATAGGGAAAAAATGATTGAATAGAATTGCAATCAAATTTGGCACGGAATTAGAACCAACACAAAATAGTTGTAAATAACAACTTTATAGGGATGAATATGTGGGCTGGGACTTTTATCAAATTGCTGGCGTCCTTGCTTCTTAACCTTCAATAATCAAATCAATCAAAAGAAATCTCCCTTGTACGTTCCGCACCAGTCACTCTCTATTCCTTTTTGTTAAGAATAAGAACATTCTCTTTCACTCTCATGGAATCTACCTCTAAATATGAAGTTTCAATCTTATTGAATGAACTGAATAATACAATACAATCGTTAATTGTTTATATACAAAGTTTGTAAGCTAAGCCAAAGCAAGAAAAGAAAATAACTAATCCAAACTATGCACCATAAAGATCGTCAAGAAATCTGCTAAGATTCCTGGACCCAACGGCTACAAGAACTAATTGCTTGTTTGGATTGAGGAAGAATGAGTAGACTAGAGGGGACTAGAGTAGAGTTGGTGGGAAATTTCTATTTTTCAGCCAATTCTACTATACTCCCCTTCCCTTTCCTTCAATCCAAACAAGCCATAACTAAATTGAAGTGAGTTTGGCAGGCAATGCTCCCACGTGCAGAGCGTGTGAGAAACTTAGATTACTTATCTGGAAACAACACCGTTCTTTTTACTGTTATAACTTATAAGCAATGTTTCCTTAAATAGAACGCACTATTTGAGCTCTTGTTTAGTAACTGTTACAAAATGCAGTCGTTCTTCTGAAGTTGTTTGTTCCTTAGCTTCTGAATTTTAAATTGTGAGTCTAGCTGTTGAAGAGTGTCCTCCTCACACCATTAGTGCCCCAAATCCATAATTTTTTCCATTTAGCACATCCTCCTCACACCATGGTGAATAAATCTATAGGAGGAGACCTTTCCTTTAGGGTCCGTTTGGATACAGCTGAAAACTGAAAAACACTGTAGCAAAATAATTTTTAAACGTGTGAATAGTACCGTGAGACTCATTTTTATTTTTATTTTTTTTCTGAATAAAGTGGGTGTGAGTCTCATGAACAGTGTGTGAACAGTAAAATTTGTCTCCTGTACAGTGCATGAACAGTACTTGTTACTGTTCATAAGCGCTGAAAAAAAAAAAAAAAAAAAAAAAAAAAAAAAAAAAAAAAAAAGGCCTGCTGAAACGCACACTTAGTCTCAGTGGTTTAGGAGACTCCAGCGTCTCCTTCTGTTGTGATTAGGGATCTTTACATTAATTTCCGATGACTTCGCTTTCAGCTTGTTCTGAAGGACTTAAGAGATTCAAAGACAAGAGAGTAACTATTCCATTACAATGTCTATTAAAATGTACTAAATGTGCCACAATACACGGAAACACAGTTATTAGTAGCACATTCACTCTTTATACTTTAAATCTACTTGATTCTTTTCATTAATTATTTTCCACTGAGGTACGGCTACTTTCTTTTTCACTATCATCCAGGGCTGATATTACAACAGGAAAATTTGAAGCAAATTGAAGCCAATAAACTGTTTGATAATTGTCTTCAGGCTTACAGAGGTCGAGTTGAGAATCCATTGGTGATTCCACATGTTCTGTTTGATGCAGCAAATGTAGGCAACATTGAGTGCTTGATTAAGCTTATTCGTTTTGACTTTGATCTATTATGGAAAAGAAAAGAGAATAAAAGCATATTTCATGTTGCTGTTGAGAAGCGCCATGAAAGCATATTCAATTTACTTAATGAGATAGGCTCAATTGGAAATCTAATAATAGATCAAAAAGATGGAAGCAACATGTTGCATTTAGCAGCAGAATTGGCACCTGAAGACAAGCTGAATGCTATATCAGGAGCAGCTCTTCAAATGCAACGAGAAATATTCTGGTTCAAGGTACATATTCATATGCTTTGAGTAGCAAGTGCTGAAACATTTCACAGACTGTTCAATCCTGTTTCCACATTTATTTAATTTCTTCTTTAAATTTTCAGCGTTTTTGGACTAACAAGTCTGTCATGTGATATTCCCTATGATTTGTAATGGAAGGAGGTGGAAAAGGTTGTACCACCTGCGTTCAAAGAAATGAAAAATGGAGATAAGGAAACACCGTATGTTTTATTTAAGAGGACACACGAGGAGTTAAGGACGAAGGGAGAGAAGTGGATGACAGACACAGCTAATTATTCTACGGTGGTTTCTGCACTAATTTGCTCTATAATGTTTAGTGGCCTAATAGCTGATGGATTAGATGATGGTTCTAATCTTTATCTTGTCTTTTCAATTTCAAGTGCAATAGCATTATTCTCCTCTTCAACATCCCTAGTGTTTTTCTTATCCATCCTTACCTCCCGCTATTCCTACGAGGACTTTCGTGTATGGTTACCTATTAGGTTGTTGTTTGGAGTCGCCACACTTTGCATCTCAATTGCGGCCATGATGGTTGCATTTCTTACATCCTTTTGGTTGAAGAATCTTAACCGGAAGGAATTACCAGTGATCTTTGATGTCTTTGGTTTATTTGCTTGTGTGCCAATCTTATTATACGTGTTGCTGAAGTGGCACCTATTTGTTGATATAGCCGGATCTACCTTCTTTCGGTGTAAGCCACGCCAACATCTACTTTACAAGGAGGTATCCCACGGACCAGCAAATCCTCCCATCCAAGAACTTGGGAATGTGGAAAGGGTCTGAACTCTGAATCCAGCACCCACTGCAATAATTTGGCGTATAAAATAATTATTAGCAATGGCCATTTAAGTGCGACTAGTCAATCTTTTATGTTGCTTTCCATTGTATGAATGTGTAAAATGAATATGAATAGATTTGAACTATAACGCTGCATGTTGGTAAACACATCTTATCTTTTGCAAGTTAATTTATTTTTATTTTTTATGCAATTTAGTATGATATCTTGTTAGTTCAACATCATCCATTTACAAAATCAATAGACATTAGCATATATAAGCTACATAGTGCATTTTATATGATGCATTGTTCTAAGCCTCGCCCAACTAATTATAGCACTTTTACCATTTTTCATTAAAAAGAACAGCTGCTATTTTCTGAAAAGCAATACAAGAAGAAAGGAAATGCAGAACAGAGAAAACAGAGTAAAGAAATGAGGAATTTGATAAATGGAATTCTAGTTCTTTATCACTGTGATTCTGGTTACAGACCCCAATATATACAAAAACCACCTCCGCAGAGTGTGGAATCATCCTAACAAACTCTAAAACAAACACATCAATGCTGACACGTGTATAGACTAATTAGATGCTGACACATGGACTTACATCAATAACTAACTCCACTCCTCACACCTAACTTAAGCTACCTGTAGTTTAGCCAACTATCACAGCTCTACTACAGGTCGTTTATCAGAAGCTTTATCATATGCCTTTACATTTTCATCATTTAAATAACACTTTTATCTCTTGACGAAGGTGAAACGTAAAAAAGTGGATTTAGACAAATTCAAGCTAAAAAAATTTATTTTCATTATTAGTTTATTGGAATTAACGAATAAGTTAAGTAAAAATACAGTTATATTCAAAGAAAGTTAGAACTTTAAAAAGTTATTCATAAACTAAATAAACCAAATAAGATGATAGAAAAGACTATGACAAGGAGCCCATAGTAATAAGTTACCATCATTGTAGTTAGACTTAAAATCGACCGTTTGAAAGAAAAAAAATAAATAAACAAACTAACACAGGTGAGATTGCCAGCCTTCTGGCTGGTAATGATATCGAGTGGATTTTTGGGACTGTCAATCAGCTTCACTTCTATGTGGTTTCTTCATCAATCCGGGGCTACAATATACAGGTGAGATAAGAATACATACATCCAAAAAGAAGAACCTAATATGTTACTTTTGAGGTAGGATCCTTTTTTATTTTATTTTTTTTTGCTTTTCTAATTGAGACTAGATGACCCCAACTTTGAGAAAGAACTTAGTATCAGGTTATAACTTTTATTTGCCGTTATTATTATCGTTTTTATTTATTTATAATTTCTCCTTAGTGAACAAGGTTAAAATAAAATAGAGCTCATGTTTGGTAAGAGTTGAAGCTTTGTGCAAACTGGCCACCCAATTACAAACCATTGGCATATGATAAACGCTTACTTTATTGGGTTGATATGGGTTTGAAAGTTCAGTGTTGGATGGGGCTGATTCAGTTGGGCTGGTCTTATGCCATTAGGAACCATTTGTATCAAGTCAAATGAAGTTTGACTGAAAATTTTACCAAATCTGTTTTTTTTTTTCCTCAAAAATTAATCATCGGTTTACTTTGCTTAAACCATCATGCTTATCTTAGATAAGAACATATTAGTGATCAATCACGCTTATGTATAAATTAAGATTTACCTCCTTAGCACCTCAAATGGATCTGATATGTTTCATGAAATAAATTTCCATTAATTTTACAACTGGGGTGCACTTTACACCTAACTAATAAATTAATTTGCATATCTGGGCCTGTAATAGTTTTTTTTTTTTTTTAAAAAGAAAGACCCACCATTGCATTTTGCCTTTTGTTGTGTGTATATATAAGGTTATGCAATGGTCCTTGCATTTTACACCAAAAATAGTCTTGTAACATTGTTGTTCACTTTGCCTGAGAGAAAGTCACAACTCTTTTCACGTTCCCCCACACACTTCAACTATGGCTGCTCTAGCCATGCAACAGACCTCCACACAAGAGGAAAGCCCAGACCTTGAAAAGGATGGTCATGCTGAAAGGACTCAATGGGTGCTTAATGCACCCAAGCCCCCAGGATTATGGAGTAAGCCCATTGATTCTGTGAGGGACAAGTTTTAACCTTGTGGAAACAATTTTATGTCACTCAAAAACCAGTCTGTGTAAGGTTGAATTTATTCAACCATCTAATTGGCTTTATTCCGTGCCAAATTTGCTTGTATTTCAGCATTTAGTAACCCTGTATTTAGGAGGGCTTGTTGTAAGGGTAGTGAGTGAGATAGAGTGAAGATTGCTCAAGAGTGTGCAAGAAAACAGAGACTCGCGGCTTGATCTCGCGAGTGACTCGCGGCTGCAAGCCGCCAGACGCAGCACACGTGCCAAGCATGCCAGAAGGTGAACAGTCATGCTAGTTGGAGCACTACAGGACAAAACAGGACAACTAGCCATACGGTTATCTTGCGACTGGATCTCGCGACTCAGTCAAGTCGTGAGGCCAAGCCGCGAGCCAGCCCTGTTTTGAAAAAACTTGACGTTTCACATTCTCCTCTCACCTCAGTATAAATACCCCTTATACCCACAAATGAGAGAGAGCTTCCAGAGAGAATTTTGAGAGAGAAACCCTAGAGTAAAACAAGATTGATTCATCTATAATCTTTACATAAGTGTCTCTTCAAATTCCTCAACTCTCTTCCTCTCCATTGCCAAACCCTTGAGAGGCTTGTTACCAAAACCTTGTTCTCACCATATCCATTACTGTGAGAGGGCTGTTTGGTGTTCTGGGAAGCAGTTAGGAAGGAACCAATCTTCACTGGTTGATGCTATGGTCTAGTAGCGGAATCCGGGAAGCTAGAAAAGAAAAAGGTTCGGCGCAACCTCGTTGGAGCAAGAAGCTTGGAGGGCTTAGGTGCACTGGGTAGATTAGGCTTGGAGGGTCTATTGCTGTCCATGTATCCCAACTACATTTTCTAGTGGATTGTTTACCGCTTGGAGGGCGGTGGAGAGGTTTTACACCGAGGGCTTCGGTTTCCTCTTCGATAACACATCGCGTGTTGTCTTTGTGTTTGCGTCTTCCTTCCCTTTTATCTTTGCCTTTTATTATCTACTGTGGGTTGTGATTTTAATTTGGCTTAGATAGTTTTTCCAATTCTACATTATAACTTATGTTCATTTTCCACACACTAGTTGTTTGACATAAAGCTTGAATTGGTTAATTTGTAAATTGGGGGTCTAAACGTTCAAGGGTGTTTTTACACTATTTGAACTTTCAATTGGTATCAGAGCGGGTGCACTTGTTATGGTTTTATTACCTAAGTGCGATCCTAGACCCCTGTGTTGTGGTAGCTGTTATGGAAAATACCATGCTGAATTGTAGTTTAAGTGTTTGTGAAAATGACTCTATGCATATGTTTGAAGGGTGTCTTACCAATGAACTTGTTGAGTTGTTAAAAACTAAGAAACATGTTAGGATATTTGTTCACATGCTGGAATATTTTGAAAATCAGAATCATATCTTACATAGTAGCATATCTGAATCTAAATCGTTGATTAAGAAATATAAAAGAAAGAACAGAATGTTGTGTGAGATGATTGAGAATCTGAAAATGAAAGGTCAATTTGACAGAAGCATGAAAACTGATGATGAGTCTTTGTTTAAAGATCAAGAATGTTTGTCTCATGTTAGCTTATTTGTGCATACCTCATTGAAGGTGTTTAATGCATGCTTGTGGTATCTTGACAGCGGTTGTTCTCGTCATATGACAGGGGATAAGTCACAATTTAAGACACTCAAAGAAAAGGTTGGTGACTATGTGACTTTTGGTGATGGAAGTCATGCTCAAGTCCTAGGCAAAGGGACTATCGAGATATCTGGATTACCGCTGTTGAAAGATGTGTTATACATAAAAGGGCTGAAGGCAAATCTGCTGAGCATCACTCAAATTTGTGATGATGATTTCCTGGTACAATTCTCTAAGAAGGGATGCTTGATCATCAATGAAGAAGGGATTCAGGTCTTGGAAGGAAATCGGACTACAGACAACTGTTATGGAGTTGTTCCCACAGCACCCATTTCGTGTAGAAGTGCTCTTGTTGATATGTTGGAACTTTGGCATCACAGATTTGGGCATGCGAATTTCAAACAAGTAGCTAAAGTGTCCAAACTCGAAGCAGTTGAGGGACTTCCTAAGTTTGGAAAGGTGAAGAAGACCATTTGTGGTGCATGTCAAATGGGAAAGCAAACAAAGGCAAGTCATCACAAGGTGAATGTAATTGCTACTTCTCGGTGTTTAGAGTTACTTCATGTTGATCTAATGGGGCCTACGAGAACTGAAAGTCTAGGAGGAAAAAGATACATTATGGTCATTGTGGATGACTACTCAAGATACACTTGGGTTGAATTTCTTCGAGAAAAATTAGAAGCATGTGAGAGGTTGGAAATTCTGTGCAAGAAACTACAAAACGAGAGAGGGGTCCCTATTGCCAAAATAAGAAGTGATCATGGGAGGGAATTTGAGAATGCAAGATTTGAGTCTTTCTGTGAAAAGAATGGAATAAAAATGGAATTTTCAGCCCCCAAAACTCCACAGCAAAATGGAGTGGTAGAGAGAAAAAATCGGGTGATTCAGGAAATGGCGAGAGTCATGTTACTTAACAAGCAAATACCTCAAAAGTTTTGGGGAGAAGCTGTCAACATCTCGTGTCACATTGGCAATAGAATATTTTTCCGAGTAGGAACAAAGAAGACCGCCTATGAGATTTGGAATGGAAAGAAGCCTAGAGTGAAGTATTTCCGGGTGTTTGGAAGCAAATGTTATATCCTAAATGATCGAGAGAATCTTGGGAAGTTTGATGCAAGAAGTGATGAGGGTATTTTTCTTGGGTACTCTACTACGAATCGAGCGTATAAAGTGTTTAACAAGAGAACTAAGACAGTGATGGAGTCCATCAATGTCAAGATTGACGATGCCTTATCTAAGGTGGAGATGATTGATGATGGAGAAGGACCGAGCACCAAAGAACCCGATGTTGAGGTAGAAGCTCTTGATATAGAAGTTGAAGAACCTACACCAGAAGAAGAATCGACTCCCATCAACCCAAGAACGGAAACGAGATCGATGTCTAGAACATCAAGTCCTCTTACTCCTCCGGAAGTCCATCCTCCCATCTCTCGAAGTGATGAAGTTTCCACATCAAAGAAGCCATCTTCAAGAGTAATTAAGAACCATCCGGAGAGCAACATCATAGGGTCCCTAGATGAAGGTCTTCGCCTCAGAAAAGGAAACATCCTATTGGCCAATCATGTAACATATCATTGCTACCTTGCTCAATTTGAGCCAAAAAGGGTAGAAGAGGCCCTTCAAGATGAGAATTGGGTTGAGTCAATGCATGAAGAGCTGAATCAGTTTGTGAGGAATGATGTGTGGGAACTTGCTCCAAGGCCTGAAAATGTTCATGTCATAAGCACAAAATGGATTTTCAAAAACAAAACCGATGAAGATGGAGAGATAATTAGAAACAAATCCCGGTTAGTAACTCAAGGGTACACTCAATTAGAAGGAGTAGACTTTGATGAATCCTTCGCTCCTGTGGCAAGACTTGAATCCATTCGAATCCTCATGTCCATTGCATGCACTTTGAATTTCAAACTCTATCAAATGGATGTAAAATGTGCATTTATGAATGGATACCTAAATGAAGAAGTGTTTGTTGAGCAATCAAAAGGATTTGAGAATCCTCACTTTCCTAATCATGTGTTGAGATTGAAGAAAGCCTTTTATGGCTTAAAACAAGCACCTAGAGCTTGGTATGATCGGCTTACACATTACCTCCTAGATAGAGGATTCAAAAGAGGATATGCCGACCGAACTTTATTTGTCAAAAATGATGATGATTATCTCCTTGTGGCACAAGTTTATGTTGATGACATAGTGTTTGGGGCTACCATTAAAGATCGTGCTATTCAGTTTTCTGAGGAGATGAAGAAGGAATTTGAGATGAGTATGGTGGGGGAACTCACATTTTTCTTGGGTCTTCAAGTCAAACAATAGAAGGAGGGTATATTTGTTTCACAAGAAAAGTATGCTAGAAACATTGTCACGAAGTTTGGACTAGACTCCAAAAAACATGCCTCCACTCCCATGAGCTCATCTACTAAACTGAATGTTGATTCTTCTGGAGTAGAAGTAAGTCCTACCTTATATAGGAGTATCATTGGGAGTTTACTCTATCTTACAGCTAGTAGACCGAACATTGCATTCAGTGTTGGTGTTTGTGCCAGATATCAAGCTAATCCAAAGGAATCTCACCTGACTGCAGTTAAGCGAATCATCCGATATGTTAATGGAACTTCAAACTATGGTCTGTGGTATTCAAAAGACTCAAATGCTTATCTTGCTAGGTATTCAAATGCTGACTGGGCTGGTAGTGTAGACGATCGGAAAAGTACTTCAGGAGGCTGCTTCTACCTTGGTAACAATCTTGTCTCGTGGATGAGCAAGAAACAAAATTCAGTGTCTCTATCTACTGCTGAAGCAGAATACATCGCCGCTAGAAGTTGCTGCACTCAGCTTCTTTGGATGAAGAAATTACTTCATGATTATGGAATTCCTCAAGAGACGATGTGTGTCTTTTGTGACAACACCAGTGCCATCAATCTTTCCAAGAATCCTGTCCAATATTCAAAATCTAAACACATAGAGATACGTTACCATTTCATTCGAGATCTGGTAGAGGAAAGAGTTGTGTGTCTTGAGTTCATACCCACTGACAATCAAAAGGCAGACATCTTCACCAAGCCTCTTGATGGTCCACGGTTTGAATCACTCCGTAAGACCATTGGTGTTGGTACAATTCCTTAACTCTCTTGTGTGTTGTGTGCTTCACATGTTTATAATTTGATATGTCTGTTTGTGTTGGGGCACACACTACTTTGTTGATTTTTTTTTATTGTTTGTTTGTCTATTTGTGCATTCATTTGGTCAATTTCTTCTTATGTGTCAAAAATCCAAAAATCACATAAAAATTAGAAAATCAAAAAGTTTGATTGACTTTATTGAGTTTTGTCTCAAATCTTGTTTTGCCTTGTACCTTTGTGCTAATGGCTTTGTGCATTTTCGAGCATAGCTTGTTTCTTTGCACCCTTATCACTGTGAGAGAAATCTTGAAATTTATGTGATTGTTGTAAATAGATCTTCAAACTTGTCATGAATGATTAGTGAATGGTTATGTTGATCTTGAGACATGCATAGACTTGTGTTTATATATCTTCCCACTCTTTATTTTTGTTTTTGCTAAAAAGAGCTCTCCAAATGTAAATCTCCAAATGAAAAGAGATATTGAGCTGCAAAAACCTGTCGCACATACTAGTATTCGACTAGGAAAACGGGAAAGCGACCAAAAATTAAAGTGAATGTTTATTCAAAAGGCCAAAGGCTTGCTCATTAAAGTGAATTATCAAATATCACTCTCACAATGAGAGGTGATTGTCTCAAAAGGATCAAAAAGATCAATTGTTATGATTGAAAGTGGAGTCAAATGTAAAGCTCCAAGTTATGTTATCAAGTTGTGTGGGAGGTCATATATATATATTTCTATAATTGAGATGGGTTTCATAATCTAGTGCTAATTATGTATGCCTTGGTTGAATTGATCATTGAAACTTCTCATTAAACTATGGACTATCTCATTGTTGATATCCACACATAACACACAAGTTTATGTTCATTAAATGCCATATTCATTTGTGTGATTGTACTTGTTGAAATGTGTTTTCACATACTCAATCTTTATTGATTCAAGCACAAAAAGATTTTTGAGTATTTTAGGTGTTTTTGGAAAGTATTTTGCTCTTAAAATCTGAAAATTTCAAAAATCATTTTTGCCCTGTTTTAGCGACTCAGTCACAGGTAAGTCAAGTCGCGGGCCTTAGTCGCGTGTTCGCGGGTCTTTTTTGGCAACTTGTTCGCGAGTGGAAGGACCAGTCGCGAGGGTTACTCAGAGATTTTCGCGGCTCAGCTCGCGACTCCCTCGTGGGTAGACCTTCCAGTCGCGAAAAACACTTAGAAAATTTTTCAAAATTTTGTCTTTGAGTGTTTTGGCAGCTTGACCTGGCGTCTTGTTGGCGTCTCACATCAGTTGCGAAAATCGCGTGTTTTAAAAAATGAGCTCATTTTCAACACTTTTCTCAAAAAAGGGGTTCTCATTTGCCTGTCTTGCACTCTGTGTCTGTTCATTTTCTGATCTTACTTTCACTTTTGCATCTTCACTGTGGTAATCTTCAAACTCTTTCAACAACTTGTTACCATTCAATCTATCTTTAAGGAAAGGTATGGGGTTTGTTCTCTACTCTGTGTGTTGCTTTTTCCTCATAATTGTTTGTGTTCTCCTTGGTATTCATATTTCTCTTTCTTGTGTTTGATAACTTGAGTGTATGATGTTCTCATTTTTGTGTGGTTTTAATCTGACCCACTCTATTGTGTAGCTACATTTGGGTCATTTTTGGCCTTCATTGCTATTTTCTGGACATTCCCATCTAGCTTTTAGGGTTTCTTCATTATCCCTAACTTGACACTAATCCTTTGCTAATAATATCTGTTGGATTGTGCTTTTTCTTTTCCTCTATTCATGTTTCAGACTGGAAATGTCACCATTCAAGAAAGCAGCTGTGAAAGGAGGTGGGTCCAAAGGAAAGGAACCTGTCATTGATGTAGATGACTACACACCTCGAACAAAAGGGACTCGCTCTTCCTCAAAGGGTTTCGATCCCAACAAGTTCAGATCCCACGCTGCCTTTCAGTCTCATGAGAATTATTTCAAACATGCTACACTATTACTGGAAAGACCTTTTGACCAATCATCTCTTCACGACACTGACATTCCAAAATGGTTTGCTCACAAGGATTGGAATTACCTTCTCTCTGATCTGGATGACGCATATGAGAATTTGGTAAAGGAATTCTTTGCCAACGTGATTGTTGAAGGAGAAGAACTTAAGTGTTGGGTTAGGAAAAAGAGTTTTTCAGTCTCTCCAGCATATTTGGCAGAGATCCTTCACATCAACCGACCACTGCTTCGTCACTCACCGGTTTATGATGATCTCTGTCTTGATGAGGAACTTCTTAAGGAGAGTCTTGGACAAGACTTGGAATTCTCATCCAATGGAAACTCCGTCAGTGTTTCCTCTCTTCCTCCAAAACTGAGAGTACTTACAATTGTGATGTTTCACAATTTGTACCCCTTATCAAGCACTGGGTATATGAACCTCGGACGTGCTTTGTTTCTTCATGATCTAATCTCTGATGTAGAAATTGACATCTGTGCTCATATCTTTCATGTTCTGCGCAAAACGGTTCTACGAACTGAGTCCCAAATGTGCATTCCTTTCTGCTGTCTCATTTCAAGGATCTTGAAGCTCAAGGGAATTTATCCAATGGCAGATGAATCTCCTTACTCAAAACCGAGTCCAATCAACATGCATACATTCAATGCAAGCATTGGACATAGTCAGAAGAGAGCCAAACCGGAAACTTCCGCATCTCACAGTGGCTCTCATTTCAACACTCTCTCCCTTGATGAAAAACTTGATCACATTGTATCCTCTGTACACGAGTTGAATACAAAGATGTCTGGACTCACATCTACTCTACACCATCACAGCACTCGATGGGATATGAAGTTTACCTCACTTCAAACTCAATTGGATCAGATTCAGAGAAGGCTAGAAGAGAATGTATGGCCTATTCCATGACCAAAAAGGGGGAGTGATAGCCTGATCAGAGGGGGAGGATATTACCTAAGGGGGAGTGTTTCTGCATTCTTCTTCAGTTTAAGTTGTTATATTGTAGTTGTTATATTGTTGATGTTATTCAGTTTATTTTGTGATTTGTACCCATGTTGCTTTTGTAAACTTTTAGGGTTATGTTTTATGCATATTTTGTAGGCTTTATGGTCTGTACCATGCTTTATGCAGCCTTTTATGCTTTGTTTAAATCAGTACTTCTATATAAATGTATTGCATTTTCCTTTAAGTACTATCACTCTTGTGCCCTTGTAGGATTGTTCCTAGATTCATATACTTAGTGTATTATGCATTGGTTGAGTGTTTGGCATGCAAGAGACTTGCATTGAGCTTGTTAGCTTGTATGTCCTAGTGTTCATTCCAAGTGTGAATGAGCATTGTAGTCACTACCTTGCAGTGATTACTTGGTTGATCAAGCCATGGTTTGTTTCTTAACTCCATCTTTGCTTGATCACATATTGCCTGTTTCATATGCATTTCACGATTTTCTGCTTACAATGATCATGGTGTATTGTTGTGTTTCAGAAGTCTTATGTTCATATGATTCAAGTGCTTCACAGCTTTTAGAATTAGGTGTGAGTGAGTTTTGCTCAACTGTTCCCAACTCACATGTTAAGTCTAGAGTCTGTTTTAGGGTTTTGTCACGGAATAGCCAAAGGGGGAGATTGTAAGGTTGAATTTATTCAACCATCTAATTGGCTTTATTCTGTGCCAAATTTGCTTGTATTTCAGCATTTAGTAACCCTGTATTTAGGTGGGCTTGTTGTAAGGGTAGTGAGTGAGATAGAGTGAAGATTGCTCAAGAGTGTGCAAGAAAACAGAGACTCGCGGCTGCAAGCCGCCAGACGCAGCACACGTGCCAAGCATGCCAGAAGGTGAACAGTCATGCTAGCTGGAGCACTATAGGACAAAACAGGACAACTGGCCATACAGTTATCTCGCGACTAGATCTCGTGACTCAGTCAAGTCGCGAGGCCAAGCCGCGAGCCAGCCTTATTTTGAAAAAACCTGACGTTTCACATTCTCCTCTCACCTCAGTATAAATACCCCTTATACCCACAAATGAGAGAGAGCTTCTAGAGAGAATTTTGAGAGAGAAACCCTAGAGTAAAACAAGATTGATTCATCTACAATCTTTACATAAGTGTCTCTTCAAATTCCTCAACTCTCTTCCTCTCCATTGCCAAACCCTTGAGAGGCTTGTTACCAAAACCTTGTTCTCACCATATCCATTACTGTGAGAGGGTTGTTTGGTGTTCTGGGAAGCAGTTAGGAAGGAACCAATCTTCATTGATTGATACTATGGTCTAGTAGCAGAATCCGGGAAGCTAGAAAAGAAAAAGGTTCGACGCAACCTCGTTGGAGCAAGAATCTTGGAGGGCTTAGGTGCATTGGGTAGATTAGGCTTGGAGGGTCTATTGCTGTCCATGTATCCCAACTACATTTTCTAGTGGATTGTTTACCGCTTGGAGGGCGGCGGAGAGGTTTTACGCCGAGGGTTTCGGTTTCCTCTTCGATAACACATCGCGTGTTGTCTTTGTGTTTGCGTCTTCCTTCCCTTTTATCTTTGCCTTTTATTATCTGCTGTGGGTTGTGATTTTAATTTGGCTTAGATAGTTTTTCCAATTCTACATTATAGCTTATGTTCATTTTCCGTACACTAGTTGTTTGACATAAAGCTTGAATTGGTTAATTTGTAAATTGGGGGTCTAAACGTTCAAGGGTGTTTTTACACTATTTGAACTTTCAGTCTGGAAGAAAACACCTTGTGTCATTCTTACAAGTGTGTATTTCCTATCCTTGTTTGGTGTCAAAGTTACACTGTAACCAAATTTAAGAATGATCTACTTGCTGGTCTAACTATTGCTAGCCTATGCATTCCCCAGGTAAACAAAAAGTTTAACATGGAGATGACTATTGTAAGGTTGAATTTTATTAACCATCTTACTAGCTTTATTCCGTGCCAAATTTGCTTGTATTTTAGCAATTAGTAACCCTGTATTTAGATGGGAATCATGTAAGGGTAGTGTGTGAGAGAGTGTGAAGAAATGCTCAAGATTGTGCAAAGAAGTAGGGACTTGTGACTAGATCTCACGGGTGGCTTGTGGCTTGCAAGCCACCAAAAGTTGCACACATGCCAAGCATGCAGAGAAGCTGAACCGTCATGCCAGCTGTAGCACTACAGGACAAAAAGTCCAGTCTGGCCATTTAGTTACCTCGCGGCTCAGTCAAGTCGCGAGGCCGAACCGCCAGCCAGCTCTGTTTTGAAAAACTGACTCTTCGCATTCCACTCTCACCCTAGTATATATACCCCTTATACCCATGAAATGTAGAGAGCTTCCAAAGAGAATTTTGAGAGAGAAACCCTAGAGAAAAAACAAGATTGACTCATCCCTAATCTTCACATAGTGACTTTTAAAATTTCTCTACTCTCACCCTCTCCATTATTACATCCTTGAGAAGTTCATTAGCCAAAACTTTTCTCACCATACCCATATCTGTGATAAGGCCATTTGGTATTTGGGAAGCAATTAGGAAGGGACCAATTTCATATTGGTTGATGCTATGGGCTATAGCGGAATCCGGTAAGATAAAGAAGAAATAGGTTCAGCGTAACCTTGTTGGAGTAGGAACCTGAAGGGCTTAGGTACACTGGGTAGATTAGGCTTGAAGGGTCTTCTGCTATTTATGTATCCCAACTACATTCTTTAGTGGATTATTTATCGCTTGGAGGGCGACGGAGAGGTTTTACGCTGAGGGCTTCAGTTTCCTCTTCGATAACACATCGTTGTGTTGTCTCTGTGTTTACATCTCTCTTCCCTTAATCTTTGCCATTTGATTTCTACTGTGGATGTGATTTTATTTGGTTTAGATTGTTTATCAATTCTATTATAAGTTTATGTTCATTTTCCGCACAAACATTGTTTGATATTAAGCTTGAATTGGTAATTTGTAAATTGGGGGTCTAAACGTTCAAGGTGTGTGAGAGTCGCTTTTTTTATGACACTCAGGCCCAAGGATCCCGGGCCTAAACAAGAAGGTTTGGCGAACTGGGCCTTGACTCACCGTAGCTAAAAGGCTGTTTAAGAGTCAAGTAATGTACAGGGGATGCTTCCTACAATACAAGTAAGATGACAAGTAAGGATATTCGTATTAAAAGACATGCCAAAAAACAAAAAGGTAAATTCAAAAGAAGAATTAACAAAGAGGCACAAAATTAATGCTGAAGGGATCCTGAGAATACTGAGACATATTTCATTAATATGTTCTTTGTTAAGTTACAGAAAGCTCACTATGATGTGATACAAGGTTCAATCGAGCTCAAAAATTACAGTCTTGAGTTGCTATTTCAGCCTTCAAAACTTGCAAAGTTTGATTCTCTTTGAATCAGAGTATGTGCAATAGTGGCCTTTTACAGGATACCGGGAAGCAATATTCACTTTTCCCTTAGTGTTTTCTTTTTCTTCCTCACAAATATACTGATAGTCCTTTTCTCTAGAAAATCTCTTTTTTTTCCTCCCTTTTTCGCTGCTCCGTCTTCGTAACCTACTCCTCCTTTTTATAATGAATTTCTGGCCTCTTCCCCTGTTTTGTCTTCTTGCGAACAGAGCCTGTTCCGTGCCTTTCACTCGACAGGTTCTTTTTCCCGTTTTTCTCATTCTTTCCTTCTTTCAGCTTTAATCCCTTTGAAAGTCCCTGGTTGGTTACCTTCTTCGGGATGTGCTAAGGTATGCCCTTCTCGGTCTCACCATTTGTCAATTCCCTGTTTGCCCTTTTTTCCCATCTGGGCGGAATCCCATTCTGCCAAATTGAAAGTCACTCGATGCCATTCTCTTTTTTTGTATTTCTCTGTTCTGGTTCCCCGAGACGCTTCCTGCTTGTGTCATGAGAGTTGCTAGGTCTTTTGGCGCTTGTGTTTCTTTGCTCTGTTTCTTATTTTCTTTTCCGTCCTTTTTCTTTCGAACTGTCTTAATCTTCTTTGACTATGCGCCTGGAAGGATTCGTGCCCCTTGATGATTGCTGAGGATCCTGGCTACTTAGCCTCTTGCCGTGAGTTTTTTTTTTATGTTTCTTCGTTTGGGCTTCGAGTCCCTTGGGCCTCTTTATTCCCTCGTGGTTCCCTTGCACCTGCTTCTTGGACTTAGCTTGTTCTTTTCCTTTTGGGCCTGACTCACTCTTTTGGGCCTCTCTTACTATGATCCTTTTTAGACCTCAACATTTAGCCCCCCGAGCTCGTGGGTTGCCTGCAGCCCGCGCGTGAGTAATTCAGGTTTTCTAAAATTTTCGTAGGATCCCTCCTTTTCAACTTCTCCTGGGTTCCCTTCTTTCTTACTTAGGATCCCGGCCTTTTTCTGCTGCTATTGGTCACCTTAGTTTCTCTTTTTTTTTTCTTTTTTTTTGTGTTTCGTTCCCTTTTTTTTTTTTTTTTTTGCAATTTCCTCTTTGCACAGGACGTGGCAGTTGAGTATTTGAGGTGAAATTCCTCTACCCACTTTTCTCGTTTCCCGTTATTTTTCATTAATAACCGCTGATTAATCCTTTCTTCAAAATTAAATTTTTGGCAACTGACGCGTCTTTCCATACACTGTCTTCCCCAACTGCTATTTGCGCCTTTATTGTAGCCGTTTCACCTTATCACTTTGTTTCTCTGAGTCTTTCATTCTTGGGTCTCTCTTTCTTTTTCTTTTCTTCTCTGTTATTCTGGTCTTCCCCTTTTTCGCACTTTCAACTTCTTCTCTTCTCATTACTCGTGTTGTTCCAATGGCTTCTTCTTCTTCTCGAAAAAGGAGAGAGCATACCCCCAGTCCTTCTGAGGGCGAAGGTTCTTCTGGTTCCGCTCCGAGTGATTCTCGCGAGGTTACTGAACGTCCGGCCTTCCCTTTACGGGATCCCTGGTATTCTCCCAGTCCGTTTTTCCCTCATGTATCTCATGGCGAGGCTCCTCCGTCTCCTCATGCCTGGATGCTTTCTGGCCAAGCGGGTTTTGCCGGTTCCGCCCAGGTTCCAGACCCTAGAGAGATTTTTGACCTTCAGATTAGACAAGGAATTCGAGAGGCGGTGCCTATTTTCTTTGATTTTGTCCCGAGAAAAATCCAAGGCTGGCCCATCTGGGTAGACAAAGAGCTGTCTGATGCGGAGTTTATGGGTTGCTTGGAGCCCGCCGGTATCCTAAAGGCAGTGGCTATTTCCAGAAATCTTGAGGGTTTTAGAGACACCAAAGGGCTCAGGCATCTGGTACGTCGTTGGTGCCCTTCCCTTCATACTTTTTTCTTTTCTGTTGGTGAATTAACGATTACCCTAGAGGACGTGGTTAACAACTTCCTTCTCCCGGTGCTTGGTGATGAGAGTCCCTTTGATATCAACCTTTCTGAAGAGGATCTCGTGGTGGAAGATAAACTGTATGGCCATTTTGGTGGTCGTGCTGCCTCTCCTGGTGGTAAGCCGGCTAGGATGGGGAGATGGGCTGCTCCGTTCCCCAGGTAAATTCAGTCCCCTTTTTCAACAGTTTGGATAGACCTGCTGTAGCTGAGGCCAAACCAGGCACAAATCTCCTAATATAAGAGACCTTTCCCAGGAAGCTTTTGAGTTCCTTAACAGTAGTTGGTCTTCTCATTGTGGCGATAGCTGTGGCCTTGGCTGGATCCACACTTATGCCTTTGTGATGCACCAGAAACCCAAGGAACTTTCCAGCAGTCACTCCGAAGGCGCATTTCATGGGGTTCATACGTAACTTGTACTTCCTGCATCTTTCAAAGACTTGCTCAAGTACATGGAAATGTCCGGTCCTGGTCTTTGATTTGACCACAATGTCATCTACATAATCTTCCATCTCCTTATGCATCATGTCATGGAAAATGGCTGTCATGGTCCGCTGATATGTAGCTCCCGCATTTTTGAGGCCAAAGGGCATTACGGTGTAGTAAAAGTTCCCAATTGGAGTTCTGAACGCCGTCTTCTCCGCATCTTTGGCAGCCATGCGGATTTGGTTGTACCCACTATACCCATCCATAAATGAGAACATTGAGCTTCCTGCAGCTGAATCTACAAGGAGGTCGATATTGGGCAAGGGGAATTCATCTTTAGGGCATGCCTTATTCAAGTTGCGAAAGTCCACACAGCAACGGATCTGACCACTTTTCTTCTTCACAGGTACAATGTTGGAAAGCCATTTTGGGTGTTGGATGGGTTTGATAAAACTAGCTGTTAGCAACTTTTTGACCTCTTGAACTATTTGAGCTTCTACCTCGGTGTGGAAGACCCTAGCCGGTTGAACTACTGGCCTCATCCCCAGGTCCACATTAAGAGAATGGACTACCAATCCTGGGTCTAAACCAGGCATCTCATCATAGGTCCATGCGAACACATCTCTGTATTTTTGAAGTAAGGTTACCAGTTGTTCTCTTTCTTGTACCACCAGTTGACTGCTAATGAAGACAGGCTTCCGGGATCCCGGTTCGGTTCCCAAATCTATTTCCTTTAGTTCTTCCTCAAGTTGAATCTAGGCTTCCTTAACTGGTTCTTCTGGAATTTCTTCTTGGGCCATCATGCAGCTTGGTGGTCCGGGACCTTTCTGCATAATGCATTCAGGTCCCGCGCACCTTCACAAACGGTAGATTAGCCTCCCTCCGGGTTCCCGTACCACCACACACTCTCGGGATCCTGAAGAGCTGGGCTCCCTCTTTTGTCTTTTTCTTTCCAGAAGGTTCCTCAGGTCGTGGGTGCCCCTCCCCCCTTCTTCTTCATCTAGGATGGGTGCCCCTGGGGTTCTCGGGGCGGGGCTCTCATCATCTGGCTCTAATTCATCATAGAGCATCGTTTCTGCAAAGTTCACTTCCCCTTGGCTAAAAGGATTACGGTTGGCAGGGATCCTTATGGGCCTCCCATTCAGTCTCCCTTTAATGCATTGATGGAACGTAGATGGAATAAGGCGATGTTTATGAAGCCACGGGCGTCCCAGCAACACATGGTAAGAAACTTCTGCATTAATCACATGAAACCTTGTCAAGGCTACTATTGGCCCTATCCTTAAGGCTAGCTGCACGTATCCTTCTGTCGATTCCACTGATCCTCCAAATCCTATTATTTCCATGGGAGCCCCCAGGATCCTTCTGTCAATTAAGCCCACAGCTTCCAAGGTACTTAAGGCTATGAGATTGAGCGATGCCCCCGTGTCCACCAGTGCTCTTCTGACTTGAACGCCGTTTATAGTGGCCATTAGATAAAGGGGTCTACGGTGGTCTGGGTGCTCAATCTCCATGTCTTCATCGGTGAAGGTTATTGCATTGGTTGTCTCCAGGAAAGCTCGACTAGCATGTTACTCTGCTGTAAAGCATTCCATTCCTGAATCTGCTGCTATGCTCATGAGAGACTCTGTGGCCACCCTTCTTGCTTCTGGTCCAAATTCCAATTGGTTGAATAATGACCTCAACTTGGGATTCTTCTGGAGGGTCCTGACTGTGCCCGGATGGAAGGATCCTTCAGATTCTCCTGCTTCTGTCGGGTTCCCATGTATTACTACTGCTACCACCCCTTTCCCTTTGTGCTTAGGCAAGGGGTTTCTCTGCACTTCTGGCTCCTTCTGAGTGAGTTCCAGGATTCCTTCCCTCAACTTTTTGTGGAAGAGTCTGCAAAGGGTTCAGCAATCCTTGGTGGAATGCTTGACATAATTATGGATTCTGCAAAATAAAGGGTTCTTCCTTTCTTCTTCAGTTGGTGGCCTGGACACAGTGAATGGCCTAACAATTCCATCTCCGATCCATTTGTCTAAGACATGGCTTAATTTTTCAGCTGTACATGGGATCGCTGGTGGTTCCTCGAACACCTTCCCATCTGGCCTTTTCCTTTTTTCTCTTACTGATGCTGTCATAGCTTGGGACACGGGCATCCTTTTTGCCCTCATAGTTTGCGCCGTCCTTCTGGTTCTTTGTAACAGGTTAGAAAACTGCGTGATACACAGATTTTCGAGGTTGAGCCTGTAATCAAAAAGCATGTTGGCTACACAGGTTTCCACGAGCTCTTTTTCCTCGTGGTCCCCATTGCAATCTAGGGACACATCTTCAAATCTTTTAATGAATTGGACAGGATCCTCTCCAGGTCTCTGCCTTACCATCTGAAGGTTCTGGAAAGTGATCTTGTCTTCGCCAGGATAATATTTGGCGCATAATTTTTCCATCATCTCATCCCAGGTTTTGATGGACCCGGGTCTCAGTGTGGTGTACCAAGTGTATGCCCTATCCACTAAGGATTTGGCAAATTCCCTTAGACACAATTCTCTGTCACCTGCATAGGGGACCATAGTGTGGATGAACCTACTCACATGTTCCACAGCACTTCCAGCTCTTCCATCGAAAGGATGGAACTTTGGAGGTTCATACCCCTTAGGGTATGGTTTGTCAAGAAGTTCTGGAGGGAACGGGGGATCCCGAGAGAATTGCTTGGGGACCCCTGAGAGATTTTCCTTTTTTTGTTTCAGGAGGGCATTGACATCCGCCAGTGTTAAGTACTGATGGTTGGCTCTTCCTCCCACTGTTGACCCTCCTTCTGGCTGCGATCCTTCTTGGTGACCAACAGGGGGAACATTGTCTCTGATTTCCTATGTCCTGCCTTCTTTGAGAAGACGAACTTCTTGCTCCAGATCCTTCAGCATTGCTGTCATCCTGGCCATGATGTCTAGTTCCTACCTTGCGTGTCTTTGTCCTGACACAACCTCCTGTTCTACCAGGGGTATCCCGCCTCCTTGCCTGGAAGCTACCTCGTTCTCTCCTACGGGCTCAGAGGCCGTAGGTGGCATATTAGTTCCTTTGCTGTTTCTTTGTCTTGGAGGCATACTCTGTGAAGGGATTGCTTCTTCCCTCTTCTTTGCCCAGTCCCCAACGGAGTCGCCAAAATGTGAGAGTCGCTTTTTTTGTGACACTCAGGCCAAAGGATCCCGGGCCTAAACAAGAAGGTTTGGTGAACCGGGCCTTGACTCACCGCAGCTAAAAGGCTGTTTAAAAGTCAAGTAATGTATAGGGGATGCTTCCTACAATACAAGTAAGATGACAAGCAAGGATATTCGTATTGAAAGACATGCCAAAAAACAAAAAGGTAAATTCAAAAGAAGAATTAACAAAGAGGCACAAAATTAATGCTGAAGGGATCTTGAGAATACTGAGACATATTTCATTAATATGTTCTTTGTTAAGTTACAGAAAGCTCACTAGGACGTGATACAAGGTTCAATCGAGCTCAAAAATTACAGTCTTGAGTTGCTATTTCAGCCTTCAAAACTTGCAAAGTTTGATTCTCTTTGAATCAAAGTATGTGCAATAGTGGCCTTTTACAGGATACCGGGAAGCAATATTCACTTTTCCCTTAGTGTTTTCTTTCTCTTCCTCACAAATTTACTGATAGTCCTTTTCTCTAGAAAATCTCTTTTTTTTCCTCCCTTTTTCGCTGCTCCGTCTTCGTAACCTACTCCTCCTTTTTATAATGAATTTCTGGCCTTCCAGGGGAACCATCGGTTCCCCTGTTTTGTCTTCTTGAGAACAGAGCCTGTTCCGTGCCTTTCACTCGGCAGGTTCTTTTTCCCGTTTTTCTCATTCTTTCCTTCTTTCAGCTTTGATTCCTTTGAAAGTCCCTGGTTGGTTACCTTCTTCGGGATGTGCTGAGGTATGCCCTTCTCGGTCTCACCATTTGTCAATTCCCTGTTTGCCCTTTTTTCCAATCTGGGCGGAATCCCATTCTGCCAAATTGAAAGTCACTCGATGCCATTCTCTTTTTTCGTATTTCTCTGTTCTGGTTCCCCGGGACGCTTCCTGCTTGTGTCATGAGAGTCGCTGGGTCTTTTGGCGCTTGTGTATCTTTGCTCTGTTTCTTATTTTCTTTTCCGTCCTTTTTCTTTCGAACTGTCTTAATCTTCTTTGACTATGCGCCTGGAAGGATTCGCGCCCCTTGATGATTGCTGAGGATCCTGGCTACTTAGCCTCTTGCCGTGAGTTTTTTTTTTTTTATGTTTCTTCGTTTGGGCTTCAAGTCCCCTGGGCCTCTTTATTCCCTCGTGGTTCCCTTGCACCCGCTTCTTGGACTTAGGTTGTTCTTTTCCTTTTGGGCCTGACTCACTCTTTTGGGCCTCTCTTACTATGATCCCTTTTAGACCACAATAAGGTGTTTTATACACTAATTGAAGATTCAATTGGTATCAAAGCGGGTTCACTTATATTGGTTTCATTACCTTAGTGTGATCCTTGACCCCATATTGAGATGGACAGGTCTCAATCTTTAAATGGTCCACCATATTTTGATGGTAGCAATTATGCCTTTTGGAAGGTGCGGATGAGAGCATTTTTGTGTTCTATAGATGAGGCTGTTTAGGATGCCATTGAAATAGGTTAGACAAAGCCAGAGGCAGCCAAATCCACATGGGATAAGGTAGCCCTCGCAGCGTCAAATGCTAATAGCAAAGCACTTAACACTATTTTTTTGTGGCGTGTCTCCAGATGAGTTCCACCGGATTTCTCACATGACCATTGCCAAGGAGGCATGGCAAATATTAGAGACCACGTACGAGGGAACGAAGAAAGTTAAAGACACCAAGTTGCAAATGCTGACCACTCGGTTTGAGGAGCTGAGAATGAGTGAGGATGAGTCTTTTGACTCTTTCTATAGCAAGCTGAATGAAGTGGTCATCGACAAGTTTAACTTCGGAGAGAAAATGGAGGACTTGAAAGTTGTACGAAAAATTCTTCGTTCATTGCCGGAGAGCTTCTGTGCAAAGGTGACTGCAATTGAGGAGAGCAAGGACCTTGATGAAATCAAGGTCCAAGAGCTGATTGGTTCTCTCTAAACGTATGAGCTTTCATTACCAAATCAAAGAAAGAGCAAATCACTTGCTCTTAAGACGATAAATGAAAGGGTAGAAGCTCACGGTTCATCGAATGAGGATGTAGTCGAAAAGGATGTTGCCTACCTTGTAAAGAATTTCCGCAAATTTCTAAAGTTCAAGAACAGTGAGAAATTTGGTGATAAAGGAAAATTCATGAGTTCCAGAAAGGAGAAGAAGGATTTCAAAAGGAGAGAAGGGAAGGAGTCTCAATCTACTCAAGGAGTCACTTGTTTTGAATATAATGGACATGGCCATTTCAAAAAGGAATGTCCTAATTACTTAAGATTGAAGGGCAAGGCATATGCCACCACTCTCAATGACTCAGATTCCTCCACCTATGATTTGGAGGACAGCTGTCATGAAGAAGAAATTTCTCAGCATTCATGATTGTTGCTCATGTTAAGTCTTCAGAGGACTTGAATTTGCTTGTGGAAGAGCTTAGGGAGCATAGTGATGAGGAATCCATGGGAATTGTAGAAGAATCATATGCTGAAGAAGATGAAGATACAGGCTGGTCTTCAAGAGAACTACAATTCACTCCTTGAGAAGTCGGGAGAATATGCAAGGGTGGCCAAGGTAGCTGTGAAAAAGATGAAGAAAGCTGAGGAGGACTATAGAAGTCTCCTAGTGAGATATAAGGAGGCCAAGTGTGAGATAGAGACGCTAAATGGCGAGCTAACCGAAGCTTACACCAAGGTGAAATTCCTTGAGCTTGAGGTGGTTTAAGCAAATGTCAAGGTAGAGCGAGTATCCACAAAGAAGCTTGATGATGTCATTTCCACTAAAAAATCCTTCTCCGACAAAACCGGATTGGGATACACCGGAGAAAGTAGTTCAGCTGTGAATATCTCCAAAGAAGTGAAATTTGTGAAGGCCAAAGAATCGGTTGTAGTTGCCCTTACTGTGGAGAAGGCAAATGTTGAGAAGAAGAAGAATGTGGCTGACCAGCGGTTGTTGAACAAGCCCCATAATCAATCTGTGGGCAAGTCCGAAGCTAGAGCAAAATCTCTTCCACAATTGCAAAGAGGTCCTACAATGAACCATGTGTGTCATCACTGCGGACTTTAAGGGCACACCCGACCCAATTGTCATAAGCTGAGAGCATTGAGGAATACAAGTGATCAAAGGTCAAGAGGACCAAGAAATGACAAGAGGACTTGGGAAGTTGAGCCATTAAGAGGTCGAGATGGTGATCTTGGAATGATGGACGTGATGAAGATGATTGGAGCATTCACCAACTGCTTGGAAAGCTTCACTAGAGGGTTTGAAAGTCCTAACTCTTGTATCCCAATCCTATAGGGATATCACCCCAAACGCACGTGACGTGTGGGTGATGAAGGGTACTCATGCATAATCTCCACAACATGTCCATGCATTAATACTTCCTATGTTGTGTGACTTTGTTTGGTCATGTGCCTGTTGGTTGTTGAGTTGATTATTGGTTGTTTGTTTGCTTTTGCTTTAAATGCTTTTACATTGCTGGTTTTGATCATTATTTTTTTTTATGTCAAAAATCCAAAACACATAAAAAGTAGAAAATCAAAAAGTTTGATCGACTTTGTTGAGTTTTGTCTGATAACATGTTTTGCCTTGTACCTTTGTACTAATGGCCTTGTGCATCTACGAGCATAGCTTGTTCCCTTTTCACTTATATCATTGTGGGACAACTCTTGACATCTATGTGACTATTGTAAATAGATCTTTAAACTTGTCATGAATGATTAGTGAATGGTTTTGTTGATCTTGAAACATGCATAGACTTGTGCCTATATATCTTCCCACTCATTTATTTTATTGTTTGTGCTTAAAAGAGCTCTCAAATGTAAATCTCCAAATGAAAAGAGATAATGAGTTGCAAAAAACTGTCGCACATACTAGTATTTGAAGCGACCTAAAATAAAATGTTTGATGCCCAAAAAGTCAAAGGCTTGCTCATCAATTGAAATATCAAAAATTTCAGGCATCGATCTCACAATGAGATGTATTGATTCAAAAAGATCAAATGATATGATGTTTATGGAGCCAAATGAAAAGCTTCAAAGTTATGTAATTAAGTTATGTAATCAAGTTATGTGGGAGGTCATATATGCATATTTCTATAATTGAGATGGGTCACATTATCTAGTGCTAATTGTGTATGCCTTGATTGAATTGATCATTGAAGCTTCACATTAGACTAAGGACTATTTCATTTTTGATATCCACACACATCACACATGTCTATGCTTAATGAATGCCATATTCATTTGTGTGATTGTACTTGATTAAATGTGTTTTCACATGCTCTATCCTTGTTGATCAAACACAAAAAGATTTTTGTGTGTTTTAGTTGTTTTTGGAAAGTACTTTGTTTTTACGAAAATTGTCAAAATTTCAAAAACAGTGTTGCCCTCTGGCGACTCAGTCGCGGGTTGGTCTAGTCGCATGCCCCAGTCGCGAGCCCATTCAGAGATTTTTCACGGCTCACTAGCGGGTCAATGTCCCAGTCGCGAAAAATACTTGGAATATTTTTCAAACTTTGGGATTTTAATGTTTCTCGCGGCTCAGTTTGGCAACTTGTTCGCGGGTGGAGGTTCCAGTCACGAGGGTACTCAGAGATTTTCGCGGCTTTACCTCACGACTCCCTCGCGACTAGAACTTTCAGTAGCGAAAAACACTTAGAAATTTTTTTCAAAATTTGTGTATTGAGTGTTCTAATGACTTGCTCACGATTTAAACCAGTCGCGAAAATCGCATGTTTTGCGCAAATAGGTCAGTTTTTAAACATTTTCAATTTTTCCCTCGAACTTTTGTGACTGTTCATTGTCTTCCCCATTTCAACTCTCTCTCATAATCACCATGTCACTCTCAAAAACCTCCATTTTTGCTTCATTTCAACTTCAAATCTTCAAGAAAAAGGTATAGGTTTTCTCTCTCTCACTGCATATTTCATGTTTTGAGTTTTGTTTTCTTGGATTTGTGAGTCGTTTTTGAGTTTTGTGATATTTGTGGTTTCGGATATGGGTTGGGTTCATGTTTGTTGAGTTTGGGTGTTTGGGCTTGGTTGATCTTGTTTCTAGGATGCTAAATATGGTTGTTATCATGTTTAATTTCACTGTTAGAGTTTGTAAACTGATCTATGCTAGTTGGTAAATCTCATACCCATGTTTATAGGTCTCATTGTCATATGCTATTGTTTTGTGATATACTCTGTTTGTGAGTATAATTGGTTCAATATGGTTGAGTTCTGTTGGTTGGGTTATAATGTTTTGACCTTTAGTTGCTATAGATTCTTGATATCATGTATGCTGTTTCTGCCTTGAGGATATTGTCTGCTCTGTGTTGGTTTGATCATATCATAATCATTAAGATATGTCTCATAGACATATACTTTCTTTTGGATAAATGTGGTATACACTGCTTCAAAACAACTGAGTATTGCTTGTTGAAATTTGTGCTTGGGAATGTGCCCTAGAGTGTTCTTGTCTAAGTTGTTGTGTTGATAGGTTGGTCTATACCTTTCTGATTTAAGCTTTCTCATTCAACACCTGACTCTGAACTGTGTCTAGACTGATTGTTTTGGTGCAATATTTTTTGACACTAACATGTTACTAATGGTCTAAGTGTCCATCTATTGTGCTTTGTTTTGTGGCATTTTTTGCTGTGTTTATAGATGGCTCCTTCCCCTACAAAGAAGAAGACTACTACCAAGAAGAGTGATAAAAGGCTAAAAATGGACAATGAAAGTTCAATTAGTGTATAAAACACTATGAACGTTTAGACCCCCAATTTACAAATTACCAATTCAAGCTTAATGTCAAACAATCAATGTGTGGAATATGAATATAAGCTTAAAACAGAATTGATAAACAATCTAAACCAAATAAAATCACATCCACAGCAGAAATTAAATGGAAAAGATTAAGGGAAGAGAGATGCAAACACAAGGACAACACACGATGTGTTATCGAAGAGGAAACCGAAGCTCCCGGTGTAAAACCTCTCCGCCGCCCTCCCAGCGGTAAACAATCCACTAAAGAATGTAGTTGGGATACATGAACAGCAGAAGACCCTCCAAACCTAATCTACCCAATGTACCTAAGGCCTTCAAGCTCCTACTCCAACGAGGTTACGCCGAACCTATTTCTTCTTTACCTTATCGAATTCCGCTACTTGACCATAGCATCAACCAATATGAAATTGGTCCCTTCTTAACTACTTCCCAAACACCAAATGGCCTTCTCACAGATATGGATATGGTGAGAAAAAGCTTTTGGTAATGTACCTCTCAAGGATTTGACAATGGAGAGGAAGAGAGTAGAGGAATTTGAAGAGTCTCTATGTGAAGATTGTGGATGAATCAATCTTGTTTTTCTCTAGGGTTTCTCTCTCAAAATTCTCTCTGGAAGCTCTTTGAATATCGTGGGAATAAGGGTGGTCTGACGACTTGACCTCATGACTGGGCTGAATCGCGAGTTCAAGCCACGAGCTAACGGCCTGGCTAGCCTGGGACTTTTTTCCTGTAGTGCAACAGCTGGCATGACTCTTCAGCTCCCCTGCATGCTCCATACGTGTGCCAACTTTGGCGACATGCCAGTCGCGAGTCACCCGCGAGTCTCTGCATCCTTGCACAATCTTGAGCATTTCTTCACACTCTCCCACTCACTACCTTTACATGATTCCCACCTAAATACAGGGTTACTAATTGCTAAAATACAAGCAAATTTGGTACTGAATAAAGCCAACAAGATGGTTGATAAAATTCAACTTTACAATCTTCTCCTTTGGCTATTCCGTGACAAAACCCTAAAACAAACTCTAAACTTAATATGTGAGTTAGGAACAGTTGAACAAAACTCACTCACACCTAACTCTTGAATCTGATGAGTTCTTGAATCATATGAACAAGAATCTCTTGAAACATAACAACACAGTATCATCATTGTATGCAGAAAAACTTGTAATTGCATATGAGACAAGCACAATGCGATCAAGAAAAATTGGAATGAGAAATAAACCATGGCTTGACCAAACAGGAAATCACTATAAAATAGTGACCACAATGCTCATTAACACTTGGAATGAACATCCGGACATACAAGCCAATAAGCTCAATGTAAATCACTTGCATGCCCAACATTCAGCCAATGCACAATACATAAAGTATATGCATCTATGAACAAAATCCTACAAGGGCACAAGAGTGAGAATACTTAAAGAAAATGCATAACATTTAGCTAGAAGTATTAGACAACAAAACATAAAGGCTACATAAGCAAGGTACAAACCATAAAAGCCTACAAAAGCATGGAAACAAACCCTAAAAGCTTATAAAAGCAACATGGGCACAAACACAAAAAATACTGAATAACAACTTTAACTATTAACAAACCAAAGTAACATGAGTGTTTTAAAACAGATCCATGAGTTTTAAAACAAAACAATAACCTAAATGTTTTGACATATCAAACCCATAAACTATAATAAACATAAAGTAAAACTAAATCATAAACTGAAAAACACAGTTTATGTGACAAGCTCCCCCTTAAGAGCTGTCCCTCAAAAGTTCTCCCCCTTTTTGATCGGAATGGCCAAAGGGTCACCGCTGGGTGCTGAAGCTGTCAAACTTAGCTGAAAGTATGTTAAGCTGATCCTGAAGTGCTACCATCCTGTCAGTATGCTCATTCAGGACCTCTCTGAGTCCATCAATCCTCTCCAAAATGATCTGGAATGCATCAGGAGGTACCTCTGATGAGGTTGAAGCTCTGCTCCTCTTGCCTCGGCTTCTAGGTGTTGAAGTTTGTCCTACAGTCACCGTCTCAGTCTCCATTTGGTCACCTTCACCTTGATCACCTACCTCTTCATCACCTGGAAAACGGACTTGAATCTTGATGATGGTTAGCTTGTTGATGGCTGAAAGTGTAGGCATGGGGCTGATATCTTGAGGGATTTCAACACCTTTTGCTCTGAAAAGCCTCATAAGAAGGCTAGGAAAGATCAACTTGGGCCTAGAGGTGGTTTTAGTCTCATCCACAATAGTGTCAAAGATGTGAGAGCTAATGTCAATGAAGGTTTACTACTTAAGTTCCATGAGGAAGATAGCTTTGGCATTGTTGATTGTAGTCAGCTTCCTCACAGGGTACAAATTGAACATCATGATAGTGGTTAGGCACCTCATGTTACCTGGAAATGCTGTAGTGTTGAGGCATATCCCTTCTCTTTGTCCACCAATGCGAGTTTGGACAGTTTCTATAGATAGCATCCTGTCCTTGTAGTTGGTGAAGTCAGAGTCCTCTAATCCTTCAAGCCCTAGCACCTCATCAATGTCATGGGCATCTATGGTGAATTCCTTTCTTCTAACCCAACAGCTTAACTCATCCTCCCTTATCATAGCATTTGAATAGAATTCTCTGATTAAAGGCTCACAAACAGGAGGTAGGTCACTCAACAATTTTTCCCATCCTCTACCCTCAAAACAACCTGGAATGAAGGTGTCCTTCAAATCCCCTAAGTCAACAAACCTCTCCTGAATTATGGTTCCCCTCAAGAAAGAATCTCTATATCTCTCAAAGTGTTGAACAGACCTAAATAGGTTATGGTCCATTTTCAACCTTTTGTCAGCTTTCTTAGCAGGAGTCTTTTTCTTTGTAGGAGAGGGGGCCATCTGTAAACAAACAAAAAAGGCCACAATACAGAGCACAATAGATGGACACTCAGAACATTAGTAACATGTTATTGTCAAAAAAAAATTGCACCAAAACACTCCATCTAGACATAGTTTAAAGTCAAGTGTTGAATGAGAAAGCTCAAAGCAGAGAGGTATAGAATAACTTATCAACACAGCAACTAAAAAAAAAAAATTCTAGGTCACATTCCCAAGGACAAATTTCAACAGCCAATACTCAGCTGTATTGTAGCAGTGAATACCACATTTATCCCAAAAAAAAATGTCTATGAGACAAATCTAAATGATTATGATATGATCAAACCAACACAGAGCAGACAGTATTCTCAAGGCAAAAGCAGCATTCATGATAACAATGAACTATAACAACTAAAAGTCAAGACATAATAACCCAACAAACTCAACCATATTGAACCAGAGATACTCACAAACAGAGTATATCACAAAAACAATATCATATGATAATGTGACCAATAAACATGGGTATGAGATTTACCAAACATCATAGATCAGTTAATAAACTCTAATAGTGAAATGAAACATGAAACTAACCACATTTAGCAACCTAGAAATAAGATCAACCAAGCCCAAACACCCAAACTCAACAAACATGAACCCAGCCCATAGCCGAAACCACAGATATCACAAAACTCAGTAACGAATCACAAATCCAAGAAAACAAAGCTCAAATCATGAAGAATGTAGTGAGAGAGAGAAAACCCATACCTTTTTCTTGAAGATTTGAGAATAATATAAAGCAAAATGGAAGTTTGTTTGAGAGTGATACGGTGAGTTTGAGAGTGTTCAGGTAAGGAAGGAGATGAACAGATAGAAATGTTCGAGGGAAAAACTGAAAAGGTTTAAAAAACTGACCCATTTTGTGCAAAACACGCGATTTTCGCGACTGAAACAAGTCGCGTTTTAGTCGCCAGGGCCAGCCGCCAAAACATTTGGAAGAAAACTTTTGAAAAAAAATTTTCTAAGTGTTTTTCGCGACTGGAAGTTCCACTTGCGAGAGAGTCGCGAACTGAGTCGCGAAAATCTCTGTGTACCCCTCGCGACTAGACCTTCCACCCGCAAACAAGTCGCCAACCTGAGCTGCGAAAAGCATGAAATTCCAAAATTTTGAAAAATATTCCAAGTCTTTTTCACG
Source organism: Quercus tomentella (assembly GCA_028535165.1). Lineage (NCBI taxonomy): Eukaryota > Viridiplantae > Streptophyta > Magnoliopsida > Fagales > Fagaceae > Quercus > Quercus tomentella. The sequence continues at coordinate 77,933,269 of JAPQVY010000155.1, forward strand.
ACTGAAGCATTTACCCACCAATGAGTCGCCAGTGAGTCACGAAAAATCTTTGTGATGGACTTGCGACTGCGGCATGCGATTGGTTCTACCCACGACTGAGTCACCAGAACAGGGCAATACAATTTTTGAAATTTTTGACAATTTTTGCAAAAACAAGATACTTTCCAAAAACAACTAAAACACTCAAAAATCTTTTTGTGATTGATCAACAAAGATTGAGCATGTGAAAACACATTTAATCAAGTACAATCACACGAATGAATATGACATTCATTGAACATAGACATGTGTGTTGTGTGTGAATATCAAAAATGAGATAGTCCTTAGTCTAATGTGAAACTTCAATGATCAATTCAATCAAGTCATACACAACTAGCATTAGATAATGTGACCCATCTCAATTATAGAAATACGCATATATGACCTCCCACAAGATTTGAGTACAATATCTTTGAAACTTTTCATTTGGCTCCATTTTTGACATATCATTTGATCTTTTTGAATCAACACGTCTCATTTTGAGATCGATGCCTGAAATTTTTGATATTTCATTTTGATGAGTTAGCCTTTGGCTTTTTGGGCATCATACACTTTTAATTTTTGGTCACTTTCCCTTTTTCCTAGTCAAATACTAGTATGTGCGACAGGCTTTTACAGCTCAATATCTCTTTTCATTTGGAGATTTATATTTGGTGAGCTCTTTTAGCAAAAACAATAAAATAAAGAGTTGGAAGATATATAGACACAAGTCTATGCATGTCTCAAGATCAACAAAACCATTCACTAATCATTCATGACAAGGTTGAAGATCTACTTACAACAGTCACAAAGATTTCAAGATTTCTCCCACAATGATATGAGTGCATAGGGAACAAGCTATGCTCGTAGATGCACAAAGGTACAAGGTAAAACATATTATGAGACAAAACTCAACAATGTCAATCAATCTTTTTGGATTTTCTACTTTTTATGTGGTTTTTAGATTTTTAACACACAAGAAGGAAAAGATTGATTAGAAGCAACAATGTAAAAACATAAAAAAATGAAACAAACAAACAATTTTCAATTTCTCATAATCAATAAACAAACCAACAGTCACACAACATAGGAAGTATTAATGCATGGACATGTGGTAATGCTTATGCATGAGTACCCTTCATCACCCACACGTCATGTGCGTTTGGGGTGATATCCTTATAGGATTAGGTACGAGAGTTAGGACTTTCAAACCTTCTAGTGAAGCTTTCTAAGCAGTTGGTGAATGCACCAATCATCTTCATCACGTCCATCATTCCGGGATCAACATTTCAATCTCTTGATGGCTTAACAGCCCAAGTCCTCTTGTCATTTCTTGGCCTTCTTGACCTTTGATCACTAGCATTCCTCAATGCTCTCATCTTATGACAATTGGGTCGGGTGTGCCCTTAAAGTCTGCAGTTATGACACACATGATTTATTCTAGGACCTCTTTGTGATCATGGAAGAGATTTTGCTCTGGCTTCAAACCTGACCACAGATTGATTAAGGAGCTTGTTCAACACCCACTGGTCAGTTACATTCTTCTTCTTCTTAACATTTGACTTTTCAACAATAGGGGTAACTACAACCGGCTCTTTGGCCTTCACAAACTTCATTTCTTTGGAGATGTTCACAGCTGAACTACTTTCTCCGGTGTATCCTAATCCGGTTTTGTCGGAGCAAGTCTTTTGAGAAGAAAGGACATCATCAAGCTTCTTTGTAGAGACTCGTTCTACCTTGGCATTTGCTTGAACCACCTCAAGCTCAAGGAATTTTACCTTGGTGTAAGCTTCGGTTAGCTCGCCATTTAGCGTCTCTATCTCACACTTGGCCTCCTTATATCTCACTAGAAGACTTTTATAGTCTTCCTCAACTCTCTTCATCTTTTTCACAGCTTCCTTGGCCACCCTTGCATATTCTCCTGACTTCTCAAGTAGAGAACTGTAGATCTCTTTAAGACCAGCTGTATCTTCATCTTTTTCAGCATCTGATTCTTCTACAATTCCCATGAATTCCTCATCACTATGCTCCCCAAGCTCTTCCACAAGCAAATTCAAGTCCTCCGAAGACTCAACATGAGCAATAGTCATGAATGCTGAGAAATTCCCTTCTTCATCACAGCTATCCTCCGAATCAGAGGTGGAGGAATTTGAGTCACTAAGAGTGATGGCATACACTTTGCCCTTCGATCTCAGATAATTAGGACATTCCTTTTGGAAATGGCTCTGTTCATTACACTCAAAACAAGTGACTCCTTGTGTAGATTGGGACTCCTTCCCTTCTCTCTTTTTGAAGTCCTTCTTCTCCTTTCCGAAACTCATGAATTTTCTTTTATCACCAAATTTCTCACTGTTCTTGAACTTTAGAAATTTTCGGAAATTCTTTGCAAGGTAGGCAACATCCTTTTCTACTGCATCCTCATCTGATGAACCATGACCTTCTACCCTTTCATTTATTGTCTTAAGAGCCAGTGACTCGCTCTTTCTTTGATTTGGTAATGAAAGTTCATACGTTTGGAGAGAACCAATCAGCTCTTGGACTTTGATTTCATCAAGGTCTTTGCTCTCCTCAATTGCGGTCACCTTTGCACGGAAGCTCTCCGACAACGAACGAAGAATTTTTCTTACAACTTTCGAGTCCTTCGTTTTCTCTCCCAAGCTAAACTTACCGATGACCACTTCATTTAGCTTACTATAGAAAGAGTCAAAGGACTCATCCTCGCTCATCCTGAGCTCCTCAAACCGGGTAGTCAACATTTGTAGTTTTATGTCCTTAACTTTCTTTGTACCCTCATAAGTGGTCTCTAAAATCTGCCATGCTTCTTGGGCAATGGTGATATGAGAAATCCGATGGAATTCATCAGGGGACACACCACAAAAAATTGCGTTAAGTCCTTTACTATTAGCATTTGATGTTGCAAGGGCTGCCTTATCCCAAGTGGATTTGGCTGCCTCCGGCTTTGTCCAACCTATTTCAACAGCATCCCAAACAGCCTCATCTATAGAACACAGAAATGCTCTCATCCTTACCTTCCAAAAGGCATAGTTGCTACCATCAAAATATGGTGGAGCATTTAAAGATTGAGACCGGTCCATCTCAATATGGGGTCAAGGATCACACTATGGTAATGAAACCAATAAAAGTGTACTCGCTCTGATACCAATTGAATGTTCAATTAGTGTATAAAACACTATTAACGTTTAGACCCCCAATTTATAAATTACCAATTCAAGCTTAAGTTCAAACAATCAATGTGCGGAATATGAACATAAGCTTAAAATAGAATTGATAAACAATCCAAACCAAATAAAATCACATTCACAATAGAAATTAAATGGAAAAGATTAAGGGAAGAAAGATGCAAACACAAGGACAACACACGATGTGTTATCGAAAAGGAAACCGAAGCCCCCGGTGTAAAACCTCTCCGCTGCCCTCCCAACGGTAAACAATCTACTAAAGAATATAGTTGGAATACATGAACAGCAAAAGACCCTCCAAGCCTAATCTACCCAATGTACCTAAGCCTTCCAAGCACCTACTCCAACGAGGTTAGGCCGAACCTATTTCTTCTTTAGCTTACCAAATTCCACTACTTGACCATAGTATCAACCAATATGAAATTGGTCCCTTCTTAACTGATTCCCAAACACCAAATGACCTTCTCACATATATGGGTATGGTGAGAAAAGGTTTTGGTAATGTACCTCTCAAGGATTTGACAATGGAGAGGAAGAGAGTAAAGGAATTTGAAGAGTCTCTATGTGAAGATTTTGGATGAATCAATCTTGTTTTTCTCTAGGGTTTCTCTCTCAAAATTCTTTCTGGAAGCTCTCTAAATATCGTGGGTATAAGGGTCTATATATAGTAGGGTGAGAAGGAATATGAAAAATCAGTTTTTCCCAAACAGGGTGGTCTGGCGACTTGGCCTCACGATTGGGTTGAGTCGTGAGTTCAAGTTGCGAGCTAACGGCCTGGCCAGCCTGGGACTTTTGTCTTGTAGTGCAACAACTAGCATGACTCTTTAGCTCCCCTGCATGCTCCATACGTGTGCCAACTTTGGCGGCTTGCCAATCGCGAGTCAACCGCGAGTTCAACCGCGAGTCTCTGCATCCTTGCACAATCTTGAGCATTTCTTCACACTCTCTCACTCACTACCCTTACATGATTCCCACCTAAATACAGGGTTACTAATTACTAAAATACAAGCAAATTTGGTATGGAATAAAGCCAACAAGATGGTTGATAAAATTCAACCTTACAGACAACACCAAGTTTAGATCTCTTCAACATTTTGAAAGATATAAAGATTTCTACTTGAGGGCAACCATCATTCAGGAAAGATTTGTGCACTTGATGGATTTGAAGGATACCTTCATTCCAAGCTGTTTTGAGGGCAGAGGTTAGGAAAGGTTGCTGAGTGACTTGCCTGGAGTGTGTGAGCCTCTTATCAGAGAATTTTATGCAAATGCTGTGTTGAGAGAAGAAGAGTTAAATTGTTGGATCAGAGGAAAGGAATTCAATATAGATGCAGGTGATATAGATAAGGTGCTAGGTCTTGAAGGACTAGATGACCATGACTTCACCAACTACAAGGACAGGATGCTATCCATAGAAACTGTCCAATCTCGCATTGGTGGAGCAAGAGAGGGGAGATGCCTTAACACTATTGCCTTCCCAACTGACATGAGGTGTTTAACCACCATCATGATGTTCAACTTGTACCCAGTTAGGAAGCTAACTACAATCAATAATGCCAGAGCTATATTTCTCATGGAGCTCAAGGAAAACACCTTCATTGACATCAGTTCTCACATATTTGAGACAATTGTGGATGAGACTAGAACAACCTCTAGAGCCAAGCTGATTTTTCTCAGCCTTCTTATGAGGCTTTTTAGACTAAAAGGAGTTGTCATCCCTTAAGATATCAGTCTCATGGCTACACCCTCAGCCATCAACAAACTGACCATCACAAGGATACAAGTTCGTCTCCTAGGTGATGAAGAGGAAGAAGGTGACTAAGCTGAAGGTGAACCCATGGACACTGAGACAGAGACTACAGGATAAGCTTCAAGCTCAAGAGGTCGAGGCAAGAGGAGCAGAGCTTCATCTTCATCAGTTGTACCTCTAGATGCATTCCAAATCATCCTGGAGAGGATAGATGGGCTCAGAGAGGTCAAGAATGAACACAATGACAGACTGGCTGCACTTCAAGATCAGATGACTACACTTTGACCATTCCGGACAAAAAGGGGGAGATTTTTGGGGTAGCTCTTGGGGGGGAGTGCCAGTTTGAGGGGGAGCCTACACAAAACTTGCATTTAGCAGTTTTTACTTTATAATTATGTGTTGGTGTTAGTATTATGTTTTGGTTATTTGGTTTATGGGTTTGCTATGTTAAAACACTTTGGTTAATGTTTTGGTTTAAAACTCATGGATTTGTTTTACTTTTAAAACTCTTATGGTACCTTGGTTTACATATATATATTGATGATGTTTTTCAATATGATCAGTTTGTTCTGTGGTACATTTGTACCCATGTTGCTTTTGTAAGCTTTTAGGGTTTGTTTCCATGTGTTTTTGTAGGTTTTTATGGTTTATACCATGCTTATGTAGCCTTTATACTTTGTAGCCTAGTACTTCTAGCTAAATGTTATGCACTTTCTTTAAGTACTTTCACTCTTGTGCCATAGTAGGATCTTGTTCCTAGATGCATATACTTTCTGTATTGTGCATTGGTTGAGTGTTGGACATGCAAGTGATTTGCATTGAGCTTATTAGCTTGTATGTTTGGATGTTCATTCCAAGTGTGAATGAGTATTGTGGTCACTATTTTATAGTGATTGCTTGTATGGTCAAGCCATGGTTTATTACTTAATTCCATTTTGCTTGATTGCATTGTGGTTGCCTCATATGCATTACAAGTTTTTCTACACACAATGATCATATTATGTTGTGTTTCAGGAGATATTTGTTCATATGATTCAAGAGCTACACAGATTCTAGAGTTAGGTGTGAGTGAGTTTTGTTCAATTGTTTCCAACTCACATGTTAAGTCTAGAGTTTTTTTAGGGTTTTGTCACGGAATAACCAAAGGGGGAGATTGTAAGATTGAATTTTATCAACCATCTTGTTGGCTTTATTCCGTGACAAATTTGCTTGTATTTTAGCAATTAGTAACCCTGTATTTAGGTGGGAATCATGTAAGGGTAGTGTGTGACAGAGTGTGAAGAAATGCTTAAGATTGTGCAAAGAAGCAGGGACTCTCGACTGGATCTCGCGGGTGGCTCGCGGCTTGCAAGCCGCCAGAATTTGCACACATGCCAAGCATGCAAAAAAGCTGAACCGTCATGCAAGCTGTAGCACTACAGGACAAAAAGTCCAGTCTGGCCATTTAGTTACCTCACGGCTGGAACTCGCGGCTCAGTCAAGTCGTAAGGCCAAGCCGCCAGCCAGCTCTGTTTTGAAAAACTGACTCTTCGCATTCCACTCTCACCCTAGTATATATACCCCTTATACCCACAAAATGTAGAGAGCTTCCAGAGAGAATTTTGAGAGAGAAACCCTAAAGAAAAAACAAGATTGACTCATCCCCAATCTTCACATAGTGACTCTTCAAATTCCTCTACTCTCACCCTCTCCATTGTTACATCCTTGAGAGGTTCATTAGCCAAAACTTTTCTCACCATACCCATATCTGTGAGAAAGCCATTTGGTGTTTGGGAAGCAGTTAGGAAGGGACCAATTTCATATTGGTTGATGCTATGGGCTATAGCGGAATCTGGTAAGCTAAAGAAGAAATAGGTTCGGTGTAACCTCGTTGGAGTAGGAGCTTGAAAGGCTTAGGTACACTGGGTAGATTAGGCTTGGAAGGTCTTCTGCTATTTATGTATCCTAACTACATTTTTTAGTGGATTATTTACCGCTTGGAGGGCGGCGAAGAGATTTTACGCCGAGGGTTTCGGTTTCCTCTTCGATAACACATCGTTGTGTTGTCCCTGTGTTTGCATCTCTCTTCCCTTAATCTTTGTCATTTAATTTCTACTGTGGATGCGATTTTATTTGGTTTAGTTTATTTATCAATTCTGTTATAAGCTTATGTTCATTTTCCGCACATACATTGTTTGATATTAAGCTTGAATTAGTAATTTGTAAATTGGGGGTCTAAACGTTCAAGGTGTTTTATACACTAACTGAACATTCAACTATAATTAATACAATAAAAGACTCGATTATTTTTTTATTTTTTTTATTATTTTTTAATTTTTAATTTTTTTTCATATTGTCTTAATGTGAGTTTCAATGCAGAGTATTGGATATGCAACTTAAGCAAAACTTGATCCTCAATATGGCCTTTGTAAGTGACTTAAATATGATTATTGAATGTCAATCATATATATTCATTAACCATTGTGAAGCTTGTATGATTTGATTGTGACCTACTCATGGATACAAGTGTGGTACCACCTCTTATCTATGCAGTGATGGGGACTTCAAAAGAGATAGCAATTGGACCTGTTGCTGTTGTTTCACTGTTTTTGCCATCAATGATTCAGAAATTACAAGATCCTGGGGCTGATCCAATTGCCTAAAGAAAGCTTGTTTTGACAGCAACTTTCTTTGCAGGTATCTTTCAAGCTACCTTTGGACTGTTCAGGTGAGTGATTCTCAACTCCTTATTCATGTTGGCCTAGAGTACATGACCAACTAGTACTTTTCTTATTTTCTTTCAAATATACAGGCTATGATTTCTTGTAGATTTCCTATCCCATACGGCTATTGTGGGGTTTGTGGCTGGAGCAGCCATAGTAATTGGTCTTCAACAATTGAAGGGACTTCTTGGGATTAGTCACTTCACAAACAAGACTGGTATAATATCTGTTGTAGAAGCAGTTTGGAGATCAGTTCATCATCATGTATGTTCTTTTTCTATCTTTTCCTTTCCTTTATTTTTTGTTGAGGTTTTTGAAAAGCATATATTCATAAAGCACAAAGAGTGAAAGAAATATGATAGAATCTATTCTCATTTGAACAATTCATTTATTCTCTTTGTTTCTTTAATTACAGTGGAGTCCTCTTAATTTTATACTTGGGTGCTCATTCCTGAGTTTCATCCTAATTACAAGATACGTGGTGAGTGGCATATTCTTCGGTAAGTTCTATCCATATCATTGACTTCTTCCACAAACAACATGAACCAAAACTTTGAATTTGTAGTTTTAGCATTACCAACACATTTTTGTACTCTGTAGTTCTTTTGGCTGGAGTATTCTTCGCTAGGGCCAAAATGAGTGAGAGATCTCAAACCTGAAAGGTAGTGAAAGTTATGATTCTTTACAAGTGCAGTCAAGAAGTGTTGTATGAAAAGTATGTAAAAGGAGTGAAAATGCCATCACTAATTCTTTTTCAGATATGTATTGTGACATGTAGCTCTTATCTTTACCCACATGTATCATTGTTGTGTCTTATAGATTTTCACATTGTATGTGAAACCTTCATGAATAGAATATTTTCTGCACTATGTATGGCACTTCTATTTGTTTAATTTTACAGCCCTTTACTTATTACATATATATGTTACTCTTGGGAAAACACATGGAAAATACAGTTTTGTATCTCATACAAAAACACGCAGCGGAATATAAATGGATCTACTTCATTCATGTGAGATAGCATGCAACATCTGAATTTTATAAACAAAGAATGAGAAAGCATACCTTGATGTAGCGAAATTCAAAACAAATGAAGATTGGACTTGGGAAGTCTTTCAATCTTCACTCCAATTCCACAATGTGCCCAAGATGTGTAGTCTCTCAATCAATTCTATATGTACTTGTTCAAGAGAATAACAAAGTGTCACTCCTAAGAAAAACTATGAATATTTCTCTCTTTTAATCATACATATATTTCTGCACTTAGCAGTTACTTTATTTAATAACTCTTATTAAATAAATAACTAATTATCTAATTGGGTTAACCTTTTAGGCCAACCCAATTGAGCTTTAGTGTGTGGCTTGAAGTGTGACCAAAAGAGACAAATAAAGCACTAGCTTCAATGGGCTTTGGACTTATCTATCAACTCTTGACAAGCCCAAAGTTACCATTAATTATATTTAATACCACTATATATATAATTGCACTCTAGACCTTATTAATAAATTATATCCCAAGATGTTATTATACATTTAACCCTTTCATAAAAATATTCGTAGTAATGCAAAGTCATAATATGTAACTGTCACTTTGAAGATTATTACATCTTGATCCTTGGATACCTGATTTAATCCTTTAAGTTATTCATATATATTTTATGAAATCTAATTTAATAAAATATGAACTTTTGTAACTCTTTACTAAAGTGGTTAGGCCTAACACTTTGAATAACCAACCCATTAAACTTATCTCAAGGGAATATTCTATGTCTCTATAAAGAGACTATGAATTCCATCTTGAGAATATGTGTTCCTTCAACATTATGTGTGGTTGCCCAACGTACTGAGGTTTTGACCTTTTTCTAGATCTCACTCCTGATATATTAAAGTAACTTACATTTCATCATCGAGTTCACTATTCCCTCAGGATTAAGAGTTTATGTAAATGAAAGTCGTGAGATTTATCATTCATTTTACAGTCGTTAATAGAATAATAAATCTTATAGCGATTCAGTTCAATATGTCTTATACACTTAAAACATATTAACTAAAAGTCTTCACTTTCATGATTAAGACAAATCATCTTAATTGACACGTTATAGTCTTCGCAGATGAAATGTCCAATTTCATCACCAACTACGAACTAAGATTTTGAGTTTACAAAGAACTTGTAATTCATATATTCTGTGATTAAATCACATAAATCATATACTATGCATCTCAAGGACTATATGATAATGTCCAAATATTCATGCTACCATTATTTTAGATAATAATTGTTTGTTTTTAGACCCCTTAAAACATAACTGAATTAACCTAGTAAAGTAGCCAAGTGATTACTTAGTCCAAATTTCAGATCTAGGTTAACACAATCATATAATCATATCAATGTAAAGTGTGGAATATAAAGAATACAAAGATATGATGACCTAGGAAACTAAACCGGTAAAAACCTGGGGAAGATTTAACCTAGGTATCATCAAGGTAAACCTAAATCCACTATGAAAGAATCGAAGTTTTACAATAGGACTTAGACAACTAACATCCTATTGCTACCCGCCAGCAGAAACTTACTGACACGATCACGTGCAAGCTCCGAGATCATGAACTCCTTCTTTCTTGGATTCTCCAGCAAATACAAGGACACCCGCTTGTGTTTCTTTAAGCTCTTTAATGCAGCAACTGAATCGATTACCAAGTTCTTGACATAGTCTTGAATCTTGGAAATCCTAAGTATGTGTGAAGGAAACCACCTCTTGATCTCACAAAAGATTCACACACACAACATAATGGACAACGAAAAACGTGGCTAGGGTTTTCCCTTTTATACTTAAGACAAAACATAAAACCTTACACGTCAAACAGGCTTAGGCTGAGTTGGAAGAATTCTGCAGAAAAACATTTTGCCCGAGTTTCAATCGATCAAGTCTAATTCTCGATCAATCGAGTAAGACAGAATTGTACAGTAAATTCTGCAGTAACTAGATTCCAACTTTACATAAAACGCATATACTTTGAGCAAGTCTAAACAAGACTAAAACCTGTTTTGATCATGGTTTGCCAACAATACAAATTAGAGTTCTAATACATTAGTTCCTAATCCTTAGAACCTAACAAACTCCCCCTTTGGCAATCCGTGACAAAACACAAAACTAAACAAAATTGCTCAAAGTTTACATAAAAACAGCCCAATATAAAAATATAGCCCAACACAACAAATTCAACCTAACTACTATCTATCAGTTGTAAGTGTAGACAGTAGCACGACTGAATCAACATGTATATTTCTTGAAACACTTAACAAACGCATAAACGCACGTGGAAAATACAAGTAAAACAAAAATAACTTCTTGATTTCACATAACACACAATAAAGACATATATCATGAATAACTCATAAATATAAATCAATAAGCAATGTGAAACAAGAAACATATACCAATCAATGTATCTCCCCCTATCATGAAAAACCCAAAAATACATCATGAGCCAAAAAAAAATGTAAATACACAATGAAGTATCTAGATACAATCTAATAGCTCCACAAGCTCCACAAGTACAAAAATCTCCCTCTAACGACAAAAATCCTCTACAAGTGTACTCCCCCTTTTTGTGAAGGAATGCCAAAGGGCAATCACACATCATCAAAAGGAGGTGGCAGAGGCAATCGTCTCAAATGCTCCAAATCCGCTCGCAAAGTACGAAGCTCATCAAGCATGTCCACCAAAATCTGTCCATGAGCCGCCTGAACGATCATGACAGTCTCCAACATACGTCGAATGTCTGAATCATCCGAGGTAGGAGGTGGAGGAACATCAACAGCAGCAGCAGCATGATCAACGGGCTCCTCAGCCGTAGCATCACCTGTAGAAGAGGGAGGAGGAGGTGTGACACCGAAAGGCTCTACCCTAGGGCATTTAGAGCTAGCTCTCAAATAAGCAGCCCTTTGCCGAAGAAAGGCGGCACCCATGGGAGCAACAATGTGGACATAGGAAACTCAACTAAACTGAGATGCAAAAGAATCCGGTGAATAAAAATGGGGAAGAACAAAGCATGAGCAGTAGAACTACTCCTATACACCTCAATCAAGGAATGAATGAAAAGATGAGGAAAGCTAATAGGAGCATCAATAAACAGGGCATACAAAAATGCACAACGCTCCAAAGGAATGGTGTGTAGATGAGAAATAGGCCAAAATGAATGACAAGCAGTCCTAAAGAAAATATAATGAATCGGAGTGAGCTCAGAAGTGGTGATCCAAGGATCAGAACCCCACTGGATAGAAGACCTAGTGATATAAGACATGATGTCATCCAAGGGAGGAGACTCATCATAAGGGTAGACAGGATGCCAAACCACTGGTTGCCCAAGGGCATCAGCCATTACCGAAAGGGTAATGGTGTACCCTACACCCCGTACCTAACTCCTCACGAGAGTGTTGGCATCATAGGAGTGGACAGAGAGGTTCGAATAGAACTCTCTAATCAAGGTAGCCGGAGGTGGATGTGAAATATTCAACAAAGGTAACCAGCCCCTACGCTCAAAGTTACGCCTAATCTCGGGATCTAGCTCATCTAAAAGTACCTTTCTCTCAGCCCAAATGTTTCTTCTAAGGTTAAGCTTCTCAAACGCTTCATGGTTTTTCTCACTCAGGAACCTATCACTATCAAAGGTGGGGCAAGGAGAAGAAGTGGAGGTCCTATTGGCTCTAGTTTTCCTTGGCATAATGCTAAGGAAAGGACAAGACACACAGAAAAGAACCAAGAAAAAACAAAGAAAAACCAAAGGCAAACTCCAAGTTAGCACAAAAAAAATAGAAATATCAATTCTATATGATGCATGAACATTATCAACACATGATGCATGCCCTAATGCAATGAGAAGAAATTCAATTTAGCTTTAAAAACACAAAATTGGTTTGAGCATAGAGTTTACATCAAAAACCCCAAAATTTGAAAAACCCAATTTCTCAAAACCAACAAATTGACCAAATTGATCATTATACTTGATAAAGAACAATATATTATGACCAAATCAATCACCTAAACAAGCCAATTTCATCAATTAAGCTCAATTTGAACAAAATCCCCAATTCGGGTATATTCAAGCCCTAGAATATTCAATTTTTCAAAAATCACCAAATTGATCAAATTAAACTATCAATAGCAGTTATACATCCTCATATGACAAAAACCCATTGATCAATTTGAAGAAAATAAGCTTGCAACATCAAAAACCCCAAAATCCTATAGGTTCGAAATTTCCCCATAAATGCATGAAACATGAAAATAAATGCAAAAGGAAGGGTAAAAGGGTCTTACCGGCCTTAGAGGAGAAAAAATTTGCGAAAAGAATGGAGGACAACGACAAAAAATCTTGATTGGAGCCTTGACCGATCCAATAGAGAGAGAAAGTGTTTGAAAACTTTTTGAAAAAGTGTTTGAACACGTGAGAATCAAGTGTTTTAAAAAACTCTCTATACGATTTTCGATTGATCGAAAATTAGTTTTGATCGATCGAAACACACAGAAGCAAGCCAAGAAATTTTAATTGCATTTTCGATTGATCGAAAAACAGATTCAATTGATCGAAATACACAGAGCCAAGCCAAAATTTTCTGGAAAAAAGATTTTTGAAAAACAAAGCAAAATATTGCAGAAACTCCTTAAAGCATTGAATTTTGTGAACAAAATGCATGAGTATGAGATGAAATATTTTTCTAAAACACTTGTTTTGAACCCAGTTTTCCCAAAATTAAGATGTTCAACCAATTCTCCTTAAATTCTCAGGCTTTAAGCACATTTTGCATAAAATACAAGGAATTTTCAAACTTGGTTGGCCAAACCAAAATCACACACAATAACATGTACGGAGTTTAACAAAGAGTAACTTGTGTAGTGTGTGCAACTAACAAAAACTTGAGAGGTAATATGTAAATAGAAATCAATCACAATTTCCACAAAATTTATCACATTGAATTTGAAAGAGACTATCACCTAAAGTGTTATATCATATAACTCTCACATCTCCTAGAAAACAAGCTTGCAATCATGTAAGTTTCTTGAATTTACCTCATATTGTACACACCAATTTTATTTGTTCAGAAACTTGTTAATAATATCCGGGATAATGTACACACCAATTTTATTTGCTTGATTTAATATTAAGTCCAATAATATACACACCAATTTTATCATTTAAGCCGAGGCTACACCTTATGTTCTCACTACAAGAAAAACGAGCTATTGCGGCGATCCAGAACCGCCGCTAAAGCCCAAAAAACCGCCGCTAAAGGTACTTTCGACCTATAGCGGCGGGTGCTATTACGGCAAGCCATCTCGTCGGTGTTGCAGTGCCACTATAGGTCGATTGCAGCGGTCACGAAAAGCGTCGCTATAGATGTACCTTTTAGCGGCGGGTGTAGGTTTATTGCGCCGGGCATAAAACTGCCGCAATATGTGTTCAGAATTCGTAGCATTGACTTTTAGCGGCGGGGTAATCTATTGGTGTCTACCTTTAGCGGTGGGCAAAGAGTGCCGCTATAGACAATCAATCAAAACAACAGATTATACTTGTAGCGGCGGGCAAACAGCGCCGCTATAGGTATTTATTTAAAATGTAAAATGTGCACCTTTAGCGGCGCTTTTTCACCGCCGCTATAGGTTTTTTTTTTTTTTTTTCCCAGTGGGTTTTAAAACTGCTATTTGCTAGTAAATAAATGGTTCACAAACCTGTTACAAAGAACCTGTAATAGTTTTAGCTCTACTAACACAATACCACAAATGTCTTGAAACTAATGTAATATTAACATAGAAATATATTATCAAATACATAACATTCACTTTTAAAATGAATTAATCAAATAAAAACAACTCAACAACAATCATCCAATATTACACAAAACAGTCAACACTCCCAATATCAGCTAAAACCACCTTATTACTCCATGCAAGCCACCTGCTTGCCCCAATTCAACAACCCACCACAAACACACACACACATAGAGAGAGAGAGAGAGAGTACCTTAAATCTTTCACCAACTTCACTTGTTTTGATCACACAAACTTATAGTGCCTCTTCTTTTTGCAATCTGCCAACAAGAAAAGAATATATATATATATACCTAAGTTAATTTTCAAACAAGACTCACTTCAAAGCAATTTAGCTGAGAGTGAGTCACAAAGGAAGCATATCTAGAAACAACACACAAGTTTATGCTAGTATATTTGCACCAAAATGATAAATAAATAAATAAAAGAATTTGGTATGAAATTACAGCATAATCTCATTAAATGAAATTACTAATAATCTCATTAATAGCATCCAAAATGAAATTACAACATAAGTGCTTATGTGTTGAGTCTTTTTATAAGTGTGTATATCCATGATGATTGTGGAATAGTATTGTGAGTGATTTTCTTTTTATAGTTCCCTAGTGAATGTCCCTTTTGCCCCATCACCCTATGGATCAAACAAACAAAGTGAAGCTTCTTTCTCTAGATCTTTGAGTTTTGACTAAAAACAATGGATCTCATTGTAAAATCAAGGTCCAAAGTTAGCTTCTTTATAGACAAACAAATATGAATGAATTTTTTATCAAGCCAAGTCCAAGATATTTATGAGCAATTTGGTGCATTTACAATCCTAGAATTAAGAAATAAGTTAATGGATCTCATTGTATTGAAAAGTAACAAAAGCAAATAAATAATCATTTCTTTAACTAACTCATGTATAGCTTTCCAATTGAATATAATATATAAAAGGAATGATTTGAAGATTTATTTATTGAATAGCATGATCTTGAATTTCTATTCGTCCCTGCCTCTTAACAGTGCTGAAATCACTCTCTATTTCAGCAAAGTCGGTTCCCATTAAAAATAGGAATAAATCCAACCAAAAGATGTGCTATAAATAAAAATATAGGAAGTGGGATCACACAGCCTTGGTGATTGTCAATTAGTCATACATGAGAAATTGATGATAATAATAAACAAATGGAAAGGAGGGTGAGAGGCATAGAAAAAGAATTTGCTTTATGAGAAAGTTCCAAATTTGGATATAATTTTGATGGAGATAATTAAATAAATAACTTTAAATTCTAGTAGTAATAAATAAATAGCTTTTTAACAGCTTTTTAATTTTTAATTATAAGAAGAAATCAAATCATTGATATCTCAACAGTAGTGCTAAGTGCTAATGCTTTAACCTTCAATCCAAAAACCAACCTCCTTTTATATCTTTGAAACATATAAGCGATGTGCAAACATATAAGCGATGCAACAATGAATTAGAAAATTCAGATCATTTAGATCTGGAATAATTGACATAGATGGTAAGTTTAAAAAATCTCACTTGTAGATAGGAAGGATTTTTTCAAGAAGGGAGAGGAGAGAGAAGTTCTTCTCAACACCCTTTGCAAGTTTAGACAGCAACAAGTAGGACACAGGGCCAACAAGGATTGGAACAGTATCTACTCCAAGCTGCATGGGACACAAAGGGAGTGGAACTCAATATACAACATATATTAATAAATTGATTCACAGGTAAAGAAAATTGAAAGGAATAACTTGTAATTATGATCAGGGCCCTGTACTATTAGTATAGAAGGAGGATTTATGATAAGAAACCATCATGATGCTTGCATTGCTAGGTTTAACTTCTAGTTTCTATACATGTATGTCATATCAATTTCAAACCATTATCAACATTTTATTATTATTATTAGTAAGCTACACACACACAAACCAAATGGGTTTCGAACCCATAACCTCAGCATCCACCCACACATGTGAGAATTGGAAGAGCAATTTGGGTTCAGTGCTTTATATTTTTTCTCATCACTACTAGACAATTCTCTTGTACACATTAGGAGAAAGAAATAAGAAAAAACCAACTTCGAACTCAGATGCAGTTTTTATTAGACCATATTGACATAAATACACAAGAGCAAACTTCAGTCAGTTAAGCATAAAAATCTTCTTCTTTTTTTTAAAAAAAATAAAAATATTGTGACAAAACATCAAAAACAAAGGTTTGTTTCCACAAACTAATTCAAGAGGATTTCCAGGCTACAAGAAGGTGTAATGTCAAGTTGTAAATAAATTCTTTAGTACAAACTACTCTTCCAGTACTTCTTTTATTTCTCCTCCTCCCCCCGCCCAACCCCAAAGAACACGCCAGCAGAGGTAGGTAATTGATATCTTTGATTTTAATTGTTAACAGTTTATACTTGTTGCTGCAACATATGAACCTGTAAGCTAGAACCAGTAGCAGTTGCTAAAGTGGTTGATTGCTCCCCCTTACTCCACCTACAAAAATATTTCTTCACAAATTACTTAAATTCTAAGTTGCACGGACACGGACATAGACACAGACACGACACGGACACGGACACGGACACGGGGATACGGCAATTTTTGAAAAATAAGGACACGACATGGCGGGGACACGGCGGTTAAATAATTAATTAAATTTTATATTTAGGCATATTTTTTAATATTTTTAGACAAAATACATTTATGTTTAGAATTTAAATTATGTAAGAACTACAAATAAGTAAACTAACACCCAAAGTACTACAATAATACACAAAATCTTCAAGCACTTTCAATATTCATTTTAGTAAAATCACCTACAATATTTAACTTTAATAAATAAATAAAACTATAGCAGGACACACAAAAACAAATTTATAAGTTATAACTAATATTAAAAAAAATATATATATATATATAAAAATAAAAATAAAAACAAAAACAAAACGCGTTATAATAAGTAAGTAACAATACATTCAAGTTAATATCGGAAAGAAAGAAGGAAAAAAAAAAAAAACAGAGAAGAGATCAATCCGCGCCGAGAGAGAGAGAGATCGGAAGGGACAGAGGACAAAAGGCATGGCGTCGACGTCGAAGCTCGCCGATCGGCCCGATCTAACTTCGGCGAGGGACAGAGGGCAGCGGCAGTGACAGAGGGAGGGTGGGTTGAGAAGAACTTGAGATGTGGTTTCAACTTTCAGTCTAAAAGACTCTAAAATTGCTATATTATTTTAGGGTTATCACAAAATCAATGGTATTGGTAAGTTCACTGGTCAAAATCTGTGACTTTTTTTTTTTCACTGCTGGCGTGTCGGAGGCGTCAGAACCGTGTCGGCGCCGTGTTGGAGCCGCGTCGGCGCCATGTCGGAGCCGTGTCGGAGAAGCGAAAAAAAAAAAAAAAAAAAAGGGACACTGCCGGACACTGGAATCTGGCGCGTTGTCCCCGTTCTGGTGTCCAAAACGTGTCGGACGCGGACACGACGCCAAAAATGGCGTGTCCGTGCAACCTAGCTTAAATTGCCAAGGCACATAAGAAAATAACCAATGCTATACCAAGAAATTATTTTTTGTAAGTAGCTGACCAGTTCTTATGGTTTTGCCTGTATTCTCTTCTTTGGCTCTCCTTTCCTCCTATTCTTTCTTGAGAACTTTCTGAAATAAAAGAATATTGGTTAAGTCTCTGTATAATGCTGAAAAGTAATAATATAGAACTCCATCTTAAAAGATCTTAATAGCAATTCTGCATTAAACCCTTTTGACAATAACATTGTCACTATAAAGGATATCAAGTTAGACAGAAAGCAGAAATACATTAACAAGATGAAAGGGTGAGGAAAAAAAGAGGCTTGGGGGGGGGGGGGGGGGGGGGGTGGTTGGGGTGATGTCCTTTTCTATGAATTTTGCACTAACACTAAAAATGCCAAATTAGTTCATCACGAGCCTTGTAGCTATATGGTATTGTCCAGTTCTCTCCACAGGAAGAAACTGGGTTCAAATATCCACACTCCCTACTTGTTGGAAGCAAACCAATTCTATAGTTTCTCCCACATTTGAAGATTAAGGCATCACAATCAGATATTCATGTTGGGGTTTTAATCTCTCTGTCCCAATCATTTCTTCTACCATACAAAAATAGGACCAATATTCAATTAAATAAAAAAGGGTTCAGATATCCTATTGGAATTTATTTGTTCCAATTTTTGTCTGTAGCATTTGGAAGAGCAAAAAATTACTCAACAATTTCTTCATGAAAGAATAAGAAAAACAAGTTGCTTTCAGTTTTCAAAATCATATAATTAATCAATGAGTTACGAGGAAACAAAAAAAAAGTTTATAACAAAAAAATGTCAAATCAAACTTCAAATAACCAAAAGTGATTGTGCTGTGTAGTGTGTTCACTGCGTTTCCTCACTTCGTTGGTGCCTGTAAAAAGGAGAGAGAGAGCCTTATATTATAAAAAATATATATGGTGTAAATACTCCCAGATAAACTATACTAAACTGAAAAAAGAGTACATACAAAATTACCAAAATTCCAATAACAAAAAACCAAAACAATCTTCTACTTCTTATTCCAAAGACCCATATAAACTTCAAATAATTTTTCCCCAGAAAACTAAACCCAATTTCTTTATAACCAAAAAAAAAAAAAAAAAAAAAAAAAAAAGCCAAATCATCAAACATGTCAGCTACATAAGAAAAAAAATTAATAACAACCAAATAACTAAACAAACAACAAAGATTCTGTAATCTTCTACTTAGAGCATTAGCAGAAAACCATACACACTAACAGGAAAAAAAAAAAAAACGCTATAAATTATAAGCTCTAACTTCCCCCAGTCTAGTAAAAGAGAATGCTCGTTCCACTAAATGAGTCCTTATAAACTCTCATGATTGAAGTCAGTCCAGAAACCTTACAGCTACAATACTCTCTAAATATGCTCTAATTACTCCAAAAGGCATACTTTAAAATTATCCAAGAAATTCCTCATCATGTAATAATTCTATTGCTAATACTTTCGGGTTCAGATGTAAAGCAGGCTGCTTTTACATTATCATTCATGTAGATATTTCATGCCATATTTTTACAATACAAACATGAAACCAACACATATATTAGAAGAATTAAAGTATTACTTAGCCTAGGTGGAGCCTAGCAAAAATTATTTGATAAAATAATGAACATTAACCATGGGTCACAGTGTCAGTGGAGCCCAGAAGTATTCAAGAAAAACTTAGCCTCGAGGTCTAAGTCTTACTTTTATCAAGACAAATATGGACCTAACATGAACTAGAAATTTTGGAGGTTTTCAATTATCTTAAATATGCAAGGATATTGGTTGATTTACTGAATTGGTGTCTAAACCAGCCACAACTTAGGAACATTCATCATTAATAATGGTCAAGTGACTGAGTTTAACTGAAATTTTGGTCATTAAGAACTGTGACAATAAGCTTATACTTCTCAAAATTGTAGTTCACAAGGCTAACTGCCTTATGAAACACTCTAGAATTTAAGTTGACAGGAACCTTAAAATTTTAAGAACCAAAGATCAAATCAAAACTAAGGCCACAAAACAGAGCACCCATGTTCACTTGTTGTTAGCTTTTACACAACTGTGTTGACAATCTTATGACAAAATCAAACTCATTATATGCTACACTAGTATTTTGAGCATTCAAATGCAATGGACAACCCCACATACTTATACCAAGTAATGCTACCATCGTAGCCATGAGTCTCATAGTAACAGCCATTGTCCCCAACAGAAAATTTTACTGACTCCCTGAAAACCAAAGATTTGATCTTCAACCCCGCTAAAAAGAATTGTGAAAACATAATTGTGAAAACCAAAGATTGCATATTTCAAAAAAATGTTAATTAAGTTTGTTAAGAAATATTTTGCTTCATGTGAAGAATAATAGTATTTAAAAAAGATAAAAGTTTAAAAATTAGTTCTCAAGGGTCCAATAACCTTTTTCCTTTTTTTTTTTTGGAAAAATGCTTGTTTATTATTATTTTTCCCACAAATCAGTGAAATAATTTTAAAATCTTGGTTTTATTTTAGTATCTTGAGAACCATGTATAATATTTTAAATCTAATAGAGTTTAGTCAACTTAATTGGTAGACCGAAATTATTAGTAGTTTTTTAGAAGGTTTGTGGCCTGTGTTTTGACAAAAGTCGTCTTAACTTGTGAAATTTACAAAGCAAATAACTTGTAACTAGAGGAAAATGGGGATTATAAAAAATTATATATTAGCTGAAAGATGATAAATTTTGAATGCAAGAGGATTTTGCCATTTTAGGTGTATGTGTGACAGACAGTGTGAGGAAATTGATTGCAAACTCAAAAAAAAAAAGAAAAAAAAAAAGCGATGATAATCCAATCAGACTGTTTTACTGCAATAATATTTTACATACATACATACATTATATTCATAGATGGCGTTGGGTACTTCCAACCATGCCTAAATAAGCTAAATTTTATTCTCGAAATTTATTAGTAAACAAAAAAACAAACTGACACACATTCTTTTTTTTTTTTGCTAAACTTCAATATCATTCAAACGAAAAAGAGGATACTACAGCTTGGGAGTCTACCACAGAAGCAGAAAGGATAACCTCAGGTAGATTCTCCTTGTTAAAACACAAAGGTAATGCAGAATTCAAAGCTAACTTTGCAGCATTATGTGCTACAATATTACAAGACCTACGGACCCAAACAAAAGAGCAACTGAGGAAAACTGAAACAGAGTTGTACTGACACACATTCTAGATGCAATAGCTCTGGGCTCGGCTATATATATATTTTAGTACCTTCCATATAAGAGTCAACAAATACCAATTGCACCTGATGCAATTGGTATGGATGGTCAAGATTTAATGATGAAAATAAGAAGTAAAATTGATGGCAAGAAAAAAAATAAAAAAGAAAAGAAAAGAAAGAAACAAATAAATGTGAGGGACTTGGGTGTTCTCCACGGTACAATTGCATTTAGCAATTCCACCTGATCCAAACTCGTCACAAAGGCTCCTACTATAAGGAAAATAAGTGGTGAGAAAAGAACAATGAGAGCAGTCCAGCCTGGAGAATTGGTTATGATTATCAATGAATTAAAATAGCAGTAATAGAGGAATAGAGAGAATCCGGCTAAAGTCCAACCAACGAACTTGCTTGGTGGAACGAGGACAACCATTATTGCCATTGAGGACAAAAATATCATGGAATTAGAAATCATGAACAACCAAAAAGGGTATGTTTGCTTAAAAATGGCTAACCCTGCTCCATGTGGTGCTGTGATATTCAATTTGTACAGATCATCTGGGTTACTGATTTCAGTCTGACAACAGGAAACTAGTGGGTTCAACCCATGACTAATTATATTGCATCTTTAATCATCACATTTCTAAAGGTAATGCATGTTGTGCCTTTCTCATTTCAACTCAAGATTTCCTTGAAGAAAAACATTAAGTATCATAGCCATCAGAGTTGTAAAATATTAACTTAAAAAGCATCTATGCTTCTAAGGAAATAGCATAAAGCATAAAAGGCAATATTCAAAAGCATACCGATGGCAGATCTCACAAGTTATATCTCCTTTCTCATTACACCAATGCTGGACGCACTTTCTATGTGCATAATGAGGAAAAAAATTGAAGCCATTAATATACCAGTAAACCAAAATAGCAAAGAGAACTAATAACAAATTCACTGCAAATAAATAAGAAAAGAAAAACAAAACATTAGAAAAAAGAATGAGCATTGTTATTCTCAGAGCACTTTTTTTAAATAACTCATTCCCTAAAATTTTTTTAGTAGCATCCATGGCTTAATAAAGTATCTTAGTGTCTGTTTGTTACTTCTTATTATTATTTTTTTGTAAGTGATAAAAATTTCACTATAGTACCAATGGAATTGACTTGCTAGCTCTAACAATAGTGTTCCATAGAAAAGACTCCAATCCCTCCGCCCCCAAAGAAAAAAACATGATAATGAATAGCCATTGTTTTGACTTAATCATTATAGTTTTGCATAAATTCTCATAATGACAAGCTAGCAGAAATTAGTATAAGGACGAACAAGAAATTCAATTTGTAGTGGAGGTTTGAGAGAATTTACTGCGTTGCATTAGTGGAGAAGATTAAATTTGAATAACAAAATTTAATTCAAAAGTTGAGTCATAAATCCAAAAAAGAAAAACCCAGGATTCAGAGAGAAGAGAATAAAGTTAATCTAAATCAAATTATTCACTGGGAAATTTAAACAAACACATAGAGGACAAACACAAAGATGTCAATAACAATGAACCAAGACAAATCCTTCAAAGCCACATACCTATACCAATCAAACTCATTACAAACTAATTGTATTTTATACAATGAATTCACTTCAATTGGAATTCCTAGAACACCAGGTTGAACCATAGAGACATAGAACCCAGTCCCTAAATTCGTATGGCTTAATTAGGGGAAAAGTAACCCCAGTTCAATCTTAATAGATTCTTTGTTAGTAACAATACGATATTTAAGTTCACTATTGAAATGAACAAAAAATCCACATTATAGAATTTCCATGCTTAGCCCATTGTACATCACTTTCCTCTAAAATAAAATCAGGTAAATACGTAGTTATAGTGGGGGTAACAAAACATAGGTAATAATACTATGTTGACTACTTTGCAAAAACTTGTAGGTTGAAGTGAAGGTACCAATGTCAGAGGCTGAATTCATTCAACTACATGAGACAGCCCAAATAGTAACTTCATGAATATTGCACAAAAAACTCATCAGCTATTCGTAACTTGAAAAGAAGTAAGAGAAGCTACCAAATATATAATTTTAGTAATTTAAAAAGATACTTTACCTATTTTAATAATTTATTTTACAATACACTTCTTAACATCAAATTCAAAACAACTGCATTTTTTACCACTTCATTATGTTTTCATTCTTTCTTTATATTCCTCTTTCTTTCTTCATCTCCTTCTCTCTCTTCTCTGAAGCAAACCAACCAATAAACTCAACCCTCTTTCTTCTCAACCCAGCAAACCCACACCGCCAGCCACCGCCTCTGAAAAGAAAAACCAGTTACCCACCAACCACAACCCACTAGCAAGGTAACCCACTCAACAACCACCGCCACAGCAATAATGCCACCGTCACCACCACCACCACCCACAACCGCAACCCCAACCACCAAACCCACAACTGCATCATCACTACCAGTCGGGAAAATAAAAACAAAAACACCACCCCCCGTTGAAATCAAAAAGCCATTAAAATGCACACAACCATGCTTAGCCCATTGTATACACTGTTTGACTCAAAATTGAAACAAAGCTGATATAAGATCAGTCATTATCATCCACATAAGAATTTCCAAAGAAACCCAACTAAGTTCTATGTCTATAACTTTGAAGAAATGGTAAAATGCAGATACCTAGAAACCAAAAGATCTAAAAAAAGCAATCTTTAACACAAATTGAAGCAATAAATGTACAAACAAAAATAAAAACAAAAAGCCATACCTAGAACTTTGCGAGCCAAGTTGGACAAAACAGAGTGGTCGAATTCAAAGCTCAAAGGAATGTTGATCGGAAAGGTCGATCAAGGTCTAGAGGGAGAGAGAGAGCTCGAACCTAGATTAGAGAGATCTCGGTAAGGGTTTTTGGTGAGGAGCAAGCCGCCTCCAATGATGGCGGTGCCGGTTTGAGGTGATGAGATCAGGTTGCTCAAGCCATGGGTTTCTGTCAAGAGAGTTCGGATGAGATAGCAAAAAGAGGGAAGGTTCTAGATTAGGGGCATGAACCGTTAGGGTTAGAAATGATAAGAGAAATGGGTCGGGTTAGACCTGACCCATTTGTTTTTGGACCTAACTAGGCTCGATTTTTGGGTGGTGGTGGTGGTGGCTGTGGTTGGGGGTTGGGAGGTGGTGGTGGTGGCTGTGGCTGTGGGTTTGTGGGTAGTGGTAGAGATGAGACAGTGAGAAGATTTTCGGTGTCTGAGAGAAAGAGAGAGAGTGTGGGAGACTAGCTAAAAACGAATAGGCGCTAAAAATGAACAGGAACAAAAAAAACAAAGGGAAAATTTAGGTTCGGGTGGGGGAAATGTAAGGGCCTATTGCGGCGGGTCAATGACCCGCCGCTATATCTAACCTTTGGGCCGCTGAAACAGGTATATTACGGCGGGTTATTGGCCCGCCGCTGTAGCACGCTGCAATAGCTATAATTATTGCGGCGGGCTATTGGCCCGCCGCAATAGATCTCCTATACAGCGGCTGGCCCAATTCGTGCCGCAATAAGGCGACCTATAGCGGCTGTTTTGGCACCCGTCGTAATAGGTCCGCCGCAACTACTTGATTTTCTTGTAGTGTCTTTTTGTGCATGTGCTACACTTTCTCGAGCACAAAATCTTACGATATGCACTAAGATGTTCATGATTTGTTAGTAAACAGTGGTGAGATGGTTATTTATGCCTTTCTCAAAAAGTTCAAGTCCAACAATCAAAAGCATGTGACTTCAAGATCAAGATCAAGTGATTAAAAACTATAAACATCTTCCCACACAACATGCACTACAAAGCATCAACTAGTAAAGTGCAATAAAAAAGCTCATCCAAGCTAAACAAAGTATATAAACATGTTATGTAAAGATTAAATTGGCCAACCTAGATTTCAAATCCAAGAAAAAAAAATGCAAAACACAATTTGCTTCCCTTTTCCTTTTTCCCTTTTTTTTTTTTTTTTTTGAAAATAAGAAACAAAAATGGTCCTAGAATGAAATGCATAAATGTTATGCAATGCAAGTCCTAGAAACAAAATAAAAATAAATAAATAAATAACAATGGTCACAAAGAGTAGAGCAAAGAAGCACAAAGACCATGTTAGAAAGACTCACTTAGATTGAGCCTTTTGCACCCAAAACTTTTTAGATGCACCTCGAGCATTGGAGTTCTTATTCACATGAGAATAATTACCAACTCCAAGATTGGAATAAAGGTTTAAAGCCTTTATCAATTCACCAATAAGTACCATAGGATCTTGTGCTTAAGGCACAGACACTTTTGGTTTGTTTGCTTTCTTAGCAGCTTGCAGCTTGTAACAATTTGAACGAATGTGCCCAGACTTCCCACAAAAATGACAAACCCAAGCAGGCTTACCATGCAACTTGTCCTTAGTAAGGGTAGACTCCTTAGGTTTAGATTCTTTCAAATCAACCCTAATCTTCCTAGGTGGTGTAACTTCTACAGATTTAGCCTCACTCATAGAGGGTTTGACAATCTCACTCATAGGGGGTTGGGAAGAAGAGGAAGGAACAAAGTTTGTGGAATGTGATGCAAACACAGAGATGTTTTCTACAAAACCTAAGCCAGTTTTGTTAGAGGGAGACTTTTGAACACTTAGCATGTGATCTAGTTTGGAGGTAGCAGACCTATCAATTTGTTCTCTAGCAACAGATCATGTTCCATTTTCTTGACTTTTTCAAGCAAAAGCATATTCTCAGTCTTCACATTATTCAAAAGTTTAGTAGCATCAAATAAATTCATAAGCAAAATTTTCTTATCAAGCTCAAGAGAAGCAATTTTCTTTAAGCCTAATTCAACACTCATAGCATCCTTTGCAACAAGTTTGCAAAGTTTATTATAGGCTTATTGAAGATTTGCATCCTTTGAGAGTTCCCCATCAGAAGGGTTCTTTTCAACAGACAAACTTTCATTGACTACAACAGTAGCAGTGAAAGCAATGAAGTTTCCATCCTCATCACAACCAGACTCATCATCAGAAACTTCATCATCACTAATGGTAATAGCCATAGCCTTACCTTTAGACCTCAAGTATGTGGGACATTCAGATTTCATATGACCATACCCTTGACATCCAAAACATTGAGGACCCATAGAATTATTAGAAGGTTGACCTACTTTTTCTTTAGGTTTTTCAGTGTTATTAACCTTAGTGGGATCATTCCTCCTAAAATTTCTAGGTTCAGCAGTGTTATTACCTCTTGCCCTTCTGTTATTGTTCTTAAGAAAATTTCTAAAGTTCTTGGCAAGGTAAGCAATTTCAGTAGTAGAGAGATCATCAACAAATCCACTTGCCTTAACATCATCAACAGACTTGAGAGCCATTGATTTTGATATGCTAGTCTTAGGTAGGTCCAACTCATAGGATTGGAGAGATCCTACAAGTTCATCAACAGGGATGGAGTCCACATCCTTGCTCTCAGTGATGACAGCACTTTAGGTCTAAAATCTTCAATTAAAGATCTAAGAATCTTCCTAACAATTTTAGGTTGATCATAGATTTCACCCAAATTATATGCAGAATTAACAATATCATTAAGCTTAGCATAGAATTCATCAAAAGATTCATCATCAGACATCCTAATGCTTTCAAATTTAAAAGTTAATTGCTGCAATTTATTAATTTTAACAACCTTTGTGCCTTCATGCACAGTCTGGAGGATATTCCAAGCAGTATGAGCAACTTCAACATTAGAGATTCTCTTAAATTCCTCCATAGAAACAGCATTAAAGATAGCATTCATAGCTTTACTATTGAACGCGGCTGCTTCTTTTTGAGAAGTTTGCCACTCACTAACAGAAGTAGTGGACTTCTCCCATCCGTATTCAACGGGGTTCCAAACTCTCTCATCAATTGATTTAAGGAAATATTTCATCCTTACTTTCCAATAAGCATAATTATTTCAATCAAAGTGAGGTGGAATAACAAGAGAGTGTCCGTGTTCCATGACAACAGGGGTCAAGGATCAACTCAGAGATCAAAAGATCTTCAACAAAAAGAGCAACCTACTCTGATACCACTTGTTCATTTTTAGACTCCTTAAAACACAACTGAATTAACCTAGTAAATTAGCCAAGTGATTACTTAGTCCAAATTTCAGATCTAGGTTAACACAATCATATAATCATATCAATGTAAAGTGCAGAATATAAAGAACACAAAGATATGATGACCTAGGAAACCAAACCGGTAAAAACATGGGGAGGATTTAACTTAACTATCCTCAAGGTAAACTTGAATTCACTATGAAAGAATCGAAATTTTACAATAGGACTTAGATCACTAACATCCTATTGCTACCCACCAGTAGAAACTTACTGACACGACCACGTGCAAGCTTCGAGACCACGGACTCCTTCTTTTTTGGATTCTCCAGCAAATACAAGCATACCCACTTGTGTTTCTTTAAGCTCTTTAATGCAGCAACTGAATCGATTACCAAGTTCTTGACATAGTCTTGAATCTTGGAAACCCTAAATATGTGTGAAGGCAACCACCTCTTGATCTCACAAAAGATTCACACAGACAGCATAATGGACAACAAAAAACGTGGCTAGGGTTTTCCCTTTTATACATAAGACAAAACATAAAACCCTACACGTCAAACGGGCTTGGGCTGAGTTGGAAGAATTTTGCAGAAAAACATTTTGCCCGATTTTCGATCAATTGAGTCTAATTCTCGATTGATCGAGTCAGACAGAATTACATAGTAAATTCTGCAGTAACTCGATTCCAACTTTACATAGAACGCATATACTTTGAGCAAGTCTAAACAAGACTAAACCCTGTTTTGATCATGGTTTGCCAACAATACAAATTAGAGTTCTAATACATTAGTTCCTAATCCTTAGAACCTAACAATAATAAAACAAGTTTATTACATAGAACATAATATCATACATAGCATACAATAGGATTTTAGGGCACTAATCCTAACAATCTCTCACTTGCCCTTAAAGACAATTGCACATTAATCTAACTCCCATTCCCTCCAGGTGTGGCTTAAAAGTCTTCTGGGGAAAAGCTTTGGTAAAGGGATCTGCTAGATTTTTTGCACTATCAATCTTACTACCACATCTCCTCGAGCCACAATGTCTTGAATAATATGATACTTTCTTTCTATGTGCTTTTCTTTCTTGTGATTTCTTAGGTCCTTGGATTGTGCAACTGCTCCACTATTGTCACAGAACAAAGTAGTTGGAACTTGCTCCATTCTTATAACACCAAGATCAGAACGGAATTTCTTGAGCCAAACAGCTTCTTTTGCTGCTTCACAAGCAGCAACATATTCAACTTCTATGGTGGAGTTTGCAATAAAAAATTACTTAACACTCCTCCAACTTATGGCTCCACCTCCTAAGATGAACACACAACCTGAAGTGGACTTTTTGAAATCAAGATCTGACTGAAAATCTGAATTTGTGTAACCAATAGGTATCAAATCCTCACAATGGTAAACAAGCATATAGTCTCTCCTTCTCCTTAGATACTTGAAAATATGCTTTACAGCCTCCCAATGTTTTGGTCCTGGATTTGATTGATATCAACTAACTATGCCAACTGAATAACAGATATTTGGTCTAGTAAATAGCATGGCATACATGAGACTTCCCACTACTGAAGCATAGGGAACTTGTCTCATTGTCTTTTTCTCTTCAAAAGTCTTAGGCATTTGGTCATCAGATAGAGGAACTCCATATCTGAAAGGAAGCAATCCTTTCTTGGAGTTTTGCATTCTAAACCTTGCTAGAATCTTATCTATATATCTAGCTCGTGACAAGCCTAACATTCTATTCTTTTGATCTCACCAAAGCTTGATCCCTAGAATATAGTTAGCTTCGCCCAAGTCCTTCATATCAAATTGGCTTGACAACCAAATCTTAACTGATGACATTACCCTACATCATTTCCAATAAGTAAAATATAATCAACATAAAGCACTAGGAAAATTACTACTTTATCTTGATGTCTCTTGTACACACATGATTCATCAAGATTTTGTTCAAAACCAAATGACTTGATTACTTGATCAAATCTGATGTTCCATGATTTGGATGCTTGCTTAAGTCCATAAATGGATCTTTTCAACTCGCATACCATATGCTTTTGGTCCTTTACTATGAAACCTTCTGGTTGCATCATATAAATTTCTTCATCAAGATTGCCATTTAGAAAAGTAGTCTTGACATCCATTTGCCAAATCTCATAATCATAACGAGCAACAATGGATAAGAGAATTCTAATAGATTTAAGCATGGCTACTGGAGAAAAAATTTCTTCATAATCAATAACTTCTTTTTGTGTATACCCTTTTACCACTAGTCTTACTTTAAAGGTTTCAACCTTTCCATCTATCCCTTTCTTTCTCTTATAAACCCATTTGCAACCAACAGGTTTAATGCCATTAGGCACCTTTATAAAATCCCAAACTTAATTGGAATACATAGAATCCAATTCAGATTCATAGTTTTGACCCAATGATGTGCATCTATATCTTTCATTGTCTCTTCATAAGTGTAAGAATCAGATTCAGCCTCTTCTGAGATAGCTTCATAATTTTCTCCCAGACCTATAAATCTTACAGGTGGCCTAATAATCCTCCCACAACGTGATGCAGGCCAAGACTTGCTAGATAGGCTAAGTCAAAGATTTAACCTAATGATAGGATGAATAGTTTAGGGATGCCACTAAACCGGAGGTAGTGGATGTCACTCAACGCTACTAATCGTGGATGTCACTCAACGCGACCAAGTCAAACACTTGATTGTTAGGAGGAATCACTCAACTCCAAAGCAAGGACACTTACAAATAATTTTCTGAATAGAAACTTTCTGCCTTCTTTTGATTTCTTATTGATAATTATAGGTGAATACATTGCATGTGAAATAAATGCTTACACTAAATGCTTGATAACTTCCAATACAAATGACAACTCCCTAGACTAACTTCACATCACCCTATGATCAGATTTATTAGGCTAGATACCAACAAGACTTATACTTAACTTTGACTGAATAATAAAGATAAATAAAAGACAAATAGACTTATAAATAAATGACACATGTCACCTATATGGCTACCACATAAGTTGCACTATGCTTCTGCATCACTACGATGAGGCTCTAGTGTACTAGTCATCTCATGAGTAATATCTTGTGGTGTATCCGATACAACCACATCATTCCTAGTTTCATCCATTAATTGTTCAATTACAGGTTCATTCATTTCAGCTAAGACAACTCTACTTTTTGGAGTATAATCATTCATACAGTCATTTTCCAAAAATTTGGCATTTGTACTAACAAACACTTTATTATCTTTATAACTATAGAATAAACCTCCAACAGTTCCTTTTGGATACCCTACAAAGAAAACCACCTATATTTTAGATTGTAACTTGTCAGACTTTCCTTTCAACACATGTGCTGGACAACCCCAAATATGGAGATGTCTCATACTAGGCTTACACCCAATCCACAACTCTACAGGTGTTTTAGGAATAGACTTAGAAGGTACTAAATTCAGAAGACACATTGCAGTATTTAAGACATATCCCCAAAAAGAAATTGGTAGAGTTTAATAACTCAACATGGATCCAACCATATCTAAAAGAGTTTCATTCCTCCTTTCTACTACACCATTTTGTTGTGGTGTTCCAGGTGCAATCAATTGGGATATAATCCTATTTTCAATTAAGTAATCCTTGAAATCCCCAAGAAGGTACTTACCACCACGATCAGATCGAATGGCCTTTATGAGTTTACCTAATTAATTCTCAACTTTAGCCCTAAACTCTTTGAACTTTTCAAAAGCTTCAGACTTTCATTTCATTAGGTACACAACCAAATATAAAGTAATCATCAGTGAAAGTAATGAAATACTCATAGCCACCTCTTGCTTAGATAGACATTGGACCACATACATCTGAATGTACTAGTTCTAGCAAATCTTTGGCTCTATATCCTTTTGCATTAAAAGGCCTTTTTATCATTTTACCTTCCAAGCAGGATTTGTAGACTTGGAATTCATTAAAATCTAATGGTTCTAAAAGCCCATCTTTCACTAGTCTTTGTATCTTGTTTGAATTAATATGACCCAAACGTAAATGCCAAAGCTATGCATCACTAGTAGAAGGAAACTTTCTCTTTAATGATTTTACATGTGAATTATTATCTAATTCAGAATTGTATAATTCATGCTTATCAGGAGTTATAATATAAAGACCATCAACAATATTGCTAGAACAGATAAACATTTTATCCTTCTTTATTACAACATTGTCTTTCAAGATAACACAATATCCATGTCTACTTAAATAAGCTGCAGAAATTAAATTCCTACGAACATTAGGTACATATAAACAGTCTTCCAATATTAAAACCCTAGAATCAAAACATAAATTAAACATTCCAACAGCTACAACTAGAATTTTGCTCCCATCAGCCAAAGTAAGAGATAGTTCCCCTTCATTCAGCTTTTTGGTCTCTTGGAACCCCTACAAAGTATTACAGATATGATTAGTACAACCTGAATCCACACACTAGGAATCCATGGGATTATGTACTAAACAAATCTCAAGAAGGAATGATCTCATCATACCTTTATTCTTGCTAACTATGAATTTTGGACAGTTCCTCTTCCAATGATCTTTCTCACCACAATGGAAACATTTTCCTTTGGTGTAGTCCTTTTTATTTTTCTTTCCCTTATTGTTAACTCCTAAGGCAACCTGTTTACCATATTGTTTGGTGAAGTCCTTCTTCTTACCACCCTTGCCTTTCGACTTAGGCTTAAAAGAGGAAGCTTCAGCCATCTTAGTATCAACACTGGCTGTCCCAAGGATGCCTTCTGTTGCCACTAATTCATTCATTAATTTAGACCAGGTATAAATCTTTTTATTCATATTATAATTAAGTCTGAATTCTTTGAATGATTTTGGCAAAGATTGGAGTATCATATTCACTTGGGATTCTCCATCAATGTTGGCACCTAAAACCTCCAGTGTATTCAAATAAGAGATCATCTTATGACAATGCTTCCTTATTGAAGTCCCTTGAGCCATTTTGGTATTCAGGATAAGCCTCATGGTGTCTTGCCTAGCTGAACGGCCTTGCTCACCAAACATCTACTTCAAAATCAACATTATGTCTGAAGCTAGTTCCACATCCTGCATTTGATGTTATAGAACATTTGAAATAGATGCTAGGATATAGCACTTGGCCATCTCATTAGATTTCTGCCAATGATCATATCGCTGTTTTTCCTCGGAAGGAGCATCTAATGAAGGAAAGTTTGGACATGGTTGATTAAGCACAAATTTGTGCTCTTTGGCAATAAGAATAATGTCTAAGTTTCTTTTCTAGTCAAAATAGTTGGATCCAGTCAATTTGTTTTGATTAAGAATAGTAACAAGTGGGCTAAAGGATGCCATGATTAAAACTGAAAACAATAAACATGAATATAATAAGTAAATTGGACATTATCAGTTTAGCATATAAACATATAGTATAGAACCTTAATAAAACCATAATATAAAATATGCAACGACAACCCAATCTTATATTTGATAGGCCAAGAATGTATTGACTCCTTGTGATAAATTAATTGATTAATCAGTCGAGTTTATTAATTAATCAAATTAACATGCAAGATGCATGGTAGCACAAACAAATCACCAATTAAACTAAGTATGCAGCGGAAATTAAATTGACAAGGTGATTTGTTTACAAATGGGGAAAACCTATACGGCAAAAACCCCACCCGGTGATTTTAAGGTCACCATTCTTGAGAATACACTATTATCAAAACAAGCAGTCACAAGTAAAAGAATTCCAGTACCTTATACTAATCTACAGTTGAACCCTTACCCTAATACCCAATTAGACTTGTTCTATAGTGACAATCTCTCATTTTTAATGCACAGCTTCCAGTACGTGACTAACCAATTGTGCGGATTCTAGTACACGACTTGATCACCAACTTGAGAAGGATGTTGACCGCAAAGTTCTTCAATTCATCACACGATGAAGATCATGAATTTACTTGGTCACAAAACCCTACGATGTACAAACACAGCAGCTTCTTCAAGAGAAAGAAGAACTAGGGCAAAACTAGGTTTCCGGTTACACTTTTCGTCACACTTGTGGAATTGTGCTCTTGTGCAACTGTGCATAACCTTTTACAACCCTTAAAATAATTCTTATATATGTTTAGGGTTGTGAGAAAAGAAAGCCTAAACATACATTCACGGATTGGATGAAAATCAGTTTTGAAAAACTGAACTTCATAAATCTCAACAGATACCTTATTTGTTGAGCAGCTGTCAAGCCTCGGGCTGAAACAACTCTCTTAAACCGTGATAGATACTAGCTGTCGAGATTTAATGAACAACACTTCTTCACTTAATTCTTAGACAGACTTGCATGGCTTTAACACTTGTTTCTTGAAGCATTAAACACATCCTAGATCTACCCAATTACAAGTAAAGTGCGTTTTGTCAAAGGATTAGCCAATTACATAAAATGTTGACATATGTTCCTAACATGAATCACATATGTCCTAACAATCTCCCCCTTTGGCAATCCGTGACAAAACCATAACAAACAAATAAACATAAGAGAGAAGTCATGAATCACTCAACTCATACTCACTTGCTGAATACAATAAAATCTATCTTAACACAAACTCTTGAAATTTTTTGCAAGAAGAGTGTTTATGGAAAGAAGACTTTGACAACCTGAATTTCTAAAACACTTTAAACAAACTCATCACAACATCTTAGTGTGAAACATAAATAAAAGATTGCATACAATATATAAAAGCATGTGCATAAAGAGAGAAAAGAAACAACACATGTAAAGATAGGTGAAAGAACTGTAATAACAACCTCAAATGTATATATATCAACAAGTACAAGGTTTGCTATCACAACATGATCACAAGATCTAAGGTACATGAACAATGTATCTAAAATAGAGAGAAAAGAAAAAGATACATAAAATCTTCATTATATCCCTCAAAATATGAACACTCCCCTTAACAAAAATCTCCTATACTA
This sequence comes from Quercus tomentella, assembly GCA_028535165.1. Classification (NCBI taxonomy): domain Eukaryota; kingdom Viridiplantae; phylum Streptophyta; class Magnoliopsida; order Fagales; family Fagaceae; genus Quercus; species Quercus tomentella. The sequence goes on from JAPQVY010000155.1 coordinate 77,967,615, forward strand.
ATTCTCCCCTTATAAGTATAACTACTCTCATATCCAAAACTACTCTCCCTTTTTGTCATGAGTGACAAAGGGCAAGTACTTCAAGTAAACATCTCGTCAACACTAGAAGAGCTAGCATCATCATCCTCCGCATTAGAAGCATTAACATCACCATCATCATCCTTATCCTCAGATACCAATGGAGAAGGAGAAGAAGCAGTAGTGTAACCACCTATGGCAGCCTGGCGTCGTGTGATATGACCAACACGGGTGTTCACTTGACACAACTCATCACTGAGAGTGTCAAGGCGAGCATCCATGCGCATAACCTGTGCCATGATGTCCTCGAAAGTCACACTGCCTGTAGAAGAAAAGGGAGCGGGTGTGGATGGAGCTGTAGAAAGGAACATGAGGGCTTTGAGAAGATCTCCAAGAGGAACAAAAGACGATGGAAACTAATTCTGGTCTCCCCACGCGATCATGCTGTTGCTCTTTTGAGTGGCTAACCACTTGTAGCAATTAGGTCGAGTATGTCCAATTGTGCCATAATGATGACATAAATGTTGCTTTTTTCTATTTTGGCTTTTAAGTATTAGGATTTTTAACGTCTTTCTTATCGAGCTTAGGGGGGGCTCCTAAGATAGATTTATCCTTGTCTATGTTCTCACTAGCTAATTCATTCTTAACATTATTGTTCTCATTTTCAACATTATTAGTAAGAGGAACAAAAACAGTAGTACTAGTAGAAGCAATACTAGGAGAAGAGAAATCATACCCTAAACCGATTCGATCGGAAGCAGATTTCTGAAGATTGAGCATCTCAACGAGCTTAGCACTTGAAGTCCTTTCCAATTGAACTCTGACTTGGAATAGTACTTGGAATAGTTCTGCCTTAAGCTTTTTGATCTTCCCAGCCAAGAAATTATTCTCAAATCTCAGTGCTCTAATAGTCTGATTGGCTTCATCAAACTTTGTAGATATTTCTTCTCGCTCAAGCTCCACATCACTAAGCTTCTTGGTGGCCAACCTATTAAACTTCTCGTGCTTTTCGAAGACCTTGTATAACTTTGCATAGGCTGTGTGAATGTCATCTTGTTCATCCATCTTCTCAAACTTAGACTCCACCAATTCCTCTTCTTTATCCACATCTTCAACAATCCCCTCAGTAGGAGTTACAGTGACCGTGAAGGCATTTAGGATTCCATCATCCTCATTATCAAAGTCATCCTCAAGTTCAGTGTCACTCAACGTAGCAGCAAATTCCTTGCTCTTCCCAATGGTCTTGAGATACGTGGGGCACTCTTGTTTCATATGACCGAAACCTTAACACCTAAAGCAGTTTGGTCCTGAGGGTACAGTGTACTGACCGCCATCCCTAGCATCCTTCTTCCCTTTGTCTTGACTCTTGAATTGCGAAGAACTGGATTGCTTTCGGTCTTTGTCAAATCCTTTCGCATTGGCATTCTTCATAAACTTCTTGAACTGTCTCGTGATATAGGATTTCATCTTAGAATCTTCATCGTTTGAAGACTCATCAATATCATTGCTCTTGGCCTTCAATGCCATGCTCTTGCTCTTGCTTGATTTCTCGATCCTTGTTAAACCTAACTCATAGGTTTGCAGATTGCCAACCAGCTCTGTCAAAGGAATTTTGTCAATATCCTTTGATTCCTCAATCACAATGATCTTGGCATGAAATCTCTCTAGTAGAGATCTAAGCACCTTTCTCATAATCTTGGGTTCAGGAATGGTTTCCCCAAGATTAAAGGCTGAGTTCACTTTGTCCTTTAGCTTGGCATAGAACTCATCGAATGACTCATCCTCCTCCATCTTGATCTCTTCAAAGCTTGTAGTGAGCCTCTGAAGTTTTGAATCCTTGACAGCCTTGGTTCTCTCATAGGTTGTTTGGAGAATAGTCCATGCTTCTTTAGTAGTTTCAGTAGAGGATATTTTCTTAAACTCCTCATTCATGACTGCACTGAATAGAGCATTCAATACTCTGCTGTTGAAGTTTACCGCCTTGATCTTAGCATCATCCTAGTCGGCTAGTGCTTCTGTAGGCTTGGTCCAGCCTATCTTCACAGCTTGCCACACTTTCTCATCTAAAGACTATAAGAAAGCTCTCATGCGTACTTTCCAGTATGCATAGTTAATGCCATCAAATAAAGGAGGTATAATAAGAGACTATCTTCTATCCATGACAAATAGGGGTCAATGGATCACACAGCAAAGATTAACCTTAATCAGAGTGTGCCTACTTTAATACCACTTGATAGGCCAAGAATGTATTGACCCCTTGTGATGAATTAATCGATTAATTACCCAAGTTTATTAATTAATCAAATTAACATACAAAATGCGTGGCAACACAAACAAATCATCAATTAAACTAAATGCAGCGAAAAATAAATTGACACGGTGATTTGTTTACGAATGGGGAAAACCTACACGGCAAAAACCTCACCGGGTGATTTTAAGGTCACCACTCCCGAGAATCCACTATTATCAAAACAAGTGGTTACAAGTAAAGGAATCCCAGTATCTCATACCAACCTACAGTTGAACCCTTACCCCAATATCCAATTGGACTTGTTTTGTAGTGACAATCTCTCCTTTTCAATGCATGACTCTCAGTACGTAACTAACCAATTGCACGAATCCTAGTAGGTGACTTAATCACCAAATCGAGAAGAATGTTAGCTGTAAAGTTCTTCAGTTCATCACACGATGAAGATTAAGAAGCTCCTTGGTCACAAAACCCTACAGTGTACAAACATAGCAGTTTCCTCAAGAAAAAGATGAACTAGGGAAAATTCTGTCTTCGGTCACAATTTGCATGAACAAGACTTTTCTCTACACTTGTGCAACTGTGCCACCTTTGATGGCCCTTAAAATAATCCTTATATATGTTTGGGGTTATGAGAAAAGAAAGCCTAAAAACATACTCACAGATTGGATGAAAAACAGTTCTGAAAAACTGAGTTTCATAAACCTCAATAGATAGCCATCTATCGAGCTAGCTGTCAAGCCATGGGCTTCAGCAGCTTTTAAATCTCGATAAATGCTAGCTGTTGAGATAGCTGTTGAGCTTTAAAATCCAACACTTCATTACTTGATTCTTGGACAGACTCGCATGGCTTTAACATTTGAATTTGAAACCTTATTTCTTGAAGCATTAAACACATCATAGATCTACATAATTACAAGTAAAGTGCGTTTTGTCAAAGGATTAGTTAATTACATAAAATATTGACATTTGTTCCTAAAATTGAATCACATATGTCCTAACAATCTCCCCATTTGGCAATCCGTGACAAAACCACAACAAACAAATGAACATATGAGAGAAGTTATAAATCACTTAACTCATACTCACTTGTTGAATATAATAAAATCTATCCTAACAAAAACTCTTGAAAAACTTTGCAAGAAGAGAGTTTATGGCAAGAAAGACTTGGACAACCTGTATTTTTGAAACACTTTAAACAAAACTCATCACGACATCTTAATGTGAAACAGAAATAATAGATTGCATACAATAAATAAGAAACATGTGTATAAAGATAGAAAAGAAACAACACATGGAGAGATAGGTGAAATAACATAAATCAATATATATATAAATGACATATAAGTACAATGTATGTCAAATGGTCACAAGACTTGTACAAGAGATAATGTATCTAAAATAGAAAGAAAAAAAAAGATACAAGAATTCTCACTACATCCCTCGTATAAACACTCCCCCTATCTCCTATACTAAACCCCCCCTATGAATATGACTACTCTCAACTCAAAACTACTTCCCCTTTTTGTCATGGGTGACAAAGGGCAAGTAAATCCAGTAGACATCTCATCAGTATCATTGCAAGAAACTTTTGAGAGAGAAAACCCTAGCCAAACACTTGAGAGTTAGAGATTGTTTAACCACAATCCTCTACATCATTTCTCTAGAGTTTCCATTTACTCACACCTCTCCATCTGTACATCCTTGAGAGGTTCTTAGCCCAAATACTTACCTCACCCATCCTGAGTGTTAAGAGAAGTTTTGGCTCTTATGGGAAGCATTGGAAGAAGCCATTGAGTGGTGGATGCAATCAAGGAGAATTGTAGGATCCGGATAACTAGTGAAGACAAGATTTCGAGAAGTCCGTTGGTAGCAGGAGCTTGGAAGGCTTAAGTACATTGGGTAGATTAGGCTTGGAGGGTCTTTTTGATATTCGTGTACTCCAACTTATTCACGAGTTGATCGATTTTGGTTTAGAGGGCCGCGAAGAGGTTTTTCGCCAAGTACTTTGATTTCCTCTTCGATAACACATCTCAGTGTTATCTTGTGTTTGCATCTTTCTTCCCTACTCTTTAAGCTTAACTTTTATCGCACTTTGCATTTGCTTATGACTTAGAGTAGTGTTCGAGTTTATTGCATTTCATTTACTCTTGTTCCACACTTAGATAAGTTAGAGTAAAAGCAATTAAGCCGTAATTTAAAATTGGGGGTCTAAACAAGCATTAGTGTTTTCACGCTAATTGAGCTTTCAAAAATGTAGAGAATATAACCCATGTGAGTTCTTGAGCCATTCATTTTTTTTAGAGGGTTATTTTCTATTGATCTCATTTTTCATTTGGAAGCACATAACTTTGTTGTTGCCTAGTCTCATTATTCTTTGATTTGGTCGAGTGCTAAGAATTCATTAATTTTATGCCACACGTGAATATGTTAAAGTCATGGATTTTGAAGAACTATCCCAATCCTTAAGAGTTGATTTTAGGCCATCTTTGTTTATTTTAAGCCTTTATTATTTTCTTTCTTGATACATTACCGTTAGTCACCCATTTGAGCCTATTATTTAGCCATTCTTTCTCAAACCCTTTCCTAAAGTGTTCCAAGAATTAGTGCAATCAAATTTTCTTATTGTTGTAAATTTGTGGTGAAATAGTTGGAAGAAAAGGAAGACTCACTAAAAAAAAAAAAAAACAAGAGTCATAAACAGAAAAGGAAAAATGTTGAAAAAAAAAAAAGAAATGTGAAAGAGGAAGAAATGGAGAATCAATTTGTTGATGAATGTTAGGACATATGTAAATCATGTTAGGAACATATGTCATTATGGAATTGGCTAATCCTTTGACAAAACACACTTTACTTGTATTTGGGTAGATCTAGGATGTGTTTAGTACTTTAAGGAATAAGAGTTCAAGTCTAATATTGAAGCCATGCAAATCTGTCCAAGAAACAAGTGAAGAAGTGATGACTCAAGAAGTGCTGGTTCGTTAAAGCTCGATAGCTCTCGATAGCTCGCAAGTAAAGAAGTGTTAATTCATTAAAGCTTGATAGCTTTCGATAGCTTGTAACAGATATGAAAATTAGTTTTTCAGATCTGATTTTCAGCCCATACTTATGTATTTGTGTAGGGTTTCTTTACTCACAATCCTAGACATATATAAGGCTTATTTTAAAGTCCGTCACATGAGAGAATACAAGGAGAACACATGCAAAAGGTGACCGATGCCTTATTCTCTTTGAAAGAAGCTACTGCGTCTTTTGCGCCTTAGGGTTTTGTAACCAAGTGCTTCTTGATCTTCATTGTTAATGAAGTGAAGAACTTTGCAGCCAACAATCTTCTTCAAGTTGGTATGTTAGTCACGTACTAGGAGCTGTGCATCTTTGGTTAGTCACGTACTGGGATCCGTGCAAAAAAAGACGGCGTTCATATATTGAAGAGTTCAGAGGTTCTGAAGTGGTAGAAGGTTTCTGCTATAAGTTCACCTACGGGAATTGTAGAGTCTAGAGACAAAGGTTTTCTACTAGATCTGAAAATTCTCTTTACTATAGTGAATTGCTTTTCAGGAAGGTTTCTCCCTAGGTTTTTACTGTGAAAGTAGTTTTTTTCATTGGTTTTCTTAGGTCATCATATCTTGTCTTATTTACTTTTCTACTACATGATTTTGACATGATATTGATGTTAGTTTGTTTTAACAAAGTTTATTCATAATAAATCTAATTAACAACTTGGGTTTAAAACTTATTAATTCTATCAACCGGGGTCTAACTTTCCCAACAATGAATTTTGAAGGAAAAAAAAAAGTGAAAGTGCAATATTCAAGAAACTAGAGAGGATAAATCAAATTTCATATACTCAAAAGTAGTTGTCGCTCTAATTATTCTTGGAAACACTTTTTATTTTTTCCTATACCCTTTGTTCTTAATTCCTCCTCTTTATCCTACATTACGTCCCAATGAAAGTCTCATTTGATCTTAAGAAAGGTATGGTTTGGATCTTACCATGACTAATTAATGTGCGTGGTGTAATATTCTTAGTGTTTGGCATCCTTTCATGAGACTATAAATGTCCTTTATTTTGCTTCACTATTCTTCATGTTATTTATATGTGAGATATTAGCCTTTGTTCTACATTATTCTGCACACATATGCTTGAGAGTGTTACACCTTTTTCAAAATGATTTTATTTGTTGAGTGTTAACACCTATGAGATTTGAGTTGAAGCATAACTTTAGATAGAAATTCAAGTCATATTTTATCTTAAGACTAAGGTTGTGTTTGTGTTGGCTAAACTATGCACACACTAAGTATTGATGGCACGTGGAATATTTTTTGTTAGGACATATGTGTTGGGGTTTATGCCCTAAAATCTAGTTTATTGGCATGACATAAATAATTAAATTGTTTAATTATATGAGACTATTTATTAATGAACTAAAGGGATATTATCTTAGTCCATGAGATGCATAGTATGTGATTTATGTGAAAAGTCACAGAAGATATAAATCACAAGTTCTTTGTAAACTCAGAATTTTAGTTCGTAGTCGGTGATGAAATTGGGCATTTCATCTGCGAAGATTATAATATATCAACTACGATGATTTGTCTTGATCATGGAAGTGGAGACTTCTAGTTGGTATGTTGATATGTTTTAAGAGTTAAGACATATTGAACTGGACTGCTGTGAGATTTATTATTCTCCTAACGACTGTCAAATGAATAATAAATCTCACGACTTCTATTTACATCAACTCTAAATCCTGAGAGAATAATGGACCTGATCATGAGATGTAGGTTACTTTGATATATCAGGAGTGAGATCTATAAGTTACGGTCAATACCTCAGTATGTTGAGCAGTCGCATTTAATGCTGATGGAACATATATTCTCAAGATGAAATTCATAGTCTTTTAACGGATATATAAAATATTCCTTTGAGATAAGTTTAATGGGTTTGGTTATTTAGAATGTTGGGCCCAACCACTTTAGTAAGGAGTTACTAAAGTATATATATTTATGAAATTGGATTTCATAAATATATATTGAATAACATAAAGGATTAAACCGGGTACTCAAGGATTAAGATGTAGTAATCTTCAAAGTGGCAGTCAATATTCATGACTTTGTATTACTATGAATATTTTAATGAAGGGGTTGTATGTACAATAAAGTCTTGGAATATAATTTATAGATAAGGCCTAGAGTGCAACTATATTTATATAGTGGTATTAAATATAGTTAATGGTAACTTTGGACTTGTCAAGAGTTGACAGAAAAGCTCAAGGCCCATTGGAGCTAGTGTCTTATTGGTCCCTTTTGGTCTCACTCCAAGCCACACACTAAAGCCCAATTGGGAAGACCCAAAATGCTAGCCCAATTAGATAATCAGTTATATATATAAGGAGAGAAACATACAGATTTTTATAAGGCTTTTTCATGAGACTTTTCATTAAGTCTTTTTCATGAGAGTTCTCATAAGGTATGAAATGTTTTTATGTGAGTGTTGGACACTCTTTATTCTCTCCTTGGAAATTGATTAAGAGACCACACATCTTGGGCATCAAGTGGAATTGGAGTGAAGATTAAAAGTCTTCCCAAGAACTTCTGATCTTTGGTTTTGAATTTCACCGCACCAAGGTACGCATTCTTGTTCTCTAATTCTGAAACTTACATAGCACATGTTATCATTTTCTAATGAAGTATATCCGTTTTTTTTCCATTGCGCACATCTATTTTTCCAACAAATGGTATCAGAGCGGTCTTCAATTTCGAATCTGTATAACATGTTTTGTGAGTTTTGGAATTAGAGATAATAGTTTCATGTTGTTAGAAGATTTTGCATTTAATTTTCTGCATGGTTATTGAAACTATGTTTTGATAAAAACTGATATTGATGTTATGATGTTGTTTAAATTTGAATTTAAGTATGTTAAATTGATCTTTAAGGCTATAGCATCAATGAATTTCAGTTTTGATATCATTTTCTAACTATCATGTTCGAATGTTAGTTGTTTGTTCAAGAAAAATCGTAGAAAACTGCCCTAGAAAATTTTTGGAAATTCGAGTTTCACGATTTTCGATCGATCGAAAATCACTTTCGATCGATCGAACAAGTCAGATGGTTGAGTTCGAATTTTTTAATTTTTTCGATCAATCGAGGGACACATTCGATTGATTGAAATCTGGGAATTCAAAAATTTTTCTAAGTGTTTTCACATGTATAAAGAGCAATGCAATGTGTGATTAGATTACACATGGTTCTAACTAAAAGACCTAATGAGATCAAAGGTATTAGTTAAATAGAACTCTTAGTCCTAAATAGTTTGGGACTTGTCTTTTAAGAAACATTCTAATGAGATTAGAATTGTTGTATGATTAAAAGTCTTTAACTTAATTTATTTTAATTAGAAGTTTTAATAAGATTAAAGCTTAATTAAAAGGTATATAGTTTCTAATGAGATTAGAATTCTTAATCAAATAAGTTAAGGATAGAGTTCTATAAAACTAATTTTTGATCCATTAGTGTTTAAGGAATCCTAAATAGTTTAGGACTTCCATTTTAGTTAGTGATTCTAATAAGTTTAGAGTCTTCAACAAGTGCAAGGTTATTAGTTGTGATGGGATCACAATTATTTAAAGAAAAACCCAAATAATGAGTGGGAGTGTTGAAATAATCCTTTTGTTAAGTTTATTGTAATGTGGATAGATACCTTGTCTTGACTTCGAGTCTTGCATTCCATGCGGAGGGTATGTACTTCACGGATTACAAGGTTAAACATTTTTGTGATTGCGCGAATGCTCATTAAGTTTTTGTGACGTGACTTAGTTATATCACATTGAATTTAAACAATTTAACACATTTAATGTGTAGGGTTAAAATTGTGATTAGATCACAATGATTTCAGGACAATCCACTTGTTTTAAAATTTCTAGTGGGAGAGAGATACAAGGGTTGGATCTCACGGCCTCCATTGTCAATTCATAGTGGTGTGAGCTAAACATCTCGTCTTGGCCTCGAGCCTTGCATTCCATGCGGAGGATGTTTATTTCATGGTACTACAAGATTGAATTTCCTGGTTTATAGTGGTTTGATCAAACACCTTGTCTTAACTTCGAGCTTTGCATTCCATGCGGAGGGTGTTTTTATCATGGTACTACAAAATAAACCTGTTAAAGGGATGAAATGTGGCTACACATGATTCTAGACAATGGTGTACACTAGACTAAGTTTGATAGTATCCTCTATGCTGAGTTCTTGCTATTATTACTTAGAGGCTAAAGAAAAAGCGACAAATTATTTTTGTTTGGTAAGAGTTACCATGATAGCATTAATAATGAGAATAATTCTCGCCTTATCATAGTGGTTGATATTCACTCTATGCTGAGGAATATTAATTGCGGGATTAGGTTGTCGTTGCACCTAATATAATATGTTTTATGGGTTCCATATTATATGGTTATGGATGCAAAATGATAATGTCCTGGTATTTATGTTCTAAGTCTCAAAATAGAGTTGTCATAAATTTTGTTCTCTAGCTACTATTTTAATTGAATCACATTAACTAAGAAATAATTTTGGACATGATGCTTAAAGGAGTTGAAGTACATATTTATGTTTTGATTCAGCATTGTCATAATTTCCTATGCATGATGCATTGATGGAAGATAGCTTATGATATGATCATAGTTTCTATTGAAATGCTAATATGCTACATTGGCTTCTTTCTCAATTGTACTATAGCATGAGATGCAAGAGATAGTACAAAACTTAGGCTTTATATTAAGTCTAAATGAGATGTTTGGTATGAAATATCGTGTTACTAGACGATATTCGATATAAATCATATTGAGTGCTAAGAAAAGCTTAAGGAGTTCCAATTCTATGTCATTTTATGAAAATATTTTAATTTTAAAATGAATTGGAGTTCTTGGATGTAGAGATTAATTGTTAATCTCATATGGATATGATCCACAAGTCCTTGTTAGAATCATTGATCAATTCAGATTGTTTTGAAAATAAATTTTTTTTTTTTTTTTTTTTTTGAATTGATGAGTGAGTGCTACACAACGGAAGACATCCTAAAAGCTAAGGCTAAGATCAATATGATTTAATTCGAATTCTTAGCCTAAACCGAAAGGTAAGGGTGGTGAGAAGAGGAATTATAATACCAAACAGTTGGACAAGTTAGTTGTCCTAGTAGTTGCCAAAAGGAAATTAGACTCAAAAGTATGACCAAAGGAAAGTGTTTCTGGTTTGGTTAAACTAAGCTTTGTCCATGATTGTTTTCTAGATGGAGATTTACATTTTTTATTTTTAAAGAGAAAGTTTCCATCCTTTGGTATTGTATGTTTTGGCACTTATGTTTAGATCTTATTAATCTAAATGATATTCAAGATTGGTGAAAGATGGGCTTTTAGAACCATTATTATGTTATATTCCTAATCTATGAATTCTATTTAGAGGATAATATGATCTAGGACTCCTTTATTGTAAACGAATATAGTGTTAAGTTAGTGCATACATGAAGGAGGAATAAGACTCTTTTAGAAATAGTAAAGTACATGATAAGTATTTCCATTTGTTTATTTCTTTTGGAGATATACTCTAATAATTACAATACATTTTCTAAAATTGATTTCAAAAGTTTGTTCCTAAGACATTTGTCAAATTGTGGATTGGGTGAAAACCTAGTATATGATACTTCCACTTTTGGAGATGTCCAGCACTTGTGCTAGAAAGGAAGTCTGACAAATTGAAATCAAAAGGTAGAAAAATGTGTATTTATGAAGGGTATCCAAATGAAATTGCATAAGATTATTTTGGTAGTCATAAAGAAGACAAGATGTTTGTAAAGTACAAATACAAAGTTCTTACAAGATGTTTGTAAAGTACAATTACAAAGTTCTTGATGATGACTATTTGAATAATCTTAAAGAAATGTTCTAGAAGAAAATGTCAGAATTTTTGTAAGACAACTATAAAGAACATTTAGAAATGAGATGGTTGTATTATATACACCACAAGGTATTATTCTATATATATATATATATATATATATATAACTAGTACACCGGTACAATATCGTAGTGGGAGGATTGTAAATTCATACTTTTGGGATAAACTTTTGAAGTTATTCCAGAAGGATATGAATTTGATCCTCGGTCCTACGTAGAGGCAATAGATAATATGAATATGAATTATTGGATCAAGGTTATGTGAATAGAATTAGATTCTATTTAAAGTCTAGAACTTGTAGAGGTGCCTAAAGGCATTGAGCCTATTGTTCTCAAATAGGACTACAAGGAAATGAGATTGATAGATTTGAAGGTACAAACCTTCAAAGTGAAGACTAGTAGCGAAAAGATTTATTCAGAAAGAAATGGTTCAACTATGAAAAGATTTTGTCCCTAATAGTCAAGTTTGAATCTATCTAGATTCTCTTATCCATTATATTTCATTTGGATGAAATATGGTAATGGATATCAAGAAAGCTTCATCTAGTAGCAATCTTGAGGAAGACATCTATATGATGTACCTAGACTTGTACATAGCAAAGAACCAAGAGTGATTAGTATGTAAGTTGCTTAAATTCCATTTATGGACTAAAGCAAGCATATGAATCATAAAATATCATCTTTGATCAAGCAATCAAATTGTTTGATTTTGATCAAGTATTAAAAGGCCTTAGGTGTGTAAAGCTATATAGAATAATAAATCTCTTAATGTATGTTGATGACATTCTATCATTTAGAATGATGTAGAGTTATTGTCATCAATAAAGTTTTGTTGTCTAAGTCCAGTTTGATATAAAGTACTTGGGAAAGACTAGTCACATCCTAAGATTTAAACTTTGTTAAAATTCAGAAATTAGGATGTTAGGTCTATCTCAAACTGCTTAAATAGATTAGATTCTAGCCAAGTATAGCATGTAATACTTCAAGAAATGATTCTTTCCTTTTAATTTTGAAGTTTCTTTATAAAGGATTATGGTCCTTAGATATATAAAAGGAAGAGCATATTAAGATGGTTCCTAATATCATGGATATAGGGAAGTCTTTATGCTATGCTATATACTAGGCTAAATATCTATTTTGTGGTGGGCATGGTAAGCAAATATCAATTGAATCAAAGATCACTTAATTTAGTGGGAGTAAAGCATATACTCATATATCTTAGGAGAATGAGGGATTATGTGCTTATCCACAGAAGTGAAATTTTGATAGATACTGGATGTACAAATACTGACTTGTAGTTTGATTGTGATTCATGAAGTTGGACTTCAAGTTATGTGTTCATCTTAGGTGGTGAAGATACACATTAAGCGTAAGTATTATCTCTTTAGAGAGATATGAGTACTTGAGGAGTAGTAGTAGATAAGATAATTTATGTAATAAATCTGACTGAAACTTGTTTCCAAGTCTTGCCTTAGAGTGACTATGAATTACTCTAAAAGGGAGATAAATGTCGGACATATGGTAAATTGTCTTTGAGGGCAAGTGGGAGATTGTTGGGGTTTATGCCCTAAAATCCAGTTTATTGGCATAACATAAATAATTAAATTGTTTAATTATATGAGACTATTTATTAATGAACTTATGGGATATTATCTTAGTCCATGAGATGCATAGTATGTGATTTATGTGAAAAGTCACAGCAGATATAAATCACAAATTTTTTGTAAACTCAGAATTTTAGTTCGTAGTCGGTGATGAAATTGGGCATTTCATCTGCGAAGATTATAATATATCAACTACGATGATTTGTCTTGATCATGGAAGTGGAGACTTCTAGTTGATATGTTGATATGTTTTAAGAGTTAAGACATATTGAACTGGACTGCTGTGAGATTTATTATTCTCCTAACGACTGTCAAATGAATAATAAATCTCACGACTTCTATTTAAATCAACTCTAAATCCTGAGAGAATAATGGACCTGATCATGAGATGTAGGTTGCTTTGATATATCAGGAGTGAGATCTATAAGTTACGGTCAATACCTCAGTATGTTGAGCAGTCGCATTTAATGTTGATGGAACATATATTCTCAAGATGGAATTCATAGTCTCTTAATGGAGATATAAAATATTCCCTTGAGATAAGTTTAATGGGTTTGGTTATTCAGAGTGTTGGGCCTAACCACTTTAGTAAGGAGTTACTAAAGTATATATATTTATGAAATTGGATTTCATAAATATATATTGAATAACATAAAGGATTAAACCGGGTACTCAAGAATTAAGATGTAGTAATCTTCAAAGTAGCAGTCAATATTCATGACTTTGTATTACTACGAATATTTTAATGAAGAGAGTGCATGTACAATAAAGTATTGGGATATAATTTATAGATAAGGCCTAGAGTGCAACTATATTTATATAGTGGTAATAAATATAGTTAATGGTAACTTTGGACTTGTCAAGAGTTGACAGAAAAGCCTAAGGCCCATTGGAGCTAGTGTCTTATTAGTCCCTTTTGGTCCCACTCCAAGCCACACACTAAAGCCCAATTGGGAAGGCCCAAAAAGCTAGCCCAATTAGATAATCAGTTATATATATAAGGAGAGAAACATACAGATTTTTATAAGGCTTTTTCATAAGACTTTTCATTAAGTCTTTTTCATGAGAGTTCTCATAAGGTATGAAATGTTTTTATGTGAGTGTTGGACACTCTTTATTCACTCCTTGGAAACTGATTAAGAGACCACACATCTTGGGCATCAAGTGGAATTGGAGTGAAGATTAAAAGTCTTCCCAAGAACTTCTGATCTTTGGTTTTGAATTTCACCGTACCAAGGTACGTATTCTTGTTCTCTAATTTTGAAACTTACATAGCACATATTATCATTTTCTAATGAAGTAGATCTATTTTTTTTCCGCTGCGCACATCTATTTTTCCAACAATATGTATTTCACATGTTAGGAACATACATCAACATTTTATATAATTGGCTAATCTTTTGACAAAACGCACTTTACTTATGTTTGGATAGATTTAGGATGTGTTTAATGCTTCAAGAAATAAGGTTTCAAGTTCAAATGTTAAAACCATGCAAGTCTGTCCAAGAATCAAGTGTGAAAAGTGCTGTTCATTAAAGCTCAATAGCTAGCTCGATAGCTAGCATCTATCGAGACTTAGAGCTGTCTGAATCCCGTGGCTCAACAGCAGCTCGATAGATAGGTATCTGTCGAGATTTATGAAATTCAGATTTTCGAGTCTGTTTTTCATCCAATTCGTGATTATATGTTTGGGCTTTCTTTTCTCACAACCCTAAACATATATAAGGATTATTTTAAGGGCCGTAAAAGGTTAGACAAGTTGCACAAGAGCACAATTGCACAAGTGTGAAAAAGAGTGTAACCGGAAACCTAGTTTGCCCTAGTTCTTCATTCTTTTCAAAATGAGAGAATTTCAGTACAGAACAAGTCCAATTAAGTATTGGGGTAAGGGTTCAACTGTAGGTTGGTATAAGGTACTAGGATTCCTTTACTTGTAACCGCTTATTTTGATAATAGTGGATTCTCGGGAATGGTGACCTTAAAATCATACGGTGGGGTTTTTGCCGTGTAGGTTTTCGCCATTCATAAACAAATCATCGTGTCAATTTAATTTCCGGTGCATACTTAATTTAATTGGTGATTTGTTTGTGCTACCACGTATATTGCATGTTAATTTGATTAATTAATAAACTTGGTTAATTAATCAATTAATTTATCATAAGGGGTCAATACGTTTTTGGCCTATCATCTTTGGTAGTTGTTAGTATTTTGACCTTTGATTAACTATTTCTACTAAAGTAATAAATTTTTGTTATTTTGTGTCCTTGTTTCGAATTGCTTAAATTGCTAAGGACTAACAATGAGCTGGTTGGAGAGTGTGATAATAGTTTAATTTTACATATTTATATTATTATTAGAAAGAATTATCATACTTATTTTGAGTTAATTCATGCATTTTATATTTGGTTTTGGAATAATGTTGAATGATCAATTTTATGCTTAATTAAATTTTAATGCGTGAATTTGTCTTTTGTAGGAAAATGAAATTAAATGAGCGGATTTGTACAAAGAAGAAGGCTAATGGACTTTACTTTTACAAGGGCCATAATGAAGTCAAAGTAGGCCAACCCAATGAAATTTGAGTCCAATTGGAACAAGGAATCAAAGGAAATTTGCATAAAATCTAAGTCCAATTAGGACTAGGATTCCAGCTTGTACACCAGTTAGTATTTGGGGTATAAATTTTGGCTCAGATGTGCAATCGAGATGATTCATATTGGGCTAGAAAGTTAACTTAAAGGGCTACAATTTTGTAGTTTACCAAAAGTATGAATTCTGAAGTTAAATGGGCCAAAAACGTCAGTTAAGTGAAGCCTAAAAACCTGGGATTTTCTCCAAACGGGAATTCAATTTGTAATAGGATTCCTTGACCTATTTAAAGGCTCTTTAGGATAAAATTCAGGGGAGAGATGCAGTAGAACATAATTTAGGTTTCCTTATAGTTTCTTTATAGTTTTTAGAGTTTTATTTGTGTTATGACTTGCTAGAAGCCTTGCTAAGGCAAGGGGTGAAACTCAACCCTTTATTGGTATACTCTTAACAATTATTTATTGATTTTAATGCTTATATTTTTATGTTTTTGATTGATTTACTCATCTAGAAAAGTGTTTAGTTTTGTATAATTCTTTGATTTATCGTAGACTCTGGGCACGTTAAATGCTTAGTATTCCCTGTGAACTAATTCACTAGTTTTGTTTTGCCTAAAATCAATCAATTTCATAAAACTACTTTAGACAATTAATTCTTGAGTTTTTATTGTTAAATAATCTGACGAAGGTCATCCTTCGAATGAATTTTAGTTGAGTTATAAAATAAATATTGTTAAGACTACCAATAGATGTGTTGTGTATGGATCCCTAAATCTTAACGCCTTAATATATTGTTATTTTCTCTCAATTTAAATTAACTTTACTAAACCATCAAAAATATCTTCAATTAAACTTAATTATTTTATTTTTATTCTCTTGTGGTTTGTCAATCAATTCTCTTTTTCCTGTGGATTCGACCTCGAACTTACCGAGTTATTACTTCACAACAATCCTATACTTGGGAGCATTATTTAAGTCATAGCATGGACTCTGAATACCCTAAGCCCACTTAGAGTGGTGGAGTTAGGTTAGAAGGCCCAATACGATTAATTTGTTTAGAGTTATGGGTTCCGAAGGTGAATTTTTATGCAATCTTGTGGTCTAATTGCTAAGTCTACGGTAAAAAGTTGAAAAAATTATTCAAGAGAGACTAAGTTGGGAATTAACACTTCCTTGGATCTGGCCGAAGAGCAAATGCTTATATTGAGTTCAAGTTTCAGATACAGGATTATACCACTCAGTTCTTTTGTTTTCTTTTAGTTTCTTGTCCTTCCTATTTGGAGGGGCTTCCTTTCCTTATATAGTCCATTGGATTGCATCCTAGTCCTCCACTTGTACAGCTAAGGGCCTTCCTTTGGATGTTTGTCCCATCAAAGCTGTGCTGGAGGTAGTCAATTGTGCTACAAGCTGTGTGACTACTATTCAGGCATCATTTCTTCATTGATGCGGCCATCTGAGTTGGTACAGTGCATTAAATACAGAGGTGATAGCTACTTTATCTGGATATTTCCTCTCTTTTTTGCTTACACGTCTCTTCCACCTTTCTCGGTTTCTTGTTTTCTAGTACAAGCGGCTTGCTCGATAATTCCCGAGGAACGCTTGCTCCTCGGGCTCCTTGAGAGGCCAGCCTCTTCATCTTTCCTCCTCGGGCTCTAATCCGTGTGTTGGGTTAGGATTGATGTGCAAGTGGGCCTTTTTTCCTCCTCGAGCTGAGCTCACGGGCTCTATTTCATACTCGACCTCACCCCTCCTACAATCAACATATATATATATATATATATATATATATATATATATATATATATATATATATTATAACACTTATATTAAAAAATTTAGTATTATTTTTATGGGTACTATGAGAATTATTTATAGTGAATTTGGAATATAATTAAACATTTATATGAATTGTGATAATTTTTTGAAAAGTTGATAGAACAGTTTTTTTAGAAGGTATAAAACATTTAAAACCAACCCGACCAAAAAAAAAAAAAAAAAAAAGAATATGAATGTCTTTCACATGAGTCCAAATCTTCTGATTCACTTTCTATGTTCCACTTTCTATGTTCTACCAATAAAACTTACCGCATATCAACCTATTTGATTAAATTCTATTATTATGACTTTTCCTATTTTAACTATCTAAAATAAAATAAAAAAGCCAACACCTCCCCCCACCATCACCCTACTACCAACCAACCTTCGCTGATGTTGGCCACTAATACCGTCAATATCACTGGTCTGAACCGTTTTGAATTTTCTCTACTTCACTTCTTGCAGGGACGGCTTTCTAATTCGCCACTCCTTTTATTCTATTTTTTGTTTTATTGAGAGTTTATTCCTTTCATACTTAGATCTGATTTCTAGTTTATCAGTGTTTGGTTTTTACTATTATAAACCCACATCTCGTGGCCCGCTCAAACGCCAAATCCACCATATCTAGAATCTAAAATCTAGAATAAGGACTTAGACGTATCTGAGTTATGCCAGCAATTGAGACTTCAGGAAATAGTGCTTAAAAAGCTTCCACCCAGACCAATTTCATTTTCATGCCTTAACCTGAACGACTCCATCCTCCATCCTTAAGTACTGGAATGGAGTTACTGCAAAGAACGAATAGGGGTGCCAGTGTCTTTCTTGGCAAACCTAGCTTTTACTATTGATAATCAGAAATGACCCACCGGGCCCATGCGGAAACCCGTCTTTCTAACCCAAGCAAAAATATCATAAAATCCTAACAACAAAGAAAAACCAATTTATTGAATTAACCAAAGACAAAACAAATCAAAAAGAAAGATAAAGTCATCCAAAATGGGTTTTGTTCACAGAGAAGTAATCCAGGCAACAGTGGTTGTCGGTGACCGAAGATGTTGATGGCATCGGTGGCCAGGACTATGGTGGTGGTAGTAGGAGGTGTTGGGCCTTTTTATTTTATTTAAGAGAGTTAAAAGTAGGAAAAGTCATAATAATAAAATTTAATGAAATAGATTGAGATGTGGTATGTTTTTATCGGCGGCGTATAAAGTGACAAAAAAAAAAAGTGAGATAACACGGGGTTACGGTGGCATGCAATTAATTTTGCATGGAGTGAAAGTAGACGAAATCGGAGGGCTTTCATTTTTTAAGTTCCTACTTGGACCCCATAAAATAAAAAATAAAAAATAAAGTTCCCAATTGGACTTTTTTAATTTATTTTTTCCCCCAATTGGATTATTAAATTTCCAATCATGGCGTATAAATATTGAAAACACTCTTCCAAGACAAAAACTATCTTTACTACAATATATATTTATATATATATCTGTTTGCACGTGTTAAGTCTGTAACTGATCTGTTAAGAAAGCTGTATTTTTATTTTTATTTTATTTTTTTTTTTTGAGAATGAAGAAAGCTGTATTTGGTTACACGAAGATAGAAATAAAAGAGAGGTAGAGAAAGAGCCAAGAGAAAAGAGAATGCAAAGGGAAAAAGGCAAACACTGTATTCAGTGAACTGAAGATTTACAAGACCAATCTATTCTCTATGAGAAGAGATGATATGCTGTGCATACAGCAAGACGCTCATAGCTTGGGAGTTACATGTGTAACTACTAAAACCACCGATTTTATCACCTACAGCGCCAGTGTGTTGTGAGGCACTGTATATTTCATGTGCCGATAGATTAGTCCTTTAAGTTTCCACGTAGGTTTCGATCACAAGGTCAACCCTTCTGTTGTGGTTTACAAAATTTGCGAGTAGAAGGGGGACTCGTGTTTTTGAGCTTATCTTGTGGTTGGTTATATGCATGTGATACAATACAGTTTAATCCTTTCAAGCTAATAACCCTTTGTTTGTCGTTTACAAAATTTGCCCCTAGTGTGGGAGCAACCCTTTCCAGACAAAATCTACCCCTAGTATAGGGGAGAGAATTTTTGGCAGAGCTACGAAGAAAATTTTATTCAGGCTCATGCAAACTAAGTATGATTAGCAAGGGTAGTAAAATTATAGATAATAGTGGACCCATATACCAGACTAAGTTCTTGTACGGTTCTACCTACAAACTACAGCTATGTATTTAATCATCATATTATGCTTGCAACATCATCACTTTTGATGTGTTTCATTCTCAATTTCTTTCTCGATTTTCTGAAAACATATTTTCCTTCATGTGTTTTTCCTAACAAAGGCGTACAATAAACGAAATCCGTTTGCTTTTATGAATGATTTATAATAGATATTTTAAGATACTGCAATATGTGCGCAGTGGAATCCATGTCTATTGGACTACAATGTTCATCTAAACACACACACCCACACACACACACACATATATATATATATATATATATATAATTCATTCTTGAATCTTGAATGATGATTAACCAAAAGGCATATAGGTATTTAGAATATAGAATTGCACTAGGCTGTTGCAACTTTAAACGGAAAAAGTTTGTATGCTTTATTTTGATGATAGTATATGATACGCAATAGGAGTTTCCACACGATTGAGCAATATATATGACTCAATGTTAGAAAATATATCATCCTGTGTGGC
Source organism: Quercus tomentella (assembly GCA_028535165.1). Classification (NCBI taxonomy): domain Eukaryota; kingdom Viridiplantae; phylum Streptophyta; class Magnoliopsida; order Fagales; family Fagaceae; genus Quercus; species Quercus tomentella. The sequence continues at coordinate 77,987,553 of JAPQVY010000155.1, forward strand.
GCAATTAGGACTTGATGGCAAGGACTATGATTCAGGAACCAAGGCTAGGTCATGCCTTTGGTTCCAAATCTTCTTCAAATTAATGATCTATTTGGATTGAGAAGAAGGGAGGGAGAATAGAGCAGATTTGGCCCAAAATTAGTCTATTTTTAGCCAACTCTACTCTATTCTTCTCCACTCCCCTTCCTTCCCCCTTCCATCCAAACAAGCCTTAATAGATCTCAAAAATGAGGAAAATAATTAAGTTATAAACTTATTTTCAAAATTTTATATAAACTATTAACGTGATAAATAATTATTCTTATATAAAAAAGTAATGTCAATGATTGACTCATATGAAAAATTAATAAAAACTTATTATATCAATAATTTATTAAAATATCATAAAATAATTTGTATCAATAGAATTACTACTCTATCTCATGATAATGTCAAAAATAACAAGATTGCAGCTTGGTTACTTGTATTGTGTAATGTGTAGGTACTATAGTAGTTCTTACTGGTTAAATATAGTTTCACTCATAACATAATAGAGAATAAAAATACACAACTAGCATTCCACCCACTCATTCATAATCGTAGGAGTAGGGTCATTGATCCAGAAAACAAGGAAAGGAAAAATAAAATAAGGCAAAGCAACAACAACAGCTTCAACAACAAACGTAGGAAAGATACGAACCCAAATTAAGTCATCATGCAAGTCGAACGAGGAGGGACGACTGCATGCATGTCTCATGCATGTGAGTCATCACGTTTTTCTTTTTTTTTTGCTGGCCCGGTAGTATTTTTGTTAGCTTTGGCTGACTTGTATATTTCTCTTGGATCGTCTCCTACATCATTTGAACCCCGGGCAATTTCAGCCGCACCTGGCCCTCGGTTGACTTGTATATTTTCTCTTGGATCGACTCCTGCATCATTTGGACCTCGGGCATTTTCAGCCGCACCTGGCCTTTGGTTGACTGGTATATTTTCTCTTGGATCGACTCCTGCATGATTTGGACCTCGGGCATTTTCAGCCGCATCTGGCCTTTGGTTGACTGGTATATTTTCTCTTGGATCGACTCCTACATCATTTGGACCTCGGACATTTTCAGCCGCATCTGGCCTTTGGTTGACTTGTATATTTTCTCTTGGATCGATTCCTACATCATTTGGACCTTGGACATTTTCAGCAGCACTTGACCCTTCATGGTCACTTTTTGGTGTAGTAGAGGATTTGGCTTCACCAGTAACAGGGGGAGGTTCAGGTTTAGGATCTTGATCCTGCTTTTTAGGGGCCATTAGACTTTTACTTCGCTTGAAGATAGAAATGATCACATTGATGATCCCCTTTTATAAATTGTTAAACACCTTCACTGCTTACCCATTTCTTTAAAGATTTAACCCAATTAACAGACAACACCAACCATTTGAATATTCCTTAAGGGTGTGTATGAGATTTGCTTATTTTGTTAAAATTGAAATTTTTTTGCTGACAGCACTATAAATAAAGGTAAAAGTTAGCTGAAATAGTATAATGAGACTCATGAATAGTATCAAAAAGGGCAGTGGAACCCATGAATAGTAACAAAAATAAGCTGAATAGTAAAATAAATTGACAAAATTAATCATGTCAAATAGACATTTGGCAAAGATTATTTTTGCTAACTTATTTTACTATTCAGCTTATTTTTGCTACTATTCATAGATCTCACTGCACTTTTTGGTACTATTCATAAGTCCCACTGTACTATTTCGGCTAACTTTTGCAATTATCTACAGTACTTTCATTAAAAAGTTTTCAATTTTAACGAAATAAATAAATCCCAAACGGAGTGTAAGTGTGTGTTTGGCTCCAGCTTAAAAAATTAGTTTATTTTAATATTCAGTTTATTTTTACTACTATTCATGGGCTCACTACACTTTTTAGTACTATTTATGAGTCTCACTATATTATTTTAGCTAACTTTACATTTATCTATAGCACTTTCAGTAAAAAATTTTTAGTTTCAAAAAAATAAATTGATTTCAAAAAGACCCTAAACATGGGAATTTTAACTCTCACAATCGTTGATATATACTATATATACTTAATATTCATAATTTGATACACAATGTCCACATTTTTTTTTTATATCCATGTTTAAAATGTTCAATAAGTCATGTAGAGTTGTAGGAAAATGTATAATAAAGAGTGTATTGTAACTTAGGTGTCTTATCTTTTTATTCAAAACATAATAATATCGGAGGATCCAGCATAAAAGTAACTTATTGAGTATGGAAGAAATAAAAGAAAAAAGAAAATAACTCACATATGACTCAATTTTTTCGGCATTTACTGGATAAATAAACTGAGGTGTCTTATCTTTTTATTCAAAACATAATAATATCGGAGGATCCAGCAAAAGTTGATTTTTATTTTATTTTATTAATTTTTTTTTTCCAGCAAATCTTCCTTATTTTGTGGTTTTATTTAAAACAAATATTTTTCACTAGTCACGGTCACAATGCATTGAGTAACACTACATCCAAAGTATTTTAACAACAATTTTACAATAAATTATTGGTAGTAAACTGTTATTTTATGAAAATGTTGTAAATATAGCAAGGGCAAGATTTAGGTATAGTACTTAGGTGTTATTCCTTAGGTTTTCCCATTAAGATTCTACCATATGGATTTTTTCTCATGGGATGAAAGTGTATTTTTTAATTAAGTAGCCACATGACTGAATCTTAAGAGAGAAACCTAAGGAATAACACCTAATATACTATACCTAAGTTTTGTACATATAGCAATTACTCCAATGCATTCTCTTATTATGTCCACTCTGTGAACCAGTTATCAAGTAATTTTATTTATTTATTTTGGAATTTATATTGGTTTGATTAATAATAAGAAAATAAAATAATTCTAATTAAGAAGAAATTATAAGTAATTAGATATGATAGTCTCTATATATAAATAGAGTGGCTTTGTCTCTATGTTTGAGTTTGGAGACAAGGGTTTCTCTAGTGTGTTAGTGTGAAAGCATGTTTGGGTAAACTGAGGATTTCAGTTTACTTTATACTTGTGAGATTTTTTTAGTGCGGCTAAAGTTTTTATCATCAACAGCGAATTTTGAGATGTAAGGAGCGAGAGGTTATTGAGATGGGATATAACAAGTGCTTACGAAATGGTCACATCACTTGTGATTGTCCAAATCGCAGGTACATCTACTTGCTTTAATTATAACTGAAAGAGCAACTAAATGATGATAAAGTTAGCCAATAACAATCATTTTTCACTTGTTACGTGACTTGTGTGTGGCTAAATTAGAAGAAGAGAGTGATACCACTTTTGAAGCCTCAAGTGAAATTTTTTAATGTTCTTGATATTGACTGTAATGCTGAACCAACTTTCAACAAATACCTTGATGAGAATTATGAATGGCTCATGGAATTGTAAAAGATAAACGTAAAGCCATGATACAAAGCGAGCACAACAATCCACAACGTTAGCGATTGACACCCAATAACTAGTTTAGTCTTGGAGGGTGTTTGCTTATTTAATTCAAGAGTTGGGTTCCACTGATTTCCTCGGCAATGATCAAATCCTCACAAGATCCGACTACATAAGGTATAATGATTTTAACTTGGACGATTATAGTGGAGTTAGCTTTCAAGTGGCTGCCATAGAAGGTGTTTAACCTATAACTTATAAGTTCTCTTTGTGTTAATGGATTAGTAATTAGAGCGAGTGTCATGTTTTCTTGATCTTATCTGAGGAAATTTATGAAGTCTTCGGCAACAATTTGACAAATAGGTCTCGCGGCAATAAAGGAGATGATCGATGTTAATCTGGGCAAAAATTAAGAACATAATATTAGGACACTAATCTATCACGTTTTTTAGTGTCTTAGCCTCATGATAAAGAGCAATTATCATGAAGTGGACGTCAAAATTAGAAATTCTATCACATCTATCAAAAAGTATGAAAGTTCAAAAACGTGTATAAACACTTTTGAACGTTTAGACCCCCAAATTACAACTTATCCAATTCAAGCAATATGTCAAACAACTAGTGTGCGGAAACTTAACATATGCTATAATATGGAATAGGTAAAAACTATCTAAGCCAAAACAAAATATAATCCACAGCAGATAATAAAAAGGCAAAGATAGAGAGGAAGGAAGATGCAAACACAAGGACAACACGCGATGTGTTATTGAAGAGGAAACCGAAGCCCTCGGCGTAAAACCTCTCCGCCGCCCTCCAAGCGGTAAACAATCCACTAGAAAATACAGTTGGGATACATGGACAGCAATAGACCCTCCAAGCCTAATCTACCCAGTGCACCTAAGCCCTCCAAGCTTCTTGCTCCAACGAGGTTGCGCCGAACCTATTTCTTTTCTAGCTTCCCGGATTCCGCTACTAGACCGTAGCATCAACCAATAAAGATTGGTTCCTTCCTAACTGCTTCCCAGAAATCCAAACAGCTGTCTCACAGTGATGATGATGGTGAGAACCAGGTTTGGTATAATGGCCTCTCAAGAATTTGGCTATGGAGAGGAAGAGAGATAAGGAATTTGAAGAGACTCTAATGTATAGATTGTGGGTGAATCAATCTTGTTTTTCTTTAGGGTTTCTCTCTCAAAATTCTCTCTGGAAGCTCTCTCACAATCGTGGGTAAAAGGGGTATTTATACTGAAGTGGGAGAGGAATGTGAAACGTCAGGGTTTACAAAACAGGGGTGGCTTGCGGCTTGACCTCGCGGCTTGACTAAGTCGCGAGATCCAGTCGCGAGATAATCATATGCCCAGTTGTCCTGTTTTGTCCTGTAGTGCTCCAGCTTGCATGACTGTTCACCTTCCAGCATGCTTGGCACGTGTGCTGCGTCTGGCGGCTTGCAGCCGCGAGTCACCCGCGAGTCTCTGTTTTCTTGCACACTCTTGAGCAATCTTCACTCTATCTCACTCACTACCCTTACATCAAACCCACCTAAATACAGGTTTACTAAATGCTGAATTACAAGCAAATTTGGCACGGAATAAAGCCAATTAGATGGTTGAATAAATTCAACCTTACAATCTCCCCCTTTGGCTATTCCGTGACAAAACCCTAAAACAGACTCTAGACTTAACATGTGAGTTGGGAACAGTTGAACAAAAGCTCACTCACACCTAACTCTAGAAGCTGTGAAGCACTTGAATCATATGAACATAATACTCCTGAAACACAACAATACACCATGATCATTGTAGGCAGAAAATCATAACATGCATATGAAACAGACAATATGTGATTAAGCAAAGATGGAGTTAAGAAACAAATCATGGCTTGATCAACCAAGTGAACACCACAAGGTAGTGAACACAGTGCTCATTCACACTTGGAATGAACACAAGGACATATAAGTTAACAAGCACAAGGCAAGACACTTGTATGTTCAACACTCAACCAATGCATAGTACACAAGGTATATGCATCTAGGAACAATCCTACAAGGGCACAAGAGTGACAGTACATAGATCAAAATGCAAGACATTTAGATTAAAGTACTGATTTCAACATAGCATAAAGGCTGCATAAAGCAAGGTACATACCATAAAGCCTACAAACATATGCATAAAACAAAAACCCTAAAAATCCTGAATAACAGCATCAAAATAACACTAAATACTCAAAACATAAGCATATATAAACAAAATCTCTGATTTTGACAACTTTGACAACTCCCCCTCAACACATTACTCCCCCTTAAGAGCTGCTTTACTGCTTCTCATCATCAATGTCATTAACAACAGAAAGAAACATAACATTCTCCCCCTTTTTGACCGGAATGGCCAAAGGGTCACTGTTCATGCTGGGTGGTGAAGCTGTCAAGTTTTGCAGACAAAACATCAATCTGGTCCTACATGGCTCTCATTCTCTCAGAGTGCTCAGTCTGGACTACTCTGATCCCATCAAGTCGTTCCAGAATGATTTGGAAAGCATCTGGAGGTGTATCTGAAGAAGTTGATGCTCTAGACCTTTTGCTACTCCTCCTGGGTGTTGAGGTTGATGCATGCCCTGCTACCTCTGCTTCAGTCTCCATTGGGACACCCTCTCCTTCATCACCTTCATCTTCTTCTCCTGGAAGTCTAACACTTATCCTTTTGCAGGTAAGCTTGTTAATTGCAGAGGGTGTGGACATGGGACTGATGTCTTGAGGGATTGGAACACCCTTTCTTCTAAAAATCCTCATTAGCAAACTGGGAAAGATCAATTTTGGCCTAGAGGTTGTTCTTGTCTCATCCACAATGGTGTCATATATGTGGGAACTTATGTCAATGAAATTCTTTTCTTTAAGATCCATCAGAAAGATTGCTCTAGCACAGTTGATTGTAGTCAACTTCTTTATGGGATAGAGGTTAAACATCATGATTATTGTTAGGCACCTCATGTCCACTGGAAAGGCAGTGGTATTCAAACATTTCCTTTCTCTCTGCCCACCTATCCTTTGTTGAACTGTTTCAATAGAAACACTCCTATCCTTGTAATTGATAAATTCCTGATCTTCTAAATCTTCAAGCCCTAGCACATCATCTATGACATGTGCATCCAAAATGAATTCTTTACCTCTAACCCAGCAGTTTAACTCATTCTCCTTTATCACAGCATTTGAATAAAATTCCCTAATCAGGGGTTCACATACTACAAGGAAATCACTCAGAAGCTTTTCCCATCCTCTTCCTTCAAAACAGCTGGGGATAAAGGATTGTCTTAAGTCTTCCAAATCTACAAATCTTTCTTGAATAATTCCTGCTTTCAAGAAGATATCCTTGTATCTCTCAAAGTGATGAACTGACCTAAACAGTTTAGAATCCATTTTCAATCTTTTGTCAGCCTTCTTTGCAGGAGTTTTCTTTTTCGGAGGTGAGGGAGCCATCTGTGAACAATCAGAAGAGGCCACAACAGCATAGAACAATATATGTGTGAACCGAGTCAGTACCATGTAATTAACAAAGAGATTACAGCCACACAGATGAACTTGCACACTTAAACAATAAGCTACTTAGAGCAACCACATGGATAAACAAGCCAAAAAAAAAAAACACAAGAACAACATGGAGAAACTATCCTAAAGGCAGATATATGTCAATGAGACATATAATGGAAAAATGATATGACACACAATCAGCATTTTGAAACTAGCAGATGCTCCCAACAGATTAACACAATAGAACATGCACATCATCAAACGGAACATTTTGAGAACAACTCAACAGCTCAATATCAGATAAAATAAAAGACACACTTAGCTAAGCACAGGATGAAGACAACTAAGAACAAAACAAACTTTAGCAACATCATCAGCAAGCTAAGCATGAACAAAGAGCAATAGCCGAAACACAAACCCATTTCTAAATCATAAACATATGCAAAAAAATCAAGGGGAAAAGCACAAAATCAAGTAGAAATGAGTTCAAAACTGAAAACCCATACCTCTGACATGAAGAATTTGAGCAGAAAATATGCAACAATGGAGATTGAAAATGGGAGCACGGAGTGTTTGGGAAGGAGATATTTTAGAGAGAAGATGAACAGTTCACAAATGTTCGAGGGAAAAACTGGAAAACGCTTTTAAAAACTGTCCCTATTTTTGCCAAACACGCGTTTTTCGCGACTGAGGTGAGTCGCCAGGTTGAGCCGCCAAGACCCTCAAAGGAAAAATTTTGAAAAAATTTTTCTAAGTGTTTTTCGCGACTGGAAGGTCTACCCGCGAGGGAGTCGCGAGATGAGCAACGAAAATCTCTGAATAACCTCGCGACTGGACCTTTCACTCGCGAACAAGTCGCCAAAATGGACCCGCGAACATGCGACTGAGGCTCGCGACTTGACATACCTGTGACTAAGCCGCCAAAACAGGGCAAAACTGGATTTTTGAAATTTTCAGATTTTTCAACAAAATACTTTCCAAAAACACCTAAAACACTCAAAAATCTTTTTGTGCTTGAAACAACAAAGATTGAGCATGTGAAAAACATATTTCATCAAGTACAATTACACAAATGATTATGGCATTCTTTGAACATAAACTTGTGTGTTGTGTGTGGATATCAACAATGAGATAGTCCTTAGTCTAATGTGAAGCTTCAATGATCAATTCAACCAAGGCATACACAATTAGCACTAGATCATGTGATCTATCTCACTTATAGAAATATGTATATATGACCTCCCACAAAACTTGATAACATAACTTGGAGCTTTACATTTGACTCCACTTTCAATCATAACAAATGATCTTTTTGATCCTTTTGAGACAACACCTCTCATTGAGTGAGTGATATTTGATAAATTTCTTTAATGAACAAGCCTTTGGCCTTTTGAATAAACATTTCTCTTTAATTTTTGGTCGCTTTCCCTTTTTCCTAGTCAAATACTAGTATGTGCGACAGGCTTTTGCAGCTCAATATCTCTTTTCATTTGGAGATTTACATTTGGTGAGCTCTTTTTAGCAAAACAAAAATAAAGAGTGGGAAGATATATAGACACAAGTCTATGCATGTCTCAAGATCAACAAAACCATTCACTAATCATTCATGACAAGTTTGAAGATCTATTTACAACAATCACAAAGATTTCAAGATTTCTCCCACAGAGATATGAGTGCAAAGAAACAAGCAATGCTCGAAAATGCACAAAGCCATTTGCACAAAGGTACAAGGCAAAACATGTTTTGAGACAAAACTCAACAATGTCAATCAAACTTTTGATTTTCTAATTTTTATGTGATTTTTGGATTTTTGACACATAAGAAGAAAAAGATTGATAAAAAAAAAAAATATATATGCACAAGTAGACAAGCAAACAACCAGCAGCAAAAACAGCAAGCAAACAAACAAACATCGTCACAAAACATAGGAAGTATTAATGCATGGACATGTTGTAATGCTTATGCATGAGTACCCTTTTTCACCCACACGTCACTTGCGTTTGGGGTGATTTCCTTATAGGATTGGGTACGGGAGTTAGGGCTTTCAAACCTTCGTGAGAAGTTTTCCAAGCAGTTGGTGAATGCACCAATCATCTTCATCACGTTCATCATTCCGGGATCACCATTCTGATCTCTAGATTGATCACCTGCCCAATTTCTTCTGTCATTTCTAGGTCCTCCTGACCTTTGAGAAGTTGCACTGTTCTTTGCTCTCAGCTTTTGGCAATTTGGTCGGGTATGTCCTTGAAGTCCGCAATAATGACACACATAAGTTGCTCTAAGACCTCTTTGTGGTCGTGGACGTGACTTGGCACGAGATTCAGACCTGCCCACAGATTGACTACGGGGATTCAGCATCCGTTGGTTCACCACATTCTTCTTCTCCTCCATCTTGAGCTTCTCATCAGTAAGGTCAGCTACAACTGGATTTTTGGCCTTTACAAACTTCACTTTTTTAGTGACATTTCCAGATGAACTACTTCCTCCGATATATCCCAATCCGGATTTGTCTGAAAAGCTCTTTTGAGATGAAATAACATCATCTAGCTTCTTGGTGGTGACCCTGTCTATTTTAGCATTTGCTTGCACAACCTCTTGCTCAAGAAATCTCACTTTTGTGTAAGCTTCTGACAACTCACCATTCAAAATTTCTATCTCGCTTCTGGCCTCCCTATATCGGATTAGGAGACTTTTGTAGTCCTCCTCTGCCTTCTTCATTTTTCTCACAGCAGCCTTGGCCACCCTTGTGTACTCACCCGACTTCTCCAAGAGTGAGTTATAATTCTCTTGAAGATTTGCTGTGCTTTCATCTTGTTCAGCATCTGATTCTTCAACAATTCCTAGTGATTCATCATCACTATGTTCTCCAAGGTCTTGTACAAGCCGGTTCAAATCATCTGAAGACTCAACATGAGCAATAGTCATAAAAGCTGAATAGTTCCCCTCTCCATCACAGCTCTCTTCAGATTCTGAGTCAGACGAATCCGAGTCACTCAATGTCGTGGCATACACTTTACCTTTCGATTTCAAATAATTCGGACATTCCTTCTTAAAGTGTCCATGCCCGTTACATTCGAAGCAAGTGACACCTTGTGTAGGTTGGGATTCTTTTCCATCTTTCTTTTTGAATTCCCTTTTCTCCCTTCCAGAACTTTGGAATTTTCTTTTATCATCAAATTTGCCATTATTTTTGAATTTCAAGAACTTTCTGAAATTTTTGACAAGGTATGCAACATCTTTGTCAACTACATCGTCTTCCGATGAGTCATGGACTTCTACCTTCTCATTAATGGTCTTAAGAGCAAGAGATTTACTATTCCGTTGATTGGGCAGCGACATCTCATAAGTCTGAAGAGAACCAACCAGCTCTTGGACTTTGATGTCATCTAGGTCCTTGCTCTCTTCAATCGCTGTCACTTTAGCACGAAAACTTTCCGGCAATGATTGAAGGATCTTCCATACGATTTTAGAATCCTCCGTTTTCTCCCCCAAGTTGAACTTGCTGACAACCACCTCATTTAGCTTCCCATAGAAAGAGTCAAAAGACTCATCCTCACTCATTTTAAGCTCCTCAAACCGAGTGGTCAGCATTTGCAACTTGGTGTCTTTCACTTTCTTCGTGCCTTCATAGGTGGTTTCCAAAATCTCCCATGCTTTTTTGGCAATGGTGATATGAGAAATCCTGTGAAATTCATCTGGAGACACACCACAGAAAATAGCATTTAAAGCTTTACTGTTAGCATTAGATGCAGCGAGTGCTGCCTTATCCCATGTGGATTTGGCTGCCTCAGGTCTAGTCTAACCACTCTCAACTGCATCCCAAACAGATTCATCAATGGAGCACAGAAATGCTCTCATGCGAACCTTCCAAAAAGCATAATTACTACCATCAAAATATGGAGGTGCATTTAGGGATTGAGACCTATCCATCTCAAAAGGGAGTCAAGGATCACATAATGGTATTGAAACCAATAAAAGTGTACCCGCTCTGATACCAAATGAAAGTTCAAAAACGTGTATAAACACCTTTGAACGTTTAGACCCCCAAATTACAACTTATCCAATTCAAGTAATATGTCAAACAACTAGTGTGCGGAAACTTAACATATACTATAATATGGAATAGGTAAAAACTATCTAAACCAAAACAAAATATAATCCACAGCAGATAATAAAAAGGCAAAGATAGAGAGGAAGGAAGATGCAAACACAAGGACAACACGCAATGTGTTATCGAAGAGGAAACCGAAGCCCTCGGCGTAAAACCTCTCCGCCGCCCTCCAAGCGGTAAACAATCCACTAGAAAATACAGTTGGGATACATGGACAACAATAGACCCTCCAAGCCTAATCTACCCAGTGCACCTAAGCCCTCCAAGCTTCTTGCTCCAACGAGGTTGCGCCGAACCTATTTCTTTTCTAGCTTCCCGGATTCCGCTACTAGACCGTAGCATCAACCAATAAAGATTGGCTCCTTCCTAACTGCTTTCCAGAAATCCAAACAGCTGTCTCACAGTGATGATGATGGTGAGAACCAGGTTTGGTATAATGGCCTCTCAAGGATTTGGCTATGGAGAGGAAGAGAGATGAGGAATTTGAAGAGACTCTAATGTATAGATTGTGGGTGAATCAATCTTGTTTTTCTTTAGAGTTTCTCTCTCAAAATTCTCTCTGGAAGCTCTCTCACAATCGTGGGTAAAAGGGGTATTTATACTGGAGTGGGAGAGGAATGTGAAACGTCAGGTTTTACAAAACAGGGGTGGCTCGCGGCTTGACCTCGCGGCTTGACTAAGTCGCGAGATCCAGTCGCGAGATAACCGTATGGCCAGTTGTCCTGTAGTGCTCCAGCTTGCATGACTGTTCACCTTCCAGCATGCTTGGCACGTGTGCTGCGTCTGGCGGCTTGCAGCCGCGAGTCACCCGCGAGTCCCAGCCGCGAGTCTCTGTTTTCTTGCACACTCTTGAGCAATCTTCACTCTATCTCACTCACTACCCTTACATCAAACCCACCTAAATACAGGGTTACTAAATGCTGAATTATAAGCAAATTTGGCACGGAATAAAGCCAATTAGATGGTTGAATAAATTCAACCTTACAAAGTATTATCTCTTTGATTATCATAATAAAACATTTTTGTTTTTATCAATAGTTTTCTAGGCTTCTAGTACTCTTTTATCTCATTTTCTTCGTCTTGATTATGGCTTGACAAACCATAAATTGAAGTAGAATGGTCATGCTGTATCAAATTTCACAATTTTTTTTTTTTTTCACAACATTATTTTGTGGTAGTCACAGGCTATACCAGCCCCACGTCACCCAACTTTTAGGCACTTCCATTAAAGGTGGAGTTTAAACAGCCTAATATTTTTCTTATAATCAATTGAAATTACATGATTATTTACATGTTGATTAATGAATTTTGTGTAGAATACAAAATAAAATTGTTTTAAGTTATTGTGTCCATTCATGATAATTGCTCTTTATTATCAAATCAAAATATCAATGTCTAATTTAATTCGATACTAAAAATAAATGAATTTGTTTACTAAATAAATGAATTTGCGGTACAGCCAATATTGCAGCTGGCAAGTTATAACCAATGCAACTTTGCATAATATTTGTATAAAATTGTTTCAGCTATTATGATACAGCTACAAGACGAACTAGCTAGGAAGTTGACCATTAGGGTAGTCATTGTCCATATGATCTGGAAATTCTGGACAAGTGGACATGGAATGAAATAAAAGAAATAGGGAGCCACATGCATTGCAGGCTAAATTGTTTCTGTATGCTGGTTTGAGGTAATTGGAGCCCATGCATCGAGATCGTTGACCTTAATTTTCATATTGTACGATGTGATGCTAGCTGTACGTTTAATATCAATTTTTGGATGCATTTGTGATTGGAAGTGTTCAAAGAAGAGAAAGAAGAGAAAAATAGAGAGAGGAGAGAGAGAGCAATGAATGATACCTGTTGTGACTGCAAATCGAGCCACTGAGGAGAGCAGAGCCACTAGCACCGTGGAGAAAAACTCATGGCCATATGATCTCTTTTGGTACTGGTTTTAGGACAAAATAAAATTAGAAATTAATATTATGGAATGGGTCAAATGTGTTACGAATCTAAATAATTAGAAGTTTTTATTTTCTGAATTTTGAATGCCTTTTTGTTGAATATTTTGTTAATTTGTTTTTTTTTTTTGGCTATTTATTATATTTGTTAGTTGGGATTATATATATATATTTATATATATATATATATTGTTTAAGGGATTAAATATTATGTTTGAAGGAGCAAGATTAGTTTGTGGGTAATGCTAGGGACAGCAAAAAGTCATAATAATTTTATAACATTCATAAATTAGCATACCAAAAATTTATATTAGAGATTGTTATAGGTGTGAGTTGGTATGCTAATTTAGAAATATTATAAAATAGTTGTGACATTTTTTGTGTCCCTAACATTACTCTTATTTTTGTTGAACCCAAATTCTTGGGATTGTAAAGTTAGGGTGGTCAATACTTTTTTTAGGGCAGACAAAACAACTTAACTTAAAAATATAATTTTTTTGCAAGTATAATTTGTTTTTTTTGGCAAGTCAGGTGTTCATATGAACACCCTGGCTTATATATAAAACCGCCATTGTTAATGTATATATTTCCATGTACACCAACAATCCACATATTCCCACGTGAAACATGATAATTTTAACTCCAACACACCCTTTTTAAGTATGGTAAGTAATTGTTATCTCATATTTGTTAACATACATTCCATATATATAATGTTCATAATTTTATGTGCGATATCCATTTTTTTTATTTATTGATATCCACATTTAAACATGAAATGGATAACATATGGTTGCAAACAAGTGATCTATAATGAGGACAAAATGGCCTTATGCCCTTTTCACCCAAATTATATAGCCTTATGTCCCTCTTCCCAAACTAATTAGGGAAATGCCCCTCTTTTGTAACTCAATTTTCTCAAAATCGAGTAAAAAAAAAAAAAATTCTAAAGCCCTATAGTGACATTTTTAAGGACTCATAGTGACGTTTTTAAGGACCTCTGGTGGCGTTTTGTAACTCGATTTCATGGATATCGAGTTTCAAAACACCACTATAGGTCATTAAAACGTTACTATAGGGCTTAACTCGATTTTGAGAAAGTCGAGTTTCAAAAGAGGGGCATTTCCCTAATTAGTTTGGGAAGGGGGTATAAGGTTATATATTTTGGGTGAAAAGGGCATAAGGCAATTTTGTCCTCTATAATGAGCGTGTGAGAATCTTATATATTTTGAGTAAGAAATGGCAGTTCTCGTATTTTCTTTGTTTGTAAGCATTACTAATGTTAAACTTAAATACAAATTTTCACTAGTTTTTCACTTAAATTAACTAACAACATGGAGCGGATTTTTTTTTTAGTTTATTTTTCATTCAAGTGAATATTTATCAAGATCTAAGAGTATTTTGATCATGTAAAAATCAATCACGATGGTTAAATTAATAGTTCGTTAATTACTAAATAATTTTATATATAATGTTGCTTGAAGTGCGATATATACAAATATATTCGGAAAGCATGAATGCCAACTATTGGAATTTCTAATGCTTGGAAGTTTAAATTATCAAAAATAAATATATCTTACCAGTTGAAATTCTAAATAACTAAGAGCTCGTTTTGTAAGAAATTTTTAGTAATGTTGTTTAAGTTTTGTGGAATACGTGTAAATGAAAATACGTATTGTAGTGTTTAAACAACAGTTTTTGTTGATTAAACATTGTTACCAAACGGGGCCTAAATATGACCTTACAATTACTTTTTAGAAGGGTTATGTCCATGCCATAATAGGCCTTTTTCTTTTTAAATATTAAAAAAAATAAAAAAGCCGCTATAGACTTTAGAAGAGCTGGTATATATTACATCTGTTGCGGCACTTTCATAAGCGCCGCTATAGGTTGAAGGTTTATAGCAGCATTTGTTAAAAATGCCGTAATAGGTCACATATAGGGCCATTTTTCGAAAACGCTACAAAAAGAATGCTGATATAGACTGGTTTTTTTTTTTTTTTTTTTTGGAGAAGAAATAGACTGGGTTTTTAGTAGTGTGAACGGCTAATTAAGTAATTTTCTTAGTTATTTTGCAATTCATATTGGTTCGGTGAATAATACAAAAATATAATAATTCTAATTAAAAAGAAAATACAAGTAGCTAATGAGATATGATTAGTCTCTATGAACAGACTGGCTTAATTTGTATCTATGTGGGAGTTTGAAGACAAAGGTTTGTCTAGTGTGTTAGTGTATGTTGGTGTGAAAGCATCTTTGGGTGAATTGGGGACTTCAGATTATTAATATTTGTGAAAATTGTTTTTAGTATAGTTATAAATTTTTTTTTTTTTTTTTTTTTTATCAACAACAGTGACTTTGAGATGTAAGGAGCGAGAAATCATTGAAATGTAACAAGTGCTAAAAAAAATAGTGCTTAGGACATGGTTACATCACTTGTGATTGTCCAAATCGCAGGTACATCAACTTGGTTTAATTTAATTATCACTGAATGAGCAACTAAATGATGATAAAGTAAGCCAGAGTCAATCATTTTTAATTTGTTACGACTGGTGTGGCTAAATTAAAAGAAGTTCCTCAAAAAAATTAAAAGAAGAGAAAAGGGAGCAAATGACAGATGTTGACTTTAACGCTCAACCAATTTTCAACAAGTACCTTGATGAGAATTCAGAATGGCTCATGGATGAAGCATTCTCCTTCCTCTAATTGGTGGTTTGGAATCTCGATCCACTCTTTTAGGCTCAATTAGACATTTCCTTCGCTTGATCGAAGATAGAAATAATCACATTGATCCCCTGTTAAACACCTTGACTGCTTACCTCTTCATTTCACCATTTCTTTAAAGACTTAACACAAATTACAGGCTGCACCAACCATCCAAACATAAATTCCAGTGGAACGTGGGAATTTTTACTCCCACACACCCTTTTCACCCGTTTAATTACGGTAAGCAATTATTCTATCACATTTGATGATGTATACTTTGTACACATAATGTTCATAATTTTATACCTGATGGCTTTATTTTTATTTATTAATGTTTACATTTAAAACATTAAATAGGTAATGTGTATGGATAACGTATAATAAGAAGTGTGTGGGAAAAATAAAGTTTGACCCCTAAACATATTTATAGCTTGTTTCAACCCAAACCGGAAGTCCATGTGGGAATCAATGACTTGTTCAATACAAAAAAATGAAAATTCTTGCATTTCCTGTGTTTGCAAGAATGTGAAATTTAAATTTTAGTTTTCACTATTTTTCCCCTTAAATTAACTAACATGGAATGGTTTATATATATTCATTCAAGTGAAAAGTTTATCAAGATTTAAAATTATTTTGGGCCTCTACAATGAGATTCCTCCCTATAATAATTTGGTACGTGTGGGATGAGAGTGTTGCATACACCCAAAAGAATAGTCCAATACTTAAAGAAGTCTGGATACGTACCCTTATTTATTCACCAAAAAAAAAAAAGTATTTTGTTCATTTAAAAATCAAAGATAGGGCTCAAATTAATACTTCTTTAATTATTAAGTAAGTTTATATACAATTAGTTGAAAGAAAATTATATTTTTAAGTATAATATTGCTCAAAATGAGATATATTCCAATTCTAAATATATTTGAAAATCATGAATGCCAACTCTTGGAAATTTAAATTATCAAATATATATATAATTATTAAATTTGAATTCTCAATAACTAAACAGTTTTGAATTATCAATTTGGTCTTTTTAGTGTGGTTATAATTCTTATCATAAAGAGTGGATTTTTTTTAAGAATAATAATGGATTTTGGTTGCTATTTCAAGCGGATGTAGACAGCGGTGGATTCAAGTTTTGAGTTCATAAGGTAAAATTTATAATTGACATGCAAAAGTCTTTATAAACCCACAAACAATGACAGCTCGAGGAATTTTTTCTACAATAGTCATTAAGAAACTTAAGGGATTGTTTAGTAAGAGGATTTAAATACTTTTTTTTTTGAAAATAAAAAAATGGTGGGTCCCACACTTAAATCTATTATTTGGCTCATGTTTTCTAAATACAATTTTCATAAAATTGTTTCTTATTATCTTCTTAAAGTATCACTAACCACAATGTTACTACATCATTTTATAAGTTATTTTGTAGTAAAATTTGTTATAATTTTAGCATTTTCCAAAAAAAATAGTCATATTAAAAAGTAAAGAGAATGATTTTTTTTAATAAGAAAAATTACAATATAAAACACTAGTTAAATATTATTTAAAATTTAAATAATAACAAAAGGGACATATTTAAAGATATCGCCTTATAGCTCAATACATCTGTTGAGCCGGCCTGGCATCACCCAATTTTTTGGGACTTCCATTAAAGGTGGTGTTTAAACTACCTAACATTTTTCTTATGATTAATTGAAATTACATGATTTTCCACGTGATGACTAATGAATTTTGTGTAGAATACAAACTAAAAAGTAATTTCTTGGGCCAAAAAATGAAAGGTAATTCCTATATAAAAAAAATTGAAAATAGAAAAGAGGAGAGGAGAAGGCATTCAATTTCAATAATTATCATAATAATATTCCTATAAAAAATGAATATCATGATTTTACAATGTCTAGTCCAATTTGGATACTAAAAATAAATGAATTTGATATTTAGTCAATATAGCATTTGGAAAATTGTACTTCTGTATGATTATTTCAGCTATACTGAATCATTGATACAGCTACAAGCAGACTTTAAACGCACTACGAAGTCGACCCACCAATCTAAGGCTGTCCATATGAACTGGAGATTCTCGACAGGATGAAAAGACCAAAGTGATTGGAATGGAGCCCATGCATTACAATCGTTGACTTTTATATATATATATATATATATATATATAGGTTTTACTGAACTATATCTTCAAAGCATTTGTTAGTAAATTATTTTAGGAAAATTTTTATCGGGAATTCAATAAAATTATATATATATATATATATATATATATATATATATATATATATTATACGATATGATCTAAACTATAACTTTAATATCAAATTTGTAGGTATATTCGTTTGCTCAATTTGTAAAGTTTTTAATGGTTGAATAAGAAATTTAAGGTTCAATCTTCGTCTACACAAAAAACCGATTAGTATCTTGGTCTGATTATAAAATACTATCACTAAAAGCGGATATCATAAGTTGAAACTCTTTAGAAAAAAAAAATCAAATTTTTAGGGATTTGAACTGTTCACTTCAAACTTCGAAGAATGAAATATAATAACCTCTACTAGGCTTAACAAATTTTCAATGATTGAAAATAATTTATTTTCTCAACCTTTCAAAAATATCAAGGTTAAATAAATAAATAAATAGTTTCCTAGTCACACAATTAATAAATGCCAGATATACTTTATTTTTCACATCACCTCGTAGGTATACCGTGAAATAGAAAGAAATATATATTTATAAATAGACATAAATTGCAAACAAAATAATAGTGTTTTTATTATATATAAATAACTTTAGGGTCAAGTTAATCATTCGTTTTTAGAAACATTTTATGAAAATTTGAAAAAATTGTAATAAATAAATAAATAAATTTTTTTAATTTTTATAAAAAATTTCTAAAATAATTTGCTAATATATACCATCGGTGTAAAACTCATAATTTTATCTCTTTTTAGTTTGGTAACAACCGTGTGTGGGCTTGATTGTCTTATTCCTGGAAAAGACATTATTGTCCTATTACGTAAAAAAAATTTGCAGAGGCGACATTGGCAGAAGCTGAGCCAGTTGCCCCATCTGACTCCTTCTAAAGTCTTTAAGTAGCTTATCTTTGCCCCATAAACCGCAAGGTCGACAACTTAACTTAAGGTCTTTGTCCCCTCTTACATGAAAACACAAAGAACCAATTTCCATGCCCTGCTTTAAACAAACCATTTAACCAGCCTCTGACATAGAAAATTTTTAAAATAAAAAATATATCCCATTTTAATAAGTAAGATCCTACGTTTTTATTTATTTATATTTAAAGTAAAAGAACATGGCCATTTTAACAACCCACTACGTTTGCCGAACTGAAACTGAAGCTAACAAAAAGTTGGTCTTATGCTGATCAAAAAAAAAAAAAAAAAGTTGGTCTTATTTCGAGCAGCCCACGTGTGGGTTTTATTTTCTTATTTTTAGGTATAGACTTTCTTGTCTTATTAGTTAGAGCGTATATTATTTCTTTTTTTTGTTTTGGTAACAACCCACGTGTGGGGTTTGCTGAAACTCAAACTTAACAAGAAGTTGATCTTACTCTAATCAGCCCATGTGTGAGATTTATTGTATTCGAGCATTCTCATGGTGCTAAATTTTTTTGTTTTTAACATTTGAAAAAGTTATTTTATCTATTTTACCACACCACTTAATAAACAATAGACTCTACAACCCATTTCTTATTTTAGCACATCACCTAATAAAATAATATAAACATCCATTAAAATAATATAAAACATACCCACAAAAATCCATAGCAAAAAACCAAACAATCACCCACTACCTCAACAGCAACCACAACCACGGCAACCGCCACAACCTATAGATACAAATTCTCCATCCCGAAAAAATCCATACCAAACCCAACAAACAACCACCGCAACTCCTACTAAAAAAAAAAAAAACCACTACAACTGAAACCCACCAAATCAACCAAAACCCAACCACAACCAAAAAACACCATCAATAGAGCAAGGATTTGATATATATATATATATATATATATATATATATATATATATATATATATATAGATAGTTGGATTTTTTAATAGAAGGAAGAGAGAATGTTAATAAAATATTGTGTTTTATTTTTAATAACTCGCTACAATCAACTGGAATCTATACTAGTTCATTGTAGTTGAGTTGCAAAAAAATTTAGATTTAGAATCTCCGATAAAGCATGGTTTTTTGGTTTTTTAGTACTAAAATAGTTTTTTTTTTTTTTTTTTTGGCTAAAATACAACCACCAATGTGAATGCTCTTAATATTCTTGGAAATAAATTTTCTTGTCTTATTACGTAAAAAATTTGCTGTCCTTCGCCCATTAAGTTTTGCAGCTCTAGATCTCAAGATTCTCAACAATGAAGAAGAAGCACTTCGCTGAAATGCAAAGATTCAATGGTAGTTATAGGAATTTTTTTAAGGATAGTCATTAAAAAACTTAACTAGAAGAAATTAGAGTTTTTTTTTTTTTTTTGGAATGGGTGGAAGCCTTGAAGGAATCATTGAATTATTAAAGGGGTTTTTTATTTTTTGAAAATCTAAAAGATGGGCTTTTATTAAATTTTTTTAAAACCTATTTTGCTGCTATTTGAGCTAATTTATTTTTTGGTTTAGAGAGTTAAAAAAAAAAAAAAATATTGGGGGGGAGGGGGGGGAGGCAAATGGATTGGGTTTATTGGGATTTCAAGTTAAAGACTGTTCAATATTTTATTTGATGGTAGAAAAAACAAGAAGTTTTATTAAAAAAAAAAAAAAATTATCTCTGGAATCCCCCCACTTTTTCTTAAGAAATTAGGCTGTTCGTATGAAGATCCTAAACAAGCTATGGCATTGCCACTGCAAAAACAGAAAGAATCACACACCATCCATCATCTATGACTGGATCAAACTTGCCATGGTTCAAACTCAAAACTTAAATGTAAGGTTGAATTTAATCAACCATCTTGTTGGCTTTATTTCGTGCCAAATTTGATTGTATTTCGGCAATTAGTAATCCTGTATTTAGGTGGGATTCATGTAAGGGTAATGAGTGAGATAGTGTGAAGAAATGCACAAGAGTGTGCAAGAAAAACAGGGACTCATGGGTGACTCGCGGCTGCAAGCCGCCAGAAGCTGCACACGTGCCAGGCATGCCAGAAGTTGAAGCGTCATGCCAGCTGGAGCACTACAGGACAAAATAGGACAACTGGCCGTTCAGTTACCTCGCGGCTGGAACTCATGACTCAGTCAAGCCGCGAGCCAGCCCTGTTTTGAAAAACCTGACTCTTCACATTCCATTCTCACGCTAGTATAAATACCCCTTATACCCACAAAAGAAAGAGAGCTTTCAGAGAGAATTTTGAGAGAGAAACCCTAGAGAAAAACAAGATTGATTCATCCCCAATCTTCATTAAGAGACTCTTCAAATTCCTCAACTCTTTTCCTTTCCATTGTTAAATCCTTGAGAGGTTTATTACCAAAACATTTTCTCACCATATCCATTTCTGTGAGAGGGTTGTTTGGTGCTTTGGGAAGCAGTTAGGAAGGAACCAATTTTACATTGGTTGATGCTATGGTCAAGTAGCGGAATCCGGGAAGCTAGAAAAGAAATAAGTTCGGTGCAACCTCGTTGGAGCAAGAAGCTTGGAGGGCTTAGGTACACTGGGTAGATTAGGCTTGAAGGGTCTATTGCTGTTCATGTATCCCAACTACATTTTCTAATGGATTATTTACCATTTGGAGGGCAGCAGAGAGGTTTTACGCCGAGGGCTTCGGTTTCCTCTTCGATAACACATCGTGTGTTGTCCTTGTGTTTGCATCTCTCTTCCCTTAATCTTTGCCTTTTATTTTCTGTTGTGGATGTGATTTTAATTGGCTTAGATTGTTTACCAATTTTGTTTATAGCTTGTGTTCATTTTCCGCACACTTATTGTTTGTCATAAAGCTTGAATTGGTAATTTTGTTATTGGGGGTCTAAACATTCATAGTGTTTTATACACTATTTGAACTTTCATTAAACAAAAGTAGTATCAGCGTGGGATCATAGGATCGTGCAATCCCATTAACCTAATTAATCGTTTGAGGTAAGTCGGCAGATTGCAATTTTAACAACCTTGACATAACAAACTTCTTATTTATATCTAGGTTTTTGTTTAAAGTTCAAAACTTATTTATGAAAGTTAATTTACAATAAAGCATCATTTTAAGATAGTGTTATATATATGGCGCTAGATGTTGATCTAATTCACTTTAAAGAAAACATTTGAAGAGAATTGATAGTTTTTAGACCCCTTAAAACTAATTGATTTAACCTAGGTAATTAGCCAAGTTGTTACTTAGTCCAATTTAACAAAACTAGGTTATCACAATAACAAAGATCATATCATGCAAAGCAGTGGAAAGATAAATAACACAAGATATGATCACCCAGGAAACCAAACCGGTAAAAACCTGGGGAGGATTTGACCTAGCTATCCTCAAGGTAAACCTAAATCCACTATCTTGAAAGAATCGAAGTTCATACAATAAGACTTACAAGCCCCCACGCTCGACTTCTTATTGCTACCCACAGTAGAACTTACTAACACGACCACATGCAAGCTTCAAATTCACGAACTCCTTCTTTCTTGGATTCATTACCAGATACAAGCACACCCGCTTATGTTTTCTTTAAACTTCAATGGCCGCAACCAAGTTGATCATCAAGGTGTAGATAAATCCTCTCCTTGAAAAACCCTAAGTTTATGTAAAGGAAAGCTCCTCTAGATCTCACAAGAGATTTACACAAACCGCAATATGAGTAACACTAAAACGTGGCTAGGGTTTGCCTTTTATGCTTAGGACAAATAAGAAACCCTAAAAATGTTTTAAAACAACTAGGGCTGAGTTGGAAAATTCTGTAGAAAAACATTCTGCCTGAGCTTCGATCGATCGAGCCAGACCGAAATGCATTAATTCTTTCTGCATTAAGCTCGATTCCAACTTTACATAAACGCACAACTTTGAGCAAGACTAAAACACTTCTAAACACATTGTTTTGATCATGGTTTGCCAACAATACAAATTAGAATTCTAAATACATAAAAACCTAAGTCTTTAGAACCTAACAAGAATTATTTGAATTTTAGTTTTTAGTTTAAATATCTTAAACAAAGAACTTTGAAAAGTCTTGTGATTTAGCCAACATTTATTTGTGATTATAACGAACATGTTTAGGTTTCTTTCATTGATGTAAGTTGTGACTATCAAATTATAAAAATAAATAAATAAATAACAAACTAAACTCTATTGAGCTGTCAAAGGCCTTTAATAATTTGGATTTGAAACTGATCTAGCATATTTTTAGTAAGAGAAAAGTTAACAGATGACCTAAGGCCATTAGTTTAGAAAATATTTTTAGAAATATTTTATAGGAAAATAAAAACAATTATTTTTTTTTCTCATAAAAGTGGTATCAAACTTTTTCTAAAATGATTTATTACAATTTTCCTAAGGGCACTTGTTAAAATGATCTTTTTAGTAAAATGTGCACAATATTCAACAAGAAAGGGTCACTGTAATTAAGGAGGTTGGTAACATGATCTTTCCCAACATTGATAAAATGTCTCATTATCTTTTTTTTGAAAAATTCATTATTTGTCTTTTAAGTGCATTAGTCCTATGAATTGGAAAAAAATTCTTTAAAAGCTCAATTTGTATCTCTTGCCAAGTACCAATTGTCCTAGGTCTCAAAGAATTAAGTCAAGTTTTTGCCTTGTCTTTAAGAGAAAAGGGAAACAACTTCAATCTAATGGTCTCTTCATTACATGATTGGTCATGGAAGATAGCACAAACCTCCTCAAATTCCTTAAAGTGTAGGTGAGGATTTTCAAAATCTAAGGCATGAAATTTAGGAAGCAATGAAATCATACCAGGCTTAAAATTAAAATTATTTGTATTAGTTGGAAAAATAGTGCATGATGGTGCACTACTCCTAGAAGGTTGCAAATATTCCTTGAGAGTTTTAATGGGTTAGTGATCATGGAAGTCTTCATTAGTTAGATTATTCTCATCACCATGATAACTCTCTAAGTCCGCCATGATATCAAGTGTGTGAGAATGTGTGAAAGAATCAAATAAATTGCCACAAATTATTAGAGTCAATCCTAACCAAGCGACTATCACTATCATGACACGAAACACACACGCAATAGTAAAGCAAGAAAAAAAAATAAAAACATAACAAACACTTAAAAGAAAATAGTTTGAGAGATATTACCAAATATGTGAAGAAATTTAATATCAAAAACATCCCCAAATGAAGTGGGACGCTTCTTTAATCACTTAATCCCCAGCAACACCGCCAAAAACTTATTGTGATTTAAAATAATGCTCATAAGTGCAAAATTGTTGTGAAATAATAACTCGATGAGTCCGTAGTTGAATCTACAGGAAAAAGGAAATTTTTTGCTAAACAATATTAAGCCACTAAGGTTTAGGGATCCACACACAACACATCTATTGGTAGTCTTAACAATATTTATTATATAACTCAACTTAAAATTCATACGAAGGATGATCGTAGTCAGATGATTTAACTACAAAAACTTAAGAATTAATTGTTTAAGGTAGTTTCTGTTAGGATTAATGCCCTTAAATCCTATTGTATGATGCTATGTATGACTTAATGTTATAATTAATAAAGTTGTTTTATAATTATCTAAAATAATGGTAACATGAATATTTGGACATTAGCATATAGTCCATGAGATGCATAGTATGTGATTTATGTGATTTAGTCACAGAAGATATAAGTCACAAGTTCTTTGTAAACTCAGAATTTAAGTTTGTAGTTAGTGATGAAATTGGGCATGTCATTTGCGAAGACTATAACAGATCAACTAAGATGATTTGTCTTGATCATGGAAGTGGAGACTTCTAGTTGATATGTTTTAAGAGTTAAGACATATTGAACTAGATCGCTGTGAGATTTGTTATTCTCCTAATGACTGTCAAATGTATAATAAATCTCATGACTTCTATTTACTTCAACTCTTAATCCTGAAAGAATAATTGATGTAATCATGAAGCGTAGGTTGTTTTGATATATCAGAAGTGTGATCTAAAGTCATGGTCAAAACCTTAGTATGTTGGGCAACCAGTTGGGCAGCCACATTTAGTGTTGATGGAACATATATTCTCAAGATGGAATTCATAATTAGAATGTTAGGCCTAACTACTTTAGTAAGGAGTTACTAAAGTATATATTTATGAAATTTGATTACATAAATATATGATGAATAACTAATAGGATTAAACTGGGTACTCAAGGATTAAGATGTAGTAATCTTCAAAGTGACAGTCAACCTACATGACTTTGTATTACTACAAATATTTTATGAAGGGGTTGCATGTTCAATAAAGTTTTGGGATATAATTTATTAATAAGGCCTAGAGTCCAATTATATTTATATAGTAGTATTAAATATAATTAATAGTAACTTTGGACTTGTCAAGGGTTGACAGAAAAGCCCAAAACCCATTGGAGCTAGTGTCTTATATGTTCCCTTTTAGTCCCACTCCAAGCCACATACTAAAGCCCGATTAGAATGGCTTAAAAGGCTAGCCCAATTAGATAATCAGTTATAAGGAAAGAAACATACAGAATTTTGTAAGAGAATGAAATGATTTTTATGTGAGTGTTGGACACTCTCTTATTCCCCCTTGAGCACATACATATAAATTGATTGAGATACCACACTTCTTGGATATCAAGTGGAATTGGAGTGAAGTGAGTACTTCTAATATTTGGTTTTGAATTTCATCGCAGCAAGGTACACTCACTTGTTCTTATACTCTTAAATTTACATAGTACATATTATCAATTGTGAATGAAATAGATCCGTTAATTTTCTGCTACTTATGTTTTTTATGTGATACAAACATGTGTTTTTCCAACAATTTCATGAAATTGATTGATTTTAGGCAAAATAAAACTAATGCAGTAGTTCACAGGGAATACTAAGCATTTAACTCGCCTAGAGTCTACGATAAATCAAATAATTATATAGAATTAAAAACTTTTCTAGATGAGTAAATCAATCAAGAACATAAGAACATAAGCATCAAAACTATAAAATAATTGTTAAGAACATACCAATAAACAGTTGGGTTTCATCACTTTCCTTAGCAAGGCTTCTAGCAAGCCATAACACTAAATAAAACTCTAAAAATTGTATTAAAAAAAAAACTTTAAGAAATCCTAAATTTCGTTCTATGACAGCTTTCTCCTTGAATTTTGCCCTCAAGAGCCTTTAAATAGGCCAAGTAATCTTATTACAAGTTGAATTCTTGTTTGGAGAAAATCCCAAGTTTTCAGGCTTCACATAACTGACGTTTTTGGCCAATTTAAGTTCAAAATTCATACTTTTGGTAAACTACAAAATTGTATCCCTTTGAGTTAGATTTCCAGACCAACTTGAATCATCTCAATTGGATATTTGAGCCAAATGTTATATCCAAAATACTAACTAGTGCGTAGGCTAGAATCCTAATCCGAATTGGACTTGGATTTGGTGCAAATTTCTTTTGATTCCTTACTATAATTAGACTCAATTTTAATTGGGTTGACCTTATTTAATTTCATTATGGGCCTTTTAAAAGTAAGGTTTATTAGCTGTTGCGATTGAAATAATGCAAACTCAAGTGCCGATTTTTCACAAGTAATAATATCTCGGGGAGTGTGAGGTTGATCCACAGGGAATGATTGACACTAATGTAAAAACCTCTATTATTAAGTAGTAAATAAAAAGATTTGTTTGTTTGTTTTTTCACCCAAAGATGGAGCAAGATAATATCGAAACTACAATTGAAAATAGCAAAATAAATCTAAGAAAAATTAATGGAAAGGAAACACTAGCGATTCAAGCATCCACCTAATATTTTATCAAATGAACTTAGATTATTTTTAACTCAATTAGGGTAGAGAGCCAACTCGCCTAATCGGAAGTGTTTGTTTGTTTAGACCCCTTAAAACAGATAAGTTTAACCTAATATATTAGCCAAGTGATTACTTAGGTTAATTATGAGATCCAGGTTAGACAGAGAAAGATCGTATCATGCGCAACAGTAGAAAAGTAAAGAACACACCGATATGATCACCGAGGAAAACCAATGAAATGAACCATTTCAAGGTAAAAACTTAGGAAGAATTTGACTTAGCTATCCTCAAGGTAAAGAAAAAAAAAAACTACTAAAAGAGAATTGAAGTTTTTACAAAAGATTTAACCCTAATGTTAGGACATATGTGGAACTTGTTAGAGACATATGTTATGCAAATTGACTAATCCTTTGACAAAACGCACTTTACTTGTAATTGGGTAGATCTAGGATGGGTTTAGTACTTCAAGACACAAGAGTTCAAGTTTAGTATTGAAGCCATGCAAATTTGACCAAGAAACAAGTGAAGAAGTACTGTTCATTAAAGCTCGACAGATCATATCTATCGAGGTTTAATGTTGATGCTCGACAACAGCTCAACAGAAATCTATCGAGAATTACGAAATTCAGATTTCCATATCTGATTTCACACATATCCATGTGTATTTGTGTAGGGTTTCTTTTCTCACAACCTTAGACATATATAAAGATTATTTTAAGGGCCGTCAAAGGTGATGCAAGGTGATGCAACTTAATGCAAAGTTGTTGTGCATGCAAATTGTGACCGGAGACAGAATTTGTCCTAGTTCATCATATTTTCTCTAGAAGTTACTACATTTTTGCGCCAAGGGTTTTGTGACCAAGGAGCTTCCTAATCTTCATTGTTAGATGGACTGAAGAATTTTGCAACCAACATCTTCCTCAAGTTAGTGTGTTAGTCACGTACTGGGATTCGTGCATCATTGGTTAGTCACATATTAGGATTTGTGCATTGAATGGAAAGATTGCTGCTACATTACAAGTCCAATTGGGTATTAAGGTAAGGGTTCAATTATAGGTTCGTATTAGATACTGAGATTCCTTTTACTTGTAACTGCTTGTTTTGATAATAGTGGATTCTCGAGAGTGATGACCCTAAATTCATCCGGTGGGGTTTTGCCTCGGTGGTTTTCCCTATTCATAAACAAATCACCTGTATCAAATTTATTTTCCACTGCATTTAACTTAGTTGGTGATTTGTTTGTGCTATCACGCTTATTGCATGTAATTGAATCTAATTAATTTCACTTAACTAATTAATTTGATTAAGTTACCAAAGGGGTCAATACATTCTTGGCCTATCAAGTGGTATCAGAGCAGGCACACTCTGATTAGAGTTAATCTTTGCTATATGATCCATTGACCCTTGTTTGTCAGGGATAAAGGACAATCTATAATTATACCTCATTTTATTTGATGGCACTAACTATGCATACTGGAAAGTATGCATGAGAGCTTTCTTACAGTCTTTAGATGAGAATGTGTGGCAAGCTATGGAGATTGGCTGGACTAAGCCAAAGGAAGCGCCGGCTGATTAGGATGATGCCAAGATCAAAGCGGCAAACTTCAACAACAAAGCATTGAATGCTTTATTCAGTGCGGTCATCAATGAGGAGTTCAAGAAAATATCATCTACTGAAACTGCTAAGGAAGCACGGACTATCCTCTAGACAACCTACTACAAGATTTGAAGAGATTAAGATGGAGGAGGATGAGTCATTTGACGAGTTCTATGCCAAGCTAAAAGACATAGTCAACTTTACCTTTAATCTTGGGGAAACTATTTGAAAGTTCAATAAGTGTATAAAACACCTTGAACGTTTAGACCCTCAATTTATAAATTACCAATTCAAGCTTAATATCAAACAATTAATGTGCGGAAAATGAACGTAAACTTAATACAGAATTGATAAACAATCTAAATCAAATAAATTCACATCCACAGCAGAAATTAAATGGAAAAGATTAAGGGAAGAGAGATGCAAATACAAGGACAACACTCGATGTGTTATCGAAGAGGAAACCGAAACCCTTGGCGTAAAACCTCTCCGCCGCCCTCCAAGCGGTAAACAATCTACTAAAAAATGTAGTTGGGATACATGAACAGTAGAAGACCCTTCAAGCCTAATCTACCCAATGTACCTAAGCCCTCCAAGCTCTTACTCTAACGAGGTTACGCCGAACCTATTTCTTCTTTAGCTTGCTGGATTCCACTACTTGACCATAGCATCTACCAATATAAAATTGGTCCCTTCTTAACTACTCCCCAAACACCAAATGGCCTCCTCACAAATATGGGTATGGTGAGAAAAGGTTTTGGTAATGTACCTCTCAAGGATATAACAATGGAGAGGAAGAGAGTAGAGGAATTTGAAGAGTCTCTATGTGAAGATTGTGGATGAATCAATCTTGTTTTTCTCTAGGGTTTCTCTCTCAAAATTCTCTCTGTAGGCTCTTTCAAAATCATGGGTATAAAGGTATATATATAGTAGGGTGAGAAGGAATGTGAAAAGCTAGTTTTTCCCAAACAGGGTGTTCTGGCGACTTGACCTCGCGATTGGGTTGAGTCGCGAGTTCAAGCCACGAGCTAACGGCCTGGCCAGCCTGGGACTTTTGTCTTGTAGTGCAATAGCTGGCGCGACTCTTCAGCTTCTGGCATGCTTGGCACGTGTGCACCTTTTTGGTGGCTTGCAAGTCGAGAGCCACCCGCGAGATCTAGTCGCGAGTCCCTGCTTCTTTGCACAATCTTGAGCATTTCTTCACACTCTCTCACACACTACCCTTACATGATTCCCACCTAAATACAGGGTTACTAATTGCTAAAATACAAGCAAATTTGGCACGGAATAAAGCCAACAAGATGGTTGACAAAATTCAACCTTATAATCTCCCCCTTTGGCTATTCCGTGACAAAACCCTAAAACAAACTCTAGACTTAATATGTGAGTTGGGAATAGTTGAACAAAACTCACTTACACCTAACTCTAGAATCTGATAAACTCTTGAATCATATGAACAAGTAACTCCTGAAACACAACAACACAATTTGATCATTGTATGCAGAAAACTTGTAAGTCATATGAGGCAAACACAATGCGATCAAGCAAAATGGAATGAGAAATAAACCATGGCTTGACTAAACAGGCAATCACTATAAAATAGTGACCATAATGTTCATTCACACTTGGAATGAACATCCAGACATACAAGTTAATAAGCTCAATGCAAATCACTTGCATGCCCAACACTCAACCAATGCATAATACTTAAAGTATATGCATCTAGGAACAAAATCCTACAAGGGCATAAGAGTGAGAATACTTACCGAAAATGCATAACATTTAGCTAGAAGTATTGGTAACAGAACATAAAGGCTGCAAAGCATGGTACAGACCATAAAAGCTTACAAAATCATGGAAACAAACCCTAAAAGCTTACAAAAGCAACATGGGCACAAACTACCATAAGAAATACTGAATAACAACTTTAAGTATTAACAAACCAAAGTAACAAAAGTGTTTTCAAACAGATTCATAAGTTTAAAAACAAAACAATAAACTAAGTGATTAGACACATCAAACCCATAAACTATATAATAAACATAAAGTAAAACCAAAACATAAACAGCTCCCCCTTAAACTGACACTCCCCCTCAAGAGCTGTCCCTCTAAAGTTTATCTCCCCCTTTTTGATTGGAATGGCCAAAGGGTCACTGCTGGGTGCTGAAGTTGTCAAACTTGGCTAAAAGTATGTTGAGCTGATCCTGAAGTGCCGCCAGCCTGTTAGTATGCTCATTCTGGACCTCTCTAAGGCCATCAATCCTCTCCAGAATGATCTGGAATGCATTAGGTGGTACCTCTAATGAGGTTGAAGTTCTGCTCCTTTTGCCTCGGCTTCTGGGTGTTGAAGCTTGTCCTACAGTCACTGTCTCAGTTTCCATTTGGTCACCCTCATCTTGATCACCTACCTCTTCATCACCTGGAAGACGAACTTGAATCCTAATAATGGTTAGCTTGTTGATAGCTGAAGGTGTAGGCATGGGGTTGATATCTTGAGGGATTTCAACATCTTTTGCTCTGAAAAGCCTCATAAGAAGGCTAGGAAAGATCAGCTTGGGCCTAGAGGTGGTTTTAGTCTCATCCACAATAGTGTCAAAGATGTGAGAATTGATGTCAATGAAGGTTTTCTCCTTAAGTTTCATGAGGAAGATAGCTCTAGCATTGTTGATTGTAGTCAGCTTCCTCACAGGATACAGATTGAACATCATGATGGTGGTTAGGCACCTCATGTCAGCTGGAAATGCAGTAGTGTTGAGGCATCTTCCTTCTCGTTGTCCACCAATGCGAGTTTGGACAGTTTCTATAGAAAGCATCCTGTCCATGTAGTTGGTGAAGTCAGAGTCCTCTAATCCTTCAAGCCCTAGCACCTCATCAATATCATGGGCATCTATGGTGAATTCCTTTCTTCTAACCCCATAACTCAACTCATCCTCCCTTATCACAGCATTTGCATAGAATTCTCTAATTAAGGGCTCACAAACAGCAGGTAGGTCACTCAATAATTTATCCCATCCTCTACCCTCAAAGCAACTTGGAATGAAGGTATCCCTCAAATCCCCTAAGTCAACAAATCTTTCCTGAATGATGGTACCCCTCAAGAAGGAATCCCTATATCTATCAAACTGTTGAGTTGACCTAAATAGGGTATGGTCTATTTTCAACCTTTTGTCAACTTTCTTAGCAGGAGTCTTCTTCTTTGTAAGAGAAGGTGCCATATGTGAACAAGCAGAAAAGGCCATAATACATAGTTATTGTCAAAAATATATCACCAAAGCACTTAATCAAGACATAGTTCAGAGATAGGTGTAGAAAGAGAAAGTTCAAAGCAGTGAGAAATAGAACAGCCTATTTACACAACAACCCAAACACACATATATTAGGTCACAATTCCAAGCACCAAAAGTATCACCACTATACAGATGAATTGAAACAAGGAGAACCACATTAAAAAATATGTCTATGAGACATATCTAAATGATTATGATATGATCAAACCAACATAGAGCAAACAGTATCCTCAAGACAATAGCAGCATTCATGAGAATAAGAAGCTATAGCAACAAGCAGACAAGACATTATAACCCAACAAACAGAACTTAACCAAATTGAAACAAAAATACTCACAAACAAGGAATATCACAAAAACAATATCATATGACAATGTGACAAATAATCATGGGTATGAGATAAACCAAAGAACATAGAACAGATAATAAACTTTAATAGTGAAGAGAAACATGAAAAAGCTAGATATAGCAACCTAGCCCAAACAAGATCAATCAAGCCCAAACACTCAAACTCAACAAACAAGAACCCATCTCATAGACGAAACCACAGATATCACAAAGTTCAATAACGAATCACAAATTCACGAAAATAAAGCTCAAGACACGAAATATGTAGTAAGAGAGAGAAAACCCATACCTTTTTCTTGAAGATTTAAGAAAGAAATGATTCAGAATGGAAGTTCTTTGGAGAGTGACACGGTGAGTTTGAGAGTTTTTCAGAAAAGGAAGAAGATGAACAGTCAGAAATGTTTGAGGGAAAACTGAAAAAGGTTTTAAAAATTGACCAAGTTTGCCCAAAACATGCGATTTTCGCGAGTAAAACAAGTCACGTGCAAGTCGCCAGGACCAGCCACCAGAACACTAAGAAGAAAACTTTGGAAAAATTTTCTAAGTGTTTTTTGCGACTGGAAGTTCCACTCGCGAGAGAGTCGCGAACTGAGCCGCGAAAATCTCTGTGTACCCCTCACGACTGGACCTTCCACTCGAACAAGTCGCCAACCTGAGTCGCGAAAAGCATGAAAATCCAAATTTTGAAAAATATTCTAAGTCTTTTTCGCGACTGAAGCAGTTACCCGCCAATGAGTTGCCAGTGAGTCTCGAAGAATCTCTGTGATGGACTCGCGACTGGGCATGCGACTAGTTCTACTCGCGACTGAGTCGCCAGAACAGAGCAAAACAATTTTTTTGAAATTTTGACAACTTTTGCAAAAACAAAGTACTTTCCAAAAACAACTAAAACACTCAAAAATCTTTTTGTGATAGATCAACAAAGATAGAGCATGTGAAAACACATTTAATCAAGTATAATCATACGAATGAATATGGCATTCATTGAACATAGACGTGTGTTGTGTGTGAATATCAAAGATGAGATAGTCCTTAGTCTAATGTAAAGCTTCAATGATCAATTCAATCAAGACATACACAACTAGCACTAGATAATGTGATCCATCTCAATTATAGAAATATGCATATATGACCTCCCACAAAGGCTTGAGTACAATAACTTTGAAGCTGTTCATTTGGCTCCATGTTTGACATGACATTTGATCTGTTTGAATCAACACATCTCATATTGAGATCGATGCCTGAAATTTTTTATATTTCATTTTGATGAGTTAGCCTTTGGCTTTTTGGGCATCATACACTTTTAATATTTTGGTCGCTTTCCCTTTTTCCTAGTTAAATACTAGTATGTGCGACAGGCTTTTGCAGCTCAATATCTCTTTTCATTTGGAGATTTACATTTGGTGAGCTCTTTTAGCAAAAACAATAAAATAAAGTGTGGGAAGATATATAGACACAAGTCTATGTATGTCTAAAGATCAACAAAACCATTCACTAATCATTCATGTCAAGGTTGAAGATCTATTTACAATAGTCTCAAAAGATTTCAAAATTTCTCCCACAATGGTATAAGTGCAAAGGGAGCAAACTATGCTCATAGATGCACAAAGTCATTTGCACAAAGGTACAAGGTAAAACATATTTTGAGACAAAACTCAACAATGTCGATCAATCTTTTTGGATTTTTTACTTTTTATGTGGTTTTTGGATTTTTGACACACAAGAAAGAAAAGATTGATAAGAAGCAATAATGTAAACACAAACAACAAAAATAAACAAACAAACAATTTTCAAATTTCATAATCAATAAACAAACCAACAATCACACAACATAGGAAGTATTAATGAATGGACATGTGGTAATGCTTATGCATGAGTACCCTTCATCATCCACACGTCACGTGCGTTTGGGTGATATCCGTATAGGATTGGGTACGAGAGTTAGGACTTTCAAACCTTCTAGTGAAGCTTTCCAAGCAATTGGTGAATGCACCAATCATCTTCATCACGTCCATCATTCCGGGATCAACATTTTGTTCTCTTAATGACTCAACAGCCCAAGTCTTCTTGTCATTTCTTGGCCTTCTTGACCTTTGGTCACCAGCATTCCTCAATGCTCTAAACTTATAACAATTGGGTCGGGTGTGCCCTTGAAGTCCGCAGTGATGGCACACATGATTCGTTCTAGGACCTCTTTGCGATCGAGGAAGAGATTTTGATCTGCCTTCAAACCTGACCACAGATTGATTACGGGGCTTGTTCAACACTCGTTGGTTAGTTACATTCTTCTTCTTCTCAATATTTGCCTTTTCAACAGTAGGGACAACTATAACTGGCTCTTTGGCCTTCACAAACTTCACTTCTTTGGAGATGTTCACAGCTGAACTACTTTCACCGGTGTATCCTAATCCGGTTTTATCAGAGAAGGTCTTTTGAGAAGAAAGGACATCATCAAGCTTCTTTGTAGAGACTCGTTCCACCTTGGCATTTGCTTGAATCACCTCAAGCTCAAGGAATTTTACCTTGGTGTAAGCCTCAGTTAGCTCGTCATTTAGCATCTCTATCTCACACTTGGCCTCCTTATGTCTCACTAGAAGACTTTTATAGTCCTCTTCAGCTTTTTTCATCTTTTTCACAGTTGCTTTGACCACCCTAGCATATTCTCCTGACTTCTCAAGTAGAGAATTGTAGTTTTCTTTCAGACCAGCTGTATCTTCATCTTCTTCAGTATTTGATTCTTCTACAATTCCCATGAATTCTTCATCACTATGCTCCCCAAGTTCTTCCACAAGCAAATTCAAGTCCTCTGAAGACTCAACATGAGCAACAGTCATGAATGCTGAGAAATTCCCTTCTTCATCACAACTATCCTCCGAATCAGAGGTGGAGGAATCTGAGTCACTGAGAGTGGTGGCATACACTTTGCCCTTCGATCTCAGATAGTTAGGACATTCCTTTTTGAAATGACCTTGTCCATTACACTCAAAACAAGTGACTCATTGTGTAGATTGGGACTCCTTGCCTTCTCTCTTTTTGAAGTCTTTCTTCTCCTTTCCGAAACTCATAAATTTCCCTTTATCACCAAATTTCTCACTGTTTTTGAACTTTAGAAATTTGCGAAAATTCTTTGCAAGGTAGGCAACATCCTTTTCTACTGCATCCTCATCCGATGAACCATGACCTTCTACCTTTTCATTTATTGTCTTAAGAGCCAGTGATTTGCTCTTTATTTGATTTGGTAACGAAAGTTCATACGTTTGGAGAGAATTGATAAGCTCTTGGACTTTGATTTCATCAAGGTCTTTGCTCTCCTCTATTGCAGTCACCTTTACACGGAAGCTCTTCGGCAATGAACGAAGAATTTTTCTTACAACTTTTGAGTCCTCCGTTTTCTCTCCCAAGTTAAACTTGCCGATGACCACTTCATTTAGTTTACTATAGAAAGAGTCAAAGGACTCATCCTCGCTCATCCTGAGCCCCTCAAACTAGGTAGTCAACATTTGTAACTTTGTGTCTTTAACTTTCTTTGTACCCTCATAAGTGGTTTCCAAAATCTGCCATGCTTTACTATTAGCATTTGACGCTGCAAGAGCTGCCTTATCCCAAGTGGATTTGGCTGCCTCTGGCTTTGTCTAACCTATTTCAACAGCATCCCAAACAGCCTCATCAATAGAACACAGAAATGCTCTCATCCTTACCTTCCAAAAGGCATAGTTGCTACCATCAAAATATGGTGGAGCATTTAAAGATTGAGACCGGTCCATCTCAATATGGGGTCAAGGATCACACTATGGTAATGAAACCAATAAGAGTGTACTCGCTCTGATACCAATTGAAAGTTCAATAAGTGTATAAAACACCTTGAACGTTTAGACCCCCAATTTACAAATTATCAATTCAAGCTTAATATCAAACAATTAATGTGTGGAAAATGAACGTAAACTTAATACAGAATTGATAAACAATCTAAACCAAATAAATTCACATCCACAACAAAAATTAAATGGAAAAGATTAAGGGAAGAGAGATGCAAACACAAGGACAACACTCAATGTGTTATCGAAGAGGAAACCGAAGCCCTCGGCATAAAACCTCTCCGCCGCCCTCCAAGCAGTAAACAATCCACTAAAGAATGTAGTTGGGATACATGAACAGCAGAAGACCCTCCAAGCCTAATCTACCCAATGTACCTAAGCCCTCCAAGCTCCTACTCCAACGAGGTTATACCGAACCTATTTCTTCTCTAGCTTGCCGGATTCCACTACTTGATCATAGCATCTACCAATATAAAATTGGTCCCTTCTTAACTATTTCCCAAACACCAAATAGCCTTCTCACAGATATGGGTATGGTGAGAAAAGGTTTTGGTAATGTACCTCTCAAGGATATGACAATGGAGAGGAAGAGAGTAGAGGAATTTGAAGAGTCTCTATGTGAAGATTGTGGATGAATCAATCTTGTTTTTCTCTAGGGTTTCTCTCTCAAAATTCTCTCTAGAAGCTCTCTCAAAATCGTGGGTATAAGGGTATATATATAGTAGGGTGAGAAGGAATGTGAAATGTCAATTTTTCCCAAACAGGGTGTTCTGGTGACTTGACCTCGCGACTGGGTTGAGTCTCGAGTTCAAGCCGCGAGCTAACGGCCTGGCTAGCTTGAGACTTTTGTCCTGTAGTGCAATAGTTGACGCGACTCTTCAGCTTCTGGCATGCTTGGCACGTGTGCACCTTTTTGGCGGCTTGCAAGCCGCGAGCCACCCGCGAGATCCAGTCGCGAGTCCCTGCTTCTTTGCACAATCTTGAGCATTTCTTCACACTCTCTCACACACACTACCCTTACATGATTCCCACCTAAATACAGGGTTACTAATTGCTAAAATACAAGTAAATTTGGCACGGAATAAAACCAACAAGATGGTTGATAAAATTCAACCTTATAATATTCCTGAACCCAAGGTTGTAAGAAAGGTGCTTAGATCTTTGCCTAAGAGATTCCATGCCAAGATCATCGCCATTGAAGAATCAAAGGACATTCCTTTGACGGAGCTGGTTGGCAACTTCCAAACCTATGAATTGGTGACCAAGATCAAGAAACCAAGCAAAAGTAAGAGCATGGCACTGAAGGCTAAAAGCAATGAGACCGATGAGTCTTTTGATGATGAAGATTCCAAGATGAAATCCTACATCACTAGACAATTCAAGAAGTTTATGAAGAATGTCAATGCGAAAGGATTTGATAAAGACCATGATAAGAGTGGTGAGAGGGAAGAATGAAATGGTGTGTATGTGAGTGTAAGACACTTTCTTATTCTCCCATTAGAAATTGATTGAGAGACCATACTTCTTGGGCATTAAGTGGAATTGCAGTGAAGATTAAAAGTGTTCCCAAGTACTTCTAATTTTTTTGTTTTTGAGTTTTACCACACCAAGGTACACTTTCTTGTTCTTAAATTATGAAACTTGCATAGTACATGTTATCAATTGCGAATGAAGTAGATCCCTTAATTTTCTGCTACGTATGTTTTGTATGTGATACAAACATGTATTTTTCTAACAATTGATATCAGAGCGGTCTTCAATTTTGAATTTGTATAACTTGTGATAGGTCAAAAATGTATTGACCCCTTATGGTAAATTAACCAATTAATTAGCCAGGTTAATTAATTAAGTCAATTAACATGCAATACGCGTGGTAGCACAAACAAATCACCAAATAACTAAATGCAGTGGAAAATAAATTTGACACGGTGATTTGTTTACGAATGGGGAAAACCTCCAAGGCAAAAACACCACCGGATGAATTTAAAGTCACCACTCTTGAGAATTCACTATTATTAAAACAAGCGGTAACAAGTAAAGGAATCCCAGTACCTTATAACAACTTATAGTTGAACCCTTACCCTAATACACAATTGGACTTGTAATGTAGTGACAATCTCTCATTTTCAATGCATGGCTCCTAGTATGTGACTAACCAATCATGCACGGATCCAAGTACATGACTAACACACCAACTTGAGAAGGATGTTGGCTGCAATGTTCTTAGTTCATCCACACAATGAAGATTAAGAAGCTCCTTAGTCACAAAACACTACAGCGTACAATCACAGTAGCTTCTTCAAGAGAAAGATTAACTAGGGCAAATTGTCTTCGGTCACAATATGCTTTCAGCAAAAAGTGCAACAACCTTATCATGGTCTTTAAAATAATCCTTATATATGTCTAGGGTTGTAAGAGAAGAAAACCTAAACAAATAGCTTGGATATGTGTGAAAAACAGTTTTGAAAAACTGATTTTCGTAATTCTCGATAGATATAGCTGTCGAGCTTATCTGTCGAGCTTCACATTTTAAATCTCGATAGATACATCTGTCGAGCTTTAAAACACAAAATTTCTTAACTTGATTCTTGGACAGATTTGTATAGCTTCAATACTTGAACTTGAACTCTTGTTCCTTGAAGTATTAAACACATCCTAGATTTACCTAATTACAAGTAAAGTATATTCTGTCAAAGGATTAGCCAATTCTAAATGACACATGTTCTTAACATGATTCACATATGTCTTAACAATCTCCCCCTTTTGCAATTTGTGACAAAACCACAACAAACAAATGAACATATGAGAGAAATCATAAATGACTCAACTCATACTCACTTGTTGAATACAATAAAATCTATCATAATACAAACTCTTGAAAAATTTTGCAAGAAGAGAGTTCATGGTATGGAAGACTTTGCTAACCTATATTTCTGAAACACTTTAAAACAAAACTCATCACGGCATCTTAGTATGAAACAAAAATATAAAAGATTGCATACAATTAATAAGAAGCATGTGCATAAAGAGAAAAAAGAAACAACACATGAAGAGATAGGTGAAAGAATGTAATAACAACCTCATCAAATATATATATCAAATAAATACAAGGTTTGCTATTAATAGGTGGTCACAAGACCAATGTACAAGAACAATGTATCTAAAAGATAGAGAAAAGAAAAGATACAAAAGTCCTCACTACATCCCTAAAAAAGAATAAACACTCCCCCTAACAAAAATCTCATATACTAACTCTCCCCCTAAGTACATGACTACTCTTATACCCAAAACTACTTCCCCTTTTTGTCACGAATGACAAAGGGCAAGTCACTCAAGCAGTCATCTCCTCGTCATCGGAAGAGCTAGCATCCTCATCCTCATCATCATCATCACCATCATCATCCTCGTCCTCATACGCCACGAAGCAACCAAGGCGAGCCTGTTGTCGTGCAGTACGATTGACACGGGTGTTCACCTAACATAACTCATCACTGAGAGTGTTAAGGCAAGCATTCATATGCTGAAGCTACGCCATGACCGCCTTAAGGGTCACACCACTCACGGAAGAAGAAGGTACGGAGGTAGAAGGAGCGGAAGAGGCTGGAGGAGTCACCGTCTCAATCCGTGGCCGCTTCGGTCGAAGCTGGGCCTCGCTCCATCTAACGAATGTACTGTTGATGGCACCCATGATAGAGAAGTGAGGAGACTCGAAAAAAGAGATAGACTCATGGCGAATGATCCTCATGATAGCAAAAGGGAAAATAAGCTTATCATGGGTCACCGTATCCTTATAGACATCTATAAGGGAAAGTATGAAGTGAGAGGGAAAGTCAATGGTAAGCCCCTCAAGGAGGGATAACAAAAATCGAGCATGAGGCTCAGTAATCGAATTATAGTGAGACAAGGGATGTAAAACAAATGTCATCACTATATTCAGGAACCTCAGACCTCTTACAAAGCCCGAGTAAGGGGTGTTTTGACGGTCACCCCAAGATGAAGGTGTCTTACAGAAGAGAGACATGAGTTCATCTTTGGACACAGTCCGCAGATAAGGACAGCCGGGGTAATCAGGATGTGATACCCTCGAGACATGTAGCACATCGGAGATAAGCTCCGGAGTGACTACTATACGTATACCTCGAACAGAAATGAGAAAGCGAGATATAGAAGAATCAAATTCGTGTATATTGGAGTAAACTCCTGTATGATCATGGAAGGACAACTGGCTGGGATATCACAAAGGGACTCCCAACCCTTACTGCGAATGACAGTGGGAAGATCAATATCGGAGAAGTCAGAAAGAATGACCTGGCGTTCTGAATGAATGCCACGTCTAGAAAAGTTCTCCGAGAAGTCCTAATGGGCCTTCTCATCATGGAACCAAACGTGAAGAGGAGTAGAATCAAAAGAAGAAGATGCCCTAGAATGAAGAGGGTTCTGGGATGGAGTAGTCAGAGAGAGAGAGAGAGAGAAAGAGATGTAGAAAAGTACCAAACAACATCAATATCAAAATAAGAGAAGAATGGTACGTACGCATGAAAAATGCATGAACATGTGACATGCAACAATATAAGCATCATGGGCTCAACCCAATCCAAACCTATCAGCACACAAGATTTTAACATATAAAACACATATCTAAAATGCATGAAACATTGTGAAAATGCAAGTGTGATGCAATGCATGAGGATACAAGATCATTTAAACATAACCCAACCCAAAAATTTCACAAAAAGCTCATCACTTTTGAAAAACCCCAAAAAACTTAGGTCAGAATGAATGAAATGCATGATGAATGAGAGAAAGAGGATCGTACTAGAGGAAGAAAACAACCTTTGGGTCGAAGATCAAGTGGGAAAGGTGAAGAGGTTGAGTGTGAAGTGTTTGGGAGAGAGAAAAGAGATTTTATATCGAGAGAAATCAGAGAGAAATGAAATGAAATTCACGCTGAATCTATATATAGAAACACGAATCTCGATGGATCGAGAGCTATCGAGAATTTGTCGAGCACTAATTCTCACAAGATAAATTTGTTAAGAATCTGTTGACGGCCAAAGAACCTCGATGGATTGGACAGTTAATGAGCATCTATTAAGTAAACAGAAAGTTTCTCGATGGATTGAGAATCTGTTGAGAAGCTATCGAGACAAATTCAAGAAAGCTTCGATGGATCTAGATTGCGTTAACTTCTGTTAAGAAAGGAAGATCAAAGATCTTGATGGATAGCTAGCTATCGAAAAGCTATCGAGAAGTGCAAAAAACAGTTTTTCAAAGAAGAGAAAAACACAGAAATGAATGCAATAAAGCAAGCTACTCAACCAAAGATCCAAACAACATTTTAAGCTTTCAAAAACATCTCTCAACAAAAAAAAATGTCAAGCACTTAGATCCAAAACACACACACACACTAAACAAGTCTAACCAATTTTATATTTCAAAAACAAGTCAAGACAGTTTAGTGAGCATACATTAACACATGTATTCCTTGTGATGGCCAAATCATATTGTACCTGCACATGTATCAAAAGTAGTAAAGAATTTGCATGTTGTATGTGAAAAACATCGCAAGATTGCATAAGTGTCTACATGTTATGACGATTTGAGATATGAGAAAATCAATTTAATTCACACACAATCATAACTACTTGACGGGGACTATCACCCTCGAGGTACGTCCTATAACTCCCACATCTCCTAGAAGACACGCTTTCAATCATATATAAAGCATTTTGATTCTTTTTGCTCTTATTTCTCTTTGCATATTTTTCTTTTGTTAAGCATATCATGCATGGGTACATAAGAGAGAGAAAAGAAATAGCTAATTATGTTAAGCTTTTGACATTGCACTTTTGCTATGCCAAAGCATACAAATGTCATTTCATGATTGATGAGCAACAGTGGTGAGATGGTTATTTATGCCTTTCTTTTAGGATTTTCTAGTCCTTCTCATCAAAAAGATTGATATGAGCGTTAAGTATAAGAGATTACTTAATCTTACTCATCACAAACATGAGCCACAAAACTCACTTGCTTAGTTGTGTATAGAGATGCTCATCTAAGCTACAAAAGATACAAAGTTTATAAAACTTTATTTCAATAGCCATCCAAGGTACACAAGTACCAATGTACACAAGACACACATTGTTTTTGTATTTTTCTGATTTTTCAATTTTTTTTTTTTAAGAAAAAAAAATAAAGCAAAACTGAAAACAAACAAACAAAAACATGTTAAACAAAGCATAATATAAAAACTAGACTAACTCAAAGACAAGAAAGCAAAACACACAAGTAATGCAAAAAAAAAAAAAAAAAGGGAGAGAAAGAGAGAGAGAAAAAGTGACTAAATCACTTAGAGCCTTTTTCCTTCCACACCTTGAAAGAAGCTTTCCGTTTAGCAAACCCTTGATTCAGCGGTGAGGGGGAGGAATTGAACCCGTTAAAGTTTAAAAGGAACATGAGGATTTTGAGAAGATCTTCAAGAGGAGCAAAGGAGGATGAAAATTGATTTTGGTTTTCGGATGAGATCATATTGTTGCTCT
Source organism: Quercus tomentella (assembly GCA_028535165.1). Lineage (NCBI taxonomy): Eukaryota > Viridiplantae > Streptophyta > Magnoliopsida > Fagales > Fagaceae > Quercus > Quercus tomentella. The sequence goes on from JAPQVY010000155.1 coordinate 78,029,789, forward strand.
GTTGAATGGTTAACTATTTATAGCAATTAGGTCGAGTATGTCCAGTAGCTCCACAGTGATGACAAAGATGCTACTTCTTTTGCTGGTTATTCTCTTCTTAGCCCTAGGGTTTTAGTCTCTTTCTTATCAAGCTTAGGAGGTGCTCCTAAGATAGATTCACCCTTATCTATGTTCTCACTAGTTAAAACAGTTTTTACATCATTGTTCTTAGATCTAACATTATTAACAGGTGAAACAAACACAGTAGTACTAGAAGATGCAATATTAGAGGAAGAGAAATCATACCCTAAACCGATTCAATTAAAAGAAAATTTCTGAAAGCTGAGCATCTCATTAAGCTTTGCACTTAAAGTCCCCTCTAACTGAGCTCTTACTTGAAATAGCTTCGCTTCAAGCTTCCTGGTTTTCTCAGCCAAGAAATTGTTCTAAAATCTTAGTGCTCCAATGGTCTGATTGGCTTCATCAAACTTTGTGGAGATTTCTTCTCGTTCAAGCTCCACACACACTGAGCTTCTTGGTGGTCAACCTATACAATTTTTCATGCTTGTTTGAGACCTTGCAAAATTTTGCATGGGCTATATGGATGTCATCCTGTTTGTTAGGACATATGTGTTTCACATGTTAAGAACATATGTCATGATTTTATGTAATTGGCTTATCCTTTGACAAAACGCATTTTACTTGTATTTGGGTAGATTTAGGATGTGTTTAAATACTTCAAGAAACCATGTTTCAAGATCAAGTATTGAAGCCTTCAAGTCTATCCAAGAAAACAAGTTCATAGTGCAAAATCATTAAAACTCGACAACTGGCTCGACAGCTGCATCTATCGAGTTTAAGAAAGCTATTCTACATTCGGTGTGCTCGACACCTTCTATCTGTCGAGGTTTAAGATTCTCAGAATTCCAATATGATTTTCTTGGGATCTGTGAATTTGTCTTTGGGCTTTCTTCTCTCTTAACCCTAGACATATAAAATGATCAGTTTAAGGGTCGTCAAACAGTTCACAAGTTGCACAAGCTTTGAGCAAACTTTGTTCAAGCAAATTGTGACTGGAGACGAAGTTCTTACCCTAGTTCATCTCTTTCTCTTGAAGAAGTTGCTGTGTATGTGAACCGTAGGGTTTTGTGACCAAACATCTTCTTGATCTTCATCGTGTGGATGAACTGAAGAACTTTGCAGCCATCGACCTTCTTAGTTGGTGATTGAAGTCGCGTACCGGGATCCGCACAATTGGTTAGTCACGTACTTGGGAGTTGTGCATCGAAAGAGGAACTGTCACTACAGAACAAATCCAATTAGGTATTGGGGTAAGGGTTCAACTGTAGGTTGGTATGGTACTTGGGATTCCTTTACTTGTAATCGCTTGTTGTGATAATAGTGGAGTTTCGGGAGTGGTGACTTGAAAATCACCCAGTGGGATTTTTGTCGTTAGGTTTTCCCCATTCGTAAACAAATCCCCGTGTTATTTATTTTCTCCTGCATTGTTAGTTTATTGGTGATTTGTTTGTGCTACCATGTGTTTGCATGATAAATTGATTAATTAATAACTTGGTTAATTAATTAATTAATTTCTACCACAATGGGTCATTCAGTTTGTGGCCTATCACTGTTCATCTATCTTCTTAAATTTAGACTCCACTAAGTCCTCTTCTTCATCCACTTCTTCAACAATCCCCTTAGTAAGATTTACAGTGGCAATGAAGGCATTCAAGATTCCATCATTCTCATTATTCGAATCATCCTCAGGCTCGGTGTCACTCAAGGTAGCAGTAAAGGCCTTGCTTTTCCCAATGGTCTTGAGATACGTTAGGCACTCTTGTTTCATGTGTCCAAAGTCTTGACATTCGAAGCACTTTGGTTCGGAGGGAACAGTGTACTGACTGCCATCCCTAGCATCCTTCTTCCTTTCATCTTGGCTTTTGAACTGTGAAGAACTGGATTGCTTTAGTCCTTGTCAAATCCTTTCGCACTGGTATTCTTTATGAACTTTTTGAACTGCCTTGTGATGTAGGAATTCATTTTTGAATCTTCATCATCCGAAAACTCATCTGTGTCACTGCTCTTGGCCTTCAATGCCATGCTCTTACTCTTACTTAATTTCCCAATCCTGGTCAAACCCAATTCATAGGTATGCAAGTTGCCAACCAACTCTGTCAAAGGAATTTTGTCAATATCCTTTGATTCCTCAATGGCGGTGATATTGGCATGGAATCTCTCAGGTAGAGATTTGAGTACCTTTCTAACAATTTCGGGTTTAGGAATGGTTTCCCCAAGATTAAAGGCAAAGTTCACTATGTTCTTGAGTTTGGCATAGAACTCATCAAATGACTCATACTCCTCCATCTTAATTTCTTCAAAGCTTGTGGTAAGCCTCTGAAACTTTGAATCCTTGACAGCCTTAGTTCCTTTATAGGTTGTCTGGAGGATGGTTCATGTTTCCTTTACAGTTTTAGTGGAGGATATCTTCTTAAAGTCCTCATTCGTGACTGCATTGAATAAGGCATTCAATGCTCTGCTGTTGAAGTTAGCCGCTTTGATCTTAGCATCATCCTAATCAGTCAGCGCTTCCTTTGGCTTGGTCCAGCCTATCTCCACAGTTTGCCACACTTTTTTATCTAATGACTACAAGAAAGTTCTCATGCGTACTTTCCAATATGCATAGTTAGTTCCATCAAATAAAGGAGGTATAATTAAAGATTGTCCTTTATCCATGACAAATAGGGGTTAATGGATCACACAGTAAAGATTAACCACTTCATAGGCTAAAAATGTATTGACCCCTTATGGTAAATTAACCAATTAATTAGCCAAGTTAATTAATTAACTCAATTAACATGCAATATGCGTGGTAGCACAAACAAATCACCAAATAACTAAATACAGTGGAAAATAAATTTAACATGGTTTTGTTTACGAATGGGGAAAACCTCCAAGGCAAAAACCCTACCGGGTGAATATAAGGTCACCACTTCCGAGAATCCATTATTATTAAAATAAGTGGTTACAAGTAAAGGAATCCCAGTACCATATACCAACTTACAGTTGAACCCTTACCCCAATACACAATTGGACTTATAATGTAGTGACAATCTCTCATTTTCAATGCACGACTCCCAGTACATGACTAACCAATCGATGCACAGATCCAAGTACGTGACTAACACACCAACTTGAGAAGGATTTTGGTTGCAAAGTTCTTCAATTCATCCACACGATGAATATTAAGAAGCTCATTGGTCACTAAACCCTATAGCGTACAAATGTAGCAGCTTCTCAAGAGAAAGATGAACTAGGGCAAATTGTCTTCGGTCACAATATACTTGCAACAACAAGTGCAACAACCTTATGACTGCCCTTAAAATAATCTTTATATATGTCTAGGGTTATGAGAGAAGAAAACCTAAACCCATAGCTTGGATATACGTGAAAAACAGTTCTAAAAAACTGATTTTTGTAATTCTCGATAGATACAGTTGTTAAGCTTATCTGTCAAGCTTCACACTTTAAATCTTGATAGATACATCTGTCGAGCTATCTATCGAGCTTTAAAACACAGCACTTCTTAACTTGATTCTTGAACAGATTTGCATGACTTCAATACTTGAACTTGAACTCTTGTTCCTTGAAGTATTAAACACATCCTAAATCTACCTAATTACAAGTAAAGTGAGTTTTGTCAAAGGATTAGCCAATTATAAATGACACATGTTCTTAACATGATTCACATATGTCCTAACAAAAAGTTTTGTGAGTTTTGGAATTAAAGATGGTAACTTCATGATGTTAGAAGATTCTACACTCAATTTTCTGCATGGTTTTTGAAATTACTATTTTATAAAAACTAATATTGATGTTATGATGTTGTTTAAGTTTGATATTAAGTATGTTAAATTGAACTTTAAGGCTATAGCATCAATGGAATTCAGTTTTAGTCACAAACTCAATCTGTTATGTTCATATAATGGTAGTTTGTTCATGAAAACCATTGAAAACTGCTTCAGAAAAATTATGGAAAATTTGAGTTTCACGTGTTTTAATCAATCAAAAATTACTTTCGATCGATTGAGTGAAATAGGAACCTTCTGTTTGATTCGATTGACTTTCAATTGCTAGTCGATTGATCGAATGCTCTTTTTCGATTGATCGAGCAGCAATCGAGCACCAATCAAGCTAGGCAAATTGTTTGGTACAAATTTTTTAATTTTTTCGACCGATCAAGAAATACATTCGATCAATCGAAATCTGTGAATTTTGAATTTTTCTAAGTGCTTTCACATGGATAAAGTGCAAGGCTATGTGTAATGAGATTACACATCGTACTATATAAAATGATTAATTTATGGTCCTTAAAAGTTGAGGACATTTATTAATCATTATCTAACTAAAAGACCTAATGAGATCAAAGATATTGATTAAATAGAACTCTTAGTCCTAAATAGTTTGGGACTTGTCATTTAAGAAACATTCTAATGAGATTAGAATTTTGGTATGATTAAAAGTCCTTAATTTATTTTAATTAGAAGTTTTAACGAGATTAAAGCTTTAATTAAAAGGTATATATATTTTCTAATGAGATTAGAACTTTTTATTTAGTAAATTAAGGATAGAGTTCTTTATAACTAATTCTTGATCCATTAGGGTTTAAGGAATCCTAAATAGTTTAGGATTTCCATTTTAGTTAGTGATTCTAATGAGATTAGAGTCTTCAACAAGTGCAAGGTTATTAGTTGTGATGAGATCACAATTATTTAAAGAAAAACCCAAATAACAAATGGGAGTACTAAAATAACCCTTTTGTTAAGTTTATTGTAATGTGAATAGATACCTTGTCTTGGCCTAGAGCCTTGCTTTCCATGCGAAGGGTATTTACTTCACGGATTACATGATTAAACTTCTTTGTGATTACATGAATGTTTGTTACACTATTGTGACATGACTTAGTAAGATCACATCAAATTTAAACAATTAAACACATTTGATGTGTAGGATTAAAATTGTGATAAGATCAAAATGATTTCAAGACAATCCACTTGTTAAAAATTTCTAGTGGGAGAGAGATACAAGGGTTGGATCTCAAGTCGTTCATTATCAGTTCATAGTAGTGTGTGTAAGCACCTCATCTCGGCGTATAAGCCTCACAATCCCAAAGGAGGGTGTTTACTTCATAGTACTACAAGATTGAACTTACTCATTTAAAGTAGTGTGAACAAGCACCTCGTCTTGGCGTATATGCCTCGTGATCCCAAAGGAGGGTGTTTTGCTTCATGGTACTACAAGTTTAAACACTATAAGGGAGATGAAATATGGCTACACATGATTCTAGATAATGGGGTACACTAGACTAAGTGTAATGTTAACCTCCCAAAGATCTATGTCATTATTACTTAGAGGCTAAAGGAAAAGCTGCAAATTATTTTTGTTTGGTAAGAGTTACTATGATAGCATTAATAATGAGAATAATTCTCGCTTGATCATAGTGATTGGTATGACTTCGCTACCGAGGAATATTAATTGCGGGATTAGGTTGTCGTTGCACCTAGTATAGTATGGTTTTCGGGTTCTATATTATATGGTTATGGATGCAAAATATAATGTCCTTGGAATTATGTGCATAGTCTCAAAATAAAGTTGTCATATATTTTGTTCTCTAGCTACTATTTTAATTGAATCACATTAACTAAGAAATGATTTTGGACATGGTGCTTAAAGGAGTTGAAGTACATAAATATGTTTCGATTCAACATTGTCATAATTTCCTATGCATGGTGCATTGATGGAAGATAGCTTATGATATGATCATAGTCTCCATTGAAATGCTAAAATGTTTCATTAGCTTCTATCTCAACTGTGCTACAACATGAGATGCAAGAGTTAGTACTAGACTTAGACTTTATATTAAGTCTGAATGAGAGTTTTGGTATGAATCATATTGAGTGCTGAGGAAAGCTTAAGGAGTTCCAATTCTATATCATTTTATGAAAATATTTTAGTTTTAAATGAATTGGAATTCTTGGATGTAGAGATTAAATGTTAATCTCATATGGATATGATCCATAAGTTCTTGTTAGAATCATTTGATCAATTCAAACTGTTTTGAAAATAAATAAATTCTTTTTATATTATTTGAATTGATGAGTGAGTTCTATGCAATGGAAGACATCCTAAAAGCTAAGGCTGTCAATATGATTTAATTCAAATTCTTAGCCTAAACTGAAAGGTAAAGGTGATAAGAAGAGGAATTATAATACCAAACAGTTGGACAAGCTAGTTGCCCTAGTAGTTGCCAGAAGGAAAATAGACTCAAAAGTATGACCAAAAGGAAAGTGTTTCCAGTTTGGTAAAGCTAAGCTTTGTCCATGATTGTTTTCTAGATGGAGATTTACATGTTTTACTTTTTAAAGAGAAGGTTTCCATCCTTTGGTATTGTTTGTTTTGGCACTTAAGACTAGATCTTATTAATCTAAATGGTATTCAAGATTGGTGAAAGATGGGCTTTTAGAACCATTATTTTGTTATATTCCCAGTCTATGAATTCTATTTAGAGGATAATATGATCTAGGGCTCCTTTGGTAAAGGAATATAGTATCAATGACTTCTTTAAGTCAATGCATACATGAAGGAGGAATAAGACTCTTTTAAAAATAGTAAAGTACATGATAAGTATTTCCATTTGCTTATTTCTTTTGGAGATATACTCTATGTATTACTATAGATTTTCTAAAAGGGTCCGGTTAATGTATGCCCTTAGGGCACACGTTAAGTTTTCTATTTTTAGAAACATTTTCTCGGGAATTAAAAAAGCTGTTATTACTTTTTCAATTTTCGAGAAATTTTTTTCCAAAAATGGAAATTAATGTGTGCCCTAAGGGCACACATTAGTAAAATCCTTTCTAAAATTGAATTCAAAAGTTTGTTCCTATGACATTTGTCAAATTGTGGATTGGGTGAAAACCTAGTATATGATACTTCTACTTTTGGAGATGTCCAGCACTTGTGCTAGAAAGGAAATCTAGCAAATTGAAATCAAAAGGTAGAAAAATGTGTGTTTATGTTGGGTATTCAAAAGGAATTGCGGAAGATTATTTTGGTAGTCATAAAGAAGACAAGATGTTTGTAAAGTACAAATACAAAGTTTTTTAATGTTACATGTTATGTAGTCTCTTTGACCTTTCTCTATTTGAGTTGTAAATGAGTCAAGTCAAGTATTAAGATATTCAAACTTGGTTCTTTTACTTTGCTATCAAGAATGAGTTAAACTTATTAAGAGTTTTGTAGTTGAATTGATTGACCCCCCTTATTGCAACTAAATTATCCAAAAAAAGAGAGAGGAAGTTTTAGTTAAACTCACTAACTCAGGTTTTAAAATTAAGCTCAATTTTAGTGTTGCTTAGTTGGTTAATTTCTCAAATGCACACCCATGAGTTGGTTACATAAATTTACTGAAAACAAGTTAAGATCCTAATTTTCATTTCCAAAAAAGAAAAAAGAAAAAAAAGAAAGACCATTGGGGATTGTGAATGAGTTAATGAAATGATAATATTATACTTTTTTTTTTTTTTTTTAACAACCCACGTGTGGGGTTGGGCCGGTTGGCTGAAAATCAAAGCTTAATAAAAAGTTTGTCATATTTCGATCAGCTCACATGTGGCTTTATTGTCTCTTTTTGAGAAAAGGCTTTATTGTCTTACTCTTGGGAATAGACTTTCTTTATTATAACGTATAGGCATATTATAAAAATAAAATAAATAAAAAACAGTTTTGCAACTGAAATCTTCTTGAAGAATATCAGTAGCTTATCCATGCCTAAGAATACAACAACCGCACACTGCTCCATCATCTACGGCTGGATCAAACTTGTCATGGGTCAAACTCAAAACTTAAATAGAAGTAGGCTCGGTTTGGGATTGTAGGATCGTGCAATCACAACAACCCTAGTCACAATTTTGCTTCTTCAATGATTCTAATCGTGGGATGGTCGGATCGTGATTTTAATAATTAACCTTGACATAACAAACTTCTTATTTATATCTAGGTTATTGCTTAAAATTCAAAACTTATTTATGTAAGCAGTAGGTTAATTTACAAAAAAACATCCTTTAGGATAGTGTTTAACATATGACACTAGATGTTGATATAATTCACTTTAAAGAAAACATTTGAGGAGAATTATTTGAATTTTAGTTTTTGGTTTAAATATCATCATTAAAAGATGATTAAGAATCTTGTGATTTAACTGACATTTATTTGTGATTTTAACGAAGGTTTCTTCCAATTTTTTTAACCGTCTAAAAAAACCAAAACAGAACTCTATTGAGTTGTTAGGGGCCTCGTGTTTCAATAATTTTGACTGGAACTTGATCTGACATATTTTCAGTAAAAAGTGCGTACAATATTCAATAAGGTAGAGTCACTGTAATTAAGGAGGCTGGTGGTTACACATCTAATACTAAGCATATTCGCTTGTTTTGGAAGATAGTGTGGGCTTCCAAAGCCCATGCAAAAATCAAGACATTTATTTGGACAGCTTGTTCCAACAGTCTACAACTCGAATGAAGTTATTAGAGCGTAAAATTTCTCCAATATATTCTTATCTTCTCTGTCAAGATGAGGCTGAAATCATATATATCACATCTCCTTTGGGGATGTCCCATGCACAAACCGTTTGGTCTTGTGCCCCATTCAGGCACTCCATTACTTTGGCATTTCAAGTGGATTTCAAAGAATTTATTGCTGCTGCTAGGATTTGGTATACTCTGGAATTTCTTTAAGTATGCAAAGCCAATCCAATTCCAACAAGTTCTGTAACAGCTAGATGGATTCCTTCCTCATAGTGGGATGACCCCTATGAAGTTTAATTTAGTAATCCATCACGTGAAGTCGGCAACAACTTGTGGAGTGGGATTTTTAATACGCAACAGTAATGGAGAGGCCATGGGCGTTTAGGTCAAGTTCATTGGATTTGGGTAAAGAACGGATCTTCCTAAATAGGTTTTATATTAATTGATTTATAATAATATTTCTTCTTTACATTCAAATCCAAAAAAAGCAAATTTAAGTTTTAACAAACTATGCTAGTCAAAGGATTCCTCCTTGACTTAAAAAAATAATAAAAAAAGAAAAAAAAAAAAATAGTCTGAGTGTGTTAAGATCTTGAGTGAGTTGGCAAATTCCATGACAAGTTTAGTTATTCGATTTGAATTATAATTTTTCATTTTAATTAATGTAATTCTGTGAGTTTAAATTTGTAATTGGTTAAAGAGGTTATAGGTTGAAATTTAGTATTGCAAGCTAATTAAATGAATTCTCACAAGCGAACTTGGAAGGTCGGGTCTGAAGCGAATTCACTTTCTGAAAAATAGTTGAGACAACAATTTCGTTTCTCACTATTAGGATATTGGCTCGAGTGAATAATCTCAAATCTCCTAGAGGCTTTGGAGTGATAAAAGAGACTTGACTGTGCAATTAGCGGCTCAACTTATGAATTCGGTGATTATCAAGAAGAAAGAATTCGAGAAATCAGTTGTTAGCAGGAGCTGGAGGCTCAAGCACATAGTCATTACTTAGCCTAGAGGATTTTGTAAGTAATATATACTACAACTATTCTTAATTAGTAAATCGTTTGGTGCTATCAGTCCCAGAATTTTTCAACCCAATTCTTCGTTTTTCTCATTCCGTAAACACTTGTGTTCTTGTGGGTCCTTGATTGTTGATTCGAATAGTGTTTTTATTTATCTATCCGTGTATATGTCAGTTGCTTAATTACATTAACTATTAAGCTTAATTTTAGATTAAAATTGACATAAGCCAGAAAACCCAAGTCTTAACGTGTAACTCTCAAAGTTGATATTTTGAACCTTTATAGCTACTTTGAAAAGAGATTAGATCAATTGTGAGACTTATTTGAGTTCCACTCACTTGGCTCAATCTATAGCAGTTCTATACTTCTAAATGGATAAGAGTGAGACGAAGACTCATGATTACCAACTGTCCACAATCATCTGAGTTAATTGTGTTAAATTAAGGCCAGCCCAGCTTCAGCCTTTGTTACATATAAGAAGGATGATTTGGGCTAGTGATAAACGGGCTTCCTGCTGGGCCTTTTTCTCTCTAAGTTGATTTCAAACCCAGTAAGTCTATCAGCAAAATATTTTTCACAAAACTTTTTTTTTTTATACACTTGATGACGTACTCTGTTAATGATTGAAGCATTAATGTCAATGATGAATAAAGGTAAAAATGTAAAAATAATATTGTTTCAATATTAAAAGGACGTGTTAAAAGTTGTGAAAAATATTATGTCATCACATTAATGAAAATTTTAAAAAATAAGAATAAAATGTGCCAAGCTCCAACTCAATCTCCAATGCCTCAAATGACTTATATTAACAATCCATATAAAATGAATTCACATTTTAGATTTTTAATATATAACATTAGTATTCCTTTTATTATATTATATTTTTTCTGAGATTCCTTTAATTAAACTTGTGGTCACCCAATACTGATTTAAGCAATAGTATTTAAGTCACAATCTATTTATATGTGGATCAAGACTCAATCCTACAGATGAGGCTTCAAACTTCCCTTGGTTCCTCTCAAACCCCTAATGTTTTTTTGTGCTTTTCTCTCTATTGCTCTTTCACTCCCCAGCTTTGCCAACCCCCTTGTCTCCACCTTCTTCCCCTTCTTATAGCCTCTCATTGGTGGGGTCTTCATCATTATCTCCCTACTCACACACATATTCCTATGTTCCTCAGAATCCTAAGGGATCCTCACGACTTTAGAGGATTCCCTTGGAACTTGTTCTAGATGCCGAATTGTGTTCGGGGGCGGTTCCCCAATGGCACTATCAGTCCTCAGCTACCTATCCCGCTTGGTTCGTGTTTCACCCCGACTAACTTCGTTATCGGTCAGCATTTAACCAACCACTCGAGAGTCCCTCAAGTTGCCCTCCCCTCAACCATGATCCCAAACTTAGGACGGGGCCTATCGTGATAAGGCCCAAAGCTAACTGTCTCCTCACACACCAAGTCTAATTTGTACGATGGGTTTCAGGCTTTGTGTTGGGTTTTGATCAAGTGGGCCAACATGGTCACCTAGGCCCAACTCACCCACAATACCCCCCCCCCCCCCACGATCCTGTTTCTACAAAGTGGAGATAGGATCGGGGTTTTGTTACCCCACGGTTAGGGCATTTGCTCCTTCCCCATCTAAGAGGAATGAAGTTTACTTCTCGAGAAGGCCAACAGTCCACCTTTTAATGTAATGAACAAGACAACCCGTTTTAATACGTGGCAGAGTTTAAGACATCAAACAATCCAGATGGCTTGATGCTTCGTTTACCGAGGCACACATGAAGCAAAATGATGATACGCATTAATTGCAGTTGGGCAGTTACAATTAATGACTCTTGTTCTATAAATACCACTCAGAATCTACGTTTTTCGTTTTCTTTAGTTTCTGCTAAGTTCTAAACACTGCCTTCCTCTTGTTCTTGAGCCCTTACTCTCCCTACAAGATCTCCTTCCTCTACAGAAAATCACTCTGTAAGTCTTCTTCCCTTTAACTATCTCCTCTTAACTTAGTTAGATTCAACAATATGCCTTTTGCTTACCTTTTTAAAACTAGGGAAAACGTAGAATCTTTCAGAATCAAATACAATATCCCTCGTGACGTTGAAATTTCGTACTGTCATGAGGGAGACATAGAAGACCAAAGGCTCACCCATGTAGTATTTTTTTTTTCTTTTAATGTCCATTCTGGAGGGCGGGGTTAGGTTCCTAGTAGACCCCTTATTACTTAGGACCCTTAGTTTTTACGGCCTTAGCCCTGACCAATGCTTACCTAACTTTTATGGGGTAGTTAGCTGTGTGGGGCGTCTCAACCGTTTGTATGGCCTGAGCCTTACCCATCATGACATCAATTTCTTGTACGCCATTCGGAGGAGTTTAAAGCTCGGGTATTACCTTCAGACACGAAATACAATGGTTAGGTTGATATCCTACCTCCCTGATTCCAATAGGAACTCGACGGAGGAGTATGTGAGACTGAGCAGTAACTGGCTGAATGGTGAGCTGACATGCCCAACCTCACCTCGTGAGATAGGTTGGTACTCTCTTCTCCTGATCACCGAACGAATCATGTCTCCTTTCCCCTTTTCGACTCATTAGTGTGCTTATTGTCATTTACTTGTCATTTTTTATTATTACTATTTTTACTTTTCTACTTTCTCAGTATCTCACTAATTCGTAGCCTACCCCCCCCCCCCCCCCCCCGATTGCAATTTCCAAGAAGTTTAAGCCAAATATAAGCGTTGTGTGCATCTGGGAGCTTAACTTTATCCTTCACTCAGAGATATTTGTGCACTTCGATGAGCAGCTAAGGGCTTCTCACTTGATCCTAGGTTGTGTGCCCTCCTATAGAAGCTATCAGGATTCATCGAGCGCTCTGACCGTTGGCAGCCTATTGTTGTCATATCTGGACATTCGACTACCTAGGTTCTTGCCACCATGGCTCACTTCCGGGGAAGCTAGGCACTTTGGTCCCCGACTGGTCAGGCACGACTTTCTTAAACCTATACAAGACGGTTCTGAGGATAATGTCTTCCAAGGTCGGGCTGTACACATTTCGATGGAGGCCCCCATCTTAGGAGACCCTAACAAAAAGGGTCTAGTCACCGAGGACACGCATCTTCAAGAGCCCGTCCTTCCCAACCTAGCAAAAGAAATGATTCAAAAGCGATCCATGGCCTTGGACTGCTAGTTTCCAGTCGCGCAGGCCTCGGAGGTCAAGTTGTTGCTTGGACCAACCCCCAACAAACTATGCCCCCTGCTTCCCAACAACGGAGGAAGTGGTAGAAGGGTACCAACGGTGCTGCGGTTGGGGACGACACCCCCCTTGCTGTCCACTCCCCCACTCAAGCTTTAGGTCAGGTGTCCACTCAGCCAATCGGTAAGACCCCTTTAGGAGACACAACCTGTGAGCCAGCCAGTTATAATTGGCTCTCAAGTAGTGGCTTCTTCCTCAGGCTATGCTGTCGGGTGGGAATGCACCTTCCACCTGGGGGATAAGATCCTGCCTTCGAATTCCTACTTGTAGACATGGAGGAGTGAAGAAGGATGCCATGTATCGGACAACCTCGAGCAGGCCTTACTACTTCCTGCTGATATGAAGCATTACTCAAGCTGCCGAGATGAGGACTTGGTGCTCAAATTGAAGTGGCACACTGTAGCTGTAAGTTTTTTTTTTTTTTTTTTGAGCTTTTACTGTTTTGTTGGCTCGGCCTCTCTTTTTTTCCTTTATCCGTCTCTCAATTTACAAGTGTTACCAATCGAGCTTGAATAACCTCGTCTTACTTTCCTGTTGACTTAGGCTACCCAACTAACATATGTGGTGAAGGGTCGGCTGAAGGAGGCGTAGGAGGAAACAGACAAAGAAAAGGCCCTTAAGCAAGTAGCCGAGGCCAGCTTGCAAGAGAAGACTCTAATGCTTAATGTAATGGAGAGGCGGGCGACCACTGTCGAGAAAGCGCTAGAATTGGTCGAGCAAAAAGCTAGTGATCTTCAAAGTAGGCTCGGGGAGACCAAGCTTAAGCTCGTGGAGACAACCAGCATCCTCTCTACTTGGGACAAGGAGCTCACCGACTTTAAAAGCACAGAGAAGACTCGAAAGCAGACCTACTGCAACAAAGGTTTTAGGGACACCGAAAACTCCGCTAGACCCGTGATCTTTCAAGCCCAGAAGTTTGGGTTCATGGAGGGTTGGATGGTTGCAGTTAATGCCGTTGGTCTTCCCGAGGACTCCCTTTTCAAGAGCGCTAATCAAGTCCCGCTGCTAGAAGACCCTATAGTAGAAACCCAAGCTGAAGGGCAGGGTGATGACAGTAGCGATGAATAGGAGGGTTTGGAGAGTCCGGAGTCCAGGGAGTTATCAAAGCAGATTGACTCCTATGTGGTGGTGCTCGATGAGGACAATCTGAGAGCCAACACCACCGTGCTGAGCCCGGACACTACGCAGCCCATAGTTACCTCAGATCCTCTGCCCACTAATTCTCCAATTAGCCCAAAAGCCCCCGCATCAACTCCTCCGACCACCAATACTCCCAAAGTCAATACCTGTGTATTAAATTGTTTTTCCTTTTCTAAATTTATATGAGACTGATGGTTTTAACTTTCTCCTTATCCTTATATGATCGTATGAGGAGGGATAATGCCCTCCACTTATTTTCATCCAGCTTTTACTAACTCGGTAATTTAGGCGTTCGGTTGCAGCATCTGCGATTTGATATTAACATTAAAAAATACACAAGTGTTGTTGCTCGGTAACGTAGAAAATAATTTAGACGTTCGGTTGCAACATCTGCAATTTGATATTAACATTAAAAAATACACAAGTGTTACTACTCGGTATGTCATACATAATTTCAACATTCACGATACACCACCCTCATGTGTCTTTATTAGTTAATATTAAGGTTGCATTTAAACGTACAAGCATTCCTCGGTCATTAGTTAAAAGTAGGGATATTCGGTGATTGAAGAATGAGTTTATGCCATAACCTGTATTCGAAATCGAGCAAAGTTATCGAAGTTTTCGCACGGTTGATGACTGGAATTAGGTTAAAGCCACGTTTTTATTTCTAGGGAGATGTTAAGGTTTCCATCTGGTCGGTGACCAGAGTCAGGTCAAGGCCAAATTTTTGTCCTTCAGGAAACATTAAGGTTTCCATCTGGTCAATGACCGGAGTTAGGCCAAGGCCAGATTTATGTTCTTATGAATAAATATTAAGGTTTCCATCTGGTCGGTGACTAGAGTCAGGCCAAGGCCAGGCTTCTGTCCTTACGGATGAACATTAAGGTTTCCACCTGGTCAGTGACTGGAGTTAGGCCAAGGCCAGGCTTCTATCCTTAAGGATAAACGTTAAGGTTTCCACCTAGTCGGTGACCGGAGTCAAGCCAAGGCCAGATTTCTGTCCCTAAGACTATGTATTAAGGACATGCACAAATGCTTCATTGTTCATTCGTACTTAAACTGGATCAGTTAACTAAAATTAATCTACTTCCATGATTCTTACCAACTTACAAATTTATACACGCATTCCATACAGTACATTATGTTCACTGATAGTATTTCTTTAAATTATAAATGTTCCATAGTCGGGGCAAAGGTCTTTCTTCCAAGTATTCCAAGTAATAAGGCTCCCGTTTCGGCCATAGCTGTTACTCGGTAGGGTCCTTCCCAATCTGAGGCCAGTTTTCTAGCATTTTGATCTTTCATAATCTCAACAACCTTTCGCAAAACGAGGTCTTCTAGCACAAAGTCCCAAGGCCTTACCTTTCGGTTGTACCCCTACATAGATACCATATCTCTTCATTCTTCCTAAGCATCTAGATTCCCGACCATACATTTATCATTATGGCTCTACGTAAAGCCTGCAACCCTTGAGCTTGACAAACTAACTTCAACTGGTATAACCACTTTGGTATCGTAGATCATGGAGAAGGGAATCTCACATGTCGATCTTCTCAAGGTCATTTGGTATGCCCACAAAACATTTGACAACTCTTCAACACAATTTCCCTTTGCCCCCTCCAGTTTCTTCTTCTGACCTTTAACTATTGTCTTATTCGTCGCTTTAGCTTGCGCATTGCTCTGAGGATATGCGAGCGATGAGTACCTATTGGTTATCCCAAGGCTACCATAGTACTCCTAGAAAATCTTGCTTTCAAACTATAGCCCATTGTCTGACACCAGTGCCCGAGGAACCCCAAACCTCGTAACGATGTTCTTCCAAACAAATTTCTTTACATCTACATCCCGAATGCTTGCCAAGGCTTCGGCTTCTGCCCATTTGGTGAAATAGTCCGTCGTTGCCACCACATATCTTCTGTTCCCTGAAGCCTGAGGGAACGGTCCAATTATATCTAGCCCCCATTGGGTGAAAGGCCAAGGGTTGACAATCGAGTTGAGATTTCCCCTTGGCAGGTGCTACATAGGTGCATGTCTCTGGCATTGATCACATCTCTTAACATAGTCAATTGCTTCTCGTTGCATATTCGGTCACCAAAATTCTTGAGTCATGGCTCGGTGTGTGAGTGACCTACTCCCCGAGTGACCACTACATACTCCCTCATGAAGCTCAGCCAACAACTCTGTAGTTTTGCTAGGATGAAGACACAACAGGTATAGTCCTCCGAATGAACGCCAGCATAACCTCCCATCTTGGGACACCTAGAAATGAGCTACTGTTCTCCACACCTTCTCAGCTTCTTTCGTATCGTTCGGTAAGGACCCGTCGGATAGAAAAGCTATGTATGGATCCAACCAACTTGGCTCTAGTTTCGATGTAGGCGCTACCACTATCTACGGTAATCATTCGAGGTATGCAATCTTCTAAGGAAGACGCTAGTGTGGCCAAAGAATCAACATGACTATTCTGGCTTCTTAGCACTCTAACCACACTAACTTTCTAGAGATTTGCCCGCAATCTCTCGAATATCCTTAAATACTGTGACATGCGATAATCCCTTGCCTCAAAGCTCCCCTCGATTTGACTTACCACCAATCTTGAATCCTAGAACATCTCCACCTCCTCTACTCCAAGACTCTTCACTGCCCGAAGCCCCGTGATGAAGGCCTCATATTCTGCTTTGTTGTATGAGGCTCGGAAGCCCAACCTAAGCAACCTCTCCAACTTAACTCCTTCGGGTGATACTAACACTTTCCCGACCGTCGACCCCTTTGCATTATAGGCTCCATTAACAAATACCTTCCATTGAACAACTTTGACCTGACATATTCCCATTAAGCTCAGGAGGGGAGGGGTAAACTCAGCTACAAAATCTACAAGCATCTGCCCCTAACGGAATTCCTCAGTTTATAGCGCACGTCAAATGTCCCCAGTCTCATCCCCCAATTTGCTATCCTTCCCATGAAATCCGATCTTCTTCATAATGACTGCAAAGGGTACTTGGTTAAAACCCATACTGTATAAGCTTGAAAATAGTGGGGTAATTTCCTTGTGGCATGTACTAGGGCCAGGGCCATTTTCTCCAATGGCAAATACCAAGTTTTCGCATCCACTAAGGTTTTGCCCCGTCCTACTCCAAAGACTCACTTCTCTGCTTTAAGGCGTAACTTGTGTTGCCTTAAAATATCAAAGACACCCTCTAGGTCACGGGCATGCCCTCCTTTTTCCCTTGTCTTCACTACCATGTCATCAATATAAACCTCCACTATCTTGCCAATTAGCTCCTTGAACATGCGTGTAACCATCCGTTGATATGTAGCCCCCGCATTCTTCAATCCAAACGGCATCACCATGTAATAATAATTCCCCTCGGGTGTTATAAAGGAAGTCTTTTCTTGATCCTCTAGGGCCAGAGCTATTTGGTGATAACCCTGAAATGTGTCTAAAAAGCTCATTTGTTGGTGCTCAATCGTGGCATCTACCAATTGATCTATTTTAGGCACTAGAAAGGGGTCTTTCTGGCACGCTCGGTTAAGATCGGTGAAATCGACACATACTCTCCACTTTCCATTCTTCTTCCTAACCACCACTATATTAGCTTGCCACTCGGGGAAAAATACCTCCTTTATGGCCCCCAACCATTTTAACTTCTCCACCTCCTCCTTTACTGCATCCACGTGGGGATTCGCAGATCTCCTTAGTCTTTGTTTTTTTTGTAAGATTCGGGGATCTACATTCAACTTATGCATAATAAAATTCGGGTCATCCCTGGGTACTTTGTATGGACTCCAGGCAAACACATCCACATTCTGAATCAGTGTTAACAAAATTTCTACTCGGTCTTCAGTAGACAGACTCTTCCTGATTCGGAACCACTTGTCAGAATATTGCAAGATTGGTATTGGAACCAACTCCTCGACACTATCGACCCCTACCGAGCCTTCGGGCTCCATTAATTGCTATAAAGGCTTGCGGTCAACTTGTTCCTTCTTTTTAATTTCGTGGTTAATTGCTGCCATTTGGCACTGCCTAGCCATTATTTGATCGGCCCGAACCACTGCGACACTGTTTTCCATTGGAAATTTAATTTTCTGATGTAGGGTCGATGGTACTGCCCCCATGGCATGGATCTAAGGCCACCCAAGGATCACCGTGTAGGGTGAGAAAGCATTAACCACGATAAAATTCACTTATAGCTCCTTCCCCTTAGTCACCATCGGTAACTTTATCTGCCCCTCGGGCGTCACAATTCTCTCATCGAACCCTACGAGTGAGGTATCATACTTACTCAAATCCTCTGGTTTTAGCCCCAGACATTTGTACAGATCGAGGTACATTATCTCAACACCACTCCCTTGATCTACCATGACCCTCTTTACTAAGAAACCACCAATCCAGAAAGTCACTACTAAAGCATCATCGTGCGACTGAGACATTCCTTCAAAATCTACTTCACTAAAGGTGATCGGGGTGGTGATCCTCTGGGGCCTCTTCTCAAGCCGGTTCGTGGTATCTACTTCAGAGGGAGATACCACACTAAGTACTCCCCTTCGGCTATTCAACCTTATGCCCAGAGAAGTAGCATGAATAACCTCAATAATTCCCAAAGGAGGTGGGAGAGTTCGGTCATTTTGGCTTCCTGACCCTTGACCTACATTCGTTGCTTCCTACTCGACTAAGAACTCCTTGAGATGCCCAACCTTCACCAACTGCTCTAGGTGATCCTTCAACACACGACATTACTCGATAGTGTGCCTCTTCTCTCTGTGGTATGTGGAATATAAGTTCTGATTCCTTCTCCCCGGGTCTCCATCCATCTTTCCCAGCCATCGAAAATAAGGCTCATTCTTGATTCGTTCCAGGATTTTGTAGACTGGTTCCTTGAATGTAGCCTTCACTCCCTCGGCATGTTGTTCTGAGCCCTCCCTAGGAGCCTTCGGCTCTCTCCTAGTCCTCTACTAGTATTCTTCAGGATGATATTCTTTATGTTAGGTTCTAAGAAATTAGGAACTAATGTATTAGAACTTCAATATGTATATGTTGGCAAACCATGATCAAAATGTTTAGTCTAGATTTAGGCTGCTCAAAGTGTGTGTATGTGTATGTTGGAATCAAGTAACTGCAGGAAATTACCATTCAATTTCTGTAAGGCTCGATTAATCGAAAATTAGACTCAATCAATCAAAGCTCGTGCGGATTTTTTTTTTCTGAAGAATTTTCCAACTTAACCCAAGCCCATATGACATGTAGGGTTTTATATTTGACCTTAAGTATAAAAGGAAAAACCCTAGCCATGTTTTAGTTGTTGTTGATATGCTATGTGTGTGAATCTCTTATGAGATCTAAAGGTGTTTACCTTCATACATACTTAGGGTTATCATGATCAAGATTGATGTCGAAAGCTTGGTGATCACTTCAGTTGCTGTTTAAAGAGCTTAAAGAAAAACACAAGTGGGAATACTTGTGGTTGTGTGGATCAAGGAAAGAAGTAGTCCATGGACTCGAAGCTGTCACGTGGTCATGGTAGTAAGTTTTCTACTTGAGGTAGCAATAGGATGTTAGTGGTCTAAGTCGCTATTGGAAAAACTTCAATTCTTTCATAGTAGATCTGTTTTACCTTGAGGATAGCTAGGTTAAATCTTTCCCAGGTTTTTTACCGGTTTGGTTTTCCTGGGTTATCATATCATTGTGTACTTTATTTTCCGCATGGTTAGAGAATCTCTCAACGCCAACTCTTCGAGGAGGCCCATTAGGAAAGTGCTAGCTGCCACCTACTCATTCCCCCTTATCTCATTTTAAAGTTCCCAATATTTGTTTGTATAAGATAGGAGGGACTCGCCGCTTCTTATCCTCATGGACAGCAAGGAGCCTATCGGTTAAGGAACTTTGCTACATGTTACGAATCGGGCCCCAAACACTTGCATCAACTTCCCAAAATTTCAGATCGATCCCTTCCTCAAACCATTGAACCACCTCATTGCTGTCGGCCTCAGGCTAGATGGGAATACTTTGCACACCAACCTGTCATTGTGAGAATAGAGCAACATCATCTATATATAGTGACTCACATGTTCTAAGGGCCAGTTTTTCCATCGTAGATGGTGAACGGAGGTCGCATGAACCTCCTTGGCATTTTGGTGCGCTTGATATCATCAGTGAACGGTGATCAGACAACTCTCCTCAATGTCTGGCTTATTGCATCCAGAGCAGCATTACGGAGTTCGTGCCTCTCATGATGAAAGGATTCGTGATAACGCCCCACAGTTTCACGCAATTGGTCTATCGATCGTCGCAAGCCACTACCTTGAGATGACCCATTAGCAACGTGGTCGAGATCATCAGATGAATCCTCCCGATCTCTTCTGCGGTTCCATCCTCTCACCTCAATCTCCAAATCATTGACTTGTTTTCACAGATTCTCCAATTCCCTCAGCCAGTCACTGTGATGAGCCCGTTCAGGGATATATGACACAGTTTGTTCCCCGGGGGAAGATCCCTCATTAGAATCTACTCTCGTCTCCTACCCATCATGCATGTGTTGCTATTCCCTTCTATGCTCCCTTTCCCGCCTCCTACAACCCCTTGAAGAGGCCTTTGATTGATTTCCTCCCTCAGAACCCTCTCCAACATATGGACCTTCTATAGTTGTACCGTACCAAGCTTGCTCAAAGCCTCGAGGAGAGTAGGATCCCCACAAACGATGCCAATTGTGGTCACCCATTACTGATTTAAGTGATAGTATTTGGGTTACAATCTACTTATATGTGGGTCAAGACTCAATCCAATAGATGAGACCTCAAACTTCCCTTGGTTCCTTTCAAACCCCCAGTGTTTCCCTGTGTTTTTCTCTCTATTGCTCTTTCACTCCCTAGCTTTGCCAACCACATTGCCTCCATATTCTTCCCCTTCTTATAGCCTCTTATTAGTAGGGTCTTCATCATTATCTCCCTACTTCACACACATATTCCTATGTCCCTTAGAATCCCAAAGGATCCTCACAGCTTTAGAGGATTCCCTTGGAACTTGTTCTAGACGCCGAATTGTGTTCGGGAGCAGTTCCCTAATGACATTATCAGTCATCAACTGCCTATCCCACTTGGTTTGTGTTTAACCCTAACTACTTTCGTTATCGGTCAACGTTTAACCGACCACTCGAGAGTCCCTTAAGTTGTTGTCCCTTCGGCCATGGTCCCGAACTTGGGACTAGGCCCATCATGATAAGGCCCAAGGCTAACTGTCTCCCTGCGCACCAAGTCTAATTCGTCCAATGGGTCTCAAGCTTTGTGTTGGGTTTTGATCAAGTGGGCTGACATGGTCGCCCAGGCCTAACTCACCCATAAATCAATGATAGTCCATTGTCTAAGTTCTACAGGAATTGTATATGATGATACGCAAAATCGTCAATGAGTTGATTGTCCTTGATTGCACCAACAGGTACCTGAAGAATAAGAAACAAGAACCAAACAAAAGGCACCGGTGTTGTACCGGTCAAAAACCCTCTAAAAGTCAAGTTAAAGTTAGTGAAAGAGAAATCTTTAAGAACTTTATAGTGAGAGAATTAGGGATTTTCTGCGTACCTAGATGAAGAGGAGGTTTCATGCTTATATAGTGGTGAATAGTAAGTCAAGATCCCTGGGATGTAGGAACCTTTCCATGTAGAGAAGATCTAGGATTAAGGTTTCCAAGATTCTAGGGCGTCTTTCCATATGAGGAGGATATGGGCACCTAGTAGGGTCTTTGGACGTGATGCGCAAAATATTTCCATATAGGGATCTATGCATGGAGACTATGCAAAGGGTTGTGGGGCCCATCATTTATGTTTGTCGGTATGCAAATGAGGAGATACAAAATGTCTGTCCGTCTACCTATACCCTTTGTGCACCTTTCTATCTAAAGTGGCATCCTGACGGTTCCTAGGGGTTAGCAGGAGGACGGGCTCGTGATGATTTAGACACAACCGTCAATCTTTATGTTTATCTAGATGGATGAGGAACGGATAGATGTAGGTTATCCAAGGACAGACGATCAAAGTTTATGGTCTGACGAAAATATCCTCATCAGCTGCCCCCTACTCTATGACTCATCAAGGTAGTTTAGGGGTCGCAGAGTACACAAAATATTCCTGTCATTTAATGATCCTCGTCTCAATAACCGATGTCATAAATGAGGGGCAATAAGGTCTTTGTAGCTCGTGGAATAACACGTGGCGTCTTATGACTGGTGGAAATGAAACGTTATGTCGCTTTGTTTTCTCTGCCCTTCCATCCTATAAATATGTTTATATCCTTTCTCAAGTTTACTTTCTTATTTTACTACAAAATTTTTCTCAGAGCTCTCGCATCAACTACAATTGTTTGTCGACTACTGTCCGTCTGTTACCTTTGCTGTTTCGTCCATGTAAAGCTTTCCAACCATCGTCCTTTTTCAGGTAAACTTTCATTTGTGTTTTTTTACTTCCCTTTCTTTTGTATTCATCTTCCCTTGGTCGTTGGTCTAATACCTGGTTTGTGTGAATGACCACCTAGCTTCTTACCCATCGCATGTAGGTGAGAGAATGTCAGGAATTAGTAAAGTGACAAACAGTCATGTCCCGTCTCTCTGTCTGGATGATAAGGATGCTCATCTGTCAGGAAATGTTCCTTTGATGGAGGAGTGGATGGGTTCCTTGGAAAGGGAGCTGTCGGCTCATCTTTTAGAGGATGAGATGGAGGGAGAGCTGGATCAGGAGATAGACGAGCAAGGAGAATATGAGTATGATGATAAGGACGGGGAGAAAGAGGAGGACGAAGAAAAGGAAGAGGATGGAAAAGAAGCAGACGGGGAAGGAGAAAGGGAGATTGTAGCCCCTGACTTTGTTAGGTGATGACTATAGGCAATTCATCCTTCCCAGTATTTGGTTCGTAAATGACTTCCTCTTGAAGATGTTAGATAGGGTTTTTAACAATCTGCGCCTCCCTTACCAAATACTAGAAGATTTTCCTATTAGGATAGCATGCAAGAGAGAGAAGTGCTATTTTAGCCAAACTGCAGACGTCGGCTTTTATGAGGCCGTCTTTATGGCGGGGCTAAGGTTGCCCTTCACAGAACTGCACCAATGGTTGGCTAACCATCTAAGAGTGTCCGTCTGCCAGATATACCCCAATGCTTGGAGAATCTTCCTTAGGGTAGAGGTGCTATGGGGTCAGATGAGTGGAGGTCGTCATCACCTCACTCTGGACAAATTCTTTTTCTATTATAAACCCCAGTAAATCATTGGTTCAAAGGGTTTTTTCAATTTCTTCGTTTGTAAGGTGGCGTTGAAGTTGGTGACGAACGTCCCTGACTCCAACCGTGATTGGAAGAGCGAATATTTTTTTGTTTAAGGCTCAAACTGGGTGTCTAGACTAGATGAATGGGATAGTATAGGAGACGAGTATGATAATACGAGGGGTATCTTGAACAAGTCTAATGAGTTGTCGGACAGAGCTTAACCCGTCTACATCTTACATACTTTTACTAACCCATCGTGTTTTCTTTTTTCAGCTTAGGTACGTCTGTCTATTAGCGAGGAAGAGGTCGAGTTTCTTTAACGCATCCTTGTTATTCCCTTTGTGCGTAGGAGTTGGAAGAATCTGGTCATTCTAGACAGCTTACATGTTTTTTGTGGTGGACCTGTCGTGACGAACAAAGCAAGAAGGCTAGACACTCAATCTAGACAGTGTAAGTGTCTTTCGTTTTCATTTTTCCGTCACTTCCTAATAGATTCGTCGACCTTAACTGCTTTATCTTTGAGAGATGGATCTAGGGACCGAGAGAGCTTTGGAGGTAAGGAAGGCTGTAGCCCTTCAGATCAAGGCAGGTAATTCGTCGGCCCCTGCTGCCAAGACGAGCCAGAAAAGGAAGAATTAGGGCAATGGGGAGTGCTCGCTGAAAAAGGTGGTTAATCAACCTATCACCTTGGGTCTATCAGGTTCTCAAGGCACTCCCAATCCCTCCCTACATGGCGTGGGTAAGAGCTTGATGACGGCTCATAGCCCCGTCATCAATGAGCCCGTCGCCCCTGCTACTTTGTTGGTGAAGGACAAGCAACATTCCGTCCAAACAGCCTACTCTATCGTCAAGGATCCTAATCTTGACAAGTGTTTGAAGCATGAGACAAACATTCTAGGCGACTCCGGTCTTTTTTACTTGATAAGGGTGAGTTTATTTTAAGTCGTATTTTTTGTCCCGTCATGTATTGTTTTGGTACTAATCGTTTGTCTTCTACCAAGATTCTATAAGGATGTGTGCACTTTAAATTCAATGTACTGCTAAAGAAGCCATTGTCAAGCGCTTGAGGACCCGTCTAGAGGAGGAATCGAACCAGTTGAAGAAGTACAAGGAGGGGGTGCGAACTCTCAACAATGAAGTCAAAGCCCTAACGGAGCAAGTGAAGAAGCTCGACGGTGCTACTTGTCAGGCCGAGGAGTTGACGGAGGCTAATGCCATCCTGACGGCAGAGGTGACTACTTTCCATGAATCCATAGACAAGGCAAAAGCTGACGCCATCGAAGAGTATAAGGATTACTAGCCATTCTTCAACTTGCTAAGGTCTCAGTACGGGGAGGGCTTTGAGGACTTCAGGATGCAAGCTACCGTCCTCTTCCCTAACGTGGATTTTTCTTCCATCCAGATCAAGCTTACTGTTCCTCTGACCCCAAGATCGGACGACAAGGTGGTTGAAGTTGATGATGGGGAAAGGGACGTTCTTGAGCATGTCGTTGCTCCACAAGTGGTAGAAAGCGACGGTCAGCCTTAAGTTGAAGAGGCGATGGCAGATATGGAGAATACTACCTCTACCACTTAAAAATAGAAAGTTTCTGTATTTTTTTTTCTTTTCTTTTCTTTTGAAATTTTAATCTTAATTTGAGAACAATATGGGTACCCTTTTTTGGCACGTGTGACATTTCATTTTTATCTTGAAACCATTGCCATCTTTATTTTACACATGTTTGTGCAAAAATTTTCTAACTTTAATCACCCGTCTACCCTACTTGTGAACAACCGCCGATATTCTTAATGGTCCGTCCAATATGTGGTGGGATTTAATGGATTTTAAGACCAAAGCACTCATTGGTGTCCTTGGCGATCCGTCCACCTTATGGGTAGGACTCGATATATTTTAAGACCAAGGCACCCGTCGATGTCCTTGATGATCTATCCACCCCGTGGGTAGGACTTGATAGGTTTCAAGACCGAGGCACCCGTTGGCGTCCTTGGTGATCTGTCCACCCCATGGGTAAGACTTGGTAAATTTTAACACCAAGGCACCAGTAGGTGTCCTTGTTGATCTGTCCACCCTGTAGGTAGGACTTAGGTTTTTTTGTAGACAAAAGAGGTAGATTTTTAACAGAAATGTACGAACAATGTAAAAGAATGTAGATACCGTGTCTGATAATCCTCAGGAGTCTTATTTCATTAATCGAAAAATTAAAATCCTACTTTAACAATGAAAAAAGAGAAAGTGATAACATAGTTCGTAGTTACTTTAACAATGAAAAAGAGAAAGCGATAACATAGTTAAAGCGATAACATAGTTTGTAGTTGTCCACTACTGGTAGTATCTCCGCAGGTACTCGGTGTTCCACGAGTGATAGAGTCTTTGCCCGTAGAGGGTCTTTAGGTGGTAGGTCCCTTTTTTATGGTATTCAACGATCCTATAGGGTCCTTCCCAATTAGGGCCTAACTTACCCTGTGCGGGGTCCTTGGTAGCCGTCGTCACCTTCCTTAGGGCTAGGTCTCTGATTTGGAAATGTCGAGGCTTGACTTTGGCGTTGTAATGCTTTGCCATTAGGTCTTGATAACGTTCGATCCATTGCTCAGCTGTTGCCTTAAATTCATCCAGAAGGTCCATTTGTAGGTGCATCCCCTCTTCGTTCCTTCTATTGTCATGGTGGGATACCCTGTAGTTGGTTAGCCCAACATCTGCCGGGATGATAGCTTCACTTCCAAACGCGAGGTCGAAAGGTGTCTCCACTGTAGACGTGCAAGCTATCGTTCTAATGGCTGTCGTATGATGTTGCAGAAGCATTGGCATTTGTCGCACACCTTTATGTAGGACTTGGTGTCCTTCTGCATAATGGGTTAATAGTAACCTACTTGTATGATTTTGTGAACCAGTAAGCGTGCCCCCGAATGGTTTCCACATACTCCTTCATGTATTTCCCTCATGAAATAGTCTACTTTGTTTGGAACTAAGCATCTCAGGTATGGTCAAGAGAAGCCCCTTTTTGTAAAGGACATCCCCAATCAGCACGAAACGTGACGATCGCACCTTCAACCTTCGAGAAGCATTATATCTTCCGAAAGCATCCCATTCCTAAGGTAGGAGACGATTGGTGTCGTCCAATCTACTCCCATAGGGATCACTTGTATATCTATTCTATCAATGGTAGGTGAGTATTGGACGAAGGATAGTACCTAACCGGTGATGACCATGTGCTTCATGGATGCTGCTTTGGCCAGACGATTAGCTTGCTCATTTTCTCCCCTCGGGATTTGCACAAATTTAGCCAAGAACTTCTGGTTCACCCTTTCTTAATCATGCTTAGGTATTCCTTCATCCGTTCCCCTTTGACCTGGTAGTCTCCGTTGATGTGTCTGATGATAACTTGCGAGTTGATGTATATGACTATTGACAAAGCCCTTGCCACTTTAGCTAGGTTAAGGTTCGTGAGGATTGCCTCATATTTGGCCTCGTTGTTGGTTATTGGAAACTGGAGGTAAACCGCACATTCTATTAAGTTTCCTTCTGATGACTGCAGGATAACTTTAATTCCCTCGGCACGTTGGTTAGACAAGCCATCTATCCTTACCATCCATGTCATTGGTCTTTCTTCCTCATCTTCCTTCACTATGAATTCAGCAACGATGTCAGCCAAGGCTTGGGCCTTAATCGCAATTCTTAGTCGGTACAGAATGTCGAACTCGCCAAGCTCTATTGCCCATAAAACCAATCGTCCAGCTACCTTCAGATTGTTCATCGCCCTTTGTAATGGCTTTTTGGTCTGGACTACTATGGTGTGTGCTTGGAAGTAAGGCCTGAGCTTCCAGGTGACCATGGCTAGGGCAAAAGCTAGTTTCTCGATTGGGGTTACCTTCCCTCTACCCCTCGAAGTGCTCGATTAGTGTAGTAGATTGGCAGTTGCACACGATTCCCTTCCTAGATGACGGCTGAACTGACAGCCGTTGGGGATACGACCAAGTAGAGGGAGAGCCCCTCGCTGGTTTTAGACAGACTTAGTAAGGGTGGGGACGCAAGGTATGTTTGCAGCTCTTCAAAGGCCCCTTGGTACTCATCGGTACATTCGAAAGCTTTCTTCAGTGTTTTGAAAAATGACAATCATTTGTTCGTCGCCTTGAAGATGAACCTATTGAAAGTCGCAATTCTGCCATACAGGCTTTGTACCTCCTTGATGTTCTTCGGGGGTGCCATTTCTAATATGGGCCAAATTTTGTGGGTTGGCCTCTACACCTCGTTGTGATACCATAAATCCCATAAATTTTTCTGACAATACTCCGAACACACATTTGCTAAGGTTGAGTTTCATATCATAATGGTGCAGGGTATCAAATATTTCCTGAAGATCGTCCAGATGGCTATTCTCATGTCGTCTACATATACATCAACGTTTTGCCTAATCTGTTAGACGAACATCCTATTCACAAGACTCTGATATGTTGCTCTTGCATTCTTTAATACGAACGGCATGACCTTATAACTGAAAAGCATTTGACTCATGACGAATGAAGTCTTTTCTTGGTCAGCTTCATCCAACTTGATCTGGTTGTAACCAAAGAATGCATCCATGAAACTCAACAGCTGGTGCCCAGCCATCAAGTTGACGAGGAGGTCAATACGCAGAAGTGGGTAACTATCCTTCGGGTAGACTTTGTTTAGGTTTATGAAGTCTACTCACATCCTCCATTTTTCGTTCACCTTTTTCACCATTACCACGTTGGCTAGCCATTCGGGGTAGTACACTTCCTTGATAAAGTTTGCTTCCAGCAACTTGTAGACTTCTTTCGCTACGGCTTTGTCTCTTTCTTGAGCAAAAACTCTTTTCTTCTATTGGACGGGAGGGAAGGATGGGCACACATTGAGCTTGTGAACCATGATGCTTAGGTTGATTCCCAGCATGTCCTTATAACTCTAGTGAAGACATCCCGATTATTCCTTAGGAAAAGGGCGAGCTCTTCGCGGACTGTTGGGTCTGTCTGTGTACCGATACCGGTGATTCGACCTGGGAAGTTACCATCTAGGGAGATTTCTTCTAAGTCTTCAGTCTGTTCCACCGTGGCCCATCGCTCCTCAATGTTTAACGCCTGTAGGTGATCATCCATCTCTAGCATAGCCACGTAGCATTCGTGAACTGCCATCTAGTCTTCGCGCGCTTCTCCTATCCCATACTCTGTTGGGAATTTCACCAGTAAGTGGTACGTAGATGTGGTTGCTCTCTATGCATTGAGTGTGGGTTGCTCGATGATGGCATTGTAGGTAGAGGAGCATCGACAACTAGGAAAATGACCTCCTTAGTGAGCTGCTAAGGGTAAGTTCCAATAATCACTAGAAAGGTGATGGTTCTGACTAGGAAGATATTGGTACCACTGAATCCAACTAGCAGTGTGTCTAAGGGTAGGAGACACTCCTTGTCAATCTTCATCTGCTGGAATGTAGGGTAATAGAGGATGTCTATTGAGCTCCCATTGTCGACTAACACCCGTCGGGTGTTAAAGTCCGCTATCGACAAGTTGATGACTAGGGCGTCGTCATAAGGGTGGTGGAGTTGTCGAGCGTCCTCCTCTATGAAGTTGATCGCTGGGTTGTTGACCCTGGTCTCTTTGGGTGGTCAACGTGAAATCTGGACGCTTTTTACCATTCGCAAATATGTCTTTCTCACCTTCCTGGAGGAGCTAGCTAGTGTACTTCCTTCTACTATCACCCTTATTTCTCCAAGCAAAGCCCTTGGTCTTTCTTCGACCCGTCAGTTAGGATCGAGGTCTCTTGGTGGGTTCTCCCTACCCCTAACAAACCGCTGTAGCTTTCCTTGCTTGTTAAGGGCCTTAATCTGTTGCTTTAGGTCATAACACTTGGAAGTGTCGTGCCCATAGTCCCTATGAAAGTGGCAGTACTTGTTTTTTAGCCTTTTGTTTGGGTCATTCCTCAATTTATCTGGCCAAGTCAGCACCAAATCGTCCCTTATTTGCATGAGGACTTGGTCAAGTGGGGTGTTTAGTGGTGTGAAGTTGACCATTCTATCCAAGGGAGGTCTTGATCTCCTATCATCCCTTCAATCATTCATCCACGCCAACTTCCTTCCTCTATCCTGACGATGATCTTCTTGTCTTTTCCTCTTCTTCAATTTGCCCCCTCGGGCAATCATGGCATCCTCTACGTTCATGTACTTAGTAGCCTTGTATAACATGTCAACCATCGTATTTGGGTCGTTCTTGTAGATGGAGAAGAAGAATTCTCTTTATTGGAGCCCATTGATGAATGCGGTGACCAAGACTTTGTTGTCGGCCTTGTCGATCAACAGAGCTTCTTTGTTGGAACGAGTCATGTATGATCTTAAACTTTCATCGTCCTGTTACTTGATGTTCTGCAAGCTCGCCAAGGACCTCTTGTACCTCTGGCCTCCGATAAAGTGGGTGAGAAAATGTCCACTCAGTTCCTTGAAGGTGGAGATGGTATTGGGGGCTTACTTGCTGAACCGCACCCTTGTCGATCCCTTAAGCATAATGGGGAACGCCCAACACATGATTTCATCCGAAACTCCTTGCAAGTGCATAAGAGTCTTGAAAGACTCTAGATGGTCAAGCGGGTCCCATGAACTGTCATATGCTTCCACCTATGGCATTCAAAACTTGGCTAGAAGGGGGAAAGAAGTCTCCTGTGCTGTGAAGGGTGAATCGGTCCACTAGACTAGTTCATCCAGGTTGGTGGATACCCATCCCTTCAGAGAGTTCATCAAAATTTCCATCTTTTCTTTCACATCTACATATCCTGTGCCATGTGCATTGCGTTGCTCTCCAATTTTGACGGAATATCGGTGTCACTTGGCCTATCCCACCTGCTGGGGATATTGCTTTCTTCTTGGTCTTCCCTTTCCTAGCGGTCTCCCGTCTAGAGATGACTATTGTTTTGTTCTTTGTTGTTCCGCTCATCATGTTGATCCTCGGAGTGTCATTCGTTCCTCTGGTTTAGTTGTTGTTCTAACTCCTAGTTGCGCTGAGTGAGTCGCTTAACTGTCACCACCAAGGTTTGCACTTGTCTTTCTAATGCGTTAAAGGGGTTACTAGTCTCCTAGTTGATGGTAGCCATTGATCACATTTGGACCATACAACTCTTTTGTCTTTGAGGCGAGGATATGGCCAATCACTCGATTCCCACAGACGGCGCTAATTGATGATGCAAAAAATCGTCAGTGAGTTGATTGTCCTTGATTGCACCGACAGATAACTGAAGAATAAGAAACAAGAACCAAACAAAAGGCATCGTTGTGGTACCGGGTCCCATGAACTGTCATATGCTTCCACCTATGGCATTCGAAACTTCGCTGGAAGGGGGAAAGAAGTCTCCTGTGCTGTGAAGGGTGAATCGGTCCACTAGACTAGTTCATCCAGGTTGGTGGATACCCGTCCCTTCAGAGAGTTCATCAGAATGTCCATCTTTTCTTTCACATCTACATATCCTGTGCCATGTGCATCGCGTTGCTCTCCAATTTTGACGGAATATCGGTGTCACTTGGCCTATCCTGCCTGCTGGGGATACTGCTTTCTTCTTGGTCTTCCCTTTCCTAGCAGTCTCTCGTCTGGAGATGACTATTGTTTTGTTCTTCATTGTTCCGCTCGTCATGTTGATCCTCGGAGTGTCATTCGTTCCTTTGGTTTAGTTGTTGTTCTAACTCCTAGTTGCGCTGAGTGAGTCGCTCAACTGTCACCACCAAGGTTTGCACTTGTCTTTCCAGTGCGTTAGAGGGGTTACTAGTCTCCTGGTTGATGGTAGCCATTGATCGCATTTGGACTTTACAACTCTTTTGTCTTAGAGGCGAGGATATGGCCAATCACTCGATTCCCACAAACGGCGCTAATTGATGATGCAAAAAATCGTCAGTGAGTTGATTGTCCTTGATTGCACCGGCAGATACCTGAAGAATAAGAAACAAGAACCAAACAAAAGGCATCGTTGTGGTACCGGCCAATGACCCTACGAAGGTCAAGTTAGTGAATGAGAAATCTCTAAGAACTCTATAGTGAGAGAGCTAGGGATTTTCTGCATACTTGGCAATAGAGGAGGTTTGATGCTTATATAGTGGTGAATAGTGAGTTAAGATCTCTTGGATGTAGGGACCTTTCCTTGTAAAGAAGATCTGGGATTAGGGTTTTCGAGATTCTAGGGCGTCTTTCCATATAAGGAGGATATGGGCACGTAGTAGGGTCTTTGGACGTGATGCACAAGATATTTCCATATAAGGATCTATACGTGGAGACTACGCAAAGGGTTATGGGGCCTATCATTCATGTCCATCGATAGCACGATTCATTTGTCGGTATGCAAATGAGGAGATACAAAACCGTCCGTCCGTCTACCTATACCCATCATGCGCGGCATCCCGACGGTTCCTAGAGGTTAGCAAGAGGACGGGCTCATGATGGTTTAGACACAACCGTCAACCTTTGTGTTTATCTAGACGAATGAGGAACAGATAGATTGGGGTAATCCATGGACGGACAACCAAAGTTTATGGTTTGACAAAATTACCCTCATCAATATACTCTCTAGACTCAAATGTTTCTATGTGGGGAAAGAATCAATAATCAATAATCAAATGTTTCTACTCTTTGCTTCTAAGGTTGAAAATCCAAGTGGATTGGTTGAATGTTAGACAATAGTGATAATCATACACCAATATCAACCTCCATATGTTCTTAAGATTAATTTTGCAACCCTAGATGTCTATAGCTAACTACCCTATGTTATTGAAGATTCCTCTAGTCTTAATTCTTAAACATAGATGTCTAACTAACTATTAGGTGCATAAAGCACGTGGTCTAGCCCATGAAGTAAAAGCGCACATATAGGCTTGTATTATTATTCTGTGGCTAGCAAGTAGTAGTATAGATTCCAAATTCAAGTGAATTAGGATTTGTGCGCTACTAGGAGTGTAAGTTGGTTAGGTAATATATAAAGACAATATATATTAAGTTTTTGTGTGCGCCGCATATTGAAGAGATAGAGAAAAAGGATTGCCACACAAAGAGAAAAGGTGAGAGTAGTAACAAGGATTGTCATAGAAGAAAAAAGAAAGCAGCCAAGAGGGAGTCGCTTAGAGAAAAAGAAAACAGCCAAGAGAGAGAGTTGTGCATGGAGAAGAAAATAGAAAGGAGAGAGCAAAGTGTTGTCGCCTTTGTGAAAGATAATTAATGTGTGGAGAGAAAAGAAAACAAGAGAGATTTTTTTTTCTTGAGCTGTGAGACATACACAAGAATTATTGTAATTGATTTGATAATAGTGAAATTATTCGGAATTTGTCCCGTGGTTTTTCCCTTCAAAGAGAAAGGGTTTTCCACGTAAATTTTGTGTTATTGTGTATGATTGTTATTTTGGATTGCTAATATTGTTGATAATATTAGTTACAACCTAACAAGTGGTATCAGAGCTAAGGTTAGAGTAGAAGCGATGGCTGAAGAAGAAGGCAAGGCTTCAGGAATTGAGAAGTTTGATGGAACAGGCTTCGGGTATTGGAGGATGCAGATTGAAGATTATTTCTATGGGAAGAAATTGCATCTACCACTTTTGGGGACGAAACCTGAAACTATGAAGGATGAAGACTAGAAGCTTCTTGATAGACAGGTATTGGGAGTTATTCGATTAACTCTGTCAAAATCAGTTGCACACTATGTTGTGAAAGAAAAGACCACAGTGGATTTGATGAAGGCTTTGTTTAGCATGTATGAAAAGTCGTCGGCTAATAACAAGGTGTATCTTATGAAGAAGTTATTTAATTTGAAGAAGGTAAAAGGCACTCCTGTAGGCATAGCATCTCAATGAATTCAATACAATCACAAATCAATTATTCACAGTGGAAATTGAATTTGATGATGAGGTTCGTGCATTGATTCATTTGGCTTCTTTACCAAACAGTTGGGAAGTCATGAGAATGGTAGTGAGTAATTTTGCAGGGAAAAGCAAACTCAAATATGATGATATTCAAGATTTGATTTTAAGTGAAGAGGTTCGCAGGAGGGATGCGAATATAGATAATGCACAAGATCAAGCTTTTGTCATGGAGAACAAGAGCAGAAGTAGAAGCAGAGGACCTAATGATCGAAAATTTAATGGTAGGTCACAATCAAGAGATAGATCACAGTTCAAGGAAACTAGAGAATCCTTCCATTGTGGGAAAAAGGGTCACTTAATAAGAGATTGTTGGCATTGGAATAAGCAAAAAAAATAAAGGAAAATATGAAAAGAATGATAGTGAGAAAAATAATACAGCTACTATGATTGTTGAGGAGGTTATAGTGCTCTTTATTGAAGAGCAAAAGTGTGAGCATGTTGCTAATAATGATGTTGAGTGGGTTATTGATTCTATTGCCTCCCACCATGTTATCCCTACGAAGGGGTTGTTTACCATGTACAAAGCAGGAGACTTTGGTACAATGAAGATGGGTAGTTCTAGTTACTCAAAAATAGTGGGAATTGGTGATGTGTGCATCAAAAAAAATTTTGGTAGCACTGTGATGTTGAAGGATGTGCGACATGTTCCAGATTTATGGATGAATGTGTTTTCTACATTGACTATGTATCGAGTTGGTTATTGTAACTACCTTGGTAATGGAAGATGGAAACTTACTAAGGGGCCATTGGTTGTTGCAAGAGGACATGCATGTTGCAGTATGTACAGGACTCATGTGAAGACTTGTAAGAATAAGTTCAATGACATTAAAAATTTTGAGAAGACTCCACAGTTGAGAGTTGGAATTAATGGCGTTGATACCAAAAAGGTGAAATTCTCATTGCCTGATAGTGCTTCAGAAGAGGAAGTGGTAGATGATGAAGAATATGAAGATGTTAAGGCTGCATGGGATGATGATTAAGTGAAAGACCTTGGAGGTCTTGAGTAGGGGGAGCACTATCTTCCACTAGAGATTGATGAACCTCACGAAAAGAGGACTACTAGAGAACATCGAATTGTTGGCTTCAAGAATAATTAGGCTTCTAATGTAGGGGAGCCAAAGGATTGAATTAAGGAAATCCAAGATGAGATGAATTCTTTGAGAATGAAAGGTACTAACATTGATGAGGTGTTCTCAGTGTTGGTGAAGATAATGAAGAAGGTCAAGCTTGAAGTCGGATTAACCAACATAGATCTGAACTGAAGAGCTAGATTGAAGTTCTCCTCCCATCGGTGGGCTAGAGGGGGATATTGTTGGGTGCATAAAGCACATGGTCCAACCCAAGAAGTAAAAGCCCACGTATGGGCTTGTATTATTATTCCATGGCTAGCAGGTAGTAGTATAGACTCCAAATTCAAGTGAATTAGGATTCGTAAGCTACTAGGAGTGTAAGTCAGTTGGGTAATATATAAAGACAATATATATTAAGTTTTTGTGTGTGCCACATATTGTAGAGATAGAGAAAAAGGATTGCCACACAAAGAGAAAAGTTGAGAGTAGCAACAAGGATTGCCACATAAGAAAAAAGAGAGCAACCAAGAAGGAGCCGCTTAGAGAAAAAGATGACAACCAAGAGAGAGAGATGTGCGTGG
This sequence comes from Quercus tomentella, assembly GCA_028535165.1. Classification (NCBI taxonomy): domain Eukaryota; kingdom Viridiplantae; phylum Streptophyta; class Magnoliopsida; order Fagales; family Fagaceae; genus Quercus; species Quercus tomentella. Next base: position 78,064,553 of record JAPQVY010000155.1, read on the forward strand.
AGAAGAAAATAAAAAGTAGAGAGCAAAGTGTTCCCACCTTTGAGAAAGATAATTAGTGTGTGAGAGCAAAGAAAATAAGGGAGATTTTTTCTTTAGCCATGAGACATTCACAAGAATTATTGTAATTGATTTGATAATAGTGAAATTATTCGGAATTTGTCCCGTGATTTTTCCCTTCAAAGAGAAAGGGTTTTTCACGTAAATTTTGTGTTCTTGTGTGTGATTATTATTTTGAATTGCTAATATTGTTGATAATGTTATTTGGGACCCAACACTAACTAACCTAGAATGATAAGGTTTTTTCCCTACACTTTAGCTTAATAAGGGGATTCTCATTTCTCACATCTTACCCATTTTGTATTTTAGTCATTTTGCCATTTTGGGGCCTATGGCTAAATTTGGAATAGGTGGTGCCCTCATGCTTTAGCTTACTTGGGAGGGTGATGTTGGATGCAGCTATGTCAAACTCATCACATGACACCTAACCTAGCTTGATTAAGCACATATCAATGTTAAGAATACCAAGTTTTTCATAACTTATTATATAAGTTGGTAAGTTGTAATTGGTATAACATTATTTTCATATGAGTTCACAAATAATAATCACTTTCTATTATACACTAATTAAAATAAAGTAATAGTTATAAAAATGATTTTTTTTTTTAAATGATACTATAGTTACTACAAATTTTACTATATAAATCTTATAAATTAATTTTTAAACTTTTAAAACACAAAAAAAAAAAAAAATTATGAAATTAATTTATTAATGTATCACTTATCAAACTCAATAATAATTGATCTTATTAATTTATTTATTTATTATGTTTCAATGTGTCACTTATCAAAACCCGATTCTATAGTAATATTTGGTGTGAGTAATCCTATAAATATACTTCATTTGTCCCAAATTTTAATTCTCTATTTTATTTTGGAATGTCTCCAAAATGAAGTACCATTTGAAAAGTCAATAAATGAAGTTTCTAATATACCTTTACTTTATTTAAAAACTCAATATCTCTCTTTCACTAAGTCTAAATTAAGAAAAATAGTTTTGAAAGCATGTAGATTTTTATGTTAAAAAAAAAAAAAAAAACAAACGTTAAACGATGTTACATTCAACATTTGGATTTATTTTTAACCAAGACTAATAAAATGGAATCCCATCCAAAAAAAAAAAAAAAAAAGCCTAATAATATGGAACGGAGGGAGTAGTATTTTTCTAAACTTCTAACCAGCTATAATTGTAATGACATTATTTTATTAGGCACCACTGCTAACCTGCTATGATTGTTGAATGTTCAAATAGTGTATAAAACAAATTGAACATTTAAACCCCCAATTTACAAATTGTTAGGACATATGTGATTCACTTGTTAGGAACATATGTCACTATTTTATATAATTGGCTAATCCTTTGACAAAACGCACTTTACTTATAATTGGGTAGATCTAGGATGTGTTTAATACTTCAAGAAATTGTGTTTCAAGATCAAGTGTTAAAGCCATGCAAGTCTGTCCAAGATTCAAGCTGAAGAAGTGCTGTTCATTAAAGCTCGATAGCTAGCTATCTATCGAGACCTTTAGAGCTGTTCAGCCCCGTGACTCGACAGCAGCTCGATAGATAGGGTATCTGTCGAGGTTTATGAAAAACAAAATTCAAGTTCTGTTTTGACTCTAATCTGTGATTATGTGTTTGGGCTTTCTTTTCTCACAACCCTAGACATATAAAAGGATTATTTTAAGGGCCGTCAAAGTGTTCACAAGTTGCACAAGTGTTGAGCAAAGTTTGTTCGTGCAAATTGTGACCGGAGACAGAATTTGCCCTAGTTCATCTTTCTTGTGAAGAAGTTGCTGTGTTTATGCACCATAGAGTTTTGTGACCAAGCATCTTCTTGATCTTCATCGTTGGGATGAACTGAAGAACTTTGCAAATAACAACCTTCTTTAGATGTGATTGAAGTCACGTGCTGGGATCCGCATAATTGGTTAGTCACGTACTTGGGAGCTGTGCATCAAAAGGAGAAATTATCACTACAGAACAAGTCTAATTAGGTATTGGGGTAAGAGTTCAACTGTAGGTTGATATAAGGTACTGTGATTCCTTTACTTGTAACCGCTTGTTGTGATAATAGTGGAATTTTAGGAGTGGTGACCTGAAAATCACCCGATAGGGTTTTTGCCGTGTTGGTTTTCCCCATTCGTAAACAAATCACCCGTGTCAAATTTATTTTCCACTGCATACTTAGTTTAATTAGTGATTTGTTTGTGCTACCACGCGTTTGCATGTTAATTTGATTAATTAATAAACTTGGCTAATTAATCAATTAATTCATCATAAGTCAATGCGTTTTTGGCCTATCAAGTGGTATCAGAGCAGGCACACTCTAATTAGGGTTAATCTTTGCTATGTTGATCCATTGACCCCTGTTTTTCATGGATAGAGGACAGTCATTAATTATACCTCCTTTATTTGATGGCACTAACTATGCATACTGGAAAGTACGCATGAGAGCTTTCTTGTAGTCTTTAGATGAAAATGTGTGGCAAGCTGTAGAGATTGGCTGGACCAAGCCAAAGGAAGCACCGACTGATTGGGATGATGCCAAGATCAAGGCGGCAAACTTCAACAGCAGGGCATTGAATGCTTTATTCAGTGCAGTCACCAATGAGGAGTTCAAGAAGATATCCTCTACTAAAACTGCGAAGGAGGCATGGATCATCCTCCAGACAACCTATGAAGGAACTAAGGCTATCAAAGACTCGAAACTTCAGAGGCTCGTTACAAGCTTTGAAGAGATTAAGATGGAGGAGGATGAGTCATTCGATGAGTTCTATTACAAGCTCAAAGACATAGTGAACTCAGCTTTCAATCTTAGGGAAACCATTCCTAAACCCAAGATTGTGAAAAAGGTGCTCAGATCTCGACCTGAGAGATTCCATGCCAAGATTACGGTGATCGAGGAATCAAAGGACATTGATAAGATTCCTTTGACAGAGCTGGTTGGCAATCTACAGACCTATGAGCTAGGGTTAACTAGAATTGGGAAATTGGGTAAAGGCAAGAGCATGGCATTGAAGGCCAAGAGCAGTGACACGGATGAATTTTCAAGCGATGAAGATTCTAAGATGAAGTCCTACATCACCAGGCAATTCAAGAAGTTCATGAAGAATTCCAATAGGAAGGGCTTCGACAAGGACCATAGGCAATCCAGTTCTTCTCAGTTCAAGAGCCAAGACAAAGGGAAGAAGGATGCTAGGGATGGCAGTCAGTACACTGTTACTGTAGGTCCTAAGTGCTTTGGGTGTCAAGGCTTCGGTCACATGAAATAGGAGTGTCCTACATATCTCAATAGCATTGGGAAGAGCAAGGCACTTGCTTCTACTTTGAGCGACACCGAGCCTAAGGATGATTCCGACAATGAGGATGACAGAATCTTGAATGCCTTCACTTCCACTGTCAATTCTACTGATGGGATTGTTGGAGTTGTGGATGAAGAAGAGGAATTGGTGGAGTTTAAGTTTGAGAAGATGGAGGATCAAGATGATATCCATACAGCCTATGAGAAATCATACAAGATTTCTGAGAAACATGAGAAACTTTATAGGCTGACCACCAAGAAGCTTAGTGATGTGGAACTTGATCGTGAAGAGCTTTCCATAAAGTTTGATGATGCTAATTAGACTATTAGAGTACTAAGGTTCGAGAACAATTTCTTGGTTGAGAAGACTAAGAAGCATGAAGCGGAGTTGTTTGAAGTCAGAACTCAATTGGAGAGAACTTCAAGTGCAAAGCTCGATGACATGCTCAGTCTTCAAAAATCTGCTTCTGATCGAACAGGTTTGGGGTATGGTTTCTCTTCTTCTAATATTGCTTCTACTAGTACTACTGTTTTTGTTCCTCCTAGCAATAATGTTGAAATTGAGAACAATGATGTTAAAATCGATTTAGCTAGTAAGAACTTAGACAAAGGTAAATCTATCTTAGGAGCACCCCCTAAGCAAGATAAGAATGAAGCTAAAAACCCTAGGGCTAAGAAGGCTAACTCTCAAAAGCCTAAACAAAAGAAGCAGCATCTCTGTCATCATTGTGGAGTTACCGGTCATACTCGACCAAATTGCTATAAGTGGTTAGCCACTCAACAGAGCAATGGCATGATAGCATTTGGAAGCTAGAATCAGCTTCAATCCTCTCTTACTCCCCTTGGAGATCTTCTCAAAGCCCTCATGTTCCTTTCGAACTTGAACGGTTTCAATTCTTCCCCCTAACCGCTGGTTCAAGGGTTCACTTAAAGGAAAGGTTCTTCCAAGGCGTGAAAGGAAAAGGACTCCAAGTGATTCTATCACTTTTCTCTCTCTCTTCTTGTTTTTGTGTGTGCATTACTCGTGTGTTTTGCTTTCAAGTTTTGAGTCAGTCTAGTTTTATGCTTGTTTTTGTTTGTTTCAGTTTTGTTTATTTTGTTTTTGATATAAAAATAAATAAATAAATTGAAAAATCATAAAAATACAAAAACAGTGGGTGTTTGTGTACATTGGTACTTGTGTACCTCGGATGGCCATTGAAACAAAATTTTCTAAACTTTGTATCTCTTGTAACTTAGATGAGCATCTCTATGCACAACTAAGCAAGTGAGCTTTGTGGCTCTTGTTTGTGATGAGTAAGATTAAGTGATCTCTTGTACATAACACTTGTATCACTCTTTTTGACGGGAAGGACTAGAAAATTCTAAGAGAAAGGCATAAATAACCATGTCACCACTGTTGCTCGCCAATCATGATATGACATCTGTATGTTTCGGCATAGCAAAAGTGCAATGTCAATGACTTTTTTGTGCTTCGGCATAACAAAATTGGAATGTCAAATGCTTAACATCATTGGGTATTTTTTTCCTCTCTCTTATATGCCCATGCTTGATTTGCTTAAAAAGAAAAATATGCAAAGAAAATTAAAAAGAAAAAAGATCAAAATGCTTTAAATATGATTGAAGCGTATATTCTAGGAGATGTGGGAGTTATAGGATGTACCTCAAAGGTGATAGTCCCCATTAAACAGTTATGATTGTGTGTGAGTTAAAGTGATTTTCTCATATCTCAAATCGTCATAAAATGTATACACTTATGCAATCTTACGATGTTTTTCACACACAACACGCAATATTCTTTGCTACTCTTGATACATGTGCAAGTACAATGTGATTTGGCCATCACAAGGTTTTACATGTGTTAATGTATGCTCAATAAACTGTCTTAACTTGTTTTTGAAATATAAAATTGGTTAGACTTGTTTAGTGTGTGTGTGTGTGTGTGTGTTTTTGGGATCATTGTGCTTAAAATTGTTGTTGAGAGATGATTTTGAGAGCTTAAAATGTTGATTGGATCATTGGTTGAGTTGCATGCTTGATTGCATTCATATCTGTGTTTTTCCCTTCTTAAAAAACTGATTTTAAGCAATCTTGACACCTCCTCGACACCTGGCTATCTGTCAAGATCTTAAGCTGTTTCTTATCACAATCTCGATAGATCCTCGACAGCTAGGTGGATCGATCGAGAAAGTTCCTGGATCCTCGATAGCTTCTCGACAGCTGGTGGATCAATCAAGCTTCTGTTCTTGTGTCTTTGCTTTGTTCCTCGACACCTTCTCGGTAGTTGCATCTATCGACATTGTTTTTCTCGACACATTCCTCTACAGATGGCTCAACACCTCTCGACACCTCTACCTGTTGAGAATTACTGAGGATCCATATAAAGGACAAGTACGATCTGATTCTCACTTTTCTCGATCTTTCTCTCAACAGAAGTGTCTTTTCACCTCTCAAACCTCTCTCACTCACTCCAAATCTTCTTCCCAAGTGATTTTCGAGCTTTTTCAAGATTTCTCATCACTTGGTATGTTTCTTTTCCCTCATTTACATGCATTTTCATGTTTTGAAACCTAGGTTTTGGGGGTTTTTTGAAAATTTTGGGGTTTTTCAAAATTAATGAGTGGTTGTTGAAATTTGGGATGGGTTTTTCCTTACATGAGTTTAAAATCTCATACATTGTATTCCATGTGCATTATAACTGTATTTTCATGCATTTAGTTGTGTGCTATACATGTTAAACTGTTTATGTGCTGGTAGGATTGGATTGGGCTGAGCCCAAGATGTAATTTCTTTTGCATATCACATGTTCATGCATTCCCCATGCATACGTACTCTCTTTTTAATATACTTGTTATATTTGAATTGCTTTGGGACTTTCTGATTATCTCTTTCTCTCCCTCTCTTTTTTGTTTGCGTTAGTTGTGTCTATGGCACCTAAGCGTAAGTCAGCTCCGTCCCGAAACCCTCTTCGTTCGGGGGCATCGTCTTCTTCTGATCCTACTCCTTCTCATATTCGGTTCCGTGATGAGGATGCCTGAAAGGACTTCTCGAAGAACTTTTCTCGACGAGGTGTTCATTCAAAACGTCGAGTCATTTTGGCGGACTTCGCCAACATTGACCTACCCGATGTCATTCATAGTTGAGGTTGGGAGTCACTGTGTGACATCTTGGTCACATGTCCTTTCGTGCTGATTCAGGAGTTTTACTCCAACATGCATGGAATTGATTCTTCAGTACCTCTCTTTTCTACTCGCGTTTAAGGTACGCATATTGTTGTCACACCGGAGTTGGTATCCGATGTGCTCCATGTTCCGAGGGTAGAGCATCTTAACTACCCCGGATGTGAGCGTCTAAGGATTGTGCTCCATGTTCCGATGATGTCTACTTTCTGCAAGCGCCCTTCTGTTTGGGGTGATCATCAGTTTACACCATGTAAGACCTTTGCTAAAGGTCCTAGATTCATGAACATGGTGATGACTTTTGTTTTGCACCCACTCTCTCACTATAACTCCATCACAGAGCCTCGTGCTCGATTTTTTCTTTCCTTGTTAGAACACCTCACTATGGATTTTCCTTCACATTTCATTATTTCTATTATAGATGTGTTTAGGGATACGACTACCCGTAATAAGCTCATTTTCCCTTCGGCTATCACATAGATTTTATGCCATTTTTTTGTTTCTTTTCCCTCTTCCGACCACTTTGCTGTCATGTGTACTTGTAATTGCTTGTTGTGATAATAGTGGAATTTCGGGAGTGATGACTTGAAAATCACCCGATGGGGTTTTTGCCGTGTTGGTTTTCTCCATTCGTAAACAAATCACCCGTGTCAAATTTATTTTCCACTGCATACTTAGTTTAATTCGTGATTTGTTTGTGCTACCACGCGTTTGCATGTTAATTTGATTAATTAATAAACTTGACTAATTAATCAATTAATTCATCACAAGGGGTCAATATGTTTTTGGCCTATCACAAATTATAAATTCAAGCTTATTATCAAACAATGTATGTACGGAATATGAACATAAGCTAAACACAGAATTGATAAAACAATCTAAACCAAATAAAATCACAACCATAGCAAAAATTAAATAGCAAAGATTTAGGGAAGAGAGATGCAAATACAAGGACAACACAGTGATGTGTTATCGAAAAGGAAACTGAAGTCCTCAGCGTAAAACCTCTCCGCCGCTCTCCAAGCGGTCAATAATCCACTAAAGAATGAAGTTGGGATACATGAACAGCAGAAGACCCTCCAAGCCTAATCTACCCAATGTACCTAAGCCATCCAAGCTTCTTGCTCTAACGAGGTTACGTCGAACCTTTGTCTTCTTTAGCTTACCGGATTCCGCTATAACCCATAGCATCAACCAATATCAATTGGTCCCTTCCTAACTGCTTCCCAAGTACCAAATAACCTCCTCACAGATATGGGTATGGTGAGAAAATGTTTTGGCTAATGTACCTCTCAAGGATTTAACAATGGAGAGGTTGAGAGTAGAGGAATTTAAAGAATCAAAGGATGAAGATTGTGGATGAGTCAATCTTGTTTTTCTCTAGGGTTTCTCTCTCAAAATCCTCTCTGGAAGCTCTCTACATTTCGTGGGTATAAGGGGTATTTATACTGGTGTGTGTTTGGAATGCGAAGAGTTAGTTTTTCCCAAACAGAGTGGACTGGTGACTTGACTGAGTCACGAGTCCAAGCCCTGAGCTAACTGAATGGCCAAATTGGATTTTTTGCCCTGTAGTGCTCCAGCTGGCGTGACTGTTCAGCTCCTCTACATGCTTCACTCGTGTGCATCCTTTAGTGACTTGTAAGCTGCGAGCAAGCCGTGAGATCCAGTTGCGAGTCCCTTGCTGAGTGCACAATCTTGAGCTTTTCTTCACACTCTCTCACACACTACCCTTACATGATTCCCACCTAAATACAGGGTTTCTAAATGCTGAATTACAAGCAAATTTGGTACGGAATAAAGCCAACAAGATGGTTGATTAAATTCAACCTTACAATCTCCCCCTTTGGCTATTCCGTGACAAAACCCTAAAACAAACTCTAGACTTAACATCTAAGTTGGGAACAATTGAACAAAACTCACTCACACCTAATTCTAGAATCTGTATAGCTCTTGAACCATAAGAACAAGTATCTCCTGAAAAACAACAACACAACATGATCATTGTATGCAGAAAACTTGTAATGTATACGGAGCAAGCACAATGCGATCAAGCAAAATGGAACTAAGCAATAAACCATGGCTTGACCAAAAATGAACAATCACTATAAATAGTGACCACAATGCTCATTCACACAAAGAATGAATATCCGGACATGCAAGCTAATAAGCTCAATGCAAAGTATCATTTGCATGTCCAACACTTAACCAATGCAACAACTCTAGGTAATTGCATTAAGGATATAAAATCCAACAAAGGGTACAAGAGTGATGTACTTAAAGAAAATGCATAACATTAATCAACAAGTACTACGCTACAAAGCAAGGGTACAAAAATAAAGTACTGAATTAAATAGCTAAGTATTCAAGAACTATGAGTAAAGCAAAAATATAGTTAATATAACACAAAGCTCTTTCCCTCTTTCTCCCCCTATCATATCACTCTCCCTATCATGAATCATAAGAGCTGTGATGAACTTGGAACATATATACCTTTAACCTAAAACACTTGTACAAAACATATAGGACCCTCAAGGTAAAGCAAGTAATAAAAGGACAAGTATAATGTAACAAGTAAATTGCGATCAAATAAACATGATGTGAAACATATGAGCAACTTGATCATACACAAAAACAGTCATATAGAAATGACTACAATGATCACATAGCAAAGCAAATGATCATCCGAACATGCAATCAATGAAGCACAATAGCATAAGGATGTATGCATGTCCATCACACAAACACGATGCAATGAGAACAACAAAGCATAGATACTAAACATAACTCAAAGCACCATAAAGCAAACAAGAAAACAACCATAAAGAAAAACAAAAAAAATAAAGTTTTCTTATTAACTCAATGTCTTCTCCCCCTTGGTATATGCATCTCCCCTATAGAATATCTCTCCCCTTACAAATGTGCATGAGAACTAGAATTTCTCCCTCTAAGAATGTACACAAGAGTCATATAGAAATGACAAAACTCTCCAGTATACTACTCTAGAGTATACTCTCCCCCTTTTTGATACGAATAGACAAAGGGGTCAAGGAGAAAAGAGGGCAAGAGATGAAGGTACGAACAATGATAATGATGCATGAGGGGTGCGAGATGAATGAGAAAATGAAGCTTAAACCTAAGACAAAAAAAAAAAATGCTACAAAGCATAAGGTAAAAATGACATGCTAAGATGAAGAAACAAGATATAAATCAATGCATGACAAGGGTAGCAAAGGTGTGTGCAAGAGGTGGCTATGTGCAATGCATGACCAATGCATAGAAAATGCACATGTGGGGCAAGGTGTGTTAAATACACAACCAATGAACCAAACATGTTCCTAATGAGGAAACATGAGAAACCCCAAAGTTTGGTACTCATCGGAGTCCAAACAAGCGACAAAATGCCTAAGAGGCATTTTATCAAACACCTAATGTGCACACTATGAACAACAATATAAAACGATGCATGAACATCATGAAATCCACCCTTAATACATGTTCTTTTTACCACAAGGGGCCAAACATCCAAAACAAATCAACAAAAGAAACCAATTCCATGCAAAAATTTGACAAAAATTAAGTTTTCCCAACCCTTATGATGAAAATCCCAACCAAGAGCACAAAACTCTCCAAAACATAATCTAAGGATTAAAATCAATGAAAAGAGTTTATAATTACCTTAGAGATGTTAATGGAATGAAAAACAATTCAAATTGATTGGGTTTTGATGTAAAAATAGTGAAATAGGGGTTTAAGAGAGGTTTAAAACAAGTTTCTCACGAAAAGCCCTTTAAAAAGCTATTTTTGGGCGTTTCGCGACTAAGCGAGTTGCGAAGCGAGTCGCGAGATGAGTTGCGAAAGCTTCTGGATGAACTCACGACTTATGTTGCGCGACTGGTGAGTCGTGAAATGAGTTGCAAAAATTTTTGTGAGTCACGCAAGTCGTGAGCAAGTCACGAGCGAGTCGTGAGGTGAGTCGCACAAGTCGCGAGGTGAGTTGCGAAAAACTCAGACACCTGTTTTTCAACACAAAATATGTTTAAACAATGAAAAACAAAGTAAGCACTAAACATGAACACAAAGAATGATAAAAATCACTTCCAAAAACATATAAAATGATCAAAAATATTTTTGGATTGATCCATATATAGTTGAGCACACACACATCACATTTAAATAAGTACAATTCGAACAAATGAATAAGGCATTCATTGAACATTAGGCATGTGTGTCGTATGTGTGTGTGAAATGTGGAATAGTCCTTAGTTTAGAGTGAAGCTTCAATGATCAATTCAATCAAGTCATACACAACTAGTACTAAGTCAAGTGGTCTATCTCAATTATAGAAATAAACATATATGACCTCTCACAAGAAAATTGATAGGCCACAAACTGAATGACCCATTGTGATAGAAATTAATTAATTAATTAGCCAAGTTATTAATTAATCACTTTAACATGCAAACGCGTGGTAGCACAAACAAATCACCAACAAACTAAATATGCAGCGGAAAATAAATAACACGGTGATTTGTTTACGAATGGAGAAAACCTAACGGCAAAAACCCCATCGGATGATTTTCAGGTCACCACTCCCGAAACTCCACTATTATCACAACAAGCGGTTACAAGTAAAGGAATCCAAGTACCTTACCAACCTACAGTTGAACCCTTACCCCAATACCCAATTGGACTTGTTTTGTAATGACAGTTCCCCTTTCAATCACCAACTAAGAAGGTTGTTGGTTTGCAAAGTTCTTCAGTTCTTCCACACGATGAAGATCAAGAAGATGCTTGATCAAAAAACCCTACGGTGCACATACACAGCAACTTCTTCAAGAGAAAGAGATGAACTAGGGCAAGAACTTCATCTCCGGTCACAATTTGCTTGAACAGAGTTTGCTCAAAGCTTGTGCAACTTGTGAACACTTTGACGGTCCTTAAACTGATCCTTTTATATGTCTAGGGTTAGGAGAAAAGAAAGCCCAAAAACACATTCATGGATCCCAAGAAAATCATATTGGAATTCTTACAATCTTAAATCTCGATAGATAGCAGCTGTCGAGCAACTGTCGAGAAGGTGTCGAGCACACCGAATGAAGAACAGCTTCCTTAAGCTCGATAGATGCAGCTGTCGAGCCAGCTGTCGAGCTTTAATGATTTTGCACTCTGAACTTTTTTTCTTGAACAGACTTGAAAGCTTCAATACTTGATCTTGAAACAAGGTTTCTTGAAGTATTTAAAACATCCTAAATCTACCCAAATACAAGTAAAGTGCGTTTTTTCAAAGGATAAGCCAATTACATAAAATCATGACATATGTTCTTAACATGTGAAACACATATGTCCTAACAATCTCCCCCTTTGGCAATCCGTGACAAAACCACAACAAACAAATGAACATATGAGAGAAGTCATAAATCACTCATTTCATATTCACTTGTTGAATACAATAAAATTTATCCTAACACAAACTCTTGAAAATTTTTGCAAGAAGAGAGTTTATGGCAAGTAGGCTTTGACAACCTGTATTTCTGAAACATTTTAAACAAAACTCGTCAAGGTATCTTTGTGTGAAACAGAAATAATAGATTGCATACAAGTATAAGAAAAATGTGTATAAAGGGAGAAAAGAAACAACACATGAAGGGGTAGGTGTATAAAGCTGATTCTGGTTCCCAAATACTATCATGCCGTTGCTCTATTGAGTGGCAAGCCACTCGTAGCAATTTGGTCAAGTATGACCGGCAGCTCGACAATGATGACAAAGATGTTGCTTCTTTTGTTTAGGCTTTTGAGAGTTAACCTTCTTAGCCTTAGGGTTTTTAACATCTTTCTTCTCAAACTTAGGGGGTGCTCCTAAGATAGATTTACCCTTGTCTAAGTTCTCACTAGCTAATTCAGTTTTTTAACATTATTAGCAGGAGGAACAAAAACAGTAGTACTAAAAGAAGCAATATTAGAGGAAGAAAGACCATACCCTAAGCCTGTTCGATCTGAAGCAGATTTCTGAATGCTTAGCATCTCATTCAGCTTTGCGCTTGAAGTCCTTTCCAGTTGAGCTCTGACTTGACATAGCTCTGCTTCAAGCTTCTTGGTCTTCTCAGCCAAGAAATTGTTCTCAAACCTCAGCACCCCAATAGTTTGATTAGCCTCTTCAAACTTTGTGGAAAGCTCCTCACGGTCAAGTTCCACATCACAGAGCTTTTTGGTGGTTAGCCTATACAGTTTCTCATGCTTCTCAGAAAGCTTGTACAGTTTCTCATAGGCTGTATGGATGTCATCTTGATCATCCATCTTCTCAAATTTGGATTCCACCAGTTCCTCTTCTTCAACTACATCTTCAACAATCCCATCAGTAGGATTGACCGTGGCCGTGAAGGCATTTAAGATTCCGTCATCCTCATTGTCGGAATCATCCTCAGGCTTAGTGTCGCTCAAGGTAACAGCAAGTACCTTACTCTTCCCAATGCTCTTAAGGTATGTAGGACACTCATGCTTCATGTAACCGAAGCCTTGACACCCAAAGCAGTTAGGTCCTGAGGGAACAGTGGACTGACCACCTTCCTTAGCATCCTTCTTCCCTTTATCTTGGCCTCTAAACATAGGAGAACTGGATTGCCTGCGGTCCTTGTTGAAACCCTTTCCATTGGCGTTCTTCATAAACTTCTTGAACTGCCTGGTAATGTAGGACTTCATCTTGGAATCTTCATCATCAGAAGATTCATCTGTTTCACTGCTCTTGGCCTTCAGTGCCATACTCTTGCTTTTGCCCGACTTGCCTATTCTTGTCAACCCTAGCTCGTAGGTCTGCAAGTTTCCAACCAGCTCAGTCAGAGGAATCTTGTCAATATCCTTTGATTCCTCTATTGCCGTAATCTTGGCATGAAATCTCTCGGGCAGAGATCTGAGCACTTTCCTCACAATCTTGGGTTCAGGAATGGTTTCCCCAAGATTGAAGGCTGAGTTCACTATGTCCTTTAGCTTAGCATAAAACTCATCGAAAGACTCATCCTCGTCCATTTTTATCTCTTCAAAGCTTGTAGTGAGCCTCTGAAGCTTTGAGTCCTTGACAGCCTTAGTCCCCTCATAGGTTGTCTGGAGAATGGTCCAAGCCTCCTTGGCAGTTTCAGTTGAGGATATCTTCTTGAACTCCTCATTGGTGACAGCACTGAATTATGCATTCAATGCTCTGCTGTTGAAGTTTTCCGCCTTAATCTTGGCATCATCCCAGTCGGCTGGCGCTTCTGTAGGCTTAGTCTAGCCTATCTCCACAGCTTGCTACACTTTCTCATCTAAAGACTGCAAGAAAGCTCTCATGCGTACTTTCCAGTATGCATAGTTAGTGCCATCAAATAAAGGAGGTATGATTAATGACTGTCCTTTATCCATGACAAACAGGGGTCAATGGATCAACACAGCAAAGATTAAATCCTAATCAGAATGTACCCGCTCTGATACCACATGATAGGCCACAAACTGAATGACCCCTTGTGATAGAAATTAATTAATTAATTAATTAGCCAAGTTATTAATTAATCAATTTAACATGCAAACACGTGGTAGCACAAACAAATCACCAACAAACTAAATATGCAATGGAAAATAAATAACACGGTGATTTGTTTATGAATGGGGAAAATTTAATAGCAAAAACCCCACCAGGTGATTTTCAGGTCACCACTCCCGAAACTCCACTATTATCACAACAAGCAGTTACAAGTAAAGGAATCCAAATACCTTACCAACTTACAGTTGAACCCTTACCCCAATACCCAATTGGACTTGTTCTGTAGTAACAGTTCCCCTTTTAGATGCACGACTCCCAGTACGTGACTAACCAATTGCGCGGATCCCAGTACGCGACTTCAATCACCAACTAAGAAGGTTGTTGGTTTACAAAGTTCTTCAGTTCATCCACACGATGAAGATCAAGAAGATGCTTGGTCACAAAACCCTACGGTGCACATACACAGCAACTTCTTCAAGAGAAAGAGATGAATTAGGGCAAGAACTTCGTCTCCGATCTTTGCTTGAATAGAGTTTGCTCAAAGCTTGTGTAACTTGTGAACACTTTGACGGCCCTTAAACTGATCATTTTATATGTCTAGGGGTAGGAGAAAAGAAATCCCAAAGACACATTCACGGATCCCAAGAAAATCATATTGGAATTCTGACAATCTTAAATCTCGATAAATAGCAGGTGTCGAGCAGTTGTCGAGAAGGTGTCGAGCACACCGAATGAAGAACAGCTTCCTTAAGCTCGATAGATGCAGCTGTCGAGCTTTAATGATTTTGCACTCTGAACTTGTTTTCTTGAACAGACTTGAAAGCTTCAATACTTGATCTTGAAACAAGGTTTCTTGAAGTATTTAAAACATCCTAAATCTACCCAAATACAAGTAAAGTGCATTTTGTCAAAGGATAAGTCAATTACATAAAATCATGACATATGTTCTTAACATGTGAAACACATATGTCCTAACAAAAATGATTACATATCTTTGAAGCTTTTCATTTGACTTCTTTACGATTCATAACATTTGATCATTTTTTATCTTTACATCTCTTTTTGAGACCGATGCCTGAAATTTTTGATATTTCAATTTAATGAATAAGCTTTTGGCTTTTTAGGCATCATACATTTTCATAAAAGTCGCTTTCCCTTTTTCCTAGTCAAATACTAGTATGCGCGACGGCTTTTGCAGCTCATTATCTCTTTTCATTTTGAGATTTATATTGGTTAAGCTCTTTTAGCAAAAACAAAAAATAAAAGAGTGGGAAGATATATAGGTACAAGTCTATGCATTTATCATGACAAGCTTGAAGATCAATTTACAACAATCACACATAGATGTCAAGATTTTTCCCACAAAGATATAAATGCATAAAGAACAAGCTAAGCTCGTAAATGCATAAAGTCATTTGTACGAAGGTACAAGGCAAAACTCACATGTGATATATGCTCAAACATATACGATCAAAATTTTTGAACTTTTCACTTTTTATGTGATTTACTCACATAAAACCAAAACATAAAAGTAAGATCAAAACAAAAACAATGCATATAAAGAAATGCAAAATGCATAAAATGCATGAAGATATGACATTCAACGCATGAAGGGTCCTACAAAGATCGAAAGAATTAGATCAAGGACCAAAATAGCAAAAACTCAACCATTGGAACCCTTCCTCATCCAAACGAAACGATTGTTTGGAATGAGTGTCTCATGAGAAATGAGACGAGGGTTGGAAGAATGAGAACCGGAGATGCACATAGTCAAGGAGTTAAGAGCATTAAACACTTTCTTTAACAACATGTTATTTTCACTCAAAACTGGTTTACCCTTTTTAGCATAACTTCCAAGAAACTCAAGTTTGTCTTTTCTTTTGATTCTTTTAAAAGCATGAAACTTAGAGCATTGAGGTCTTAGATGACCAAAGGCACCACAATTGTGACAAACAGTGTGTTTAGGTCTACTAGGCTTTTTGGGAAGGGATCTAGCAACATGGTTTTGTTCTCTCTTCAACTTGGAGCATTGAGGTCTTATGTAACCGATCACACCGCAATGGTGTCAAGTTGGAACAAACTTAAATCCATTCTGAAAGCTCGAAATGTGTGAAAACACAAGAACTTATTTAGACCCCTAATTCAAATTACGACTTGGTTGATTTTACACTAACTTATTACTAAGTGCGGAATAGCGTAAACACAAGCATATAAGCACAAAAGCTACTCTAATCCATATTTAAAGCAACACAGCAGTAAAATGAAATGTAAAAGAGTAGGGAAGAAGAATGCAAACACAGATAACACGCCGATGTGTTATCGAAGAGGAAACCGAAGAACTCGGCGAAAAACCTCTCTGCCGCCCTTCAAGCGGAAATCAATCCACTAGACAATCAGTTAGGATACATGGGTTAGCAAGAGACCCTCCAAGCCTAATCTACCCACTGTACCTAAGCCCTCCAAGCTCCTACTCCAACAAGGCTTCTCGGAACCGTGTCTTGTTTAGCTCTTTGGATCCCGCAACAAGCTCCATGTTGCATCTGCCAACCTTGGCATCTTCCAATACTTCCCAACAACTCCAAAAACACTCACTACACTCTGAAAAGGTGTGGATTGTGTTTGGGTACAAATCTCCTCTCAAGATATGATAATGGGAGAGGGAAGGAGAAAATGCTACAATGAATTCTCACTAAGGATGAGTAGCTCTCTCTCAAAAAGATGGGTGTGTGTATTGTAGAAAACCTATCTAGGGTTTTTCTCTCTGAATGGCCTCTCTTACATTTGTGGGTAATGAGGGTATATATAATATGGGTGAAAGGTAAGGAATTCACACATAAAAATCCTCTAGGTAGAATGTTTCGCGACTGTCTCGTGGGAAGACCTTACCCGCGAGACATTCGCAAAAACGACAGCCTGGCACGACTCTTCAGCTTCCAGTCATGTGCTCCTCACATGCTCTTTGGCGGCTTAGCTTCTCGCGAGCTTCTCACGAAATCCACTGATTTTTCATTTAAGCTTGAGTCTTCACCAACTTAATACTAAACCCAATACAATAAAATCCCACAAAATACAAGGAACAAAATTAGAGCAATTACAACAGTTTTTGTCATGGAATAAAGCCAACATAAAACATAGTTGTAAATCACAACTTTACAATCTTCCCCTTTGGCTATTCCATGACAAAACACCCTATAACAGACTCCAGACTTACACGTGAGTTTGGGAACAATGGCAAAACTCACTCACACCTAAATCTAAAAGCTGTGTAGCACTTGGAACATATATATCTGTAACCTGAAACACTTGCACAAAACACATTAGACCCTCAAGGTAAATCAAGTGATAAAAGGACAAGTAAAATGTAACAAGTAAAATGCGATCAAGTAAACATGTTGTGAAACATATGAACAACTTGATCAAACACATGACAATCATATGGAAATGACCACAATGATCATATAGCAAAGCAAATGATTATCCGAACATGCAATCAATAAAGCACAATAGCATAAGGATAAATGCATGTCCAACACTCGACCAATGCAAAATACATGAAGTATATGCATCTAGGAACAAGATCCTACTAGGGCACAAGAGTAATATAAACCAAAACAAAACAAGGAAAATGTCTTCTCCCCCTTAGTATATGCATCTCCCCTATAGCTTTCTCCCCTTACGAATGTGCACGAGGTAGAATTACTCCTCCTAAGAGTGTGCACATGAGTTATAGAGAAATGACGATACAAACCTATATACTCTCCCCCTTTTTGTCACGAATAGACAAAACAATCAAGAGGAATGAGGGAAAGAAAGGAAGATATGAGCAAGGGTATGATGCATGAGGGGTGTAAGATGAATGAGAAAATGAAGCTCAAATATAAGACAAAAACATAAAAAAAAATGCTACAAAGCATAAAGAACATGACATGCTAAGGATGATGGAACATGATGTAAACCTAGGCATGACAAAGACACAAGAATATGTTAAGTGCTAAAAGGTCTAAAACGACTTGACTAGCATGAGAGAAGTGCAAAACATGTCAAGTGTTAGAGTGTGTGCAACAAATGTGCATCTAGTGTGCATGTGAGATGCATGACCAATGCATGAATAAACACTCATGGGGCAAAGTGTATAAACCACACCACTAATGATCAAAACATGATAAACATGAATAATTATGGTGATCCCCAAAGTTTGGTACTCATCGGAGTCCAAAACAACGAGAAAATGCCATTTGGACATTTTATCACACTTAGAGTGCACACACTACACATGTATGTTAAACAATGCAAGAACATATGAAAATCTTGCCTAAATACATGTTATTTTTGTCACAAGGGGCCAACATCCAAAGAAAATCATCATTTAAAACAAAGCCCAATCAAAAAAATTGACAAAAATTAAGTTTTCCAACTCCCATTTGAGAAAATCTTAACTATGAACATAAAACCCCAAAAAGCATAATCTAAGGATCAAAATAGATGAAAAGAGTTAAAGATTACCTTAGATATATTTATGAAATGTAAAACACTTGAAATTAGTTGGGTTTTGATGTTAAAGCATTAAAATAGGGGTTTGGGAGAAGATGGGAGAAGTTTAAAACAAATGTCTCACGAAATGCCCTTTAAAAAGCTGATTTGGGAATTTTCGCGGGAAGCTGACTCGCGAAAGTACTCGCGAAATTTTTCGCAGGTAAGCCTTACTCGCGAGCTACTCGCGAAACAGTCGCGAAACTCTCTGTACAAGGTTGAAAAACATGAGATTTGGACCATTTAACTCCCAGTTGAGCTTACATATGAAATGGGTCACGAAAACACCTAGAAAACATGTTTTTCACACAAAAACAACTTGAAAAACTTTGAAAAACATAGGTGATACAAATCACTTCCAAAAGCAAACAAAAAGAACAAAAAAAAAATATTTTTGGTTTGATCCACATATTGTTAAGCACACACACATCACATTTGAACATGTACAACCACACAAATGAAATAGGCATTCATTGAACATTAAACTTGTGTGTTGTGTGTGGATCAAGTGTGGAATAGTCTTTAGACTAGAGTGAAACTTCAATGATCAATTCAATCAAGTCATACACAACTGATACGAAATCAAGTAGTCTATCTCAATTATAAAAATGAGCATATATGACCTCCCACAAGAGAATGATTACAAAATTTAAAAGCTTTTCATTTGGCTTCTACATAATACATGACATTTGATCCTTTTTGAATAATACATCTCCTTTTGAGATCGGTGCTTGAAATTTTTGATATTTAAACATTGTGATTTAGCCTTTGGCTTTTTTAGCACCATACATTTCAATTTAAAAGGTCGCTTTCCCTTTTTCCTAGTCAAATACTAGTATGTGCGACAGACTTTTGCAGCTCATAATCTCTTTTTCATTTTGAGATTTATATTTGGTGAGCTCTATTTGCAAAAACATAAAAATAAAAGTGGGAAGATATATAGGCACAAGTCTATGCAAGTATCAAGACAAACAAGACTATTGACCAATCATTCATGACAAGCTTGAAGATCTATTTACAACAATCACACATAGATTTCAAGATTTCTCCCACAAAGATATATGTGCATACATAACAAGCTAAGCTCGTAAATGCACTACGCCATTAGTACGAAAGTAATAGGCCAAACTCACATGTGAAAAGTGCTCAAACATATACGATCAAACTTTTTGAATTTTTCACTTTTTATGTGGTTTTGGATTTTTACACACACAAAACAAAGACATAAAAGTAAGATCAAAACAAAAACAAAACAATGCATATAAAGAGATGCATGACAATAAAGCATCTAATGCATGAAGGGTCCTACAAAGATCGAAAGAATTAGATCAAGGACCAAAGGAGCAAAAGCTCAACCATAGGAACCCTTCCTCATCCAAACAGAACAATTGTTTGGAATGAGTGTCTCATGAGAAATGAGACGAGGGTTGGAAGAATGAGAACCGGAGATACACATAGACAAGGAGTTAAGAGCATTAAACACTTTCTTTAACAACATGCTATTATCACTCAAATCTGGTTTATCCTTTTTAGCACAACTTCTAAGAAGTTCAAGTTTCTCTTTTCTTTTAATTCTTTTAAGAGCTTGAAACTTAGAGCAATGAGGTCTTAGATGACCAAAGGCATCACAATGGTGACAAACAATGTGTTTAGGTCCACTAGGCTTTTTGGGAAGGGATCTAACAACATGGTTTTGTTCTCTCTTCAACTTGGAGCATTGAGGTCTTATATGGCCGATCACACCTCAATGGTGGCAAGTTGGAACAAACTTAGATCCATCCAAAGCCTTAGGTTGAGACCTAAACAGAGGCTTTGACTTAACAGCCTTACTCTCCACCTTTTGATTTCTTTTATGTGGAGGAATGTACACCGATTTGTCCTTTGAGGTAGAACACACAATAGGCACAAAATTGGGTACCACAACATGATTGCAACAGATATTATCATCATTTTTATCAATAGGTTCAGCAATTAAACACTTGGCATGCATCTTAAGAGATTCATTTTCACATTTAAGATCATCAACTAGTTTGTTAGACAAAACAAGTTTAGCATCCAAATCCATATTCAGACATTCAAACGCTTTCAGCTTTTCAAGAGAATTTTCAGCAAGCTTCTTATATTTTTCAACCAATTTATTGGATTCATTGAGCTTAGCAATCAAATCATCCTTTTCACAAACTAACTTACTCAAATTCTTTTGAAACTTCTTAGCATCTTTCTTTAAAAGTTTGATGTTAGGAATATCAACAACACCCATAGAATCATGTAACATGGCATCACAATCATGAGGATAAACACTCATAAAGGCATTTTCACAAACACATGGCATGTTACAATCAGCATCCATAGAAGCATACAAAGCACTATCCATGGCAAATAAACACAAGGGGTTAAGGATCACACTTAGGTATTTAAACCACAACAAGTGTACCCACTCTAATACCAATTGAAAGCTCGAAATGTGTGAAAACACAAGAACTTATTTAGACCCCCAATTCAAATTACGGCTTGGTTGATTTTACACTAACTTATTACTAAGTGTGGAATAGTGTAAACACAAGCATATAAGCACAAGAGCTACTCTAATCCATATTTAAAGCAACACAGCAGTAAAATGAAATGTAAAAGAGTAGGGAAGAAGAATGCAAACACAGATAACACGCCGATGTGTTATCGAAGAGGAAACCGAAGAACTCGGCGAAAAACCTCTCCGCCGCCCTCCAAGCGGAAATCGATCTACTAGACAATCAGTTGGAATACATGAGTTAGCAAGAGACCCTCCAAGCCTAATCTACCCGTTGTACCTAAGCCCTCCAAGCTCCTACTTCAACAAGGCTTCTCGGAACCATGTCTTGTCTAGCTCTCCAGATCCCGCAACAAGCTCTATGTTGCATCTGCCAACCTTAGCATCTTCCAATGCTTCCCAGCAACTCCAAAAACACTCACTACACTCTGAAAAGGTGTGGATTGTATTTGGGTATATATAGTATGGGTGAAGGGTAAGGAATTCACACATAAAAATCCTCCAGGCAGAATGTTTCGCGACTATCTCGCGGGAAGGCCTTACCCATGAGACACTCGCTAAAACGAAAGCCTGGCACGACTCTTCAGCTTCCAGTCATGTGCTCTTCACATGCTCTTTCACGGTTTAGCTTCTCACGAGCTTCTCACGAAATCCACTGATTCTTCATTTAAGCTTGAGTCTTCACCAACTTAATACTAAACCCAATATAATAAAATCCCACAAAATACAAGGAACAAAATTAGAGCAATTACAGCACTTTTTGTCATGGAATAAAGCCAACATAAAACATAGTTGTAAATCACAACTTTACACATTCAAAACCTTAGATTGAGACCTAAACGGTGGCTTTGGCTTAATAGCTTTTCTCTCCACCTTTTGATTTCTTTTATGCAGAGGAATATACACCGATTTGTCCTTTGAGGTAGAACGCACAATAGGCACAAAATCGGGTACCACAACATGATTGCAACAAATATTTTCATCCTTTTTAGAAATAGGTTTAGCAATCAAACACTTGGCATGCATCTTAAGAGATTCATTTTCACATTTTAGCTCATCAACAAGTTTGTTAGACAAAACAAGTTTAGCATCCAAGTCCATATACAAATATTCAAACTCTTTTAGCTGTTCAAGAGAATTTTCAGCAAGTTTTTTATATTTTTCAACCAATTTGTTGGATTCATTGAGCTTAGCAATCAAATCATCATTTTCACAAAATAACTTGCTCAAATCCTTATTAAACTTCTTAGCCTGTAAAGTTGTGATTTACAACTATGTTTTATGTTGGCTTTATTCCATGACAAAAAGTGTTGTAATTGCTCTAATTTTGTTCCTTGTATTTTGTGGGATTTTATTGTATTGGGTTTAGTATTAAGTTGGTGAAGACTCAAGCTTAAATGAATAATCAGTGGATTTCGCGAGAAGCTCGCGAGAAGCTAAGCCGCGAAAGAGCATGTGAGGAGCACATGACTGGAAGCTGAAGAGTTGTGCCAGGCTGTCGTTTTCGCGAGTGTCTCGCGGGTAAGGCCTTCCCGTGAGACAGTCGCGAAACATTCTGCCTGGAGGATTTTTATGTGTGAATTCCTTACCCTTCACCCATACTATATATACCCTCATTACCCACAAATGTAAGAGAGGCTATTCAGAGAGAAAAACCCTAGATAGGTTTTCTACAACACACACCCATCTTTTAGAGGGAGAGCTACTCATCTTTAGTGAGAATTCATTGTAGCCTCTTCTCCTTCCCTCTCCCATTATCATACATTGAGAGGAGATTTGTACCAAAACACAATCCACACCTTTTCAGAATGTAGTGAGTGTTTTTGGAGTTGCTGGGAAGCATTGGAAGAAGCCAAGGATGGCAGATGCAATATGGAGCTTGTTGCGGGATCCAGAGAGCTAGACAAGACACGGTTTCGAGAAGCCTTGTTGGAGTAGGAGCTTGGAGGGCTTAAGTACAGAGGGTAGATTAGGCTTGGAGGGTCCCTTGCTTACCCATGTATCCCAACTGATTGTCTAGTGGATCGATTTCCGCTTGGAGGGCGGCGGAGAGGTTTTTTGCCGAGTTCTTTGGTTTCCTCTTCGATAACACGTCTCGGTGTTATCTGTGTTTGCATCTCTCTTCCCTACTCTTGTTCATTTCATTTTACTACTGTGTTGCTTTAAATATGAATTAGAGTAGCTCTATTGCTTGTTTGCTTGCGTTTACACTATTTCGCACTTAGTATTAAGTTAGTGTAAAATCAATCAAGCCGTAATTTGAATTGGGGGTCTAAACAAGCTCTTGTGTTTTCACACATTTCGAGCTTTCATAGCCTTTTTCTTCAAGAGTTTGATGTTAGAAATATCAATAACACCCAAAGATTCATGTAACATAGCATCACAATCATGAGGATCATCACTCATAGAGACATTTTCACAAACACGTGGCATGTTACATTCATCAACATCCAAAACATGCATAGAGGCATATGAAGCACATATACTAAACATAACTCAAAGCACCATAAAGCAAACAAGAAAACAACCATAAAGAAAAACAAACAAAGCAAAGTTTTCTTATTAACTCAATGACTTCTCCCCCTTGGTATATGCATCTCCCCTATAGAATATTTCTCCCCCTAAGAATGTGCACAAAAGTCATATAGAAATGACAAAACTCTCCGGTATACTTACAATTGTAATAATTTATTTTGAAAAGTTTGTAAATACATTTTTTTTACTACATATGTGAAGGGCAGGGTTGGATAAAGATTAAATAATTTCTCAATTTGATAATGTTAGATTGGGGCTGAAAAGAAATTCTCTAGCCCTACCTCATGTGTACAGTGCACGCTTTAAATGCACATATTTAATAAAAATAAATAAATAAGCAATCAATTTTTTTAAGTTCCAAAAGTTTAGAACAATTGGTAAACTGTGAACACAAACTTGTCTAGATATAGATGTTAGAGTCTATATGTATGATTAGACAATACTCAAGGTGCTGCAAGTCTGAATACTAGAATAAGCAAGCTGTAAAAAGAAGAATTTAGAAACCACAAGGCTCGACCGATCAAGAAGAAGGCTCAACTAATCAAGATGCATTTCTGCAGAATTTAATTAAAGTCCAATAGCTCGTTAAGCCCATTAAGTGATTAGGGTCCAATCTAATTCTTTTAGTATTTAAAGGAAACCCTAAGGCACGTTTTGAAGAGAGTTTGGAGTTGCTCTTTTGAAATCTAAAAGGTACAGTACCTTCTCCTTTCAAAGTTACTACCGGAATTCCATTTACACATTATTAGAACTAGTAGATCTGAAGTTGCTACAATAAAATCATACATAGCTGATGATTTAAAGTTTTGAGTGGGATCTCAAATTCACAAACGGAGGTGTTTGTGCTTAGCAAATTCAGATAGAAGTGTCCATAGATTCAAAGCTACGTGTGATCACGTGAGTAAGTACTACAAGAGGTAGCTTTAGATTTAGGGAAGTCTATTGTAAAACTTTCATTCTATCATAGTGAATTTGTTGCCTTGAGGATAGTTTAGGTTAAATTTCAAACATAGTTGTAGTAACTTAAGTGTAGTATATTAGATTCCCCAATTAAATTGAAACACTCAAGTGGATTGAATTTAATTATTCATGAAATAGTTGTGTTTGTACTTTATTGGATAATAAAACTAAGTGTTTGAATTTAATTGAGAAACCTAATATATTGCACCCAAAATAGTAGTACTACTACTATCTATGTTTTATCCCTTAAAAATTTTAGCTCTAACAATTTTCACATGTGATATTTCCTATGACTACAATTGAAGGAGGTGGAAAAGATTGTACAACCTTCCTACAAAGAAATGAAAAATGGAAACGGGGAAACACCATATGTATTATTTACGAAAAACCACGAGGCATTAAGGAAGGAGGGAGAGAAGTGGATGATGAACATGGCTAAGTCATCCATGGTGGTTACTGCTTGCTCACTCCCAAGTGCAGGAGATCGTAGCAATATATTTCTCAGAGTACCGAGGTCGAACCACAAGGAGCAGGGTAAATTCAAAGACAATATAATTAAATAACAATTTGGGTGAATAAGAAAAATACTTTTGCTTGGTGATTGTTAACAAGAATAATAATAATAACTGATTTAAATCAATAATGTAAATGCTAGGGCATCAGGGTGTTTCCCTATATCGATATGAAATTCTTTGTGATCTAAGAAAATATCTATTTTATAATTGATTGTTCTTACACAATTAAAAAATTATGATTCGGTTGAACTGAGACAATTCAAGAACGCATGATAACCTCGATTGATAATGCGGTTAGAAAAGTTTTCAGAAAAACCCATTCACTTTAAATCCTGATTTCTATTTGAAACTATTAGAAATTCATCTAAACAATAAGAAAAACATGATTGAACTTATTGAAAGTATGGAAGAACTAATCCATCAAAAGAAATCTAATTGAACAATCAAATATGTTGTAGATAAAATCCTAGAAAGAATCACATTGAATATTCATACCGTATAGAAGAAACATAACCCCTAGCCCTAGCAAAGAGTTTAGGCTGCCATTAGAGAAAGAAAAATACAAGGTTTGCTCTCTAAAATTCGTTCTACCAGCCTCCCTTCAAAACCCTAATGTCTAAGTATCCAAAGAAAATAAAACATTTACTATTTTAATTTCCGTCCAGGTTTACAGCAGTAACTTGTGAGTTAATTTCGGCCATCAAAAATTGAGAATTTCGAAAAACTCAAAACTGAAAAGTTGTAGATATTTAAATCACGGTTCCAACCCATTTGGGTTTTTGTCAATTGGATTTTTGAGGAGAGAGATACGCCCAAAATACTGATAAGTGCTCAAATCAGATTTTTCCTTTTTAGATTCTGCTTCTTTGATTTCTTTCCTTATTTGAAGCTTCCAATCATGGTAGACAATCCAAGCACTCCAGCTGCACCTCCTTAGACATTTAAGCATGGTCCTTTAGCTCCACTTTAATTCTAGTTTGGCCTCCATTCTCTCACAAATTCCTATAAACTCATCTTTCTCACATGATTTCCTGAAAAAAGAAAATTACACACAATGAATAGCATCTTATTCAAGAAATTATGTAAAGATAAATAATAGGGACTAATGCAAATCATGGCTTAATTATACAAATTAAGCATAGTAATAAAGAGATAACGCCCATATAAATATATAACAAGTATACATTTTAAGGCGTTATCACACCCCCCAACTTAAATCTTGCTAGTCCCTAGCAATCCACAAAGCAACCATGTCTATTAAATGTGAAAAATTAAAACCAAAATACAAGCCACTTTCGTGGGCTACACGACTGCACTTCCCATGTGCAGCAAGTCTTTGAACCCCTAGGTCACCCTAGTGGACAAGTTTACTCTCGTGAGGGTTTACAGTGACTCTACCCACAAAAGTCAAAGGTTTCTTGAAAATTCCTGCAGCAAATGTTAGTTTGCTTTATCATTATATCATACAAATGAACTTTTAATTTTGAGTTGGGATACTATTCATCATATTAAAGAGCTTTCACTAGCTTCACTTTTGAAGTGTGTGTGTGGATAGTCCATCCAATCAAACCGGCTTTTCCAAACATGCATAGACCAAGAATAATCTAGATTAGAGCCTCTACTCCAAAACCTCTCTTAAGTCATCAACACTCTGAAAGAACACACATAGAAGTAATGGTTTCTCTCTTCAAATCACATGTGAACAAAAAGGAAAGAAGAAGTTTTAAGAATATCACATGTGTATACAAAAACAGCCGCTAAAACAATGGAAAAATATCTCTTGGAAAGGATGTTGAATTCCTGGAAACATGAGGTTAATACCATTCTCATCCCTAGTTTTTATCCTAAACACATACCAGCCATGTACCTTTAGGATCAAGTAGGACTTTAAGCTCAATGGTAGTATAATCTTATGGCTAGGTAAAGGCAAACTGCTTTCTTTGAAATATGATGTATATGAATCAAATGTAGAAAATTCAAGCCAAACCCAATTCATAGCAGTAACAACCAACTTGAATCAAAACAATCTTTACTCAACCATATAACCCTTCTGAAATACATTAAAGATGTGTAAGACACCAATGATTTATTGATTGATTATGTATGTCTCTTTCTTTTTCTTTTTCTCTCTTTTTTTTCTTTTTTTCTTTTTTTCTTTCTTCTTCTTTTTGATTTTTTTTTTTTTTTTTTTGGAAGAAAAGAGAGACAATGGTGGTATCTAGACACATCAATTGCTCAAAACTTGAACCCCCATGAGAATACCCATAAATAAAAATGTTTTGTGGTATTTTAGAAGCATTTTTCATGGCTCAAATAATGGTGACAATGGTTAATGTAAAGGTAGGCTGAATATTTGTCTAGCTGGTGACAAAAAATTGGTGGTCTTAGGCTCTCAGCTCCTAAAATTCCGCATAAACCAGCATGTCTAAGGACAAAAATAAGTAGGATCATGATATATCTCCCCATAATGTTTCTAGTAGTCAACCAAAAAATGTAGAGATCTTTTACAAAAACTGAAGTATATGAGAGATATTTAAGAGTTCAAACAAAGATATACTCTCACAAAGAAAAGTAAGGCTCAAGAACTCTCCATATAGGTTGAGTTTCAGCTTATATCTAGCTTGTTCATGATCCATGCATATCCAACATCCAACAGTCCGCTAACCTGGCTATTGTGCTCAAAAGTTTCCAATTATGCTTTTCATGAAAGAGTCTTAATATAGCAAATAGTATAACCAACTCAGCATTATTCATTCCATCACATGATATAAAAATAAAGCTTATAACTCTTCTGCATTCAAATTCAAGTTTTTTTTATTTTTTATTTTTTAAGAATTGAAAAGTTGCAACCAAAAAGAAAGAAAGAAAAAATCATGCAGCAAAATGTGTAGACCTCTCCCCCCAACTAAAATATTGCATTGTCCTCAATGTATCAAAGCCAAAATAAATTCAAGTATAAAGGGAAGAAGTTACCTTAAGCATTTAATTTTATTTTATTTTTTTTGAAATTTCTTTCACACCTGCAAATGTTAGCTCACAAAAAAATAATAATAATAATAATAACAAAACAAAAAAACAAAAAACTTATACAAAAACAAAAACAAAAGGCAAAGAGAAAAAAAGAAAAAAACAGAAAGAAAAGAAAATTAAAACAAATATGGTACAACTTCATAAGGCTCTTTCAGAGTTCACGTAGCATCCCAATTGGCAGGGATCTCCAGTGACATAGTCTCCTCCTCAGTTATAACTCCCCCTAAGAATGGTTTTAACCTTTGTCCATTTATTTTCAAAATCCTACCATCTCTAGGGTCCTCAACTACTACAGCTCCATGGTTAAACACTTCCCTTACAATGAAAGGGCCATCCCGCCTAGGTTTTAACTTACTTGTGCCTAAATATGCATATTTAAGACCACCGGGCAGCGGCTTAAGTTCCAGTTGTGGTGCCTCTTCACTTGAATGTACGAGCTTTTTTTCATTTTCTAGTAGCTCCTCAAAGCAAGGCTTCCATCCTTTATTAATTGCCATCACTTGTTGTCCTTCCAAAACCTGTGAGGAATCCAACAAAGAAAAATATTTAGAAACATGAATATCACATTCTAAATCATAAGAACCAACAGAATTATTAAGAAGAGTTTCAAAAGGATCAGAAAAACAATTCTTATTAAACTCTTCTTGAACCACCGCCCTAATGAGGTTCACATAAGCACAGTCATCATCCTCATGTGGTTGTTTAGCCACATGAAATATGTTTAGCTCCAAAGTCATGGAACCAAAAGTGAGTTGCATTTTCCCATTCCTGCAATTAATTAAAGCATTAGCTGTGGCAAGAAAAGGTCTACCCAAAATAATAGGGGTATGAACATTAGGATGTAAAACAGGTTGGTAATCTAGAACAATAAAATCAACAGGATAATAAAATTGTTCAATTTTCACCAACACATCCTTAACAATTCCTCTCGGTTCCCTTACAGAGCGGTCAGCCAACTGTAAAGTTACTGAAGTAGGTTTTAACTCACCAAGTCCAAGTTTTTGATATACACTGAATGGGATCAAATTAACACTTGCCCCAAGATCTAGCAATGCATGCTCCATGATGTAATCTCCAATAGTACAAGAGATCGTAGGACAACCTGGATCCTTATACTTTGGTGGGGTCTTATGTTGGATAACTGCACTTACCTGTTCAGTTAGGAATGCAGTCTTCTTCACATGATGCTTTCTCTTGATGGTGCATAGGTCCTTAATTACCTTGGCATATGCAGGCACTTGCTTGATAACATGCAATAATGGCAAATTTATCTTGACTTGATGCAAATGCTCTAATATCTCAGATGCGGTGTCCAATTTCCTAGGTAATTTTAAGGCTTGGGGAAATGGTGGAGGGATTGGGCATTGTTCAATGTCATCAAGCCCAAGTGGCTCAATTTCATCCTTCTCTTTTTCAACTATGGTCTCCTTAGATTTCTTAGTTACTAAAGGAGAACTTTTATCAATCTCTTTACCACTTCTCAAAATGGTCACAGCTTTTACTTCCTCATGTTTATCTTTAGAGCCAATTTTTAGATTTTGATTGATGGGATTAGGTTGAGTTTGGGAAGGAAGCTTCCCTCTCTCTATCCCACTCAATGAATTTGTAAGCCTAGTTATATGACTCTTGGTCTCTCTTACCTCTTCATCTAGCCTAGTGAGCATGGATTCAAACTTTTGATTTTGCTCACTTTGCCTTTGAATGAAAGTACTAAGTGCATCCTCCAAGGAAGGTCTAGATGATGATGATGATGATGCATGTGGTGAATTAAAATTCCTTGGAGCAGGAGTATTCAACACATTGTCACTCTTATAACTCAAATACGGATGGTTTCACATATTTGGGTTATAATTGTTAGAATATGAAGAATTATTTGGCCAGTATGAATTAAATGCATGTACTTGTTCTTCTGGCACATTCAAGAATGATGAAAGTGATGCACATTCATTTGTAGCATGGTTTATCTCATGACAAATTTTACACACCTTCATTGGGTCCTCTCTAAAGACAGCACTAACATTCTTACTTCCTTTCATTTTGAGTGCCTCAATTTCTTTAGTTAACATGCTGATTTTTGCACTCATGTTATCATCTTCCCTCAACTTGAAAACACTTCCACTAGACGTGGTAGTGTTAGTTCTAGTCATATCAGTGGAGTCCATAGGGCTAGGTCCAGTCCATGTGTTAGAGTTTTCAACTATCTCATCAAGATAATCCATTGCATCTTCGGGTTCCTTTTGTAAAAAGTCCCCTCCGCATGAGAGTTGAACAAACTGTCGGTCCCTAGGTGTAAGTCCTTCATAAAAATAGCTAACTAATCTCCAATCTTCATACCCATGAGTTGGGCAGAAATTGAAAAGATCTTTGTACCTTTCCCAAGCTTGGTATAAGGTCTCATTTTCTCCTTGGACAAAACTAGCTATCCTTCTTTTTACTTGCTGGACTTTGTGGGGAGGAAAGTGTTTCTTAAAAAACTCTTTGGCCATCTCCCCCCAACTACCTATAGACCTAGGTTTCAAGGTGTAAAGCCAACTTCTTGCCTTATCCTTAAGTGAAAAAGGAAAGAAACGTAACTTAGCAGTCTCAATAACATTTTGTGCATAGAAACTACTAATTACCTCTTCAAAAGCTCTAACATGGACATAAGGATTTTCATTTTCTTGTCCCCTAAAGTCAGGAAGTATTGCTAATAAACCTTGTTTCAGTTCTACATGTGGTGCATTAGGTGGAAACATGATGCATGAAGGAACAGAATTTTGTGTGGGATGTAACAATTCATACATAGTTCTTCTATTCTCCTCATGATTATTACGTGTTCCATCACCCATGATTGATGAAGAAGGTGAAGGCAAAGGTGTGTCAAAAATATTACCAAAGTAAGTTTCAAAATTTTCTAATCTGCCTCTCTTGTTTCTAACCCAAATGCTCATGCAACAATGAATGCCAATCAAATCAAATAAATTAAAAACAAACAGAAAAATAAAATAAAAAAATAAGGGAAAAAAAATGGAATGAAGTTACCAATAGAAGAATTTCCACTAGCTATGCTTTGCTCCAAAAAAATTGCCTCTGAACACACAGCAGCTCCCCGGCAACGGCACCAAAATTGCTTGCTCACTCCCAAGTGCAGGAGATCGTAGTAACATATTTCTCAGAGTACCGAGGTCGAACCACAAGGAGCAGGGTAAATTCAAAGACAATATAATTAAATAACAATTTGGGTGAATAAGAAAAATACTTTTGCTTGGTGATTGTTAACAAGAATAATAATAATAACTGATTTAAATCAATAATGTAAATACTAGGGCATCAGGGTGTTTCCCTATATCGATATGAAATTCTTTGTGATCTAAGAAAATATCTATTTCATAATTGATTGTTCTTATACAATTAAAAACTTATGATTCGGTTGAACTGAGACAATTCAAAAATGCATGATAACCTCGATTGATAATGCGGTTAGAAAAGTTTTCAGAAAAACCCATTCACTTTAAATCCTAATTTCTATTTGAAACTATTAGAAATTCATCTAAACAATAAGAAAAACATGATTGAACTTATTGAAAGCATGGAAGAACTAATACATCAAAAGAAATCTAATTGAATAATCAAATATGTTGTAGATAAAATCCTAGAAAGAATCACATTGAATATTCATACCGTATAGAAGAAACATAACCCCTAGCCCTAGCAAAGAGTTTAGGCTGCCATTAGAGAAAGAAAAATACAAGGTTTGCTCTCTAAAATTCGTTCTACCAGCCTCCCTTCAAAACCCTAATGTCTAAGTATCCAAAGAAAATAAAACATTTACTATTTTAATTTCCGTCCAGGTTTACAGCAGTAAATTGCGAGTTAATTTCGGCCGACAAAAATTGAGAATTTCGAAAAACTCAAAACTGGAAAGTTGTAGATATTTAAATCACGGTTCCAACCCATCTGGCCTTGTGTCAATTGGATTTTTGAGGAGAGAGATACGCCCAAAATACTGATCAGTGCTTAAATCAGATTTTTCCTTTTCAGATTCTGCTTCTTTGATTTCTTTCCTTATTTGAAGCTTCCAATCATGGTAGACGATCCAAGCACTCCAGCTGCACCTCCTTAGACATTTAAGCATGGTCCTTTAGCTCCACTTTAATTCTAGTTTGGCCTCCATTCTCTCAGAAATTCCTGTAAACTCATCTTTCTCACATGATTTCCTGAAAGTAGAAAATTACACACAATGAATAGCATCTTATTCAAGAAATTATGTAAAGATAAATAATAGGGACTAATGCAAATCATGGCTTAATTATACAAATTAAGCATAGTAATAAGGAGATAATGCCCATATAAATATATAACAAGTATACATTTTAAGGCGTTATCAGTTACTACACTAATTGGTTCTATAATGTTTAGTGCCAGACCAGCTGATGGATTAAACCATAGTTTTCTTATGGCCTTTTCAGTTTCAAGTGCAATAGCATTATTTTGTTCATCAGGATCCCTAATAATGTTCTTGTCCATCCTTACCTCGCGTTATTCATATGATGACTTCCTTGTTTCATTACCTATTAAGTTGATGACTGGAGTAACATCACTATTCATCTCAATTTCCACTATGATGGTCACATTTTATGTACCCTTCAGTTTGAAATATCACAATCATCAAGGATTTTCGTTGATTGCTATTCTGCTTGTGTTATTTACTAGTGTGCCAATCTTATATGTGTTGCTGAAGTACCGGCCATTAGTTGATACTAGCGTTTAACCCGCGCAATGTGCAGGATCATTTTACGAATTAAAATAATTTACATTCAACATAAACTTAGTTCTCCCATTTCCACTTCATACATTCAAACTTAAAATAATGTAGTATATTTAGACATATAGTATCCAATATTCCCAAAAAATGTTAAAACATTAGTATCTTTGAATCACTTCATGTGTGTCATTCCCTTCTCAAAGGGGCCACTTGGAGGAACACATGAAATGAGTTCGAATAAAGGAAATTCTCCATAATGCTCCTAATGCAATATCTTCAAAAACATTTAATATTTCCTGTCAAAGAATATTTTCATTTTTATGAGCTTCCACACCTAAGGGAAGAGAGCGTTTATCTAAAAAATTGAATTTCTCTTTAAGAAAATAAAACTTAACTTACATTTGAGCATCATGTCAAGCTTTTGCAGTGCAAGAAGATTGACATAAAAATTTGAACTTGGTGCATATTTACAATGAGTTATTTTCCTATAAGCGTCCTTTAACAACCATCTATTCTAGAAAAAAAAAATTGTTTATTATAACCAAATATAAACATCAATATTTATGCCAAATCAATATCTAATTTCTTGTTTCTATTGAAATGAAATTGCCTCTCCCTAAGAATATGAGTCCACTTACATTGCACATTACAGTTAATCTTCCTATTACAATAAAGTGGCTAAAAAGATATAGAACAAAAATAATGGTAAAAATAATCAAACATGCACTGATGCTAGAGACTTTAGGCTTGGGTTGGAAGATGTTGGTTTTGATTGAATTTTGAGAAGGGAGAGACACGAAGAGGAAATAAATGGGTAATTATTCTGTTTACAAAGAAAATGAAGAGGACGGATAGAAATAGTAGAAGCAAATTAAACTTGACAAATTTATTAATGGGTGAAAAGCAACGGATTTGCAGAATAGGAAGAGGCATAATAAGAGAAGGTGAAAACTAAAAAGTGATGGGTTTGTGTAATTGAGAGAGACAACTGTTCGAGTATGCTAAAAAATATGAAACTATTCTCACAACATCTAATTATATATTACAATGTCCTTAAAATAAAATAAAATAAATTTCCAACAAACATACAAAAAATAAAATAATAGATGCAAGAAACCGTTGTTTGCAAGGGACTAAACTAAATGTTGTGGTGGGCATAAATTACAAAGTGATTTGTTGGGGATTTTCTTACATTCAACTCTCTATACCTACAAATAAAAATACAGCTTAAATTAAAAAAAAAAAAAAAAAAAACAGTGGTGTTCCAATGAATCTTATGTAAGGTATGGACTTTTGAGCAAAGGGAACCATTTGATAGGCCAAAAACGTATTAACCCCTTATGATGAATTAATTGATTAATTAGTCAAGATTATTAATTAATCAAATTAATATGCAAACGCGTGGTAGCACAAACAAATCACCAATAAACTAAATATGCAGCGGAAAATAAATTGACACGGTGATTTGTTTACGAATGGGGAAAACCAACACAGCAAAAACCCCACCGGGTGATTTTAAGGTCATCACTCCCAAAATTCCACTATAATCACAACAAGCGGTTACAAGTAAAGGAATCCCAGTACCTTATACCAACCTACAGTTGAACCCTTATCCCAATACCCAATTGGACTTGTTCTGTAGTGACAATCTCTCCTTGTAATGCACGGCTCCCAGTACGTGACTAACCAATTTGTTGCACGGATCCCAGTACGCGGCTTACTCCTTTGCACAAATCCCAATACGTGACTAACTCCACAGCAACCCTTTGATTGTTGTAGTTGATTTGCAGCAGCTTCACATAGAAACACCAATAAGATCTTCAATGTTGGTGCAAGAGACTTTGCTTGGTTACAAAACCCAAAGGCGTACAAGAAACGCAGCAAGAACTCTTTCTTCTGTAGTAGGAGGCTAGGGTTTCAAAAAGAAAACCTTATGAAGCTCTCTAGGGTTAGGGTTTTTCTTTTTTCACCTCCTTTAAATAGGAGCTTAATGGACTCTCCTACATCAAAAACTTTCTTCCCTTTAACAGAAGTTCTCCCCCTAAATCTATTACTCCCTTGAGGAAAGACATTCAATTCTCAAATTTCTCCCCCTTTTTGACATGATTGTCAAAGGGCATAAAAAGCCAAAAAGACATGACATGAGACAAATAGAAAACTGACATAGAGGGAATGAGGAGAACAAGGAACCATAGACCTACAAGAGAAAGAGAAACAAGATGCTATGGACACAAAGATAAAAGAAAGATGCAAAAAATGTGAAAAACAATGCATGCAAGAGGATCTCGATTGATCGAGAGGTGTCGAGAAGCTATCGAGCAGACCTCAATGGATCGAATAGCTATCAAGAAGTTATCGAGGGGACAGGAACTTTCTCGATCAATCCACCAGCTGTCGAGATAGCTATCGAGATTGCGATAAGAAACAACTTAAGATCTTGACAGAAAGGCCAAGTGTCGAGGAGGTGTCGAGGTTGTTTAAAAACAGTTTTTCAAGAAAGGAAAAAAACAGATATCAATGCAATCAAGCATGCAACACAACCAAGGATCTAGACAACATTTTGAATTCTCAAAAACATCTCTCAATAACAATTTTAAGCACATAGATCCCAAAAACACACACACACTAAACAATTCTAACCAATTTTATATTTCAAAAACAAGTCAAGACAATTTAGTAAGCATACACTAACACATGTAAACCTTGTGATGGCCAAATCACATTGTACCTGCACATGTATCAAGAGTAGCAAAGAATATTGCGTGTTGTGTGTGAAAAATATCGCAAAATTGCATAAGTGTATACATGTTATGATGATTTGAGATATGAGAAAATTACTTTTAACTCACACACAATCATAATTGTTTGATGGG
The DNA here is from genome assembly GCA_028535165.1 of Quercus tomentella. Lineage (NCBI taxonomy): Eukaryota > Viridiplantae > Streptophyta > Magnoliopsida > Fagales > Fagaceae > Quercus > Quercus tomentella. Next base: position 78,100,315 of record JAPQVY010000155.1, read on the forward strand.
GATTATCACCTTCGAGGTACATCCTATAACTCCCACATCTCCTAGAATACATGCTTGCAATTATATTTAAAGCATTTTGATCTTTTTGCATTTTATTTTTCTTTGCATATTTTTCTTTTAAGCAAATCTTGCATAGGCGTATAAAAGAGAGAAAAGAAATACCCAATTATGTTAAGCATTTGACATTCCAATTTTGTTATGCCGAAGCACACATATGTCATTTCATGATTGGCAGGCAATAGTGGTGAGATGGTTATTTATGCCTTTCTCTTAGGATTCTCTAGTCCTCCCCGTCAAAAAGAGTGATACAAGTGTTAAGTACAAGAAATTACTTAATCTTACTCATCACAAACAAGAGCCACAAAGTTCACTTGCTTAGTTGTGCATAGAGATGCTGATTTAAGCTATAAGAGATACAAAGTTTAGAAAATTTTGTTTCAATGGCTATCCAAGGTACACAAGTACTAATGTACACAAACACACACTGTTTTTGTATTTTTCTGATTTTTTTTTTTTTTTAGTTTATATGAAAAAAAATAAATAAAGCAAAAACTGAAAAGAAAACACACAAAAACATGTTAAAGAAATAAAAAAGAAAGCATAAAACAAGATGCATATGCATGAAAGCATAATTCCAAAAAGAAATAAGAAATCAAGAAAGAAAGTCCAACTTTAGATAGAAATAATTAAAGTAGAGGACAAACAAAAAAGACAATTAAGTCTTAGGCTCCTTTCTCATCCATACAGCACGAGTCTTTGGCCGTGAAGATGAAAAGGCACGTATCCTAGTATGACTACTAAAGGACTTAGAGGAATTAGAATTCCCTTGAAATTGAGTTAAAATGCTTAAAACTTTTAATAACTCACCATGAATAGGTACAGCCTTTAGATAAAGGATGAGACCTATTGGCCACTCGCTTATGGGGAAACAACTTGAAACAATTAGGGCCAGTGTGACCAAAATCACCACAATGGTGACAAACATGAGTAGTTTTAGAACTACTCGGTTTCCTAGAAGGAGGTCTAACCTTAGAGGTTGACAAAGACCTTAATTTAGGACAATTTGGCCTAATATGACCAACAATATAACAATGATGACAAGTGGGGACAAATTCATAATTTTTATCCTTCCTAGGAGGAGTTTTAGACATAGATTTAGAAACTTCAGTGTTAACATCAAAATTTTTACCTTTGTCTATCCTAGCAATATTAGACTTCAACTCTTCATTATTCCTTTTAAATGGAGGAATAAAAAAATCCTTTTCCTTTGAAATAGGCTCAACAATAAGTTTAGCACTAGTTAATTTTTCAACTTCAGTTTTAAATTCAACTAGTTGCTTTTCCAAACTTTTAATTTTGTCCACCTGAGATGAAATTTGATTTTTAAAATTCTCATTCAAATTATTGGCTTCATCCAATTTTGCAAACAAATCATCTTTTTCAAGTTTGACCTTTTTAAATTTAGCTTTTAATTTTGTAGAATATTCAAGAGATTTCATACAAAAATTATAAAGCTTGCAATAGGCATCTTGAATATCATCATCATCATTCAACATAAGATCATGTAAATCAAAACAATCAAGAGTTTCCATGACAATAAGGGTCAATGGATCACACAGCAAAGATTAACCCTAATTAGAGTGTGCCTGCTCTGATACCACTTGATAGGCTAAAAACATATTGATCCCTTATGATGAATTAATTGATTAATTAGTCAAGATTATTAATTAATCAAATTAACATGCAAACGCATAGTAACACAAACAAATTACCAATAAATTAAGTATGCAGCGGAAAATAAATTGACACGGTGATTTGTTTACAAATGGGGAAAACCAACACGGCAAAAACACCACCGGGTGATTTTAAGGTCACCACTCCTGAAATTCCACTATTATTACAACAAGCGGTTACAAGTAAAGGAATCCTAGTACCTTATACCAACCCACAGTTGAACCCCTACCCTAATACCCAATTGGCTTTGTTCTGTAGTGACAATTTCTCATTGTAATGCACGGCTCCTAGTACATGACTAACCAATTTGATGCACGGATCCCAATACGTGACTTACTCCTTTGCACGAATCCCAATACATGACTAACTCCACAGCAACCCTTTGATTGTTTTAGTTGATTTGTAGTAGCTTCACATAGAAACACCAATAAGATCTTCAATGTTGGTGCAAGAGACTTTGCTTGGTTACAGAACCCAAAGACGTACAAGAAACGCAGCAAGAACTCTTTGTTCTGTAGTAGAAGGCTAGGGTTTCAAAAGGAAAACCTTATGAAGCTCTCTAGGGTTAGGGTTTTTCTTTTTTCACCTTCTTTAAATAGGAGCTTTATGGGCTCTGCTATTCCAAATAGGTTTACACAAACCTTGGGCTTTCCTAATCCAATAAGGATTATACAAACCCACAAACCTTGGGTTTTCCTAGTCCTATAAAGATTATACAAAACCCATAAACAAATAGCCTTTTAGAATAAAAACGTTGCTGACTATAATCTAAATCCCGTAAGCTCGATAGATCGAGACATGTGTCGAGCTTTAATGAATCTCGACAAATCAAGCTTCTGTCGAGAAGATATCAAGACCTGCAGATTGCACTTTTCTTGAGCAGTTCTTGAGTAATTTTCATGTCTTCAATTTAACCACTTGTAATGATCATCTTGAACCTTCTTAAATTTATCCAAATACAAATAAAGTAGGTTTTGTCAAAGGATATGTCAATTACATAAAAATATGTCCTTAACACCATTCAAATTGAACGTGATCTAAGATCTTCCAACTAAAAGTGGATTTAATGATACACACTTTGCGGTTTTGAGTCCATCAAAGCAACAAACATACATGTATGAACATCACAGCACAGATAGCAATATAACAATCCAATGCACAAAGTAAACTTGAATGATCAAAACCCACTACGGATCCAACCCATCAATCTATGATTTCAGTTTCTAGTTCACCCATATTCCAATTCTATGCATCAAGTATTAAAATAATAATAACAATTATATGCAAACTTAGAACCAATAAAAAAAATCAACAGGCATTAAATGTAAATGTTTATACGATAATCAACCTAACAACATTTTCAACACACAAAAAAAGAAAAGAAAAAGAAAATAGATTATAAGAATATCAATAACCTTAACAGATCATACCCAAACCTAAGCCTAAATTAAAATAATTTCAATAACAATATATATACACATCACAATCATTGTAGAAGTATAATTTATTGGAACCTGATAGTGGTCTTTAATAAGGTTTCAGTGAAAATTACTATTGATTGCGGTATTTGCATTGTGTGTTTGTTTTACGATTTTTGGGAAAAGAAATCAATACCTTGATTTGATGAAATTAGACTCTAGATTGTGGAATGATTCCACTTTCCAAAATAGACGAATTGTAAAAAATCTATTACCGAAAAAATTAAAAAACACATATTAAAACCTGATTTCCTTAGCCCTAATTTTTGAATCCAAATCTAGAACCAAATTGAAAACATTGAAAGCATATAACAAATCTAATTTACCTAAAATAGAACCCATCGAAGGCGTTGTTTATGGGTAGAAGGGACTTTTACTCTAATCTTAGTGAGAGAAACAGAGAGGCGTTCTCTTCTGAAAGCTCAAAAATGTGTTAAAACACAAGAGCTGTTTAGACCCCTAAATTAAATATTACGACTCGATTGATTTTACTCTAACTTATACAAAGTGCAGAAAAGAGTAAATGCGAGTAAATAAACAAACAAACTGTTGGGAAATTTAGACTCCGGTTGACAGAATTAACAAGTTTTAAATCCAAGTTGTTAATTAGATTTATTATGAATAAGACTTGTTAAATCAAACTAACATCAATATCATGTCAAAATCATGCAGCGGAAAAATAAATAAGACAAGATATGATGACTTAGGAAAACCAATGAAACAAACTAGTTTCATAGTAAAAAAAACCTGGGGGGAAACCTTCCTAAAAAGCAATCCACTATAGAAAAGAGAAGTTTCAGATCTAGTACAAAAGCTTTGTCCCTAGACTCTACAGTCCCCATAGATGAACTTACAGCAGAAACTTTCTACCGCTTCAGAACCTCTAAACTCTTCAATATATGAACGCCACCCTTTTTTATGCACGAATCCCAATACGTGACTAACACACCAACTAGAAGAAGATTGTTGGCTGCAAAGTTCTTCACTTCATCAACAATGAAGATCAAGAAGCACTTGGTTACAAAACCCTAAAGCGCAAAGATGCAGTAGCTTCTTTCAAAGAGAATAAGGCATCGGTCACCTTTTTCATATGTTCTCCTTGTATTCTCTTATGTGACGGCCTCTAAAACAAATCTTATATAGGTCTGGGTTGTGAGAAAAGAAAACCTACACAAATACATAAGCTTGGGCCGAAAATCAGATCTGGAAATCTGAATTCCCGTAACCTCGATAGATACCTCGATCGATCGAGAATCTGTCAAGCTTCATTCATTAAATCTCGATAGATAGCTATCTGTCCGCAGGTGTCGAGCTATCTGTCCAGCTTTAATGAATTACTTTTCTTCACTTGTTTCTTGGTCCAATCTTCATGGCTTTAATACTAGACTTGAATAACATGTTTCTTGAAGTATTAAACACATCTTAGATCTACCCAAATACAAGTAAAGTGCGTTTTGTCAAAGGATTAGCTAATTACACAAAATATGTCCTTAACACAAACTACTCTAATCCATAATCATTATAACATAGCAGTAAAATGAAAGGTAAAAGTGTAGGGTAGAAGAATGCAAACACAAGATAACACGCTGATGTGTTATCGAAGAGGAAACCGAAGTACTCGATGTAAAACCTCTCCGCCACCCTCCAAGCGATAATCGATCTACTAGACAGTCAGTTGGGATACACGAATAGCAAAAGACCCTCCAAGCCTACTCTACCCAATGCACCTAAGCCCTCCAAGCTCCTACTCCAACAAGGCTTCTCAGAACCCTGTCTTGTCTAGCTCTCCGGATCCCATAATACGCCTGATTGCATCTGCCAAAGCCTGGCTTCTTCAAATGCTTTCCAGCAGCATCAAAACCTCACTTGACACTCTGAAAGGGTGTGGTAAATGTTTGGGCTATCAACCTCTCAATGGTATGGAAATGGAGAGCTAGGAGTTGAAGAAAATCCACAAGTAATTATGTAAAGAATTGTGGGTATAACAATCTCTAACTCTCAATGTTTGTGGCTAGGGTTTTCTCTCAGAAGCACTCCTCAACATATGTGGGTAATAGGGGTATATATAGTGTGGTTAAGGATAGAGTGTATCAAAAATGACAATCTGGCAAAACAGAATGTTTTGCGGGTGTCTCGCGGGAAGGCTTTACTCGCGAGACACTCGCGAAAACTAGCTGTCTGCATTTTGTCCTGACTCTTCGGATTCTAGTCATGTGTAGGGCACATGCATCACTTTACAAGAAGCTTACTCGCGAGCTACCTGCGAAAACAGCTTCAGTCTTCAAAAAGCCTTGAGTCTTCACACATTCTCTCTCTCTCACATAACCCTCACAAATAAAACCCACATGAAATATAGGATACAAAAGATTGAACATAATTACAATAAAATTTGGCACAGAATAAAAGCCAATAAATACATAGTTGTAAATTACAACTTTACAATCTCCCCCTTTGGCTATTCCATGAAAAAACCCCTAAAACAGACTCTAAACTTAAACGTGAGTTTAGGAACTATCGCAAAACTCAGTCACACCTAATCTAGAAGCTATAAAGCACTTGCATGTATATACTTGTAACCTGAAATACTCACACACAAACAAAACTTTCATTAAGCTTTTGGCAAGTTGAATACATGGTACGTACATGAGCAAGTAAAGTGCGATCAAGTTTGTAAACACTATAAAACATGTAAGCATATCTTGATCAAACAAGGTTAGTCAATAAAGAATGACTACAATGAACATTTAGCTAGTAAATGCTCATCCGGACATGGAAAGCAATAAAGACCAATCACAATGATCAATTGCATGTCCAACACACAACCAATGCAAAATACACGAAGTATTTGCATCTAGGATATAAGATCCTACGAGGGTACAAGAGTGAGGTACTTAAGCTAGTTTTGCAACATTTAAAAGTACTAAAGAAATGCTACAAAGCAATGAGATAAACACAAGTGCTGAATATTAAACTGAAAGATAAATCCAAAGTGCTTAAGCATTTAAAGAAATCAATAAAACAAACAAGAAACAGCAGTTTCTAGCTTCTCCTCCCCCTATCAATGACACCATCTCCCCCTTTTTGTCATGGAATAGCTAGTCTCCATGTTCTTCTAGCTTCCTATGAATTTGGTCCAACTGAATTTGGAGAGATGTGAACTTTGTGTCAAAGCGAATGTGTTAGGAGTGCATGATGGTAGCTAGTCCGGATATTTTGGTATTAATCTCTTGGAGAGCAACCATGATGTTGTCTAGCTATTCATCAATAGCTTGGGAGGTAGAGCTTGAATTTCCCGAAGTAGTATGACTTTCTTGCTTGGTACTCTTCTTGGTGTGACTTATACTGGCATTGAGAGTATGGATGTTAATTGGACTTGGCTGAGGATATGGATGCTCATCTTTCGAGGGATGCACGCCTTTGAGCTTCAAAATATTTAAGATAAGGTGGCAAAAAGGAAGACAGTTCCTTGAAGCAATCTGTTTAGCCATTTTGGCCAAGATGTGAAAAATATGAGAACACACATCAATCTCCTCGTCAATGATCAGATCATGTACCCGATGCTTGACAAAGGATAGAGGTTGCTAAACATGATCATCGTGAGTAGCCTCAATTTGGGAGATAGAGATGCCACACTTACTGACTTCCCATTGGATACGAACTCCAAATTATCTCCTAAAGCTTCTCAAAGGACCTCTTCATCCGGATTCAGTTCATCATAAACTAGTGGTGTAGTGAAAATTGGCCGATTAATATGTAGGATCTCCACCAGATAAACTGGTTTTACTAAGAAACTCTTTCCTCTAACCCAACATTTTAGCTCCTCTCCTTCAACAATGGCATTGGCATAGAACTCTTTCACCAAGTTCTCATATGCATCATCAAGATTGGAGAGGAGAAAGTTCCAATCCTTGGTGGCAAACCATTTAGGAATATTGGTGTCAAAGAGAGATGGCTGATCAATGGCCCTTTCAACCAACAACAGAGCCTCTCGAAAATAGATCGCACAATTCTGAAATGCAGCATAGGATCTGAACTTATCAAGTTCAAAAACTCCTATTGATGATCGAGTCCTCTTTGGCCTTCGTGAGAGATCATCAACATCAATTACAGGCTCTTTTCCTTTGTTGCTGCCTCCTTTCACGGCTAAGGTCTTGAATGGAGACATCTGCACGCATAATTATCAAGCAAGAGAAAAACAAGTGCAATAACACAAAACAGAGCACACACTTTATTAGATTCAAGTTAGTCCAAAAACATAAGTATAAAAGCTTAAAACAGAATACAACAATGTTAAAACAACATGCTATAAGTGCTAAACCATGAAAAAAAAATAACTAACATGCAAGAAATTAAAAACTGTGCATGTGTGTGCATCTACAGTGCATGAGGTGTGCATGAGGTGTGCCTAGTGGGTGCCTAGTGTGTGCATGGCAAGGCATGGTGAGGCACAAGTTGGGCAAAGTGTGTAAAACACACACCCAATGATCAAAACATGTCAAGCAAGTTCAATCAAGGTAAAACCCAAACAATGGAACTCAATAGAGTCCAAAACACCACAAAAATATCACTTGAGCATTTTGTCAAACACATGGCATGCAATACTACAATACACCTATGGGCAATGCATGAACACATGGAAATAAGACTAAATACAATTTTAAAATGCTACATGGGGCCAACACAGATACGCACAAATCAAATGGGACACAGCCCAATCAAATTTTTAAAAAATTTGCCCAAAAACAAAGTTCCCAACCCCTTTTTTGAAAAATCCCCAATTTTAAAATCCTAAGTTAATTTCTGGATAATCTAGAAAAAAAAAATGAGAAGAATGTTAAGAAAAACATACCTTTAAGTTGATTGTACAGAAATCATAACTTGAAAATGATGGGGTTTGATTGAAAATCAGTTTTGGGTTAAGAGAGGTTTAAGTGAAGCAATGAGAGGGAAATAGAGAGTGTTTAAAAAAAAAAACTGTCACATCAGCCCTATAAAACTAAAAACACGCATTTTTTGCGGGTTAGATAGTCGCGAAATTACTCGCAAAAAACACCACTAAAGCACAGAAACTTTCGCAGGAAGTGCTTGGTCGCGAAATAGTCGCTAGACAATTGCGATACTCTCTGTATGAAATTTTAAAATTTTTAGTTTTCCCTTAAACTCTTTTCGCAGGAAGCTTTTAGTTGTGAGCTTCTCGCGAAAATGCCTTTGAACCAGTTTTTTAAGAACAACACAAAATTGCATTATGAACAAAAATTTAAAGCACGAAAGTATAAAATCACTTTCAAAAACATATAAAATACTCAAAAATCTGTTTAGGTTTGATCAACAAGCAATTGAGCATACACATCATATTTGAGCATGTACAATCATACAAATGAGATAAGCATTAATTGAACTAAACTTGTGTGTTGTGGGTGAGTATCAAATGTGAAATAATCCTTAGACTAGAGTGAAGCTTTAATGATCAATTCAATTAAGTCATACACAACTGGTACTAAGTCAAGTGGTTTATTTTAATTATAGAAATGAACATATATGACCTCCCACAAGAAAATGATTACAAAACTTAGAAGCTTTTCATTTGGCTTTTGCACAAATCATAACATTTAATCATTTATAAACAATACATCTCATTTTGAGATTGGTGCTTGAAATTTTTGATATTTCAATATTGAGAGTGAGTCTTTGGCTTTTTTAGCACCATACATTTCAATTCAAAAGTCGCTTTCCCTTTTTTCTAGTCAAATACTAGTATGTGCAACAGTTTTTGCAGCTCATAATCTCTTTTTCATTTTAAGATTTACATTTGGTGAGCTCTAATGCAAAAACATAAAAGTAAAGATGGGATGAGATATAAACACAAGTTTATGCAAGTATCAGGACCATCAAGACTATTGAACAATCATCCATGACAAGCTTGAAGATCTATTTACAACAATCACACATAGTTTTCAAGATTTCTCCCACATAGATAGATGTGTATACATAACAAGCTAAGCTCGTAAATGCACTACGCCATTAGTACGAAGGTACTAAGCAAAACTCACATGTGATGTACACAACACAAGCGATCAAACTTTTTGGAGATTTTTCAATTTTTATGGGTTTCTGAATTTTTTTGAACACTTAAAAACAAGACAAGAAAAGTAAGATCAACAAAATAACATGAACAAAGCAAAACTTGAAAAAGAAACTTGCTATAAACTGGAAGCAATGACACAAGAGAATTATGTATGTCATGATGCATGAACCTATGACCCGAAACATCAGAAGTATTAATGCATGGGCATAGAGAGTGATCATGCATAGGTGCCTTTCTTCACCCATTCTTTACGAATATTTTGGGTGAGAGCCTTAGATGACGGGGTATGACCAACATAACTTTCAAACCTCGGAGTGAAGCTATCAAGGCATAGTGATATGTTTTTCAGCATTTCCATAACATCTCCAATGAGATGTCCTTCACTATCTCCCTTAGCTTGTATCTCCCTTAGCTTGTGCTTCCCTTGGTCTTCTTTTAGAACTTTCTTGACCATGCATAAGTCAACCCTCTTGAGTGCATGAAGCTTGAAACAATTCGGCCTTGTGTACCCTTGTATGCCACAATGAAGACACATATGTTTCACGCGAGGCCCCCTTTGATTTTTGGGTAATGACTTCCTTTTTTCCTTTGGTCTTGCACCAATGGTTCTTTATACAGCAGCAGGGGTCTCAATCTTAGGCTTCACTTCTTTGAGTTTCTCATCATTCTTGGCTGATACGAACCTTACTTCCTTCTTGGGTTCGCTGCTAGAACTTCCTTCTCCTGTATAGCCCAAACCGGTCTTATCATGAGAAGATTTTTGAAAGGATAGCACGTTGTCAAGTTTCTTAATGGAGATGTGCTCAACCTTGACATTAGCTTGAATAATTTCAAGTTCAAGAAACTTAATCTTAGAGTAAGCTTCAACCAACTCTCCCTTGAGTCTTTCTACTTCACACTTTGCTTCCTTGTGTTGCACAAGTATACACCTATGCTCTTCCTCAACCTTTTTCATCTTTTTCACAACAAGGTTCGCAATTTTGGCATATTTGCCACAGTCTTCCAGCAGAGAATCGTATGCTTCTTGAAGGTTGATCTCCCCTTCATTTTGGACACGTCTTCATCTTCCGATTCTTCAATTTCCTCATCCTCGAAAATATTACCAAGTTCATCAACCAAATTGCTCAAATCATTCTTTGAATTAACAGAGGCAATTGTCATGAAGGCTCTGTAGTTTCCTTCACTGTCACATTCTCCTTCCGTGTCTGAATTTGAGCTGTTAGAATCACTAAGGGTAGTGGCAAACACTTTACCCTTCTCTCTCAAATAGTTGGGATACTCCTCCTTGAGATGTCCGTGGCCATTGCATTCGTAACACACAATTCCTTGAGGGGATTGAAACTCCTTTCCATCTTTCTTCTTGAACTCCTTCCTATCACATTTGGAGGATGAAAACTTTCCTTTGTTGAATGGCTTCCCACTGTTTTTCATCTTTAGAAATTTTCGGAAGTTCTTTGCAAGGAATGCTACCTCCTTTTCCACATCATCTTCGGAGGAGGAGTCATCCATTCTCTCGGTGATGGTTTTGAGAGTAAGAGATTTGCTCATCTTGTGAGAAGGCAGTCCCAGCTCATATGTTTGGAGAGATCCAATGAGTTCTTGGATTTTGATCTCATCCAAATCCTTACTTTCCTCTATAACTGTGACCTTCGTATGGAAGCTCTCCGGTAAAGACCTCAAAATCTTTCTCACCACCTTAGCATCCTCAATCTTCTCTCCGAGATTGAGCTTAGCAATTACAATTTCATTGAGCTTCCCATAGAATGAATCAAAAGACTCATTGTCACCCATCTTGAGCTCTTCAAATCTGGTGGTAAACATTTGGAGCTTCGTGTCCTTGACTTTCTTAGTACCCTCATAAGTAGTCTCAAGAATCGTCCAAGCTTCCTTGGTTGTCTCCACATGCGATATCCTATGAAATTCATCAGTAGACACACCACAAAATATAGCGTTAATAGCTTTACTATTTGCATTAGCCAATGCAAGAGCTACCTTGTCCCACTCGAACTTGGCTGTCGTGGGTTTAACATACCCATTCTAGATAGAGTCCCATACCGACTCATCTATAGCACACAAGAAAGCCCTCATGCAGACTTTCCAAAATGCATAGTTGCTCCCATCAAAGAATGGTGGAGCATTGAGCGATTGTGATCGGTCCATCACAAAGGGGCCAAGGATCACACTCAGGTAATAAAACCACAGCGAGTGTACCCGTTCTGATACCAATTTAAAGCTTGAAAATGTGTTAAAACACAAGAGCTGTTCAGACCCCCAAATTAAAGATTATGGCTCGATTGATTTTACTCTAACTTATATAAAGTGCGAAAAAGAGTAAATGTGAGCGAATAAACAAACAAACTACTTTAACCCAAAATCATTATAACACAGTAGTAAAATGAAAGGTAAAAGAGTAGGGAAGAAGAATGCAAACACAAGATAACACGCCGATATGTTATCAAAGAGGAAACCGAAGTACTCGGCGTAAAACCTTTCCACCGCCCTCCAAGCAGTAATCGATCCACTAGAAAATCAATTGGGATACACAAATAGCAAAAGACCCTCCAAACCTTGTCTACCCAATGCGCCTAAGCCCTCCAAGCTCTTACTCTAACAAGGCTTCTCAGAACTGTGTCTTGTCTAGCTTTCCGGATCCCGTAATACGCTCGATTACATCCGCCAAAGCCTGGCTTCTTCCAATGCTTCTCAACAGCACCAAAACTTCACTTGACACTCTAAAAGGGTGTGGTAAGTGTTTGGGTTATCAACCTCTCAATGGTATGGAAATGGAGAGGTAGGAGTTGAGGAAAATCCACAAGTAATTGTGTAGAGAATTGTAGGTATAACAATCTCTAACTCTCAATGTTTGTGGCTAGGGTTTTCTCTCAGAAGCACTCAACATATATGGGTAATGGGGGTATATATAGTGTGGGTAAGGATAGAGTGTATCAGAAATGACAATCTGGCAAAATAGAATGTTTCACGGATGTCTTGCAGAAAGGCCTTACCCGCAAAACACTCGCGAAAACCAGCTATCTTCATCCTGTCTTGACTCTTCGCATTCCAATCATGTGCAGGGCACATGCATCACTTCGCGGAAGCTTACTCGCGAGCTACCTACGAAAACAGCTTCAGTCTTCAAAAAGCCTTGAGTCTTTACACACACTCTCTCTCTCTCACACACAACCATTACAAATAAAACCCACATGAAATACAGGGTACAAAAGATTGAACATAATTACAATCAAATTTGGCATGGAATAAAAGCCAACAAATACATAGTTGTAAATTACAACTTTACATCTTCTTTCTCCGTGTCCCAGGATCGCCTCTCTCTTTTTCTATTTTTTTCTCCGTGTCTTCATCGCCTCTCTATTTTTCTGTTTCTTTCTCTGTGTATTCATTGCCTTTCTCTCGATTTCATCACCTCTCTCCCCAATCCCTACTCTGTGCCTTCTTTGTTTACCGTTCTGCCAAGGTTTTGGGTCTACAAAATCATTTCTTGAAACTTTTTGATTTCGTCGCCTCTCTTTCTCTGCTTCTTTCTCCATGTACTCATCGCCTCTCTCTGTTTCTATCTTGGTGTATGTCTAGGTTTAATCGATTATTTATTTTTATTTTTTTATAATGAGAAGCTTTTAAACCGGTTAATTTTTTTATTTATAATGAGTGGCTTTTAAACGGTGTTGTAGCATTACCAAACACTGTAATGTATCGCTTTTTAAAGCTAAACGTGTCTGAATTTTAGATAAGCAGTTATCCTATCTGTCAGCACCTCCTTAATTGTAGGAATCAACTTTCTCTCAGCTTCTGCTATTATATATAGTATATGTATTTGGAAGTGATTTTTGTCACTCTTTGTATTCATGTTTAGTGCTTACTTTGTTTTTCATTGTTTAAACATGTTCTGTGTTGAAAAACAAAGTAAGCACTAAACATGAACACAAAGAGTGACAAAAATCATTTCCAAATACATATAAAATGATCAAAAATCTTTTTGGATTGATCCATATATAATTGAGCACACACACACATCACATTTAAACAAGTACAATCGAACAAATGAATAAGGCATTCATTGAACATTAGGAATGTGTGTTGTGTGTGTGTATCAAATGTGGAAGAGTTCTTAGTCTAGAGTGAAGTTTCAATGATCAATTCAATCAAATTATACATAACTAGTACTAAGTTAAGTGGTCTATCTCAATTATAGAAATGAACATATATGACCTCCCACAAGAAAATGATTACATATCTTTGAAATTTTTCATTTGGCTTCTTTACAATTCATAAAATTTGATTATTTTGAATCAATACATCTCATTTTGAGATTGATGCCTAAAATTTTTGATATTTCAATTTGATGAACAAGCTTTTGGCTTTTGAGCATCATACATTTTCAATACAAGTCGCTTTTCCTTTTTCCTAGTCAAATACTAGTATGTGCAACGACTTTTGCAGCTCATTATCTCTTTTCATTTTGAGATTTACATTTGTTGAGCTCTTTAAACAAAAACATAAAAAGTATGGGAATATATATAGGCACAAGTCTATGCAAGTATCAAAACCATCAAGACTATTGACCAACCATTCATGACAAGTTTAAAGATCGATTTATAACAATCACACATTGATTTCAAGATTTTTCCCACATAAATAGATGTGCATACATAGCAAGCTAAGCTCATAAATGCACTACGCCATTAGTACGAAGGTACTAGGCCAAACTCACATGTGATATGTGTTCAAACATATACGATCAAACTTTTTGAATTTTTCACTTTTTATGTGATTTTGAATTTTTACTCACACAAAACTAAAACATAAAAGCAAGATCAAAACAAAACAATGCATATAAAGAAATGCAAGATGCACAAAATGCATGAAGATATGACATTCAATGCATAAAGGGTCTTACAAAGATCGAAAGAATTAGATCAAGGACCAAAAGAGCAAAAGCTCAACGATAGGAACCCTTCCTCATCCAAACGGAACAATTGTTTGGAATGAGTGTCTCATGAGAAGTGAGACGAGGGTTGGAAGAATGAGAACTGAAGATGCACATAGATAAGGAGTTAAGAGCATTAAACACTTTAACAACATGTTATTATCACTCAAATCCGATATACCCCTTTTAGCACAACTTTCATGAAACTCAAGTTTCTTTTTTCTTTTGATTCTTTTAAGAGCTTGAAACTTAGAGAAATGAGGTCTTAGATGACTAAAGGCACCACAATGGTGACAAACAATGTGTTTAGGTCCACTAGGTTTTTTGGGAAGGGATCTAGCAACATGGTTTTGTTCTCTCTTCAACTTATGACATTGAGGTCTTATATGACCAATCAGATCACAATGGTGACAAGTTGGAACAAACTTAGATCCATCTAAAATCTTAGGTTAAGACCTAAACGGAGGCTTTGACTTAAGAACCTTTCTCTCTACCTTTTGATTTCTTTTGTGTGGAGGAATGTACACCGATTTGCCCTTAGAGGTAAAACACACATTAGGCACAAAATCAGGTGCCACAACATGATTGTAACTTATATTATCATCCGTTTTAGCCATAAGTTCAGCAATCAAACACTTGGTATGCATTTTCAAAGATTCATTGTAACATTTTAGCTCATCAACAAATTTGTTAGATAAAACAAGTTTAGCATCCAAGTCTACATTCAAACACTTAAGCTCATTCAGTTTTTAAAAAGAATTTTCAGCAAGTTTCTTATATTTCTCAACTAATTTATTGGATTCATTGAGTTTAGCAATCAAATCATCCTTTCCACAAAATAACTTACTCAAATTCTTTTGAAACTTCTTAGCATTTTTCTTGAAGAGTTTGTCATTATCAACAACACCCAATGATTCAAGTAACATGTCATCACAATCAAGAAGATAAACACTCACAGAGGCATTTTCACAAACATGTGGCATGCTACAATCATCAACATCCAAAACATGAATAGAAGCTTACAAAGCATCATACATGGTAATAAACACAAGGGGTCAAGGATTACACTTAGGTAATGAAACCAAACAAGTGTACCTATTCTGGTATCAATTGAATGTTCAAATAGTGTATAAAACACCTATGAACGTTTAGACCACCAATTTACAAATTACCAACACAAATTTATAATCAAACAATGTAAGTGCGGAATATGATAATAAGCTAAAATAGAATTGGTAAAAAAATCTAAACCAAAATTAATCACAACCACAGTAGTAATTAAAATGTAAAGATTAAGGGAAGAGAGATACAAACACAAAGACAACATAGCGATATGTTATCGAAGAGGAAACTAGAGTCCTTGGCGTAAAACCTTTCCACCGCCCTCTAAGCGGTCAATAATCCACTATAGAATAAAGTTGGGATACATGAATAGCAGAAGACCCTCCAAGCCTAATCTACCCAATGCACCTAAGCCCTCCAAGTTTCTTGGTCCAACAGGGTTACGCCGAACCTTGTCTTCTCTAGCTTACCCGATCCCGCAATAGCCCATTGCATCAACTAAAATGAATTAGTCCCTTCTAAACTGCTTTCCAAGCACCAAAATACTTTCTCACAAATGTGGGTATGGTGAGATAAGGATTTGGCTAAATGTACCTTTCAAGGATGTATCAATAGAGAGGATGAGAGTAGAGGAATTTGGAGAATTAAAGGATGAAGATTGTGGATGAGACAATCTTGTTTTTCTTTAAGGTTTTTCTTTCAAAATTCTCTCTGGAAGCCCTTTACATTTCATGGGTATAAGGGTATTTATAGTAGGGTGTGTATGGAATGCGAAGAGTTAGTTACAACCAAACAGGGTGTTCTCGGGACTCGAGCTCGCGATTGGAACGAGTCGTGAGTTTGAGTCGCGAGCTAACTGCCTTGCCAGACTGGAGGTTTTGTCCTGTAGTGCAACAGCTGGCATGACCCTTTAGCTCCCCCTGTATGCTTCACACATGTGCCATTCTAGCGACTTGTCAGTTGCGAGCCAGTCGCGAGGCTCTTCTTGATTGCACACTCTTGAACTTTTCTTCACATTCTCTCACACACTACCCTTACGTGATTCCCACCTAAATACAAGGTTTTTAAATGTTGAATTACAAGCAAATTTGATACGAAATAAAGCCAACAAAATGATTGAATAAATTCAACCTTACAGTATATGATAGTCCAATCTACTTGCTCTCGGTTTCAGACTTTCAACCACGACAACATCTACTGTCCGAGGACTAATGGGTCTTACAACTAGGTCCAATGTACCTCTGATCCAGTGGGTGTCCTACAACTTGTAGGTCTCACGCACCTGTGAGTCCAACACCCTCTTCATAAGCTGGTATATGAAATAAAAATATTGTTACTTTATTAGCAATGGCTAGTCAAGTTCAAGTAGACAATCTTTTATGTTGCTTTCCTTTCTACACGTGTAAAATAAATATAAATAAATTTGAACTAAGATGTTCGATATTATTAAACACATCTTTTACTTTGCAATTAAATCTTTCGCATTTTTTCAATTATTATTTTGTATATTTATCTACAATCTTATCTTATACATTCCACATTATATATATAAGTAAGTTTCGTTTGTGAAAGTAGAATATTGAGTCATTGAACATTGACCATAATTCATTCAAAGTAAAGAAATGTAAGCAACTTCATTTTATTGTAAGAGTAATTTCATCGTATCATTCCATGAAGAGACACAGAAAGAGTCCAGCTTAATTTTGTTCTATAAATTACGAGAGGTTTACAATATGAGAAGCGTGGAAGATAGGAAGTAAAGGAAGAATTAAGGAAAGAGAAGTTGAGGGATTCCTGTCGCAGGAGAGATGGCCCAAGCGGAATATATTCAATGCAAAGGCTCAGCTAGAGCCATCCTTCTGTGACAGGAATCCCTTCAACTTCTTCGAAGTACGAGTACCACAAAGCACAGAAATGATGATAATTCAAGTGAAATGAGGTTACAGTGGAGATCTTGTCACGGGGGGATAGTACTTAGTGTCACGCCCCAAACCCCAAAGGGTCCAAAGCATGAGAAATACGTCTCAAAATACCTGTAGTTTTTTTTTTTTTTTTTCTTCCTTTTTGAAAATTCAATCCACAAAAATCATATCAAGTACCAACATCAAGAACTATTATAATAATTCCATTGAATATACTCTCAAAGTAAATCAGAGCTCTAAGCAATAATTACAAGGACCATTGGCCATAAAAGAATAGAAGTCTGAATAATTAATTACATATCATCAACTTGTCCCATTAGTGGAAATAACGTCACAACCACTATAATATACAAAAGAATGAGTCAAGCCGATTCTAAGATGTACACCATCTAATATACCCATTACGAAAGTTCAGCCTCCATCAGTAGTTAGTCTAACTATTGTTAGCCACAAAAAACTATCTCAAAAGACTGTTGCCTATTCTGAAAAGTTTATAAAATAATGGGATGAGACAGAGCTCAGTAAGTAGCATAATTAATGGGGGTGGGGGAAATGCAAGTTTCATAACAATGAACATTTTACAGACATGCTAAAATTTGGGAATTTCCATTTGAATTCTGCAAAATAAATTTCCTTAACATCATGACAAGAATAATAGACATATTGTAGCACCAAGCTTCTCAAAATAATTATGAAAATAAATATATTATTCATTGTGAGCCATAAAATATCCAATACCATTTCAAATCCAGAAACCTCACCCTAGGTCACATGACAAGGTTGTCACACAGACAGGTTGTCACACAGACGAGTTGTCACACAGACGAGTCGTCACAAAGACGGGTCGTCACAAAGACGGGTCGTCACACAGACGAGGTCGTCACACAGACGGGGTAATCACCAATATCAAGACACAATGACAAAACCATGTCAAAAGCTCACAAGTTAATGTATTTAAAATACACAGTTCACTTTCAAGTAGTTTCATAAAATATTTCAATAACCAAATAGCCACAATATTCTCAAAGTCCTCTAAACTATTTCTTGACATAAATATTTTGCGTAAATTTCCCAAATAATACAAGCTAAGATAAAGCATCTTTAGAATTTGCAAATAATGCAATGAATCCATAAAACGCATTCTCAAGAATTCAATCAAAGATGCTAGTCTTTTCCATGCTAACAAATCATGCAATTCCCCATATGCAATAAAAATATGCACTTTCATATATAATCATATATAGTAGGGTCACAACATAACACTTTTTAGAAAAACATAGTTCCATCATTAATTTTTCAAAATGTGTTTGACCCGAAAACAATGTTTATACAACATGATTATTTTCCAAAAATCCCATTAAAAGCTACTTACCTTGCAACCCGTAAAAAGCTTAGTTCCAAAACTCCAAAGGAGATTAGTTGGAACCTAAACAATACCAAACAAACCTATCACAATAAGCATAATGCTTGACATTTTATCTAGCTACGAATTATAAATCGCTAGATAAGAAATTAATTAGGCAAGCCTAAATACTTAACCTCACAAATAATGTATTTTACTTTCAAAGTTTATCAACAATTTCATTTACAAGGCTTAGAATCCAATTTATAATCATATCATTCAAAGCCTTTTCTTTACCATAAGAGATCCCAACACTTTATGAATTTCTTCCTCAACATACATGTCATTTTCAAGAGACCCACAAAACAACAACATATATAACCATATCCACCATTACAAACCCCAAATGTAAATCCTCTACTAACTCCAAATAAACAATAAAAATTAGATTCATCAATTGTTTCACATTAGAAAGTCAAAACCCCCCAATTTTTACTATAGGTAAATCTCAAATGACTACCGTTGTACAAAATCCACAACCATTCACCCAAATAGGTCCACCAAAGCAAAACCCATAAACATTATCACAAAGAATATCACTTTCAAAACTTAGATTACAAAAAACCTCTAGCAAAATATGAAAACCCACAAAAAGTATAAAAGCTCTTACCTTAAATAAGATGTGATGTAGGAGCTTAAGAGGTTTTTATGGAGCTTTTTCGCCAGAAGATAATGGTGGAGGCGGTGGATTGATGCACCGGTGGAAGAGTGAGGGAGTGTGAGAGAGTATTGTGGGTGTTTGAGGCAAAATGAAAAAGAAAAAGAAAAAGAGAGCAAAGTGAGAAGAGAGGAGAGCCAGCCGGCCAAAGGGGAGAAATTTTGAGAGAAAATGAGTGGTGGGGAATTAAGGGGTAGGTGGGTGGGGCTCACGTGAGTCAAAAAAATCTAACCACCTTTTTTTTTTTTTTTTGGCTTGGGCTGGGGCGTTGCACTTAGTGCTTGAAATACAGTAATAGTTACTGTCTCTCCTGGATAGGAGCTCTCACTTTAATCACTGTAAGGAAATACTTGTTGCCTACAAACTATTTTATACGGTTTTAATCATAGCTCAAAAAACAATAGAAAAGCTACGCTAGTTTAGCATACGTGAATGTTTTGTTAATAAATGATATCTCTCTCTTATGCATGGTTCTAATATATTATGACCAGCAATGAAACAAAGTTGCATATAAGATCTCCAACAATCACATGAAGTCACTTTTACCAAAATCCAATTATTGATTCATGCATACATGCAAGGCAATTAACTTTTGTCTGATCTTATGATCAATGAGTCTTTTGTTAATTGAATCTAACCAGAAGATTCTTTTGTTAATTGATCATTGGAGTTTCAAGTAGTGATGATTTTATTTAATTTTGATGTTTTTGTCCAATTATTGTCAAATAACATTGTAATTGCGATAATGACTATCTTACCATAACTTTTCTCCCCATCCTCCTCACCCATTCTTTTTTTTTTTTTTTTTTAATATATGTTTTCTAAGTAATTTATATTTGTTTGGATTAACTTAAATGATGCGAAACATTGGAAAAACTTAGGCATAGTTCATTATGTGTTATATATTAGGGTTTTCAATTATATTTAATCACATGGTTGCATTGAATAATGAAATATATACTTAATTTTTTTTACAAGAATAATTATATTCAATGAAATTATGGATTTTATTTAATTGATAAACCTAATATACTCATTTTTTGCAAATTAGGATAAAAAACCTAACTGAAACATACATTTGAAGCTAATTTATTCTACCATTGTCAATGTCATTTATACAAGTACCTACTTCTTCTTTACCATATGTAACATGGTTAGAAGAGGTCCGCAAATAAAAGTGAGTGATATTAATGATGCTATAAATTTTACATGTGTAACCAAAATCACAAAAAAAAAAACAAAAACAAATAATGTATTTATTTAGTATATTGTTGAAATAGTACCAATGATATTTATTATCACTTCAATTTGTAGTAACTTTAATATTTTCTTTAAAACCTCTCTTTTAAAAAAAAAAAAAAATTTACTTTTATTTGCTTTCTGAACTTTTCTTTAAAAAAAAAAAAAACGATTAGTAAAAAACTAATTTAAGCGCAAATTTTATGCAAATGTATTTTGTCATTATCAATGTGATAAGTACAAGCACCTTTATGAAGATTTGTATTATATGGTGGCGATGCTATGTGGGCAAGTACAAAAAGCTCAAGTGAATTTTGGAAATTCATTAGCATTTAGATTCCTGCTAGTTGTTGTGCTCAAGACTTTCCTATCCAGTGCAGTGCTTAAGTGAGAAGCTCTCTGCCGCAATGGAGTACACTTTTTTGTAAGGATAATCGGAAGGATAGCTTCATCCTAGGCGACAATGGGGTATATAGATTTGTTCATCCTGGTCACTACGACTATATTTGTTCAATCCTTGTTACTACGATCCTTTAATAGATCACTATTGTTCTAAGTTCTTCTTTCCTACTTTTTTTTTTTGTTCATTGTAAAGTTAAAGAGTTGCTTTTGTAATCTATAGTTAACAGTATAAAGTGACGGCAATGCTTTGCCTCTCTCTATCTCTAAAGTGTTGGCGAGCCTTCACATGCTACTCACAAATGGAAGAGACTCACAATGAAGATAGAATAGAGATGAAGAAATGGAGGAAAGAGAGCGCACACACACGTATAGGGTTGGTTTCAAATTATACCTGATGCAACTTTAAGTAATGTTACACCACTTAATATTTTTTAATTGGATGCGAATTTTGACAAATTCACCGTTAGATTATATTATCTTCATATATTCTTTATGCTTGTAAAATTTCAATGTAATCAAGGGTTAATAGTCATGTCATCAATCAATTGTTTAAATTCAGGTTTTTATAGTTTAAAATAATTCATAATAGATGAGTTTATGTATTGAATGGTAAATAACATCCAATTGACATGAAAATTTGCATGAATTTTTTTTTTTTGGTAAGAATTTTTCATGAATGTTAAGAATATATAGAATATGTAATTCAATGATAAGATTTTCAAAATATGAATTCTATAACAAGTTATCGGATGGTGTAACATTACTTAAAGTTATGTAACTTGAATCCAACCTTATATAACTTGATGTAACTCTAAGTAATGTTACACCACCCATAAAATTATGTAACTCTAAGTAATGTTATTTACCATTCGATCCATAAAATCATCTTTTATACATTATTTTAAATTACAAAAACTTGAATTTAAACAATTGATTGATGACATGACTATTAATTTTTGATTACCTTGAAATTTAATTTGCAAGTATGAAGAATATATGAAAATAATGTAATCTAACAGTAGATTTGTCAAAATTCACATCTAATTAAATAAAATATTGGATGTTGTAATATTGTAATATTGTTTAAAGTTACAATAGAAGTAACTTAAACCTAACCCATATATATATATATATATATATATATATATATATATATATATATAGGTTTGGAATGGAGGAAAGCACGAGTAAATATAATTATATATGCTACACGCACCATGTAACCTTAATTTCCACCATACTAAATTATATAACTTTTAAATTTTAATAAAACAAATCCTTTTATTCATTTCATAAATTAAGTGGAGTTTCATAATATAGATTAATGCTCATTGACACCTTGCCTTAAACTTAATTTCTTAGTGACTCCAAGTAAGACTCATAACTTATAAACAGACTCACTCTTAAAGATGTTTAATGAAAATATCTACAACTTGAACATGAGATTTTATGCACTGTAGTTAAATTTCTCTCTTAATGATGCACGCTCAGATAAAATGATACCTTGTGTTGGTGTGCTTTCTTCGATTATGAAAAACTAGATTCTGTTTGTTTTTAGATCCCTTAAAACACAACTAGATTAACCTAGTTAATTAGCCAAGTGATTACTTAGTCAAATTATCAAGTCTAAGTTAACACAAATATCATATTATTGTAAAGTGCGGAAAATAAAGAACACAACAATATGATAACCTAGGAAAATCAAATCTGTAAAAAACCTGGGGAGGATTTAACCTAACTATCCTCAAGGTAAAACGAATCCACTATGAAAGAATTGAAGTTTACACAATAGCGACTTAGACCACTAACATCCTATTGCTACCTCGAGTAGGAAACTTACTATCACGACCACGTGACAGCTCCGAGTCCACGGACTACTTCTTTCTTGGATTCCCGGCAATCACAAGCACATCCGCTTGTGTATCTTTAAGCTCTTGAATGCAACAACTGACTTGATCACCAAGTTCTTGACATAATCTTAAATCTTGGAAACCCTAAATATGTGTGAAGACAACCACCTTTTGATCTCACAAAAAATTCACACACACAGTATAAGGAGCAACATAAAAGCGTGGCTAGGGTTTTTCCTTTTATAATTAAGGCAAAATATAAAACCCTACACGTCAAACGGGCTTAGGTTGAGTTGGAAAATTCTGTAGAAAAACAATCTGCACGAACTTCAATTGATCGAGTCAAGCAGATTTACACAGTAAATCCTGCAGAACACTCGATTCCAACTTTACATATAAACACACTTTGAGCAAGTCTAAAACAAAGACTAAAACGTTTTGATCATAGTTTGCCAACATAATAAATTGAAGTTCTAATACATTTAAACCTAAAGTCTCAGAACCCAACAAATTCTTTGTAAGAGTTAGTACTAATTTACTATCCACAAATGTCTTTGTTATGCTTGTAGCAAATGACATGCTTCTAAGCCAAACCCTTGCTAGGAACACAATAATAGCATGAGTGTTCTTAATAGAAGTCAAATAAAATCTTGAATAGAAACATTAAGGGATTAGGATTTCTACGCTATTTAAGTGGGATTATATTTGAATGCAGCAGTGTGATGTAAGTAGTAGTTGACGTGAGGACTAGAATGAGAGATTTAGATGAAAGTGATGGTTCCGAGGCTAGAGAAGCAAGTGTATTAAGAGTTTGAGACGGTTTCTTCAAGGGAAAATGGCTTAGGATGTATGGTAGTTAGGATTCCAGGATTGTAAGGTTTAAGGGAGTCTCTTCCTCTAATGCAAGACAATTAAGTTCAAGAAACAAAATTTGAAAATTTCACCAGATGAATTGGAAGTGCGATTACAGTTGACTATAAATCATTTTCTTCAAGTTCCCACCTTATCGATCCCTCGAATTTGCTTGTGTACCAACTATTACCCCTACTTTTAAAGAGCGTTGTCCACAAGGCAAGTATGTCACGAGTCTTGTGGCATACCTACAAAGCGAGTAATTTTGATTATATAATAATATTTAATAATATGACAAAATAAGTCGATTAAGAATATATATATATATATATATATATATATAGGGTTGGGTTCAAGTTACACCTTGTGTAACTTTAAGTAATGTTACACCACTTAATATTTTTTAATTGTATGTGAATATTGACAAATCCACTATTAGATTACATTATCTTTATATATTCTTCATGCTTGCAAAATTTCGAGGTGATTAAAGATTAATAGTCATGTCATCAATCAATTGTTAAAATTCAAATTTTTGTAGTTTAAATTAATACATAAAAGATGAGTTTATAGATCAAATGGTAACTAGCATCCAATTGATATGAAAATTGGCATATATGTTAAAAACATATAGTACATGTAATTCAACGGTTGGATTTTCAAAATATTAATTCAATAACAAGTTATTGGATGGTATAACATTGCTTATAGTTACACCTGGTGTAACTTTAAGAAATGTTACACCACTTAATACTTTTTAATTGGATGCGAATTTTGACAAACGCAACGTTAGATTACATTATCTTCGTATATTCTCCATGCTTGCAAAATTTCGAAGTGATCAAAGACTAATAGTCATGTCATCAATCAATTGTTTAAATTCAAGTTTTTGTAGTTTAAAATATTGTATAAAAGATGAGTTTATAGATCAAACGGTAAATAACATCCAATTGACATGAAAATTGGCATGAACGTTAAAAACATATAGATAATGGAATTCAACCGTGGGATTTTCAAAATATGAATTATATAACAAGTTATTGGGTGGTGTAACTCTAAGCAATGTTACACCACTCAATAACTTATTATTGAATTAATATTTTAAAAATTCAACCGTTGAATTATATGATCTATATGTTCTTAACATGCATAACAATTTTCATATCAATCAGATGTTGTTTACCATTTGATCCATAAACTCATCTTTTATACATTATTTTAAATTACAAAAATTTGAATTTTAACAATTGATTAATGACATAGCTATTAATCTTTGATTACCTTGAAATTTTGCAAGTATGAAAAATATACGAAAATAATGTAATCTAACAGTGGATTTGTCAATATTCGCATCCAATTAAAAAATATTGAGTGGTGTAACATTACTTAGAATTACATTATGTGTAACTTGAACCCAACTCATATATATTATATAACATATGCATTAAAAAAAATGATCACAGTTAAAAGTGATGTTTTGGTTGTCATATGTAAGGTTGAATTTAATCAACCATGTGTTGGCTTTATTCCATGACAAATTTGCTTGTAATACAGCACTTAGAAACCTTGTATTTAGGTGGGAATCATGTAAAGGTAGTGTGTGAGAGAGTGTGAAGAAATGCTCAAGACAGTGCAGTGAAGCAGAGACTCGCGGCTAGGACTCGCGGGTGGCTCGAGGCTTGCAAGCCGCCAAAAGTTGCACACGTGCAAAGCATACAGGGGAGCTGAACAGTCATGCCAGCTGGAGCACTATAGGACAAAAATCCAGACTGGCCATTTAGCTAGCTCGCGACTTGAACTCACGACTCAGTTAAGTCGCGAGGTCAAGTAGCCAGCCAACCCTGTTTTTGGAAAAACTGACTCTTTGCATTCTTTTCTCATACCAGTATAAATACCCCTCATTCCCACAAAATATGTGTGGCTATTCAGAAAGAAAAACCCTAAGAGAGGTTTCTTCAAAACACCCACCCAATTAGAGAGAGCTACTCATTCTTAGAGAGAAATCTTTGTAGTCTCTTCTCATTTCCCTCTCTCATTGTCATACCTATTGAGAGGAGATTTCTATCCAAACACTACCCACACCCATTTAGAGTGTTGAGTGTTTTTGGAGTTTTGGGAAGCATTGGAAGATGCCAAGGATGGCGGATGCTATGGATTATAGCGGAATCCGGTAAGCTAGAAAAGAAAAAAGTTCGGCGCAACCTCGTTGGAGCAAGAAGCTTGGAGGGCTTAGGTACATCGGGTAGATTAGGCTTGGAGGGTCTATTGCTGTTCATGTATCCCAACTACATTTTCTAGTGGATTATTGACCGCTTGGAGGGCGGCGGAGAGGTTTTACGCCGAGGGCTTCGGTTTCCTCTTCGATAACACATCGAGTGTTGTCCTTGTGTTTGCATCTCTCTTCCCTTAATCTTTGCCTTTTATTTTCTGCTGTGGATGTGATTTTAATTGGCTTAGATTGATTTCCAATTCTGTTTATAGCTTATATTCATTTTCCGCACACTAATTGTTTGACATAAAGCTTGAATTGGTTAAGTTGTAATTTGGGGGTCTAAACGTTCAAGGGTGTTTTTACACATATTTGAACTTTCAATTGGTATCAGAGCGGGTACACTTATTGTGGTTTAAATACCTAAGTGTGATCCTTGACCCCTTGTGTTTATTTGCCATGGATTGTGCTTTGTATGACTCTTTGCATGATTTGGTTGGTGATGAATGTAACATGCCACGTGTTTGTGAAAATACCTCTATGAGTGTTAATCCTCATAAGTGTGATGACATGTTATTTGATTCTATGGGTGATGTTGACAAACTCTTGAAGAAAAATGCTAAGAAGTTTCAAAAGAATTTAAGCAAGTTGTTTTGTGAAAAGGATGATTTGATTGCTAAGCTCAATGAATCCAACAAATTGGTTGAGAAATATAAAAAACTTGTTGAAGATTCTCTTGAAAAGCTAAAAGAGTTTGAATGTTTGAATATGAACTTGGATGCTAAACTTGTTTTGCCTAACAAACTTGTTGATGAGTTAAAATGTGAAAATGAATCTCTTAAGATGCATGCCAAGTGTTTGATTGCTGAACCTATTATTAAAAAGGATGATAATATTTGTTACAATCATGTTGTGGTACCCGATTTTGTGCCTAGTGTGTGTTCTACCTTAAAGGACAAATCGGTGTACATTCCTTCACATAAAAGAAATCAAAAGGTGGAGAGAAAGACTGTTAAGTCAAAGTCTCCGTTTAGGTCTCAACCTAAGGTTTTGAATGGATCTAAGTTTGTTCCAACTTGCCACCATTGCGGTGTGATCGGTCATATAAGACCTCAATGCTCCAAGTTGAAAAGGGAACAAAACAATGTCGCTAGATCTTTTCCTAAAAAGCCTAGTAGACCTAAACGCATTGTTTGTCACCATTGTGGTGCCTTTGGTCATCTAAGACCTCAATGCTCTAAGTTTCATGCTTTTAAAAGAATTAAAAGAAAAGAGAAACTTGAGCTTCATGGAAATTGTGCTAAAAAGAGTAAACCGGTTTTGAGTGAAAATAGCATGTTGTTAAAGAAAATGTTTAATGCTCTTAACTCCTTGACTATGTGCATCTCCGGTTCTCATTCTTCCAATCCTCGTCTCGCTTCTCTTGAGACACTCATTCCAAACAATCGTTCCGTTTGGATGAGGAAGGGTTCATATGGTTGAGCTTGTACTCTTGTTGGTCCTTGATCTAATTCTTTCGATCTTTGTAGGACCCTTCTTGCATTAAATATCATATCATCATGCATTTTGTGCATCTTACATTTATTTGTATGCATTGTTTTGTTCTTGATCTTACTTTTATGTTTCTGTTTTGTGTGAGTAAAAAATCCAAAACCACATAAAAAGTGAAAAATTAAAAAAGTTTGATCGTATATGTTTGAGCACATATCACATGTGAGTTTGGCCTTGTACCTTTGTACAAATGGCTTTGTGCATTTACGAGCTTAGCTTGTTATTTTTGCACTTATATCTTTGTGGGAAAAATCTTGACATCTTTGTGTGATTGTTGTAAATCGATTTTCAAGCTTGTCATGAATGATTAGTCAATAGTCATGTTGGTTTTGATACATGCGTAGACTTGTGCTTATATCTCTTCCCACTCTTTTATTTTTATTGCTTAAAGAGCTCAATAAATGTAAATCTCAAAATGAAAAGAGATAATGAGCTGCAAAAGCCGTCGCATATACTAGTATTCGACTAGGAAAAAGGGAAAGCGACTTATATGAAAATGTATGATGCCTAAAAAGCCAAAGGCTTGTTCATCAAATTGAAATATCACAAATTTCAGGCATCAATCTCAAAATGAGATGTTTTGATTCAAAATGATCAAATGTTATGAATTGTAAAGAAGCCAAATGAAAAGCTTCAATCTTATGTAATCATTTTCTTGTGGGAGGTCATATATGTTCATTTCTATAATTGAGATAGACCACTTGACTTAGTACTAGTTGTGTATGACTTGATTGAATTGATCATTGAAGTTTCACTTTAGACTAAGGACTATTCCACATTTGATACACACACACAACACACATGCCTAATGTTCAATGAATGTCTTATTCATTTGTTAGATTGTACTTGTCTAAATGTGATGTGTGTGTGCTCAATCTTATATGGATTAATCCAAAAAGATTTTTGATCATTTTATATGTTTTTGGAAGTGATTTTTATCACTTTTTATGTTTATGTTTAGTGCTTACTTTGTTTTTCAATGTTTAAACATGTTCTGAATTGAAAAACAGGTGTCAGAGTTTTTCGCGGCTCAGCTGGCGACTCGCCAGTCGCGAAACCCCAGTCGCGAGTTCATCCAGAAGCTTTTGGCGGCTCACTCGCGGCTTGCTCGCGGCTCACTCGCGACTCGCGAAAATTTTCGCGATTGAAACTCACAGCTCGCGGCTGAAACTCGCGGCTCGCGGCTTGCTCGCGACTGAACCTCGCGACTCGCCCAGTCGCGAATCACCCAGAAACAGCTTTTTAATGGGCTTTTTGTGGGAAACTTGTTTTAAACCTCTCCCGTCCTCTCTAAAACCCCTCTTTCAATATTTTTACATCAAAACACAACCAATTTGAATGGTTTTTCATTCCATTAACATTTCTAAGGTAATTATAAATTCTTTTCATTATTTTTGATCCTTGGATTATGTTTTGGAGAGTTTTGTGCTCTTGGTTGGGATTTTTATCATTGGGGTTGGGAAAACTTAATTTTTGTCAAATTTCTTTATGGGATTGGTTTCTTTTGTTGATATGCATTGGATGTTGGCCCCTTGTGGCAGAAAGAACATGTATTAAGGGTTGATTTCATGATGTTCATGCATTGTTTCACATTATTGTTCATAGTGTGCATGCTAGGTGTTTGATAAAATGCCTCTTAGACATTTTTTCGCTTGTTTGGACTCCGATGAGTACCAAACTTTGGGGTTTCTCATGTTTCCTCATTAGGAACATGTTTGGTTCATTAGTTGTGTATTTTGCACACTTTGCCCCTCATGTGCATTTTTCATGCATTGGTCATGCATTGCATTTAGCCACCTCTTGCACACACCTTTGCTACCCTTGTCATGCATTGGTCTTTACTTTATTTCTTCATCCTAGCATGTCATGATTACCTTATGCTTTGTAGCATGTTACTTTGTCTTAGGTTTGAGTTTCATTTTCTCATTCATCTTGCACCCCTCATGCATCATTATCATTGTTTGTTCGTTCATCTCTTGCCCTCGTTTCTCCTTGACCCTTTGTCTATTCCTGACAAAAAGGGGGAAAGTGTACTCTAGAGAGTATACCGGAGAGTCTTTGTCATTTTTATATGACTCTTGTGCACATCCTTAGGGGGAGAAATTCTATTTCTCATGCACATTTGTAGGGGGAGAGATATTCCATAGGGGAGATGCATATACCAAGGGGGAGAAGACATTGAGATAATAAGAAAACTTTGTTCTGTTTGTTTTCTTGTTGGCTTTATGGTGCTTTGAGTTATGCTTTGTGGTTCTCATCGCATCATGTTTTTGTTTTGGACATGCATATATCCCTATGCTATTGTGCTCCATTGAATGCATGTTCGGATGATCATTTGCTTTACTATGTGATCATTGTAGTCATTTCTATATGACTATTTTGGTATATGATCAAGTTGCTCACATGTTTCACATCATGTTTACTTGATCGCAATTTACTTGTTTCATTATACCTGTCCTTTTATTACTTGCTTTACCTTGAAGGTCTAATGTGTTTTGTGCAAGTGTTTCAGGTTACAAGTATATATGTTCCTAGTGCATCACAACTTCTCATCATTTTGAAGGGGAGAAACTTTAAGCACTTTTAGTTTATATTGTTTAAGTTTTTACTCAATATAATGTGTTTTTGTACCCATGTTGCTTTTGTAAGCTTTTAGGGTTTGATATCATTTGTAGGCTTTATGGTTTGTACCTTGCTTTATGCAGCCTTTTATGCTTTGTTGAAATTAGTACTTCTATCTAAATGTCTTGCATTTTGATTTATGTACTGTCACTCTTGTGCCATTGTAGGATTGTTCCTAGATGCATATACCTTGTGTAGTATGCATTGGTTGAGTGTTAAACATACAAGTAACTTACATTGTTCTTGTTAGCTTGTATGTTCAAGTGTTCATTCCAAGTGTGCATGAGCATTGTGATCACTACCTTGTAGTGATTGCTTGTTTGATCAAGCCATGGTTTGTTTCTTAACTCCATCTTTGCTTGATCACATATTACTTGCTTCATATGCATTTCATGCTTTTCTGCATACAATGATCATGGTGTATTGTTGTGTTTCAGGAGATTCATGTTCATATGATTCAAGTGCTTCACAGCTTCTAGATTTAGGTGTGAGTGAGTTTTGCCATTGTTCCCAAACTCACGTTTAAGTCTAGAGTCTGTTTTAGGGTGTTTTGTCACGGAATAGCCAAAGGGGGAGATTGTAAGGTTGAATTTAATCAACCATGTGTTGGCTTTATTCCATGACAAATTTGCTTGTAATACAGCACTTAGAAACCTTGTATTTAGGTGGGAATCATGTAAGGGTAGTGTGTGAGAGAGTGTGAAGAAATGCTCAAGACAGTGCAGTGAAGCAGAGACTCGCGGCTAGGACTCGCGGGTGGCTCGCGGCTTGCAAGCCGCCAAAAGTTGCACACGTGCAAAGCATGCAGGGGAGCTGAACAGTCATGCCAGCTGGAGCACTACAGGACAAAAATCCAGACTGGCCATTTAGCTAGCTCGCGACTTGAACTCGCAACTCAGTTAAGTCGCAAGGTCAAGTAGCCAGCCAACCCTTTTTTTGGAAAAACTGACTCTTTGCATTCTTTTCTCACACCAGTATAAATACCCCTCATTCCCACAAAATATGTGTGGCTATTCAGAAAGAAAAACCCTAAGAGAGGTTTCTTCAAAACACCCACCCAATTAGAGAGAGTTACTCATTCTTAGAGAAAAATCTTTGTAGTCTCTTCTTATTTCCCTCTCTCATTGTCATACCTATTGAGAGGAGATTTCTATCCAAACACTACCCACACCCATTTAGAGTGTTGAGTGTTTTTGGAGTTTTGGGAAGCATTGGAAGATGCCAAGGATGGCAGATGCTATGGATTATAGCGGAATCCGGTAAACTAAAAAAGAAAAAGGTTCGGCGCAACCTCGTTGGAGCAAGAAGTTTGGAGGGCTTAGGTACATCGGATAGATTAGGCTTGGAGGGTCTATTGCTGTTCATGTATCCCAACTACATTTTCTAGTGGATTATTGACCGCTTGGAGGGCGGCGGAGAGGTTTTACGCCGAGGGCTTCGGTTTCCTCTTCGATAACACATCGAGTGTTGTCCTTGTGTTTGCATCTCTCTTCCCTTAATCTTTGCCTTTTATTTTCTGCTGTGGATGTGATTTTAATTGACTTAGATTGATTTCCAATTCTGTTTATAGGTTATGTTCATTTTCCGCACACTAGTTGTTTGACATAAAGCTTGAATTGGTTAAGTTGTAATTTGGGGGTCTAAACGTTCAAGGGTGTTTTTACACATATTTGAACTTTCATCATAATATATATATATATATATATATATATATAATCAAATAAAAGGAATGGAGAGAAAGGAGCCAAAAAGACCATTTAATTTTTTCTAATTAAAAAAAAGTGGACCTGCTTTGTAAGCCTATTCTCTCAAGATATCAACTAAAAGGTTATACCTTTAAATTGTTAAGCTCAACAAGATCTGGAAAAATCTTATAAATTTTCATAGGCCTAAAATAAATTCACACGTTTATGAATTGGTACGTCTACGAATTGTTGGTTGATACATATTGATACCACGATTATTTGATATAATTTCTATGATACACACATAATCGTATACGACGTGTCCTATAAAAAAAAAAAAAATATATATATATATATATATACACACACAACATAATAATTATCTAATTGCGATATATAATTTAAAAATATATATATTATTAGCATATATAAAACAATATAAAAAATCGGAGTTAATCAAATTATAATTTTATGTTAAAAAATTAATATTGCCAACATATTAATGTCATGAAAATACTCCATATACCTACGAAGACCCTTCATCAATAAGTTAAAATCCCCATCCTATAATTTTAGTCATGTGCGAAAGCGTGGGAATTTGTTAGCTCATGCCCTTGCAAGGAGAACAGTTTCATATGCAGATTTCGATGTTTGGATAGAAAAACTACCTGCGGAGTTGGAAAGTGTATTCCAAACTGATTTAATTTAATATTATGATCTTACCTTTTTCTCAAAAAAAAAAAAAAAATCCCCATATATATATATATATATATATATATATATTTCCTAACGGTCTTACCAAGCTAATTATAATTAGCTATATATATTTTTCTTAGTCATCCCAGGAATTAATACATCATTAACGTTAAGAAACGAGAAAAAAGCGAATAAAAAAAAATAAAATAAAAAATAAAAACGAGAAAAAGGAAAAAGTGAAAGTATAATAATATGCACCCAATGGACATGAAAGAGCTAAATTTTTTTTTTTTTTAGAAATAGAAATTTCAGGTAGCAAGATTAGAATGACTTCAAAATAAGCAGGCATAACGAGGAATTGAACAAGCTTATAGTTATGACCGTTCCTGATTACTCAACAAGTCACCAATAAAATTTAAATAAATAAATAAAAGAAGAAGAAGAAGAAGAGAACGTTACGGCCAAACTGAAAGCATCGAGTTCCACGGTCTCTTCCAAATCAACTAGTCTCCAACGTCAACTTACTCAGCAAATCAAACTTAATTACCAGTAAAATTCGTATTTGAAGTAGAAATTGTATAACAATGAATATTGACCATGATTTATGACCGTCCCACCCAATTCATTGACGGCAAAAGCCCCTGTAATCTTCATTGCATTGCACTAGTAATTTCATTGTAATATTCCATGAAAATGATAGTTTTGGTCTATAGATTTCGTGGGGTTTACAAGGTATTAGGAGAGTTATCGTAAAGAGGAAGCTAAAGGAATTATCAGCAAGTTTTCAAATGTGAAGTAGAAAATTCTAAGACTTTGACCAAAATGTAAGCAATTTCATTGCAATATAGGAGTAATTTCATTGTATATATTATTACATGAAGGGACAGAGAAAGAGCCCAGATTTTGGTCTATAAAATGAATGCTATAAGGTATGATGAGAGGCATGGAAATAGGAAGCAAAGGAAGAAAAGAAAAGAGGTTGAGGGATTCCTGTCGCAGGAGAGATGGCCCATGCTAGGTTATACAAGCAAAAGCTCAGCTAGGGCCATCCTTCTGTGACATGAATCCCTTCAACTTCTAGTAAGTACATGTATACGCAAATTAAGATGATGATCAAGTGAGCTGGGAAAGAGATATGAGGTTGCAGTGGAGCTCCTGTCGCAGGAGAGGTGGCACCTACTGCTTGAATTACTACAGCAATAGGCACCATTTCTCCTCGACCGGATGCCCCACTTTAACCTCTACTATGCTGTGCTGATTGGAGTGGATGTTTTGGGAAATTCTTGTTTCATACACATTGTTTCACACACTTTTAGACACTCACAAAAATTGCTCTGAAGTGTGTATAATAAACACTATTCTTTTGTTTATGTCTGATCTCTCTCTCTCTCTCATATACACATGCAGAGCGAGAGATACATGGTTCTTATATCTTAAAGTTGAGGGCCTTAGAGACGTAGCTAGCTTTGAACTAGGGGGACAATGGCCCCCCTAAATTTTAAAAAAAAAAATATTTTATATATATATATATATATGTGTGTGTGTGTGTGTACAATTTTAGCAATTTTGTTCTATAAAATTTCATTTTTTTCTCTTAAACAATATCATTGATTCTTTTAAGAATAATATTATACTCACAAACTTTTTTACAACATTTTTACAAACTTTTTTTGTAGCAAATTCTTATTAGTTCACACATGGACCCACCACTCACATTATTTTTTTACTTGCTAGTAACCACTTATTACATCAATAATTTATAATAATAAAAAATGTAGCGCTAGTATTTTCCTCATTTTAGTAACTATAAACAAATTTATAGATTTAAAATCTAAAACAAAATATACAAGCCCCAAAAAAATAGCTCAACAACAAAAATTATCAATAGTAAAGCTTTAAAAAAATTAAGCTCAATTAACCAATTTTATTTAAAATAAACAACCCTGTCATTTAAAAATTCTAAAATAAAAATAAAAATTGTTCTTACCGACACAAAAAATTAAAATAAAAAAATAAAACTTGATAACTAAGTAGTAGCAGAGTTAAAGGTTGAAATCACTGCACACAGTCAACAGTAAAGCCGCCCTTAACTCAAGGCTCTAGCTCCATCCTTGGAGAGCCTTGAGATTTAAATAATGTTTAGGTTATGCACAAGTTGGAGTCATATAATAAGAGATAGATATATGTCTGTGGCAACTATGGATGGTATTCTTATGAGGGTCTAGTTCTTTTCAAACCCCCCAACTTCTCCTGGGATAAGCCTATTAGCTCCTGGGATGCAACCACTGATGTAAAAATGGTGCATGTAAGGAATCTACTAGCTTTTACCAAAATCTTAATTTGTAAGCATTTTATAGTAAAGATGACAGTAGTTTAAGCATTTTGTTTTAAAGCTTCACTTTATGAAAAATACAACTCAACTAGTGTTACCCACTTTCAAAATATCAGCTGAAAGCAAATCCAAAATCACATTTGATGCCAATGTATTTTGCCATTATCAATGTCATGGGCGTACAGGTACCTTTACGAAGATTGTATTTTGGTGCTATGTGGGTAGGTACAAAAAGCCCAAGAGAGATGTGTTGGTAACTTCAATAGCGCTCAAATTCCTGCTAGTAGTGCTCAAGACTTTCCTATCCAATGCAGTGTTGAAGCAAGAAGCTCTCTCCCCCTATGGGGTGTACATATTCTCTTTTTTGGTGAGGATTGCCGGAAAGAATTGTATCATGCATCATAGCAACAATGGGGCATATAAAGTTGTTTGTCAAAGTTACTGCAACAACGTACATTTGTTCCATCTCGTTTCAATTCAATTTATTGTAGGGGTATAGTTGAGTAATCCTTTAATAGAGCTATTGCATTGAGTTCTTCTTACAACTTTCTTTGGTTCTTGTCATCTATAGCTAAGAGTCGGTGTAAAGAGGGACGACAATGCTTTCTATTAAAATATGATTGTCGCATAACGAGTAAAGAATGTGAAAAAATAATTCAAAATCAAGTGTACCTTTCACAAATTAAGTAAAGAATTATCTTAGCAGTTTTCAAATGGATCATGATTGGTGCTTCCATGTACTACTATAGCGACTAACGAGTCCAATGCAAAAGAAAGTATTTGGTCTTGTGCATATTAAGTACTTCAGACTTTCAACTAAACTCTTAAAGAATATTATATTTACCTTCTCACCATCGTCATGATTTAACAATTTAACTAAAACATTCTACGAGGGGGTTTTTTGGCTTGTAATTTGACATCTCAAATTTTTTAAGCATCTCTTTAATATATCTTTCTCCGAAGAAAAATATCCTATCCTATGGTAGCATTGAACGTTACAATGCTAGAGTCGTGGCAAAGGGCTTTACTGAATAATCCAATATTTTGATTATTTCAAGACTTTTTCTCCAATGGCCAGAATTTGTTATTGTGCTTAACTTTTTTTTTTTTTTTTTTTTCTATTGTTGCGATTCAGAGATGGCATCTTGTTCAATTCGAAGTGAAAAATGCCTTTTTACTTGGCAAATTGTTTTAAGAGGTGTACATGTCTCTTCCTCCTAGATTCCATGGTCATGGGGAGTGTCAATCTCAATCTTAGCCTCTAGTTTGCAAATTGCACCAGTCCTTGTATGGACTCAAGTAAGCATTATGCCTGTGTTTTTCAAAATTTCCTACAACGTGATTGCAACATGGCTTTTCTCAGTCTCGTTGTGATTACCCATTGTTTACTTGTACTCAAGGTTCATCATTTGTGGCCTTGTTTATTTATGTAAGCGATATCCTGATCCTGATAGCCAACAATGACAAGTCATTCGTTACTGCCTTGAAGTCATTTCTTGATGAACATTTTAAATTTGTAATTTGTAGAATCCCATGAAGACGGAGAGAGAGTCCAACTAATTAATTATACTCTACAAATATTGTGGGGTTTACAAGGTAGGGAAGTCATGGTAAAGAGGAAACTAAATGAATTATTAGTTGTGTGCTAGATGAAATTTGAAACTTCTGAACTTATATATAACACGCATTTAAAGTCTATTGAATCCACTATACAAGTGTGTCCAAAGATACTTTTTCTAATCTTAAATGAGAATTAAGGATGTTGAAAAATTATCTAATCGCGAGAAATAATATAAAAAATAAGTATTAATCTGATTATTATAAAAATAAATAAATAAATATAGCCAAAAAATTGTCATGGAATGATGACATGTACGAAACATGCATGAAAATCTATTACGCACATTCCTAGAAATTATATATGTGACACTTCATCAATAAGTTAGAAAAAATAATAAAATTTATATGTATTTCTTTGTAATCCTACCAAGCTAAGCTCTATTTTTCACCAGGAATTAATACTTCATTATCATTAACTCAAAAAAGAGAGAGAGAGAGAGAGAGAGAGAGAGAGAGAGAGAGAGAGAGAGAGAGAAAAGAAAGACGTGTGCGCGCGGTGTGCACCAAATGAACTTGAAAGAATTAAATATTTTATCTCAAAAAAAAAAAAAAAAAGAACTAAAAATATATATATATATATATATATATATATATATATTTAAATAGAAATTTTAGGTAGAGAGATATATCAGGATGACTTTAAAAGCCGGCATATATAACGAGGAATTGACCATGCTTATGACCGTTCCTAACTACTCAGCAGTCACCAATGGAGAAAATAGAAGGTTACTGCTCAGTCTCTTCCTAATCAAAATGCCAACTTACTCCGCAAGCGAACTTAATTACCTGCAAGTTTCGTATTTGAACTTAATTTGAAGTAGAAATATTGTAACTTTGAACATTGACCATGCTTTTGAATGTTCCCACTCAATTCATTGACGGCAAAAGCCCCTCCGAATTGTGAGTAACTTCATTGTATTGCATTAGTAATTCCATGAAGATAGAGAAAAAAAGTCCGCGGCTTAATTTTGGTCTGTAGATTTCGTGGGGTTTAGGGTAGGAGAGTCATGGAAAAGAGAAAGCTAAAAGAATAAGTTTCATATGTGAAGTAGAAAAATATTAAGACATTGAACTTTGGCCAATGACCAAAATGTAAGCAACTTCATTGCACTGTCTGAGTAATTTCATTGAATTATTACATGAAGGGACAAAGAAAGATCCCAGATTTTGGTCTATAAAATGAAGTTTATGAGGCATAATGTGAGGCATGGAAAAGAGGAAGCAAAGGAAGGAAAAGGAGTTGAGGGATTTGTGTCGCAGGAGAGATGGCCCTAGCTGGGTTATATATGCAATGCAAAGGATCAGCTAGGGTCTTCTCTTCCTCGACACCAATCCCTTCAACTTCTAATTAGTAGGTGCATGTATCAAAATTCACAAAGATGATAATTCAAGTGAGCTAGAAAATAGAAATGAGGTTATAGTGGAGCTCCTGTCGCAGGAGATGTAAGGTTGAAATTTATTCAACCATCTAATTGGCTTTATTCCGTGCCAAATTTGCTTGTATTTCAGCATTTAGTAACCCTGTATTTAGGTGGGCTTGTTGTAAGGGTAGTGAGTGAGATAGAGTGAAGATTGCTCAAGAGTGTGCAAGAAAACAGAGACTCGCGGCTGGGTCTCGCGGGTGACTCGCGGCTTCAAGCCTCCAGACGCAGCACACGTGCCAAGCATGCCGAAAGGTGAACAGTCATGCCAGCTGGAGCACTACAGGACAAAACAGGACAACTGGCCATACGGTTAACTCGCGACTGGATCTCGCGACTCAGTCAAGCCGCGAGGACAAGCTGCGAGCCAGCCCTGTTTTGAAAAACCTGACGTTTCACATTCCTCTCTCACCTCAGTATAAATACCCCGTTTACCCACAAATGATAGAGAGCTTCCA
The DNA here is from genome assembly GCA_028535165.1 of Quercus tomentella. Taxonomy (NCBI): domain Eukaryota; kingdom Viridiplantae; phylum Streptophyta; class Magnoliopsida; order Fagales; family Fagaceae; genus Quercus; species Quercus tomentella. The sequence continues at coordinate 78,138,538 of JAPQVY010000155.1, forward strand.
GAGAGAATTTTGAGAGAGAAACCCTAGAGCAAAACAAGATTGAACCATCTACAATCTTTACATTAGAGTCTCTTCAAATTCCTCAACTCTCTTCCTCTCCATTGCCAAATCCTTGAGAGGCCTTTTTACCAAAACCTTGTTCTCACCATATCCATTACTGTGAGAGGGTTGTTTGGTGTTCTGGGAAGCAGTTAGGAAGGAACCAATATTCATTGGTTGATGCTATGATCTAGTAGCGGAATCCGGGAAGTTAGAAAAGAAATAGGTTCGGCGCAACCTCTTTGGAGCAAGAAGCTTGGAGGGCTTAGGTACATCGGGTAGATTAGGCTTGGAGGGTCTATTGCTGTTCATGTATCCCAACTACATTTTCTAGTGGATTATTGACCGCTTGGAGGGCGGCGGAGAGGTTTTACGCCGAGGGCTTCGGTTTCCTCTTCGATAACACAGCGCGTGTTGTCTTTGTGTTTGCATCTTCCTTCCCTTTATCTTTGCCTTTTATTTTCTGCTGTGGATGTGATTTTAATTGGCTTAGATTGTTTACCAATTCTGTGTTATGCTTTAGTTCATGTTCCGCACATTAATTGTTTGATTTAAAGCTTGAATTGGTAATTTGTTAATTGGGGGTCTAAACGTTCAAGGGTGTTTTTACACATATTTGAACTTTCATTTGGTATCAGAGCAGGTACACTTTTATTGGTTTCAATACCATTGTGTGATCCTTGACTCCCTTTTGAGATGGATAGGTCTCAATCCCTAAATGCACCTCCATATTTTGATGGTAGTAATTATGCTTTTTGGAAGGTTCGCATGAGAGCATTTCTATGCTCCATTGATGAATCTGTTTGGGATGCAGTTGAGAGTGGTTGGACCAGACTTGAGGCAGCCAAATCCACATGGGATAAGGCAGCACTCGCTGCATCTAATGCTAACAGTAAAGCTTTAAATGCTATTTTCTGTGGTGTGTCTCCTGATGAATTTCACAGGATCTCCCACATCACCGTTGCCAAAGAAGCATGGGAGATATTGGAAACCACCTACGAAGGCACGAAGAAAGTGAAAGACACCAAGTTGCAAATGCTGACCACTCGGTTTGAGGAGCTCAAAATGAGTGAGGATGAGTCCTTCAACTCTTTCTATGGGAAGCTGAATGAGGTGGTAGTCAGCAAGTTCAATTTGGGGGATAAAACGGAGGATTCTAAAATCGTAAGGAAGATCCTTTGATCATTGCCGGAAAGTTTTCGTGCTAAAGTGACAGCGATTGAAGAGAGCAAGGACCTCGATGACATCAAAGTCCAAAAGCTGGTTGGTTCTCTTCAGACTTATGAGATGTCGCTGCCAAATCAACGGAAGAGTAAATCTCTTACTCTTAAGACCATTAATGAGAAGGTAGAAGTCCATGACTCATCGGAAGACGATGTGGTTGATAAAGATGTTGCATACCTTGTAAAAAATTTCCAAAAATTCTTGAAATTCAAGAATAATGGAAAATTTGGTGATAAAGGAAAATTCCAAAGTTCAGGAAGGGAGAAAAGGGAATTCAAAAGGAAAGATGGAAAAGAATCCCAATCTACACAAGGTGTCACTTGTTTTGAATGCAACGGGCATGGACACTTTAAGAAAGAATGTCCGAATTATTTGAAATCGAAAGGCAAGGTGTATGCCACGATATTAAGTGACTCGGATTCATCCGACTCAGAATCAGAAGAAAGCTAGAAAAGAAATAGGTTCGGCGCAACCTCGTTGGAGCAAGAAACTTGGAGGGCTTAGGTACATCGGGTAGATTAGGCTTGGAGGGTCTATTGCTGTTCATGTATCCCAACTACATTTTCTAGTGGATTATTGACCGCTTGGAGGGCGGCGGAGAGGTTTTACGCCGAGGGCTTCGGTTTCCTCTTCGATAACACATCGCGTGTTGTCTTTGTGTTTGCATCTTCCTTCCCTTTATCTTTGCCTTTTATTTTCTGCTGTGGATGTGATTTTAATTGGCTTAGATTGTTTACCAATTCTGTGTTATGCTTTAGTTCATGTTCCGCACATTAATTGTTTGATTTAAAACTTGAATTGGTAATTTGTTAATTGGGGGTCTAAACGTTCAAGGGTGTTTTTACACATATTTGAACTTTCATTTTATCAAGTTTTGTGGGAGGTCATATATACATATTTCTATAAGTGAGATAGATCACATGATCTAGTGCTAATTGTGTATGCCTTGGTTGAATTGATCATTGAAGCTTCACATTAGACTAAGGACTATCTCATTGTTGATATCCACACACAACACACAAGTTTATGTTCAATGAATGCCATAATCATTTGTGTAATTGTACTTGATGAAATATGTTTTTCACATGCTCAATCTTTGTTGTTTCAAGCACAAAAAGATTTTTGAGTGTTTTAGGTGTTTTTGGAAAGTATTTTGTTCTTCAAAAATGAAAATTTCAAAAAAAAAAAATTTTGCCCTGTTTTGGCGACTCAGTCGCGGGTATGTCAAGTCGCGAGCCTCAGTCGCGTGTTCGCGGGTCCATTTTGGTGACTTGTTCGCGAGTGAAAGGTCCAGTCGCGAGGTTATTTAGAGATTTTCGCGGCTCAACTCGCGACTCCCTCGTGGGTAGACCTTCCAGTCACAAAAAACACTTAGAAAAATTTTTTCAAAATTTTTCCTTTGAGTGTCTTGGCGGCTCAACCTGGCGACTTGCTGGCGACTCACCTCAGTCGCGAAAAACGCGTGTTTGGCAAAAATAGAGATAGTTTTTAAAAGCGTTTTCCAGTTTTTCCCTCGAACTCTTGTAACTGTTCATTGTCTTTCTAAAACTGCTCTTACCCATACACTGTGCCTCCAGTTTCAAACATCATTTTTGCTCCATTTCTTCTCAAAATCTTTAAGTAACAGGTATGGGTTTTCTTTCTTGAACTGTATTTCACTTGATTCTGTGATTTTCCCTCTTAATTTCTCGCATTTGTGTGTGTTTTTGTTATGGGTTTCTATTCGGCTATTGCTCTTTGCCCTTGCTTAGTTTGTGTAGCTATTGTTTTAGGTTGCATTTAACTAAGTTGTTTTTCATGTTCTTAGATAGGGCTTGCTTGTTGTTGGTCTCATTTCTTGTCTGATATTATGCTACTATGTTGTCTCAAAATGTTCCTATTGTGGCTGTGAGGTTTACTGTGTTGAAATTGTGCCTGTCCATCTCTTGTGTGCACCTATCTTTTGTTCTTTGAGCTTGGTCATACACATCAATCTGCATATCTCATTGACATGTATTTGTCTTTCGGTTGTCTTCAAAATCTTTCCCACGAATTATACCAATTTGTTCTTGTGTATCCTATTTTAAGTCTGTTCATCTGTGTGGTTGTCCTAAGTAACATGAGGTTTAATTGATTTTAGTTCATCTGAGTGGTGGCATTTTTGTCCTTGTCACTAACATTGTACTGATTTGGTCTACACATGTATTGTACTGTGTTGTTGTGGCCTCTTCTGATTGTTCACAGATGGCTCCCTCACCTCCGAAGAAGAAAACTCCTACAAAGAAGGCTGACAAACGATTGAAAATGGATTCGAATCTGTTTCGGTCAGTTCAACACTTTGAGAGATACAAAGATTCTTTCATGAAGGGAACCATAATTCAAGAAAGATTTGGGGATTTAGTGGACCTCAAAGATACATTTATTCCCACATGCTTTGAAGGCAGAGGCTGGGAAAAGTTGTTAAGTGGTCTACCGGGTGTGTGTGAGCCACTGATAAGAGAATTTTACTCGAATGTGAAGATTAGGAAAGATGAGCTAGATTGCTGGATCAGAGGGCATGAATTTACTCTAGATGCCCATGATATTGATGGGGTCCTTGGTCTTGAGGGTTTAGAGGAGCATGAGTTTACCAACTACAAAGACAGAATGTTGTCTTTAGAATCTGTTCAAAACCGCATTGGAGGACAGAGAGAAGGAAAGTGTCTCAATACCACAGCTTTTCCAGTTGACATGAGGTGCCTCACCATCATCATGATGCACAACTTGTATCCTGTGACGAAACTCACTACAATCAACAATGCCAGAGCCATTTTTCTTATGGAGCTAAAGGAGAAAACATTCATTGACATTAGCTCTCATATATTTGATACAATCATGGAAGAGACCAGAACAACTTCCCGTGCTAAGCTAATTTTTCCTAGCCTTCTCATGCGGATCTTCAGGACAAAAGGAATTCCAATTCCTCAAGACCTCAGTCTAATGCCAATACCCTCAGCAATCAACAAGCAAACCATCATAAGGATACAAGTCCGGCTTCCGGGTGATGTAGATGAAGAAGGGGCTGAACAAGATGAAGGTACTCAAATGGAGACTGAGACAGAGGCAGCAGGCCAGGCATCAACTTCAACACCCAGAAGGAGTGGCAAGAGGACTAAAGTATCAACTTCTTCAGCTGTACCTCAAGACGCATTTCAAATAATTCTGGACAGACTTGATGGACTCAGAGAGGTCCAGACAGAGCAGTCTGAGAGAATGATAGCCATGCAGGATCAGCTGGATATTCTCTCTGCAAAATTCGACAGCTTCGCCACAAATCATGGGAACTGACCCTTTGGCCATTCCGGTCAAAAAGGGGGAGATAAAAAGTTTTGAGAAACAGACCTTGAGGGGGAGCATTATGTTGAGGGGGAGCATTACTTTATCTTATATCTTATTTTTTTGGTCTAGTGTTTATATGGGTTTTATACACTGAGGTTTTGGTGTACTTTTGTTTCTAACTCATAACTTATAATCTTGGTTTAATCTTTTATATATATATTGTTGATGTTTTTCAGGATTATATTGTCTTGTACCCATGTTGCTTTTGTAAGCTTTTAGGGTTATGTTTTATGCATATTTTTGTAGGCTTTTTGGTTTGTACCATGCTTTATGCAGCCTTTTTATGCTTTGTTTAAATCAGTACTTCTATTTAAATGTATTGCATTTTCTTTAAGTACTGTCACTCTTGTGCCCTTGTAGGATTGTTCCTAGATGCATATACGTAGTGTATTATGCATTGGTTGAGTGTTTGGGATGCAAGTGACTTGCATTGAGCTTGTTACCTTGTATGTCCTAGTGTTCGTTCCAAGTGTGAATGAGCATTGTGGTCACTTCCTTGTAGTGATTACTTGGTTGATCAAGCCATGGTTTGTTTCTTAACTCCATCTTTGCTTGATCACATATTGCCTGTTTCATATGCATTTCACGATTTTCTGCTTACAATGATCATGGTGTATTGTTGTGTTTCAGGAGTCTTTTGTTCATATGATTCAAGTGATTCATAGCTTCTAGAGTTAGGTGTGAGTGAGTTTTGATCAACTGTTCCCAACTCACATGTTAAGTCTAGAGTCTGTTTTAGGGTTTTGTCACGGAATAGCCAAAGGGGGAGATTGTAAGGTTGAAATTTATTCAACCATCTAATTGGCTTTATTCCGTGCCAAATTTGCTTGTATTTTAGCATTTAGTAACCCTGTATTTAGGTGGGCTTGTTGTAAGGGTAGTGAGTGAGATAGAGTGAAGATTGCTCAAGAGTGTGCAAGAAAACAGAGACTCGCGGCTAGGTCTCGCGGGTAACTCACGACTTCAAGCCGCTAGACGCAGCACACGTGCCAAGCATGCCGGAAGGTGAACAGTCATGCCAGCTAGAGCACTACAGGACAAAACAGGACAACTGGCCATACGGTTAACTCGCGACTGGATCTCGCGACTCAGTCAAGCCGCGAGGACAAGCCGCGAGCCAGCCCTGCTTTGAAAAACCTGACGTTTCACATTCCTCTCTCACCTCAGTATAAATACCCCGTTTACTCACAAATGATAGAGAGCTTCCAGAGAGAATTTTGAGAGAGAAACCCTAGAGCAAAACAAGATTGAACCATCTACAATCTTTACATTAGAGTCTCTTCAAATTCCTCAACTCTCTTCCTCTCCATTGCCAAATCCTTGAGAGGCCTTTTTACCAAAACCTTGTTCTCACCATATCCATTACTGTGAGAGGGTTGTTTGGTGTTCTGTGAAGCAGTTAGGAAGGAACCAATATTCATTGGTTGATGCTATGGTCTAGTAGCGGAATCCGGGAAGCTAGAAAAGAAATAGGTTCGGCGCAACCTCGTTGGAGCAAGAAGCTTAGAGGTACATCGGGTAGATTAGGCTTGGAGGGTCTATTGCTGTTCATGTATCCCAACTACATTTTCTAGTAGATTATTGACCGCTTGGAGGGCGGCGTAGAGGTTTTACGCCGAGGGCTTCGGTTTCCTCTTCGATAACACATCGCGTGTTGTTTTTGTGTTTGCATCTTCCTTCCCTTTATCTTTGCCTTTTATTTTCTGCTGTGGATGTGATTTTAATTGGCTTAGATTGTTTACCAATTCTGTGTTATGCTTTAGTTCATGTTCCGCACATTAATTGTTTGATTTAAAGCTTGAATTGGTAATTTGTTAATTGGGGGTCTAAACGTTCAAGGGTGTTTTTACACATATTTGAACTTTCAGGAGAGGTGGCACCTAGTGCATGAAATACAGCAATAGGCACCATCTCTCCTAGACTGGATGCCCTACTCCGACCTTTGTACCACATTGCGTCGCTTGGAATAGGTAAATGTTTTGTTAATGGCTACTCTGTCTCTCTCTCTCACACACTGTTGACACACGCACAATTCTTATATCTTAAGGTTGAGGCTTAAATAATAGGGAAATAACTCTTTCCCATTTTTTTAACTGAATCGTGAACACGCGTGTATAATAACCATTTTTCTACGTAAAGTGTAGGTAATGCACAAGTATATATTACCACCTACTAAGGGTGGTAACTATGGATGGCATGCTTATGAGGGCCATGCATTTCTTTTCAAAACCCCCCAACTTCCCTTGGGGTACATCTATGAGCTCCACGACCCAATATTCCCTACATTAATGGTGCTGGTAAGATCTCCATTAATCACAGGAAGCTACTTTCACCAGAATCCCTATATCGATTCAGGCATGTAAAGCTAGAGACCTCAAGTCAGTGTATCAACGCTCAAGAAGAACAAAGAAATACAATCGTTTTTGGAGAAGTTAATTTCAAAAACAAAATTGTGCCGTTGCAATTTAACCAAACTATGTCGGATAAAATGTTTGTTAGTTAGATTTCCCTCTTATTTTCTGTTAGCAACTCTGTTAGTATATAATGTAAAACAGAGGCTAACTCAATCTGATTCTTGATTTGTAAAATTCAAATTTTCAATAATAGAAATTCAGTTTAGATTTTCTCTAGAATTCTTAGATATTTTCACATGGTATCGTAACCTATTGTGCATATTGGTTACCTTAAACTTCCAACCAAGCTCCTAAAAAAGTGTTGGATTTACTTTCTTTTTGTTGTCATGTTTTGACAACTTAACTCATCGTTTCACAAAAGTGTTTATTGGCTTGTAATCTGACATCTCAAATTTCTTATAAATCTCTTTAGCATATTATTCTTAGAAAATAACATCCTATCCTTCATTTGCTTCACCTTGATGCCTATATATATATATCATTTTAAACTCACAAAATTCTTAAATTCTTCAAATAAATTTGGATTCTTGATTGTAAAAGTTAAATCATCCACAAAAAACAAAAAACAAAAAAAAAAAAAAAAAATCAAAATATCTCCATTTTGATTCACCTTACTATAAAGTTTGTGTTCATGTGGTCATATGGTGAATCACTTCTCCTAAAAGTAATTGTCAATCCTATTGACTCAAAGTCTTCAGCTCTTGGTACCAATTTGAAGCCATATATATATATATATATATATATATATATATATATATAGTTTCTTTTAGCATACGAACTTTGTCTCATGCCTTTTCACAACATCGCCTATGGCCTACTCAAAATGGTAGGTTTAACAACCATCTAAAATATTCTCCATTTATTATGAGTTGAATGAAAGTAGCAATTGTATGGTTTCTGAACTAGCAACTGGGGACAATAATTCATCATGGTCAATACATGACCACTAGTTATAGACTTTGACCACCAATTTTTTTTTTTTTTTTTGGTCCATATCTCCTTTTGCATTCTTCTTCATCTTATAAACACAGTTTATGCCAATTGATACTAACAATCTTACTCACAACACTACCCTTCTTGTATCGTGCATTTTGAACCATCATAAATTGAGACAACTACCACCCAAAAAATAAAAAATAAAAAATAAATCTTCGCCGAGAAATTTTTTTATACATATAAAGACCAAATTAATTTTTCCTTCTCTTAAATGAGAATAACGTGAACTGCAAAATTATAAAAATGCGATATATAATGTAAAACATATTATTAGTATGTGTAAAAAAACATCAGAGTTAATGAAATTACTATTTTATGTTAAAAAATTAATACAGCCCATAAATTGTCATGGTCCATGGAAAGACTCCATGTACGAATCATATAGTCTAAGTCTATTAAGTTCTTAGAAATGATTAGACATTTCGTCAATAAGTTTGAAAATATATACAATATTTTCTAGAAGTCCGACCAGGCGGAGCTATATTTTTCTTGGCAGGAATTAATACTTAATGATCATTAAAGAAAAGGGGGAAGAAAAAGAAAAAGTACAACTGTGCACCCAATGATCATGAAAGAACTAAATATATTTAAAAGGATCATTATATGTTTATAACTTTATATTGTATTTGCAACGTAAACTTACATTATAGGCACAAAAAATAGAAAATGTTATATACATTTGTAAAAAAAAAAAAATATTTACTAGTTTTGAAAATGTGTATAATATTTATTTTTTGTGTATTGATAATGTAAATTTATATTATAAGTAAAATGTAAATATAAAAATTTTCTATTTAAAATATGGGAAATGATAACAAGTGCCCTTAGGGTATTGGTTAACAATCTATTTTGGGAAACTTTTGACATCACTTTTATAAGAAATGAAAAAAGCTGTCAAAACATTAAAGGTATGTTTGGTAATTGTTTTTTCCCCTTATTTTATGTTTCCAAAAACAATTTTCTATTTTTGAGACTAAAAAACTTGTTTCGCAACCTAAAATGAACAAAAAACAAAAACTGTTCTCAAAACTCAATTTGTGAAGGAAACTGAAAACAAGCAAAATGCTGTTTTCAATTTCTAATTTTCTATCGGGGGCGAAAAAAAAAAAAAAATTCTTTCCCGACAAATAAGATTTATGTTAGGTCGGGGGGTCTAAACCGAAACTCGACGATGGGCTTGATGCACGGCTCATAGGCTATCGGTGAAGATCCAAGAAGTCCACTATATTTTATGCCTTGGGCTTAGATTGGAACTGACAAGAGTGGCCCATGAACAATCCCTACAGCGAACACGTCAACACAGTTGAAAAACATACTGTAAGAAATAACCCAGCAATAAAGTATTTCTACAGAAAACAACCTAGCGGTAAAAATGTTTCTGCAGAAAAAGGCCCAACGGTAAGATTTCCCTGCAGAAAATAGCCCAGACGTAAAGTAAAACAAAACAAGATAAGTCTCTAGCCATTAGTTACTTTACAGACTAAGGGAAATATCTATGTTTTCGGACTCATCATCCGTTAGCTCTGGAGAGGAGTCTTCTAATACAACAATATGAGGGAAAAACTCTATAGTAACAGTTACATCATAACCATTGATAGTAAATGAGTAGGTAAATATCATGGGTTCCATAATGACAAAGAATGGAGAAAACTTAGTGTGAGATGAAGGGAGAGAGAGAGATTCCAGGTAGCGCAACAAGATCATTATTGTGCCATGGCATGCTCATGAATATAATATATGTAGTGAGTAAAGAGAATCATTTGTAAGTAGTATGAGTAATGAGTGAGATTGTATAGTAGTACTGCTGGTATGTTCTGCTGGGGCAAGTAAGTATTTGAGAGTAGAGCTATGAGAAAATATTTGTGAATTAGGAGCTGGGGAACTTAGTTTCTATGCTTGAAACTAAGAACTCAGAGGCTTTTTTAGAGCTTAGAGAAAGCTTAAGCAGAGAGGTTAAGGCAAAAACTTTTCTGGTGTAAGTCTTTGTATGTTGTTGGTTCCCCCTTTAGCATTAATGGAGAGTTCCATTTATATTAGGGTTTTCAGGGGGTGATTAGCAAATAATCTTTGCTAAATCTTCCTCAATCTCCAGAAAATCCTTAGAGAATCGTTCTTCAGATTTTTAGCTAAAAGTAGCAAGCTCAACTTTAGAAGGTTCTTGCTGTTTTGGGTAATAACAGTTGGGTTTCTGGCTTTAGCATTGAATGCTGATTAGTCTTAGCTGATGGGATTAGAGCATGCTTTAGGTTAATGATCTTGGATATGCTGCAACTAGAATCAGAGTTCCCTAGGGCAGATTGGACCACCCCAAGCCAGGTGTCAACCTTGGAGCCCTTGCTAAGAACTCTGCTGGGATCCCCTTTGGTGCCCTCCAAACCACATTTCCCTAAGTTTCCCCATTTGGGGTTCATGTGCTTGGTTCATCAACTAGAGAATACATATTTTTAGCATAAAAATAAGCTGATTTGGTGTCGTTTCAGGAGCTTCACTGGTCTGGTCATGGTAGCTTTGGGTTCTTGACTGAATGAGTTGAAGGAGAAAGAAGTAACAGCTGGCTGAAGCTTTCTCAGCTTTCCCAGCTTTCTGTCACATCATCTTCAACTTTATGTCACTTGAGAAATGATGGGATTTCAGCTTGTGGAGAAAGGATTCATCCCCTGGTGGACACGTGTTTGTTTTCTGATCTGATTAGACATGTTGGGACTTGATGGGAAGGGGCTCCAGCTGTTCAATTGTTCCTGAAATTTGGCTAACTAGTTCACGTGTTTTCCAATTTGCTAAGATTTGTGTGTGGACTGGCATGACCTAGCTGGGCTTTGTTGATAAGCTTGCTTGGGCTTGGTTAACCCTACAACATGAGTAGTTTTGCCACGGGTGATGTTCATGGGCTTTATAGTTAGTTGATTATGGAAATAATAGACAAAGTTCCCATAAAATTTTGTGAAAGAGATATTCTTTTGAGAGATGAGTAATTTGTATTTCCCATGAGTTAGGGACTTAACAAATGTTAAAATAATATTTGAATTTAGCAAATATGTGCCAAAGTAGCATTTGGGCTTCATGAAATAGTTGCCAAAAGATTATTTGGGCTTTGCAAAGTAAGTGCCAAATTAACATTTGGGCTTTGAGTATAAAGTAATTGTTTTTGCCAAAATGTTATTTTGGGCTTTGTAAGATAATTGCTAAAATGGTTTTGGGCTTCGTAAAATGGATGTCAAATTAGCATTTGGGCTTTTATAAAAATAGTGTAAAGATAATTGCCAAATTAGTACTTGGGCTTTATGAAAGAGTTGTCAAATTAGTATTTGGGCTTTGTGAGATAGTGCCAAATTAGTATTTGGGCTTTGTAAGATAGTGTCAAATTAGTATTTGGGCTTTGTAAAATGGATGCCAAATTAGCATTTGGGCTTTTATAAAAATAGTGTAAAGATAATTGCCAAATTAGTATTTGGGCTTTGTGAGATAATGCCAAATTAGTATTTGGGCTTTGTAAAATGGATGCCAAATTAGCATTTGGGCTTTTACAAAAATAGTGTAAAGATAATTGCCAAATTAGTACTTGGGCTTTATGAAAGAGTTGCCAAAATAATATTTGGGCTTTATAAAATAGTGTCAAATTAGTATTTGGGCTTTGTAAGATAGCGCCGAATTAGTATTTGGGCTTTGTAAAATAATTTTGAGATTTTGTAAAGTATTGTCGTGTAGCAACAGGCTTTAGGGATGCCATGTAGCAACGGGCTTTAAGGTGCCATGTAGCAACGGGCTTTAAGGTGCCGTGTAGCAACGGGCTTTAGATTTGCCATGTAGCAATGGGCTTTGTAAACAGTGCCGCATCGTAGCCGGCTTTAGAGGTGCCGTGTAGCAACGGGCTTTGAATTTGCCACATCGTAGTAGAACATTGAATTAGCCACATCGTAGTGGGACTTTGGAATTAGCCACGTTGTAGTGGGACTTTGGAATTAGCCACATCGTGGGACTTTGGAATTAGCCACGTCGTAGTGGAACTTTTGAATTAGCCACATCGTAGTGGGACTTTAGGGAGTTTGGGCTTTCTTTGGGTTTTTCCCACAAGCCAAATGATGTTGGGCTTTGTGTGGGTTTTTCCCACAAGCCAAATGATGTTGGGCTTTGTGTGGGGATAATGTAATTTTGCAGCCCAATTTTGGTAGTGATATGATGAGCATTATTTGTAGAGAATTTAAGTTGTGGGATATAATGGGTAATATTTGTGAGAGGGCCCACGGCAATTTATGGGCTTGTGTACGGAGTATTTGTGAAGACCCAATAACATGGAGAATATTTGGGTAATATATATGGGAAATATTTATGTGAGTTTTAAATAATGTGTAGACTCATGTGGGTATTTTGTGAGTGGGCTAATAAAATCAAGGCCAAAAAATTTGTACCTCAACATTTTCAAAAGTCGATAAAAACATGCATTTAATTTAATGAATCTGTCTCATTTAATGAGTTAGCATTAGAATTCAAATCCTAATAACAACATATTTTAGTACTTTCTTTCTTTTTTTTTCAAAAAAACTATCTTTTTAATTTCAACTAACCAAACATGTTTTCGATTTCCAAAATACAAGAAAATTGTTTTTTCTTTATATTCCTAAAAACAAGTATTTGAAAATAGAAAACAAAACCTGTTACCAAACATAACCTAATTTTTTTTTTTTCCATAAAAACTTTTTTTAATTAGATTGTTAATCAATGCCCTAAGAACACTTGTTATCATAACTCTTAAAATATATATATATATATATATATATATATATATATATATATATATATATATATATATATATATATATATAAATTGAAGCGGGCATAACAAGGAAATATTGACCAAGCTTTATATATGACCGTTCCTAAACTCAACAAGTCACCAATGAAATTAGAAGAGAAGGTTACGGCCAAACTGAAAGCATCGAAGTTGTCTACCAGTCTCTTCCAAATCAACAAGTCTCCAACGCTAACCTACTCCGCAAAGCAAACTTAATTACCAGTAAGTTTCGTAGAAATATTCCAACTATGAACATTGACCATGCTTATTAGTTATGACCGTTCCTACCCAAATCATTGACAGTAAAAGTCTCTCCAAAATATGAGCAACTTCATTGCACTGTATTAATAATTTCATTGTAAATATTCCATGAAGATAGAGAAAAAGAGTACGCCCACCTTAATTTTAGTCTCTATAAATTACGTTGGTTTTACAAGGTATGAGAGTCATGGAAAAGATAAACTAAGGAAGAAAGGAAAAGGGGATTAGGGATTCATGTCGCAGAGAGATGGCACTCGCTGGGTTTATATATGCAATGCATAGCCTCAACTAGTGCCATCCTCTCTGTGACGCGAATCCCTTAAACTTCTGATAAGTACTGAGTATGTGTATCACAATGATGATGAATTGGGTAAGAGAAATAAGGTTACAGAGGAGTTCCTGTCACAGGAGATGTGGCACCTAACGCTTGAAATATAGCAATAGGCACCATCTCTCCTCGATCAAATGCCCCAATTTAATCTTTATATACCATGCAATGTTAGAATATGGTAAAATAATTAATTTACAATTTCTTAATAACTTAAAGTTTTGTAACAATTGGTAACTCTCTCATATACATGCTTTGATATCTTAAGATTGAAGTTTATGTTACACATTGTTAAAAGATATTGTTGTCATTCAAGATTTTATTATAATTAATGTAACGCGCATCAGATAAATTTTAGAGAAATAATTTTCTATTTGTATTATATTTGTCTCACTCATACATACAAAATAGGACAATTTTTTTTTTCTTTTATGATTTAACACTATTGAAATTAATTGCTCTATATTTTTTTATGCCAATATATTTTGTCAATGTTAACATCTTGGATATATATAGGTATTGTAAGGTTGAATTTACTTAACTATATGTTGGTTTTATTCCATGTCAAATTTGCTTGTAATTCAGCATTTAGAAATCCTATATTTAGGTGGGAATAATGTAAGGGTTGTGTGTGAGAGAGTGTGAAGAATTGATCAAGTGTGTGCAATAAAGAGGCTTCTCGTGACTGGAACTCGCGATTGACTCGTGAGTGGTGACTAGCCAGAATCCAACACACGTGTGAACATGCAGGAAGTTGAAGGGTCAGGACAGTTGGATCACTACAGGACAAAAAGTACAATCTGACCATTCTGTTAACTGGCAATTGGAACTCGCGACTTGTCACAGTCGCGAATGACTCGCCAAAGCACCTTATTTTGCAAAAAAATGACTTTTCACATTTCTTCTCATACCCTACTATAAATACCCTTATGCCCACGAAATGTAGAGAGTTTCTAGAGAGAATTTTGAGAGAGAAACCCTAGAGAACAATAAGATTGATTCATCCACAATCTTATACATTTGACTCTTCAAATTCCTCTACTCTCACCCTCTCCATTGATATACCTTTGAGAGGATCTTTAGCCAAATCCTCACCATATACATATTAGTGAGAAGGTTTCTTGGTGTTTGGGAAGCAGTTCAAGAGAGAACCAATTCATTTTGGTTGATACAATGAGCTTATTGCAAGATCTAGTAAGTTAAAGAAGACAAGGTTAGGCTTAACCCTGTGGGAGTAAGAAGCTTGGAGGGCTTAAGTGTATCGGGTAGATTAGGCTTGAAGGGTCTATTGCTATTCACATATCCCAACTGATTTTCTAGCGGATCATTTTACCGCTTGGAGAGCAGCGGAGAGGTTTTTTTGCCGAGTTTTTCGGTTTCCTCTTCGATAACACGTGCTGGTGTTATCTTGTGTTTGCTTCTCTCTATCTTCTCTCTATCCCTTACTCTTTGCTTTTAATTATTGTTGTGTTGTAATAAAAGTATGGCTTATAGTAGTTTGCATGTTTGGGTATAGCTTATATTTATCATTCCACACATATATTGTTTAAGTATAAGCTTGTGTTGGTAATTTTGTAATTGGGGGTATGAACATTCACTAGTGTTTTATACACTAAGTGAGCTTTCAGGTATCTCTACCGCGACCCTTTTTTTTTTTTTTGGCAACGAATGCCACCTAAATCCAGATTTTTTGTTGTGATTGGAATTTCAGAAGAATTTTTTAGGTGAAGATTCAATTATAAATAGTATCTATCCAAAGGCAAAGAAACTTGAATAAAATTCTCCACTAAATTATTTTAAGTTATATTTAAAATTAAAAAAAGAAAAGAAATTTCACATTATCTTCTTGAGCTTTCTTCTGATTGCATGTCTACCATTATTCAAGATTTGGACCAATAAAAAATTATATTTTTAAATTAATTTTAATTAATATTTTGAACAACCAATTAAAAGTAATTAAGATGCTCCTATGCATGTATGCCGTTGATAAGACCGTTTCTTGACTAGTAAAAATTTCTCATTTTATTTAACTTTTGGTCAAGAGTCAAAACACTGATTTGAACTCAGAAAAATGCATTTTTCCCTCATTCAATAGTGATCTCAGGCGTTGTGAATTTTGATGCTAGATCAATTATGAAATTTTCTATCCATATGAAATTATCAATTTGCCTTTGAGTACAGGAAAAAAACAATGTGACATTTTATAATTACGAAATGGGGTGCATACAGTACTATGAGGACTGGTGCAAAAAAGCTCAAGAGATCGACTAAGTTAAGATTGTGCTGCCCTAGATGTATCTAGCTAACTGCCCTGATAGTTTTTAGACCCCTTAAAACATAACAAGATTAACCTAGTTAATTAGCCAAGTGATTACTTAGTCCAAATTCCAAATCTAGGTTATCACAATCAAACAATCATATCATGCAAAGCAACGGAAAGATAAATAACACAATGATATGATCACCTAGGAAACCAAACCGATAAAAACCTGGGAAGGATTTAACCTAGCTATCCTCAAGGTAAACCTGAATCCACTATGAAAGAATCGAAGTTGTTCAACAGGACTTAGACCGCTAACATCCTATTGCTACCCACCAATAGAAACTTACTGACACGACCACGTGCAAGCTCCAAAACCACGGACTCCTTCTTTCTTGGATTCTCCAGCAAGTATAAGCACACCCGCTTGTGTTTCTTTAAGTTCTTATGGCAGCAACTGAATGATCATCAAGTTCTTGAACGAATCTCCTTCTTGATAATCCTAAGCTTGAGTAAAGGAAAGCTCCTCAAGATCTCACAAGAGATTTACACAAACAGCAATATGAGCAACACTAAAACGTGACTAGGGTTTGCCTTATATACCTAGGGCAAATTACAAAACCCTAAACGTTTTAAAACAAACTAGGGCTGAGTTGGAATTCTGCAGAAAACGTATCTGACCCAATTTTCGATTGATCGAGCCTAAGCTTCGATCGATCGAACCAGGCCAAAATGCATTATCAATCTTGCATCAACTTTATTCCAACTTTACATAAATGAATCAACTTTGAGCAAGACTAAACACGACTAAACATATTGTTTTGATCATGGACATCTTGTTTTGATCATGGTTTGCCAACAATACACATTAGAGTTCTAAATACATAAAATCCTAAGTCTGTAGAACCTAACATGCCCCATGTTATCAAAGCTTCCTCCAATCTGGAACACAAACATATGTCATTTGTTATGTAGAAGCCCTTCACTTTAGCTTATTCAGGGGATGATCTCACTTCTTTCCGAGTTTATATTTTAGTCATTTTGCCATTTTGGGGCCTATGGTTTAATTGGTGGAGTTTGGACTCATGCAAGTGGTGGCCTTGTGCTTTAGCTTAAAAAAATGTATCAAATAGAGTAAGTATGGGCAAGTACTAAGTTTGAATGAAGTCTGTTCCTCCAGATATAATCACTTTTGTTTATGCTGATTTACCAGCTTCTTGATTAATATAATGACTGATTTTCTTCTATAAAAAAAATCAAGATCCACTGCAAACCCCTTACTTTACACCCTCCAATGACAACATGCTACATTAACACACTTTTTGATATCCTAAACACATCTTATATCTACTCAATTACAAATAAAGTACATTTTATCAAATTATATGTCAATATATAAAAAATATGACCTAACACTTTCATCAATACTATTGGTAAAAGGACAAGATGAGAATTTTTTTTTTTGGGTGCCAAAGTTTAGAAAAAAAAAAACATTTTACCTTATTTAAGAATAAGAAATATACTAAAATTCAAAGCTATATAAAAAATAATAAAATATAAACAAAATGATAGATATAAAATAAGAAATATACTACTATCTTTTTAGTTTATATTAACAACATATAAACATAATAATATAGTATAAAATAACTTTTTGGTTTAAGTAATGTTAGAGATACAATATTTTTCACAATTTTTGGGATTATAGTGACATCACTTTATTAAGGAATAGTGGTGCACCACTTATATTATTTTTATTATGCACCAATCAGAATATGTCATGTTAATAGTTGTTGAAAAAAAAAAGTGTGTACCTAAATTTCTTGTATAATTTGTGAAAGCAGACAATATCAAATTTGTGCCTTAGTGTGATATCCCAAATTTGATTGGATATTGTGTGAGTGCTAGGAGATCCACATCGGACATATTCTAGGTTGATATGGGTTTTATTAATAAGTACAAGGAACCTCATTTGTATCCAGTTCTTTTAGAGCATAGTGCAGATGTGACTTACTTTTTTCTTAGGTCATTACATACTTTTGCCACAGTTATGATATGATCAACTATGATTGGTGAAGAAAAAGTATTGAGTTCATTTGAAAGTAATTGTCAATCACTCATAGTCGATCACATCATTAAGTTGTGGCAAATGATATAGTTGTAGAAGACTTGTATTAATATTTGTGTTGCTTTAAAACATTCATGGTTTAACCATTTGAGATTTTTTTTTTTTTTTTTTTTGGTACAAAAAAAATAGGCAAAAATCTAAAATTGACCCTTTAACTTTCAATCATTTTCATTTCAGTCCTCTAATTTTCAGTTTTGTCATTTCAATCCTCTAACTTTCAATTATTGTCAATTTGGTACTTCGTTAAACCCCAGTTATGTCTTGCCGTTAATTAGGTCAAAATGACGTCTTTTTTAAAAAAAATAAAAAAAAAATTTCAGAATTAAAAGAAAATTTAAAAAAAAAAAAAAACACACACACACACATTTAGGTCATTCCCCTTACCTGAAATCAAAACCAAGGAATCATTCGAGACCAGTGAAAATCCTGTCCCCCACATATAACAATGGCTTTTACTAACCCACTGTTCGAGTTAAACCCAGAAAACTCCTTCATGTTCAAATGTTCTTCCAAACACGTATGTTCTTGCTGTCTGAACTTGTGTTTGGGAATAAAATATATTCTTTTCATTTCATAACAAACTAAATTTTTAAAAATAATTATATAACAGATGAAAAAGTAAATACACCAATCTTCCTGAAATTTCATTTACTTTTTATTGCAAGTCACCTACTTTGAAGAAAAAAAAAAAAAAACTATAAGCATGACTTTTTTCCACAACTTTTTTGTACAACCCACTTTATTGTCTCATATTTACAATTTTCCATCTTCAGTTGTTAGGAAAAAAAATTGTGAATATTAACTTTTTATTCCACTTAAGACTCAAGCTTCTCCAAAAAAAAAAAAAAAAAAAAAAAAAACACTTTAGTCTTAAACCCCTAATAATTAAACATACACCACTGAAATGCCGATTATATTCTAAAAAAATATGGGATGCTCTCTCAATTAAGATCTATTTAATTCTTTTCGTCTCTTGCCTACGAGATCTAGGTGCACCATTATTTATTTATTTATTTATTTTTTAAAACACCACATCAACATCAAAATGCTACTTCTTCAATTAAATTTCAAGCAGTTTTATTTTGACAAACATTTCGAAAAAAAAGGCTTGAGAGTCTTTCACAAAATTAAGAAAGGAAGAAAAAGAAAGATTAAAATTTTGGTTGCCCAAAAGTAAAAATCATATATATATATATATATATATATATATATATCTAAAAACTAAATTATAGTATTTATTGTTGTAACATTTCCGTTGAGTTACATTAGCAGTCATATCATCCACACCTATATCCAACACACACACACACACACACACACACTCTCTCTCTCTCTCTCTCTCTCTCTCTCTCATTTTTAACTTTTTTTCTTTTTATTAATTTCTCAATTTATTGTTACACTTTCTCCAACTTTTTCCCTCCTTTTACCTTTTCATCTTCTAATACTATTTACCTTAATATCACTTTTCCTCTATCTCATTATTTTCTTTTATTTTTAGCTTTTCTTATTCCCATAATCTTATTATAAATTTAAAATTCTCCTTCTTATTCTATGCATAGTTTTCATACACAAAAAATGTTATTTTTCTAAATTTCTCTCTCTCTCAAAATTTGTTTTTCATTCTTTGCTTTTTTTTTTCTTTTTTTTTTTTTTTTTTTTTTTGCATCTCTACTTTGATGATGAATTTTTATTATTATTTGGAACTCTACTTTTGATTGATGTGATTATGTTTTATGTTTTTAAATTGTTAACTTTTTTCTTCTCTTTGACTTCATAGATGTTATTTTATTGCATTATAAAAATAATATATAAGTGTAGGGGTGAAAGGCCAGGGAGCCCATATCCATGTATATGTTAGGCCAGGGGCCCAATCCGAGGACGTTAAAAACTTCCAGAGGGGTCTATGCCAATAATGGAATAAATGGAATCCGATCAGGGCCACCCCAGGGAAAAACAAGGAAGAATCCCTCCTCGGCTGGGCAAGGCCAAGGAGGGAGGGCATAGTTTGCCATCAAGAGTAACATTCTGGACCATTTCATGGAAGAGGATAAATATTAAGAAGGAACAGGACAAAAAGAAAGCTATAAAATATCTAAGATAAGGCTGCTACCATGGCATTGAATGCTCTACAATTGGTCAAATCATGCTTTTCAGCCTTACAATTTACTCCCAAAGACTTTAGGGAGGGGCTGATGGGACAAGTATCAGAGTTATCAATCTAAATCTACATGTGGAAGGTAGAAATAAAAGGAGGAGGATAATATAAAATAAAAGGGAGACCCTAATAGAAAGGGATCCAAAAAATGGAGAAAGAAAGAACGGCAACAATAAGGACCGGACTAATAGCCTAATCTGGAAGACATACAAGAATTGATCTCCTTGGACTATGCCGAGGGTGACTTTCTTTAAGTATAACCTGCCTATTCTTATTTTATTGTCATTTCAATCTACCATAACAACTATCCAACTCATTAGAATCTAGATTCCCAACTCATTCTCTACAAATTCATTGTTTTAGGGCTTTTTGGGCTCAGGTCCATATATCTTTTGGGTCAGGGAACCAAATTGCATCCTTACAATTGGTGCCATTTGTGGAAAAGTCTAGTGTTTTAGTGAGTTCAACACTCAACATACTGAGGTGATGCAGCAGGAGATCGATCATTTGAGGAGGCCATTTTGGCAAGGATGCATGCTACACGGAGCATTGCCAAGTAGGATACGATATTGGGGGCTTTCTATATCGAACACATACCTCGCGCTTCTGTGGAGGGCAAAGCCTTCACTAATTTGGTGGCCGAGTTCACTGAAACCCTATTTAAAAAATTGGGAAACAAAACATGGATGAAAAGTCAGCTGGCATGGTCTCACTACACCGGACCCTATGTCCAGGAGGATACATATTGATGATGTTGCAAGTCAAAGGGGATCCGAAGTGGGGCTAGTTTTAGTATCTCTTGAAAAGGTATTATCATTAACGAAAGTTTCCATTGACATATGCTTATCCATTGTGCAAATGCATTGTACTTCACACTGGCATCTTTTATAAGTGTTCAAATAGAACCAAAGTCATGCCTGCAGTCCTCGGACCAGATGCTTTGGGGAAATTAACACTATGATATCTTTTATAAGTGTTCAAATAGAACCAAAGTCATGCCTGCAATCCTCGGACTAGATACTTTGGAGAAATTAACACTATGGCATCTTTTATAAGTGTTCAAACGAAACCAAAGTCATGCCTGCAGTCCTCGGACCAGATGCTTTGGGGAAATTAACACTATGACATCTTTTATAAGTGTTCAAACAAAACCAAAGTCATGCCTGCAGTCCTCGGACCAAATGCTTTAGAGAAATTAACACTATGGCATCTTTTATAAGTGTTCAAACAGAACCAAAGTCATGCCTGCAGTCCTCGGACCAGATACTTTGGGGAAATAAACACTATGGCATCTTTTATAAGTGTTCAAACAGAACCAAAGTCATGCCTGCAATCTTTGGACCAGATGCTTTGGGGAAATTAACACGATGGCATCTTTGTAAATGTTCGGCAGAACCTAAGTACAAGATGATCCCCTCGGATCACTTGCTTTGGATTCAGTATTCTATGATGGACTACACAGTTCGCCGTACAAGCACACGGTCATTTTCCTTATTATTTTTTACTAAGTTAATTGACTTGAGTTAGCAGCCATGCACTACTACCGGCTTTGATAAAGTCAGAGTGGCAATTTTTCATTACTGACAACAACATCAATTTTAAGTCCCATTAGAGGGAAAAATAATGTCACCGTGCATAAAATAGTTATTGCAGAGAAAAGAAAGACTCATGAAATAGGATACCTATCTATCATTATTTCTCCTAATTACAAGATGTTCTGCTATCAAGGCTGAAAAGCAAAAAGCCTGTCTATCTTTGTTATTGTTAATTTGCTCGATCAACCTTGGATTGTTTTTACATTTATGCACACATGATATATGTTGAAACCCAAAACGCTGTCGCACCAAAAATCTGATGCGATCTGCACTTGTTATGAGCCTTGGCTGGAGAAAAAGGATCTTCTTTCTTGCTCGGCTGAAAGGCAGGAACATCTTTGGTCTCTGCTTCCTTCGTCTTGACCACATCATCCAGGGCCTTGGCAGCATCCTTGGTTTCTGAGGAGGACCCGATTTCCTTGCCCTTGCCTTTATCCTTGGCCATCCCATCCCCTAGGCCTTGATCCCCATCTTGGCTGGATCCTTTGGAAGCCCTAAAGATTTGAGAGTTTGAAATTTCTAGAGAACTCGAAGATTTGTAAAGTGAAGAAGAATGATTCCCCCAGGGCACCTTATATAGAAGGAAAAACCTAGTGGGAGTTACCCCGCTCGAAATTCGAAGAGAAAGTTACAAGTGGGAAAAGTCCCGCTCAATTTCCAACAAAATCCTCAGCCGTTGGATCCGCATCACGTTATAGAGCGTGGGGAACATGGAGCCCCAAGAATTTAATGAAAGCATATCTCGTATATTGAAACGTCAGGAGCGTGACTTGAACAGTTATCTGTACAGTCAGAGGTGATATAAATTGGGCGAGAAGGAACAATCATCACGTCAACATCCTCCTTTCCCCCTGAGGAGTTAGAAAGAAGAATCTTGAGGGCTTATTGTAGGGGTGAAAGGCCAGGGAGCCCATATCTATGTATATGTTAGGCCAGGGGCCCAATCCGAGGACGTTAAAAACTTCCAAAGGGGTCTGTGCCAATAAGGGAATAAATGGAATCCGATCAGGGCCACCCCGGGGAAAAACGAGGAAGAATCCCTCCTCGGTTGGGCAAGGCTGAGGAGGGAGAGCATAGTCTGCCATCAAGAGCAACATTCTGAACCATTTCGTGGAAGAGGATAAGTATTAAGAAGGAATAAGACAAAAAGAGAGCTATAAAATATCTAAGATAAGGCTGCTACCATGACATTGAATGCTCTGTAGTTAGTCAAACCATGCTTTTCAGCCTTACAGTTACTCCCAAAGACTTTAAAAATGGGCTGATGGGACAAGTATCAGAGTTATCAATCTAAATCTACACGTGGAAGGTGGAAATAAGAGGAGGAGAATAGTATAAAATAAGAGGGAGACCCTAATAGAAAGGGATCCAAAAAATGGAGAAAGAAAGAATGGTAGCAATAAGGACCGGACTAATAACCTAATCTGGAAGACATACAAGAATTGATCTCCTCGGACCATGCCGAGGGTGACTTTCTTTAAGTATAACCTGCTTGTTCTTATTTTATTGTCATTTCAATCTACCATAACAACTATCCAACTCATTAGAACCTAGATTCCCAACTCACTTTCTGCAAATTCATTGTTTTGGGGCTTTTTGGGCTCAGGTCCATATATCTTTTGGGTCGGGGAACCAAATTGCGTCCTTACAATAAGAATATCATGTTATTTTATTTCATAACATGACTTGAATAATTTGGTGTTTGGTACTATATTTTTTATTTTTAATATTTTTCTTCTCATCTTATTCTCTCTCAAATTCTCTCCTAAAAAAGCTGCTACATTCTCTCTCTTGATTTTTTTATCCTTTTTTGCAACTATATTTTAGGTTAATGAATCATTGTGATTTTTAAACTCTATTTTGGGTTCATATGTTTTGGTGTTGTATTTTTTAGTTTCCCATCACAAGTAGACTCTCTCTCTCTCTCTCTCTCTCTCTCTCTCTCTCTCTCTCTCTCTCTCTCTCTCTCTCTCTCTCTCTCTCTCTCTCTCAATTTTCATTAGATTTCATTCTTAGTTATTTTGGACGTAAGAATTTGAATTTATATCAAAACACAATTTTGGCTATCCTAATTTTTGCACTTGCATGATATTGATGATGACGTGTTTTACCTAAAGCAACCATAACAGATCTAATTATCAAGTTAACTTTAAAATTGGTTAAGTGTAGTGTTTTGATAGGGTCTATATTAGAGTAGGTACACTTTGTTTGGATTAACATCTTCAGTGTAATCCTTAACCCTTGTTATTATTGTTAGGTTCTAAGACTTTAGGAACTAATGTATTAGAACTTCAATATGTAATGTTGGCAAACCATGCATGATCAAAATGTTTAGTCTAGATTTAGGTTGCTCAAAGTATGTTTATTGTAAAGTTGGAATCAAGTAATTGCAGAAAATTACTGTTCACTTTCTGCAAGGCTTGATCGATCAAAAATTAGACTCGATCGATCGAAACTCGTGCAGATTGTTTTTTTCTACAGATTTTTCAACTCAGCCCAAGCTCATATGACATGTAGGGTTTTATGTTTTGCTTCAAGTATAAAAAGGAAAACCCTAGCCACATTTTAGAGGTTGTTGATATGTTGTGTGTATGAATCTCTTGTGAGATCTAAAGGTGTTTGCCTTCATACATACTTAAGATTATCAAGATCTAGATTGATGTCAAGAGCTTGGTGATCTCTGCAGTTGCTGTTTCAAGAGCTTAAAGAAAAACACAAGTAGGAGTACTTGTGATTGTTGATTGTTGTGGATTTGAAGAAAGAAGTAGTCCATGGATTCGGAGGTGTCATATAGTCGTGGTAGTAAGTTTTCTACTTAATGTAGCAATAAGATGTTAGTGGTCTAAGTC
This sequence comes from Quercus tomentella, assembly GCA_028535165.1. NCBI lineage: Eukaryota > Viridiplantae > Streptophyta > Magnoliopsida > Fagales > Fagaceae > Quercus > Quercus tomentella. The sequence continues at coordinate 78,162,933 of JAPQVY010000155.1, forward strand.
GCTATTGTAAAAACTTCAATTCTTTCATAGTGGATCTGTTTTACCTTGAGGATAGCTAGGTTAAATCCTCTCCAGATTTTTTACCGGTTAGGTCTTCCTAGGTCATCAGATCTTTGTGTTCTTTATTTGCCGCTGCTTTATTGTTTATGTTTGTTTGTGTTTAACCTAATCTTGAATAACAATCTTGTTAATCAACTTAGTATAATATTAGGTTAAACAACTTGTTTTAAGGGGTCTAAAAACGTACAAGTGGTATCAAAGCAGGTTAGCTCTTATGTTAGATCTTTTGATCTAAGAGTTGATCCTTGATCCTTGTTATCATGGATAATTTGAAGTGTCTTATTGTTTTTGATTGTGGTGATTTGAATAAGGACACTGTTGTTTCTGTTAATCTTATTAATGATTGTGAAACTCTCCGTAAAGAATTATTGAAATCCATGAAAATTGCTAAGAAATTCAAGGAAGAGTTAAAATTGGCTAATCTTGAAAAAAAGGAATTGGTTGTTAGATTAGATGAATCTAATAAAAAGAATGAATTTTTGAGAAATCAAATTTCCTCTCAAGATGAGAAGATGAAAAGCTTGGAACAAGAATTAGTTGAATTTAAAGCTAAAATTGAAAATTTGACTAGTACTCTTAAGCCTAAAACTGAAAAAGTTTATATCCCTCCTTTCAAGAGGAATAATAAAGAAAATGTTTATTTTGCTAGGTTAGACAAAGGTAAAAGTTCTAATGTAGACGCTGAAGTTTCTAAACCTATGTCTAAACCTACTGTTAGAGAGCATAATAAATATGTTTTTATGCCTACTTGTCACCTTTGTGGTGTTGTTGGTCATATTAGACCAAATTGTTCTTTGTTGAGGCAAAAACCAAAATCTGAGACTAGATTTGTTGTTAGGAATACTGATGTTCCTAAATTTGTTCATGTTTGTCACTTTTGTGGTGTCTCTAGTCACATTCATCCTAATTGTCATAAATTGAAATTTAAAAATTATGTATTTCAATCTAGGATATGCGATGATATTTCTCCTGCCATAAGTCCATATAAATTGTTTCATATTCTTTTGAAAAATTTAAGCTTGTTGGCTTGTGAAAAGAATTTGCAAGATTTCAGTCTTTCTCAGAAGATTGATGTAATCCCTCAAATACACTCTGCTTCTCATGGATTTTCATCTACAAAGCCGAAGACTCGTGTTGTATGGGTGAAAAAAGATTCTCTAAGGTGAGTGTTGTTTACTTATCCTTAATTTAATTCTTTCAATTAATTGTGGACATGTTTTCTTTTAGTTTTTGGTTGTTTTATTTTCTTAGGTTGTTTTGTTTAAAAAAAAAATCCAAAAACATTGAAAATTTTCAAAAAGACAAAAATATTTTATTTTGTGTCTTGTTTTAATTGTTTTGAGGATTACATGAGTTATAATATCTCTCTCTTGATTTAGAACGTGCTTGACATTGTGGAGAAACTTGAATAGTATGTGTTATATAAGTGCTAAGCTATTTATGATTTTGTATGAGTATGTACTAGTTTGTACATGTACTCATGGGTTAATTAAGAAATTGATATTTCTTGTTTGTGTACCCTTTATAGCTTAGTTAAGTACTATCATGCATAGCTTTGTATTGTTCATTTAGCATAATGTGTGTTTTTTGTTTTTGGTCATAAAATTTTTTCTTAAAACCAAAAAATTTTTTATTTGTTTTGTATTACACATCATAAATATGTAATTGAGGTTGGCCATATTATTTTTACATAACATGCTTGTGTACCTTGTTTACCTTGGATGAGCTTATTTTACTGCACTTTGCTAGTTTTAGCTATGTAGTGCATGTTGTGTGGGAGTTGTTTATAGTTTTTGATCACATGATCTTGATTTTGAAGTCACATGCTTTTGATTGTAAGGACTAAAAAATCCTATGAGAAAGGCATAAATAACCATCTCACCACTATTTACTAGCCAATCATGAACACCTTAATGCATATCATAAAATTTTGTGCTTGAGAAAGTGTAGCACATGCACAAAAAGAACATAATGTGTAGCATTGGATTAATAATAAAATTAGTGTGTACATTATTGGGCTATAATAAAGATGGCACAAAGAAATAAAATTGGTGTGTACATTATGAGGCAAAAAAAATAAAAATAAAAATAAATTACATGATTGCAAGCTTGTTTTCTAGGAGATGTGAGATTTATATGATGTAACTCTTTAGGTGATAGTCACTTTCAAATTTATGTGATGAATAATGTAGAAATTGTGATAGATTATTATCTACTTATCACCTCACATATATCTCATGCTTTTACTAGTTGCACACACTACACAAGTTATTCTTTGCTAAACTTGGTACATGATATTGTGTGTGAATTTGGTTTGGCCATCCAAGATTATGTTTTCTATGGTGTTTGATGCAAAATATGTTTAAGGGTTGACAAAAATTGTGTTTTTGATAATTAAAAACCTTGTTTTGAAGTTCTGGGTTGAAAACTCATGTTTTTGAAAAATTTTGAAATCATTCTCATGCATTACATGTCATGAAAAATCTTTTGAAAATTGATTCTGCAAAAAAAATTTCTGGTTTTTTCAAAAAATTCAATTTTCCAGAATTTCGATCGATCGAATTTGATTTTCGATCAATCGAAAATTTCCAAATTTTTCTAGTTTAGCTTCTGCTTGACTTGATTGGTATTTGATCGATGCTCAATTGATCGAAACTGAAAAATTTTCAGTTTTTAAGTTTTTGACCAAATTTTTTTTCATGCATTATTTATGTTTAGGATTCACATGCATTGCATTATTTTCTGTATCCATCTTGCAATTTTGCAGTCATATTTCTCTTTTTTTTTTTTACACATAACATGCATACACTTTGCTAAATTGGGTACTCAACTTGATTTGAAAATTGATTGATTAATTTTTAGGTTCTATACATTTTAGTATATGCTATTTTTTATGTGTAAACTGAGGAAAATATTTTTTTTGAGATATGGTAGATGATAATTGTTTAAATATTTTCTCTACTTAATTTGAGTTCAAAAGACCATCTGTTTATGGGTCACATAGTGTCAAACTTGCATATATTGAAGGAGAGAATATTTTTCTTCATGTGTATCCTCAACTTATTTTTTTAAAGTTTGGTTTGTGTGTCTTTATTTTCCCCACCTCCTAAATTTTTCCCAAAACTTGTTTTGTTTTTCCTATTTTTATAGGGGGAGAAACTTGTTTTTAACTTTTGTTGTTCATAGGGGGAGTTATCTCTATTTTCTATAGAGTTGAATTGTTTTATGTTCCCTTAATTCTCTATTTTCTCTTGGCTTTGGGAATCCTGTTTGTTTTGTTTAGGGGGAGTTAAAATTGTTTTTGAAAAGGGGAAAATATATAAAGTTTTTTGATGTATCTAACTTAGGGGGAGAGTTAGTTTGCATATTTGTTATTTACTTTAGTTTGTTTATTTTGTTTTTACTTGTATTTTCTACACATGCATTTATGTGTTTGTTGAAGTGTTTCAGGAATATACAGGTTTATTCAATCGTGTTGCTATCTACACTGGCAACTGATAAATAGTAGTTAGGTTGAATCGTTTTTGGGCTGTTTTGTAACTTTGAGCATTTTTGTTTGGTATGTGTTTTGTCATGGATTGCCAAGGGGGGAGTTTGTTAGGTTCTAAGCCTTTAGGAACTAATGTATTAGAACTTCAATGTGTAATGTTGGCAAATCATGATCAAAACGTTTAGTCTAGATCTAGGTTGCTCAAAGTATGTTTATTGTAAAGTTGGAATCGAATAATTGCAGAAAATTACTGTTCACTTTCTGCAATGTTCACTTTCTGCAAGGCTCGATCGATCAAAAATTAGACTCGATCGATCGAAACTCATGCAGATTGTTTTTTTCTGCAGATTTTCCAACTCAGCCTAAGTTCATATGACGTGTAAGGTTTTATGTTTTTCTTCAAGTATAAAAAGGAAAACCCTAGCCATGTTTTAGAGGTTGTTGATATGTTGTGTGTATGAATCTCTTGTAAGATCCAGAGGTGTTTGCCTTCATACATACTTAGGGTTATCAAGATCTAAATTGATGCCAAGAGCTTGGTGATCTCTACAGTTGCTATTTCAAGAGCTTAAAGAAAAACACAAGTAGGAGTACTTGTGATTGCTGATTGCTGTGGATTTGAAGAAAGAAGCAGTCCGTAGACTCAGAGCTGTCACGTGGTCGTGGTAATAAGTTTTCTATTCGAGGTAGCAATAGGATGTTAGTAGTCTAAGTCGCTATTGTAAAAACTTCAATTCTTTCATAGTAGATCTATTTTACCTTGAGGATAGCTAGGTTAAATTCTCCCTAGGTTTTTTACCGGTTAAGTTTTCCTGGGTCATCAAATCTTTGTGTTCTTTATTTTCCGTTGCTTTATTGTTTATGTTTATCTGTGTTTAACCTAATCTTGAATAACAATCTTGTTAATCAACTTAGTATAATATTAGGTTAAACAACTTGTTTTAAGGGGTCTAAAAACGTACAATTATCGATAATTTTAATTGTCTTATTGCTCATGCTTGTAAAATATTAAATAAAGAAGACACTACTTTTTATATTGATTTTATTGATGTTTGTGAAACTCTTTATAAGGAATTATCTAAATCTTTAATAGTTTCTAAGAAACTCCAGGAAGAGTTAAAAATGAACTAATTGTGAGATTGGATTAATTAAATAAGAAGAATGAAATTTTTAGAAAACAATTTTCCTCTCAAGATGAAAAGATGTAAAGCTTGGAATGAGAGTTAACTGAGTCTAAATCAAAACTAGAAAATTTGTCTAGTACCTAGCTTCTTGTTATTCTACTCCCATTAAGCCAAAAAATGACAAAGTTTATATTCCTCAATTTAGGAGGAATCATAAAGAAAAGGCTAATTTTATTAGGTTAGACAAAGGTAAAAAATTTGATATTGATGCTAAAATTTCTAAACCTGTGTCTAAACACACTGCTAGTTTGCAGAAGAAATTTGATTTTGTGCCTACCTATCACCATTGTTGTGTTGTTGGTCACATTAGACCAAATTGTTCTTTGCTAAGGCAAGATCCAAAACCTGTGACTTGAGCTCCTTCTAGGAATATCGATGTTATTAAATTTGTTCTTGTTTGTTACTTTTGTGATGTTTCCAGTCACATTCGTTCTAACTATCATAAATTAAAATTTAAGAATTTTTTTTTTCCAATTTAGGACAAGAGATCATGTACCTCATCCCACAAGTCCAAAAAAATTATTTGGCATTGTTTTGAAAATTTTAAGATTGATGACTTGAGAAAGAAAATTTCAAGATTTCTGTCATTCCAAAAAGAATTTTATTCTTCATAAAATACACTTTTTTTTTCATGATTTTTCACCTACAAAACCAAAGACACATGTTGTGTGGATGAGAAAATATTTTCTAAAATGAATTTTTTGCTTTATCCTTGATTTAATTCTTTCAATTATTTGTGGACATATTAATGTTTTATTTTTGGTTTTTTTAAAATTCTTTTTGTTTGTTTTGATTATTAAAAAAAAATCCAAAAACAATAAAATTTTCAAAAAGATAAAAATATTTTTTTTTTGTCTTTTTTTTTTTTTTTTTTTTTTTTTTGGAGGTGTATTACAAGAATGCTAATATCTCTCATGACTTAGACAAAGTAATTAACGGGTTAACTTTACATTTATATATTTATTTAATCTACTTTTGGGTAATTATTTTCTAAGATAACTTATTTTATATCTACTTTTTATGTTTTAAACGCTGTGTATCATTTTTTCCTTTTCTATAATAGAGAAATGTAATGTCCATAATATTTTTATGATACTTTCACAACAAATTTTAAAAGGTAGATTGTTACTAGTTATTATTAGTGGAAAAAAAATAATTTCAGTGATATATTCAAATTAGAACTCAGTTCATCTTTTAATACAATGAGAATATGTACTAGGATCAATCCTACCTCTTTGAAACACAAACTTGTTCCTTTGACCCATTTGCATGTGCTTCTACATGACTACATATGGGAAGGGTAGGGTTGGATAAGGATTAAAGAATTTCTCAATTTGACAATGTCGGATTGGGCTGAAAAGAAACTCCCCAACCCTACCTCATATGTGCACAGTGCACCCCCTAATGCACATATTTAATAAAATAAATAAATAAATATAAGAAACTAAATGAAAGGAAAAAGCAATCGATTTAGAAATGATAAAGCATCGTGCCTGGGAATGGATGTTTTTAATTACAATTTAATTCGGTTTGTAGTACTAGTCCTCTATTCCGCATTAAAAATTAATTGTTTCACCATCATACATCCTTGGTGCGATGGTCACTCCACAAGTATAAGTACTTGTGGAGTATGGGGGGTAAGGGTCAGGGTTCAAGTCTCCAAGAGGGAGTTTCACACACACATACATTTAGATTAGGCTAAAGTAAAATTCTATCTTGTATAAAAAAATTTAAAAAAAATAAAAAATAAAAAATTAATTGTTTCACCTTGAATAAATCATTGTTAATGCCTGATTAAAAAGACAAAAAAAAAAAAAAAAAAAAAAAAAAAAAAAGTAATTTTTAATGTGGAATAGAGGACTGTTACTAAAAACCAAATTAAATTGTAATTTTTAGAAAAAAAAAAAAAAAAAAAAAAGAAAAGAAAAGAAAAACATGAAACATCCGATCGATTAGCACGATCATTAATTAGTCCTCAGTTTTACAAAGGTCAACATCCCTGTTATACGCGTGCTGGTTAGGTACTGCAATCTACCTAGCCCTAGACAAAGCAACTAACGGGTTGCCTTTTTATTTATATATTTATTAAATCTACTTTTTGGGTAATGATTAACTTTTTTTTTTTTTAAATAATGATTAACTTTTTTATATCTACTTTGCATTTAAGTTTTAAATGTAGCATATCTTTTTCTTTTTTTCTTTTTTTAATTTTTTTTTATACAAGATAGAATTTTACTCCAGTCTAATCTAAGTGTATATGTGTATGAAACTCCTTCTTGGAGACTTGAATTCTGGCTCTTACCCCCCACACCCCACAAGCACTTATCTTTTTTTTCTTTTTTCTTTTTTTTTTTTTTAATTTAGACAGGTTATGTTCACAATATTTTTATAATAAATTCTAAATGATAAGTTGTTGATGGCTTATTACCAATTGGCAAAAAAGTTATTTCAATAATATATTCAAATTTGAACCAATAATGTCAAAGGTTTTGTAGCTGAATTGGCACCTTTCATTGCACAAAATGCTTGGAGATCTAAGAGGAAAATGGTTCAAGCTGCGGGATTAACAACATATTTTAGGAATTGTTGTGCAAGTATTATAGAAATATTGTGAATATAAAACTTTTCTTTAAAATATATACATTAATTAGCGAGAAGCTAGGATTTTAGTTCAATGTGGGAGAAGATTAAAAGTTAATATTGTTAGGTTCTAAAGACTTAGGTTTTTATGTATTTAGAACTCTAATTTATATTCTTGGCAAACCATGATCAAAACAATGTGTTTAGAAGTGTTTTAGTCTTGCTCAAAGTTGTGCATTTATGTAAAGTTGGAATCGAGCTTAATGCAGAAAAGATTAATGCATTTCGGTCTGGCTCGATCGATCGAAGCTTAGGCTCGATCGATCAAAGCTTGGGCAGAATGTTTTTTCTGCAGAATTTTCCAACTCAGTCCTAGTTGTTTTAAAACATTTTTAGGGTTTCTTATTTGTCCTAAATATAAAAGGCAAACCCTAGCCACGTTTTAGTGTTGCTCATATTGCGGTTTGTGTAAATCTTTTGTGAGATCTAGAGTAGCTTTCCTTTACACAAACTTAGGGTTTTCAAGGAGAAGATTTATCTACACCTTGATGATCAACTCGGTTGCTGCCATTGAACCTTAAAGAAAACAGAAGCGAGTGTGCTTGTATCTGGTGGTGAATCCAAGAAAGAAGGAGTCCGTGGATTCGGAGCTTGCACGTGGTCGTATCAGTAAGTTCTACTGGTGGGTAGCAATAAGAAGTCGAGCGTGGGGGCTTGTAAGTCTTATTGTATGAAATTCGATTCTTTCAAGATAGTGGATTCAAGTTTACCTTGAGGATAGCTAGGTCAAATCCTCCCCAGGTTTTTACCGGTTTGGTTTCCTGGGTGATCATATCTTGTATTATTTATCTTTCCGCTGCTTTGCATGATATGATCTTTGTAATTGTAATAACCTAGATTTGTTAAATTGGACTAAGTAACAACTTGGCTAATTACCTAGGTTAAATCAATTGTGTTTTAAGGAGTCTAAAAACTAACAAGTGGTATCAGAGCGAGTAGCTCTTTTGTTGTTGATCTTTTGATCTCTGAGCTGATCCTTGACCCCTGTTGCCATGGAACACGGACACTCTCTAGTTATTCCTCCTCACTTTGATGGGAATAATTATGCTTATTGGAAAGTAAGGATAAAAGCGTTCCTGAAATCGATTGATGAGAGAGTCTGGAACTCCGTTGAATACAGATGGGAGAAGCCCACTACTCCTGTTAGTGAGTGGCAAACTTCCCAAAAAGAAGCAGCCTCGTTCAATAGCAAGGCTATGAATGCTATTTTTAACGCTGTTTCTATGGAGGAATTTAAGAGAATCTCTAATGTTGAGGTTGCTCATACTGCTTGGAATATCCTCCAGACTGTGCATGAAGGCACAAAGGCTGTCAAAATCAATAAATTGCAACAATTGACTTCTAAATTTGAAAGCATTAGGATGTCTGATGATGAATCTTTTGATGAATTCTATGCTAAATTGAATGATATTGTTAATTCTGCTTTTAACTTGGGTGAAATCTATGATCAACCTAAAATTGTTAGGAAGATTCTTAGATCTTTAACTGAAGACTTTAGACCCAAGGTGACTGCCATTACTGAAAGCAAGGATGTGGACTCCATCCCTGTTGATGAACTTGTGGGATCTCTTCAATCCTATGAGTTGGATCTACCCAAAACTACCAAATCCAAATCAATGGCTCTTAAGTCAGTTGATGATGTTGAAGGAGGTGGATTTAATGATGAGTTCTCTGCTACAGAGATTGCTTACCTTGTCAAGAACTTTGAAAACTTTCTCAGGAATAGTAACAAAAAGGCAAGAGGCACAAACACTGCTGAACCTAGAAACTTTAGGAAGTATGATCCAACTAAGGTTAACAATAATGATAAACCGAGAGAAAAAGTAGGTCAATCTTCTAATAATTCTATAGGTCTTCAGTGTTTTGGATGTCAAGGGTATGGTCACATGAAATCTGAATGTCCTACCTATTTGAAGTCTAAGGGTAAGGCTATGGCTGTAACCCTTAGTGATGGTGAAGTTTCTAATAATGAGTCTGATTGTGATGAGGATGGAAATTTCATTGCTTTCACCGCTACTGTTGTAGTCGATAAGAGCATATCTGTTGAAAAGAACCCTTCTGATGAGGAACTCTCTGAAGATGCAGATCTTCAAGAGGCCTATAATAAACTTTGCAAAGTTGCTGCAAAGGATGCTATGAATGTTGAACTTGGCCTGAAGAAAATTGAATATCTTGAGCTTGATAAGAAGAATTTGCTTGTTAAACTGTTTGATGCTAATGAACTTTTGAACAATGTGAAAACTGAGAATATGCTTTTGCTTGATAAAGTTAAATCTTTGGAACTTGATTTATCTGTTGCTAGATCTGCTAGTTCTAAACTTGATCAAATGTTGAGTGTTCAAAAGTCTTCTTCTGACAAAACTGGATTAGGTTATGTTGAAATTATCTCTGTGTCTGCTCCCCATTCCACAAAGTTTGTTCTTTCATCTTCTTCTGAACCTTCTGTGAGTGAGATAGTGAGTGAAACCGTCAAACCCCCTGTGAGTGAGGTTGTCAAACCCATAGAAGTTTCATCATCTAGGAAGATTAGGGTTGATCTGAAAGAGTCTCAGTCTAAGAAGTCTACCCTATCTAAGGACAAGACACATGATAAGCCTGCATGGGTTTGTCACTTTTGTGGAAAGTCTGGACACATACGTCCTAGCTGTTACAAGCTGCAAGTTGCAAAGAGAGCAAATAAACCAAAAGTACTTGTGCTTCAAGCACAAGATCCTATGGTACTTATTGGTGAATTAGTAAAGGCTTTAAACCTTTATTCCAATCATGGAGTTGGAAATCATTCTCATATGAATAAGAACTTCAATGCTCATGGTGCATCTAAAAGGTTTTAGATGCAAAGGACTCGAACTAACTGAGTCTTTCTGATATGGTCCTTGTGCTTCATTGCTCTACCCTTTGTGACCATTGTTCTTTGGTTTTGTTTTTTTTTTTTTTTTTTTTTTTTTTTTGTTTTTGTTTTTGTTTTCTAGGATTTGCATTGCATAACATTCATGCATTTCATTCTAGGTATTTTTTTTATAATAAAAAAAAAAATAAATAAATAAAAACCAACAACGGAAAAAGGGAAAAAAAAGGAAGCAAATTGTATTTTGTACTATTCTTCTTGGTTGTTGAGAACAAGGTTGGTCAATTTATTTTCACATAACATGTTGTTTGTACCTTGTTTAGCTTTGATGAGCTTACTTTTTGCACTTTACTAGTTGAAACTTTGTAGTGCATGTTGTGTGGGAAAGATGTTAATGGTTTTTGATTACTTTGTCTTGATCTTGAAGTCACATGTGTTTGACTGACGGACTTGAACTTTTAGAGAAAGGCATAAATAATCATCTCACCACTATTCACTAGCCAATTATGAATACCTTAGTGCATATTATAAGATTTTGTGCCCGAGAAAGTGTAGCACGTGCACAAAAAGAACATAAGGTGAAGCCTCGGTTTAAATTGCTTAATAATCAAAATTGGTGTGTACTATTAGGCTTGATGCCAAACTCACATGACTTAAAATTGGTGTGTATATTATGAGGCATAAATTCAAGAAAATTACATGATTGTAAGCTTATGATCTAGGAGATGTGGGAGTTATATGATGTAACTCTTTAGGTGATAGTCTCTTTTAAATTCTTTGTGATGAATTTTGTAGACTTTGTGATTGATTGCTATTCACATATCACCTTACATGTATCTCAAGCTTTTGCTAGTTGCACACACTACACGAGTTACTCTTTGCTAAACTTTGTACATGTTATTGTGTGTATTTATGGTCTGACCAACCAAGTTTTTGCAAATACCTTGAATTCTATACAAAATCAATTTGATGCTTGAAAATTTTATGGAGATTGCAAGAAATTTTGATTTTGGGAAATTTGGGCTTAATTTTTTTTTTTTGAAAATCACATCATCACATACTCATGCATTTTGTTCTTAAATTTCAATGTTTTGAGTTGATTCTGAATTTTTTTCAAAAAACTGTGTTTTTCCTCAAATTTAGTGAGCCTCTGCCCATTTCGATTGATCCATTCTATTTTTCGATCAATCGAAAATTTTTAAATATGTTTGAGAGAGCCTCTGACTGTTTCGATCGATCGAAACTGATTTTCGATCGATCAAACTTTTTTCAAATTGTTTTGTTAAAGCCTCTATCTGTTTCGATCAATCGAGGCTGATTTTCGATTGATCGAAACTCGTGAGTCATGTTTTTTAAAAGTCAGATTGGACTTTTTCAAAGGCACTTTTTCAAAACTTTTCAAACTTTCCTCTCTCTCTCCGACTTGGCTAGGCTCCACTAAGGATTTTTTGTCGTTTTCGACCGAATTTTTTGCAAGGCTTTTGTCTCCCAAGGCCAGTAAGACCCTTATGCCCTTCCTTTTGCATTTTATTTCATATTTTCATGCATAAACTCATGCATTTTAAGGGAATTTTAGAACTTTTCACTATTGGGATTTTTGTTGAATCAATCCTCTTTTTCTGAAATTGATCATTGGGTTTTGCTCCCATATTGGTATATTCATGATATATGTTGGTTAATTTGATCAATTTGGGGTTTTGTGAAAAATTGAAAATTCTAGGGCTTATAATTGATCCGAATTGGGGATTTTGTTCAAATTTGGTTAAATTGATGAAATTGGCTTGATCAATTGATGTAATTGGTCATTATTTTCTAAAATCTATCTTGTAAGATGATCAATTAGTCAATTTCTTTCAAATTGATCAATTGGTTTTTCAAAATTTTGGGGTTTTTGTGTTAAAAACTCTATGCTCAAGCAAATTTTGTGGAATTGAACTTTTTTGAACTTAATTGCACTGCATTAGGACATGCATCATGTCATTTAATTGTTCATACATCATATAGAATTTTATTCTATTTTTTTTGTGCTAACATGCAGTTTGCCCTTGGTTTTTTGTTTTTTTTGTTTTTTTTTTTTTTTCTGCTTTGTGTCTTGGTCCTTATCTTAGCACCATGCCTAGGAAAACTAGAGCCCATACGACCCCCTCCACTTCCTCTGAGTCTCCCTCTAGGAGTGAGTTGTTTAAGAATGACAAAAGCAGAGAGGCCTTTGAGATTTTGAACTGTAAGCGTAAGATTTGGGCTGAGCGTGTTGTGATTTTAGATGAGCTTGATCCGGCCACTAGGGCTAACTTTGAGTCTAGAGGTTGGTTGCCTTTCTCAGAGATAGATCATCCACCCCCGACCGCCCTGATTAGAGAGTTCTTCTCGAACCTCTCTTGCCACGTCTATGATGCCAACACCCTTGTTCGGAGTTGGATACGAGGTGTTGCGTTCACCATTACCCCTCGGATAGTGGCTGAGGCTCTAGGGGTTCCGGTTGTTCGGGAGCCTGTCTATCCCTATGATGAGTCTCCTTCCTTAGATGTTGTCATGTCTTACATCACTGGGTCATCTATCCAGTGGGGTTCTGATCCTCAGATCACGTCTGCTGAACTTACCGAGACTGCCTATCTTTTCTTTAGGATAGCGTGTCATTCGTTGTGGCCTATTTCTCATCTCCACACCATCCCTCTAGAGCGATGTATGTTTTTGTATGCGTTCGTTTCTGGTGCTTTGTATGCGTTCGTTTCTAGTGCGTCTCTCAGTTTCCCTCATCTGTTCCTTCGTTCTTTGAACGAGGTTTATAGGAGTTCTGCCGTAGGGCATGCGTTTATTCATCCTATTTTCATTCATAGGATTTTGTTGTTTTTGGGGCTAGATGGTTTCCCTTCTAGTGAGCCTGTTCATGTCATTGCTCCCGTAGGTGCCACCTTTCTTAGACAGAGGGTTGCTAATTTGAGAGTTGCTTTTTCGCGTCCTGGAGGTGCGTCATCTAGTGCTGTTCCCCCTCCTCCCTCTTCTACAGGTGCAGATGCTGCTGAGACGTCTGGTGCTGCTATTGCTGATGCTAATGTTCCTCCACCGACTACTTCGGATGATTCAGACATTCGACGTACGTTGGATCATGTCTTGACCGTTTAGGCGGCTCATGGAGAGATTTTGGTGGATGTGCTCGATGAGATCCGTGCCTTGCGTGCAAAGTTGGCACAGTTTAGACGTTCTTCTACACCGCCTCTCTTTTGATGATGGATTTTGTTTGTCCTTTGGCATTCCATCACAAAAAGGGGGAGTACATTGTAGAGTTTTTGTTTTCAGGGGGAGTGTATTTTTGTTGGTTGGAGCTTGTGGAGTTTATATTGTATCTAGGTGCTTCACATTGTATTTTATCTTTTTTGGCCCATGCCATATTTTTGTTGAAATCTTCATGTTAGGGGGAGTATTATTTTTTGTTACCTTATATGTTTCTTGTTTCAAACTGTTTATTGATTTATATTTATGAGTTATTCATTGATATATGTCTCTATTGTGTGTTGTTTGAAATAAAGAATTTAATTTGTTTACTTATATTTTTTTCCATACATGCGGTTATGCATTTTGTTTAGTGTTTCAGAAAATATACAGGTTAATTCAATTGAGCTGCTGTCTATACTTGCAACTAATGGATAGTAGTTAGGATTGAATTTGTTTTATGAGCATTATTTGTGTAAAGGGCTTTTTATTTTGTAAACTTTGAGCTTCTAGTTGTGTTTTGTCAAGGATTGCCAAATGGGGAATTTGTTAGGTTCTAAAGACTTAGGTTTTTATGTATTTAGAACTCTAATTTGTATTGTTGGCAAACCATAATCAAAACAATGTGTTTAGAAGTGTTTTAGTCTTGCTCAAAGTTGTGCATTTATGTAAAGTTGGAATCGAGCTTAATGCAGAAAAGATTAATGCATTTCGGTCTGGCTCGATCAATCGAAACTTAGGCTCAATCGATCAAAGGTCGGACAGAATGTTTTTTCTGCAGAATTTTCCAACTCAGCCCTAGTTGTTTTAAAACGTTTTTAGGGTTTCTTATTTGTCCTAAGTATAAAAGGCAAACCCTAGCCACGTTTTAGTGTTGCTCATATTGCGGTTTGTGTAAATCTCTTGTGAGATCTAAAGGAGCTTTCCTTTACACAAACTTAGGGTTTTCAAGAAGAAGATTTATCTACACCTTGATGATCAACTTGGTTGCTGCCATTGAACCTTAAAGAAAACACAAGCGGGTGTGCATGTATCTAGTGGTGAATCCAAGAAAGAAGGAGTCCGTGGATTCGGAGCTTACACGTGGTCGTGTCAATAAGTTCTACTAGTGGGTAGCAATAAGAAGTCGAGCATGGGAGCTTGTAAGTCTTATTGTATGAACTTCGATTCTTTCAAGATAGTGGATTCAAGTTTACCTTAAGGATAGCTAGGTCAAATCCTCCCCAGGTTTTTACCGGTTTGGTTTCCTGGGTGATCATATCTTGTGTTATTTATCTTTCCGCTGCTTTGCATGATATGATCTTTGTAATTGTGATAACCTAGATTTGTTAAATTGGACTAAGTAACAACTTGGCTAATTACCTAGGTTAAATCAATTGTGTTTTAAGGGGTCTAAAAACTAACAAATATTATAAACAGTGGTAGAGCCTCTATACTTGCAACTAATGGATAGTAGTTAGGATTGAATTTGTTTTATGAGCATTATTTGTATAAAGGGCTTTTTATTTTGTAAACTTTGAGCTTCTAGTTGTGTTTTGTCAAGGATTGCCAAATGGGGAATTTGTTAGGTTCTAAAGACTTAGCTTTTTATGTATTTAGAACTCTAATTTGTATTGTTGGCAAACCATAATCAAAACAATGTGTTTAGAAGTGTTTTAGTCTTGCTCAAAGTTGTGCATTTATGTAAAGTTGGAATCGAGCTTAATGCAGAAAAGATTAATGCATTTCGGTCTGGCTCGATCAATCGAAGCTTAGGCTCAATCGATCAAAGCTCGGACAGAATGTTTTTTCTGCAGAATTTTCCAACTCAGCCCTAGTTGTTTTAAAACGTTTTTAGGGTTTCTTATTTGTCCTAAGTATAAAAGGCAAACCCTAGCCACGTTTTAGTGTTGCTCATATTGCGGTTTGTGTAAATCTCTTGTGAGATCTAAAGGAGCTTTCCTTTACACAAACTTAGGGTTTTCAAGAAGAAGATTTATCTACACCTTGATGATCAACTTGGTTGCTGCCATTGAACCTTAAAGAAAACACAAGCGGGTGTGCATGTATCTAGTGGTGAATCCAAGAAAGAAGGAGTCCGTGGATTCGGAGCTTGCACGTGGTCGTGTCAATAAGTTCTACTAGTGGGTAGCAATAAGAAGTCGAGCATGGGAGCTTGTAAGTCTTATTGTATGAACTTCGATTCTTTCAAGATAGTGGATTCAAGTTTACCTTGAGGATAGCTAGGTCAAATCCTCCCCAGGTTTTTACCGGTTTGGTTTCCTGGGTGATCATATCTTGTGTTATTTATCTTTCCGCTGCTTTGCATGATATGATCTTTGTAATTGTGATAACCTAGATTTGTTAAATTGGACTAAGTAACAACTTGGCTAATTACCTAGGTTAAATCAATTGTGTTTTAAGGGGTCTAAAAACTAACAAATATTATAAACAGTGGTAGAGCCAAGACTTCAATTCAGCAGAAGCAAGATTATCAGACAATATTAAAAAAAATAAACCGAAAAAATATTAATCTATATTAACTACAAAATAAATAAACAATCATAAACAAATATAAGTGTCATACAAAAACTAATATAAATGTAAACTATAGTGAAACATCGAAGTTAATACTTGAAAATAAATTGCGAAAAAAAAAATCAATTTGAAAATATTAAAAGTATAGCAATTTATTTGCATAATTGTATATATGTCTCACTGTCTTGATTGCTTATAAAAATATAGATAAAATTCAAATTTTTATCTATTTTTAAAAGTATTTAAAATTTAGATTCATAACATAAACCCATAGTTTAAAACTGAAATGTCAAAAAATTGAGGAAAAGGAAAAAAAAAATGTGTAAAATATAGGACTAACAATTAAAATATTATTTAAAAAAAAAAACACTAAACTGCATGATTATTATTATTATCATAATTTTATCTATTCTGCGTGACTCTTTTGTGTTTATTTTTTTGCATCAAGGAGGACAAAGCATATAAGAGATTCCTAACAATAGTACATATGAAACACTGTATGAGTCAGGGGGCAATTGACCCCCCCGCCCCCCGCCCCCCATTATAAGCAAAATCGATCAAAACATATTAGTCGACATCAATAGAAAAAAAAATTAAAAAAAAAATCAATTCATAATTAATAAACATTCAAATCAAGAGATTAATCTTTGTAAATAAAGTTTAAACATGTAAGATTAGTGTAGGGATGAATTAGGAAAATAAGGTAGATGTTTTTTTTTTTTTTTTTCATAATCATTTTAAATTTAAAATATAGACCCACTACTTTAAGTTGAAGTGTCGTGAGAATTTTTAAACTGGATTGGTAGATTTTTTTTTATTTTTTTTTTATTTTTTTTTTTTTTATTTTTAACTTTAAGAAGTGCTGTGATATGAAAAAAATTCAATTTCAGTTATTGTGAAAGACCAACTGTCGTGAGGAAATTTTTATATTATTCCTTTGTCTTATTTATCAATTTCAATCTATTCTCTCAAGAATTAATAAATACTTTGACTTTGGATTAAATTGTTAATAGATATTTAAAGAAATAAAAGAAGGAGATAAGCAATGATTTTTTTTTTTGGCTGAAATGTAAGCAGAAGGTGTTCTTACTCTTTATAAAAGGGGATCAATGTGATCATTTCCATCTTCAAGAGGAAAAAGATATTTAAAAAAAAAAAAATTAAAAGTATAATGGATTCTAAAACACCGTCCGGAGGCTCAACCTCAACCCAGCCAGCTGATAAGCCCGCGGGTAATACACCAATTGGAGGTAACAACTCAGCTGGACAAACCGAAAATCAGGAAGTAAATGGTGCTCAGACGGACAATGGAGATTATGGCACTAATCAGAAAGGCCCAAAAAAATAAAGGTGGTGACTCACATGCAGTCGTCGCTCCTCGATCGTCTCACATGACATGATGACTTAACATCGGTTCGTACGTATCTTTCCTACACACGTTGTTGCAGCTGTTGTCGTCGTCGTCGTCGTTATTCCTTTGCCTTATTTTGCTTTTCCTTGTTTTTTGGGTCAATAACCCTACTCCTATGATTATGAATGCGGGGATGAATGAGTAGGTGAAATGCTGGTTGTGTACTTTTATTACTTATTATGTCATTTTAAAAACCATTACAGTCAAAGAATAAAAAGAAGAAGTAATTATTGGTTTTTTGGTTTAACCAGGCCTAATCAGTAGTCGAATCGGTGTTATCATAAGTAATTAATTAATAATTTTAAAATTATACAAATATATAATAAGTTTATGACTAATAATATATCTTGTTATAATCTATAATAAATTTTTTATAAAAAAATTTTAAGTGAGTTTTCATCTTTTATATTAAAAAAATGTAACTAAACATATTAACATTACAATATCATCCTTAAAACAAAACAATTAGTGGCAAAGACGGCCATCACTTAAAAAATGTTGGACTCAACTATCCATCTTGAAAGCTTGTATAGAAGTTTTTATTTTCTTTTATGACTTAAATAGTTAAATTGTAATGGTTGATTATAAAAAATAAAATAAAATAAAATAACCAAAAAATTGTAGTTGTTGATCTCACAAATTATGTTATGAAATTATTAATATAAGAAAATAGTAGTTGGTTTTTATGAATTCACTTTAAATAAAAATTTAGTAAATTTTAAGTTATTTCATTTAATTAACAAAAATAATCCTCTTAAAAATAAAAGCAAAGAAACAAAATAATAATAATAATAATAATAATAATAATAATAATAATAATAATATGTCGTGCTTGTGACTTACTTGTATAGTTGTGCTACTTTACTAAAGGTCCATAGGGACAAAACAATCCACTATACAAACTAATATCATTTCCTTAAATAATAATAAAAAAATCAAAAAAAAAAAAAGAAAAAGAAAAAGAAATGTCCACAACCCTAAACCAAATGCTCCATATAAATAGCAAAGTATATCCATCAGCAAAAGTGCAACTCAGCCGCCCACTACTCTCAGACTAGATCTAATGGTCCGTTTGGATTGAGGTGAAGGAAGGGGGAGTAAAGTAAAGTAGAATTTGCCAAAAATTAACTTATTTTCAGCCAACTCTACTCTACTCTCCCTCCCTCCTCCCTCAATCCAAACAGATCCTAAATTTCTCTCCCTCTCTCTCTCATATTGCAAATTTAATAATTTTCTCTCATAGTCACAGATTTCATAGCCGCCCACTTGCTCTCATTAATTCAAATTTCTAGATTTCAAACCTCCATTACTACAGATTTCAAATCTAAATCTCTAGGCATAGTGGGCACACTATTAAATCTGTGGTGTGCCACCAAAAGGGAGTTGAAAGATGAAAACTATGATAAATATTTGTAAGTCAAAATCTGTAGATCTATTGTGGGTCTTTCTATTTCTTTTTCAAGAGATTAAAAACAAAAACTAAGATCAAAAGTGCCTTTGATTGCTTTAACAACTGTGACGTTGGGATAATTTTGGCATCTTAACAGAACCATTCAAAAACCAGTTGAGCCATCTTGGTTTTTGGTTTTCACGGTTAAACTGGTCGGTTTTGGTTAAACTTGTTTTTTTTTTTCTATATTCCAATTTTTAGCCATAACCAAAACGGATTAGTGCCCAGTTCTCGATTGAACCAGCCAATCCAGTTTTTAAAACCATGCCTATTATCTTATTAATGAAACTATATTTCAACCAAGTATCTAAATTGTAATCTTGTTATCCTTGGCATTATGAGATATACTAATTCGATGAAGATTTGGAACCCAAGGGATGAGCTAGCCTTGGTTCCTGAATCCTAATCCTTGCCATGAAGCCCTCATTGCTGCACACTAACGACATATTTTCTAACCTTTTTTATTATTATTATTAATATTGCTGGACGATGATTGCTCGATTTTACCTATTGAACTAATTAAAACTCAAATATATTTTCTAACATTAAGTCATATATTCCTCAACCATGTGGAAGCTCTTAGTGTGTCATATAATATCATCAAAATAAAGCACATATATAAACTTTTTCCATTTAAATTAGTTGCAACAGCCTAGTGCAATTCCAAATTCTAAATACCAATCCTCCTTTTGCTTAATTAACATTCGAGATTCAAAGAACGAATTATATATTTAGCTAAGATGAACATTGTAGTCCAATAGACATGGATTGTAGGTGTTAAACAGTCCTTGCAATGAAGAGGTTTTTTGGGCCCAGTCTTTTAATTTATTACAGAATCTTAAAATATCAGTTAAAAATCATTCATAAAACCAAACGGATGTTATTATATATTCGATAGATAAACAAAGGGTTATTAGCTTGAAAGGATTAAACTGTATTGTGTCACTTGCAGACAACCAACCAAAAGGTAAGCTCCAAAATAGCAGTTCCTCTTCTACTGGAAAATTTTGTAAATGACAAACCAAGGGTTTTTACTTTGAAAGGACTAAACTGCACTGTATCACTCGTAGATAGCCAACCGCCAGATAACCTCAAAAAGACTATTCCCTCTTTGTAGTTTCAGCCTAAGCATATTATCTAAATACTATAAATAAATAAACAAATAAAGGCAGATAGTCAATAAGGAAGTCAATATTATATTGGGTACTGACACCCTTCTAAATTTACTGGATAAAACACTAAGTTGTACCAGCTTGTACTAGTGTTAGGACATATGTGTTTCACTTGTTAGGAACATATGTCACTATTTTATGTAATTGACTTATCCTTTGACAAAACACGCTTTACTTGTATTTGGGTAGATTTAGGATGTATTTAAATACTTCAAGAAACCATGTTTCAAGATTAAGTGTTGAAACCTTCAAGTCTATCCAAGAAAACAAGCTGATAGTGCAAATTCATTAAAGCACGACAGCTGCATCTATCGAGCTTAAGAAAGCTGTTCAAGCCCCGTGTGCTCGACACCTTCTCGACAGTTGCTCGACACCTTCTATCTGTCGAAGGTTTAAGAATTTCAGAATTTTGATCTAATTTTCTTGGGATCCGTGAATATGTCTTTGGGCTTTCTTTTCTCCTAATCCTAGATATATAAAATGATTGTTTTAAGGGCTGTCAAACAATTCACAAGTTGCACAAGCATTGAAAAACTCTGTTCAAGCAAATTGTGACCGGAGACGAAGTTCTTGCCCTAGTTCATCTCTTTCTCTTGAAGAAGTTGCTGTGTATATGCACTGTAAGGTTTTGTAACCAAGCATCTTCTTGATCTTCATTATGTGGATGAACTGAAAAACTTTGCAGCCAACAACCTTCTTAGTTGGTGATTGAAGTCGCGTACTGGGATCCGCGCAATTGGTTAGTCACGTACTTGGGAGTCGTGCATCAGAAAGGGGAACTGTCACTACAGAACAAGTCCAATTAGGTATTGGGGTAAGGGTTCAACTGTAGGTTGGTAAGGTACTTGGGATTCCTTTACTTGTAACCGCTTGTTGTGATAATAGTGGAGTTTCGGGAGTGGTGACTTGAAAATCACTCGGTGGGGTTTTTGCCATTAAGTTTTCCCCATTCGTAAACAAATCACCGTATTATTTATTTTCCGCTCCTTAATTAGTCTATTGGTGATTTGTTTGTGTTACCACGCGTTTGCATGATAAATTGATTAATTAATAACTTGGCTAATTAATTAATTAATTTATATCACAAGGGATCATTCAGTTTGTGGCCTATCAAGTGGTATCAGAGCAGGCACACTCTGATTAGGGTTTAATCTTTGCTGTGTTGATCCATTGACCTCTGTTTGTCATGGATAGAGGACAGTCATTAATCATACTTCCTTTATTTAATGGCACTAACTATGCATACTGGAAAGTACGCATGAAAACTTTCTTGTAGTCTTTAGATAAGAAAGTGTGACAAGCTGTGAAGATAGGCTGGACTAAGCCTACAGAAGCGCCAACCGACTGGGATAATGCCAAGATTAAGGCGGCAAACTTCAACAGCAGAGCATTGAATGCGTTGTTCAGTGCAGTCACCAATGAGGAGTTCAAGAAGATATCCTCAACTAAAACTGCCAAGGAGGCTTGGACCATCCTCCAGACAACCTATGAGGATACAAAGGCTGTCAAAGATTCAAAGTTTCAGAAGCTCACTACAAGCTTTGAAGAGATAAAAATTGAGGAGGATGAGTCATTCGATGAGTTCTATGCCAAGCTAAAAGACATAGTGAACTCAGCCTTCAATCTTGGGGAAACCATTCCTGAACCCAAGATTGTAAGAAAGGTGCTCAGATCTCTACTCGAGAGATTCCATGCCAAGATCACGGCAATAGAGGAATCAAAGGATATTGATAAGATTCCTTTGACTGAGCTGGTTGGAAACCTGCAGACCTACGAGCTAGGATTGACTAGGATTGGTAAGATGGGTAAAGGCAAGAGCATGGCACTGAAGGCCAAGAGCAATGAGACAGATGAGTCTTCTGATGATAAAGATTCCAAAATGAAGTCCTACATCACCAGGCAGTTCAAGAAGTTTATGAAGAACGCAAATGGAAAGGGTTTCGACAAGGACCGCAAGCAATCCAGTTCTTCTCAATTTAAAGGCCAAGACAAAGAGAAGAAGGATGCTAAAGAAGGTGGTCAGTACACTGTTCCTGCAGGACCTAAGTGCTTTGGGTGTCAAGGTTTCGGTCACATGAAACATGAGTGTCCTACATATTTCAAGAGCATTGGGAAGAGCAAGGCACTTGCTGTTACCTTAAGTGACACTGAGCCTGAGGATGATTCCGACAATGAGGATGACAGAATCTTAAATGCCTTCACGGCCACTGTTAATCCTACTGATGGGATTGTTGAAGATGTGGTTGAAGGAGAGGAATTGGTGGAATCTAAGTTTGAGAAGATGGATGATCAAGATGACATTCATACAGCCTATGAAAAACTGTACAAGCTTTCTGAGAAGCATGAGAAACTGTATAGGCTAACCACCAAGAAGCTCAGTGATGTGGAACTTGACCGTGAGAAGCTTTCCACAAAGTTTGATGAGGTTAATCAGACTATTGGAGTATTGAGGTTTGAGAACAATTTCTTGGCTGAGAAGACCAAAAAGCTTGAAGCAGAGTTGTTTCAAGTTAGTGCTCAATTAGAGAGGACTTCAAGTGCGAAGCTTGATGAGATGCTCAGCCTTCAGAAATCTGCTTCTAACCGAACAGGTTTAGGGTATGGTCTCTCTACCTCTAATATTGCTTCTTCTAGTACTACTGTTTTTTTTCCTCTTGCTAATAATGTTAAAATTGAGAACAATGAGATTAAAACTGAATTAGCTAGTGAGAACATAGACAAGGGTAAATCTATCTTAGGAGCACCCCTAAACTTGAGAAGAAAGATGTTAAAAACCCTAGGGCTAAGAAGGCTAACTCTCAAAAGTCTAAACAAAAGAAGCAGCATCTCTGTCATCATTGTGAAGCTCCCGGTTATACTCGACCAAATTGCTACAAGTGGCTTGTCACTCAACAGAGCAACGGCATGATAGCATCTGGGAACCAGAATCAGCTTCAATCCTCTCTTGCTCCCCTTGGAGATCTTCTCAAAGCCCTCATGTTTCTTTCAAACTTGAACGGTTTTAATTCTTCCCTCTCATCGCCGATTCAAGGGTATAATCAAAGGAAAGGTTCTTCCAGGGTGTAGAAGGAAAAGGGCTCCAAGTGATTCTATCACTTTTCTCTTTTACTCTCTCTCTTCTTGTTTTTGTGTGTGCATTACTTATGTGTTTTGCTTTCAAGTTTTGAGTCAGTCTAGTTTTTATGCTTTGGTTGTTTAACATGTTTTTGTTTGGTTATTTTTCAGTTTTGCTTTGTTTTGTTTTTCATATAAAAATAAAAAAAAAAAATTTGAAAAATCTGAAAAATACAAAAACAGTGTGTGTTTTGTGTACATTGGTACTTGTGTACCTTGGATGGCCATTGAAACAAAGTTTTCTAAATTTTGTATCTTTTGTAGCTTAGATGAGCATCTCTTTGCACAACTAAGTAAGTGAGCTTTGTGGCTATTGTTAGTGATGAGTAAGATTAAGTTATCTCTTGTACTTAACACTCATATCACTCTTTTTGATGGGAAGGACTAAAAAATCCTAAGAGAAAGGCATTAATAACCATCTCACCACTGTTACCCGCCAATCATAATATGACACCTGTATGCTTCGGCATAGCAAAAGTGCAGTGTCAATGACATTTGTGTGTTTTGGCTTATCCTTTGACAAAACGCATTTTACTTGTATTTGAGTAGATTTAGGATGTGTTTAAATACTTCAAGAAATCATGATTCAAGATCAAGTGTTGAAGCCTTCAAGTCTGTCCAAGAAAACAAGCTGATAGTGCAAATTCATTAAAGCTCGACAGCTGCATCTATCGAGCTTAAGAAAGCTATTCAAGCCCCGTGTGCTCGACACCTTTTCGACAGCTGCTCGACACCTTCTATCTGTCGAGATTTAAGAATTTCAGATTCTGATCTGATTTTCTTGAGATCCGTGAATATGTCTTTGGGCTTTCTTTTCTCCTAACCCTAGACATATAAAAGGATTGTTTTAAGGGCCGTCAAACAGTTCACAAGTTGCACAAGTATTGAGAAAACTCTGTTCAAGTAAATTGTGACCGGAGACGAAGTTCTTGCCCTAGTTCATCTCTTTCTCTTGAAGAAGTTGCTGTGTATGTGTGCCATAGGATTTTGTAACCAAGCATCTTCTTGATCTTCATCGTGTGGATGAATTGAAGAACTTTGCAGCCAACAACCTTCTTAGTTGGTGATTAAAGTCGCATACTGGGATCTGGGCAATTGGTTAGTCACGTACTTGGGAGACGTGCATCAGAAAGGGAAACTGTCACTACAGCACAAGTCCAATTGGGTATTGGGGTAAGGGTTCAACTGTAAGTTGGTAAGATACTTAGGATTCCTTTACTTGTAACTGCTTGTTGTGATAATAGTGGAGTTTTGGGAGTGGTGACCTAAAAATCACCTAGTGGGGTTTTTGCCGTTAGGTTTTCCCCATTCGTAAACAAATTACCATGTTATTTATTTTCCGCTGCTTAATTAGTCTATTGGTGATTTGTTTGTGCTACCACGCGTTTGCATGATAAATTGATTAATTAATAACTTGGCTAATTAATTAATTAATTTCTATTACAAGGGTCATTCAATTTGTGGCCTATCAACTAGCTATACTGAAGAATTTTCTGGTGTTTCAGTTGATTCTATAAAAAAATTTAAAACATGTTATTTAAGCTAATACATAAGGATAATGTTCTTAGGCTAATATTTTGGCTTTTAAAATATGTTAATTTTAAGTTTTATATTGATAATAATACGTACATAAATAAATACATGTACACACACTAATTGCCAAAATAGTTGTAACCTTGAAACAGTAAACCAATATGAACTGGTGTTAATATATCTCATTTTCTTGGCATTCCAAAATAGATTCCAGTACGAAATTAACTCTCTTGATAGGCAACCCAATAATTGCTTTATTTAATACCATTAGCTTAACTTCAAGGAGTTGGCTTATTGATTTTTAAAATCTCATAATATCTATAAAATCCTGTGTTTAAAACCTCTTCTTATTATCTTAAGGGATGCCCTCAAAGAATTTCTTCATATTATAATCTAATTGTTGCTTATCAGTCCCTTTTTGCTTGTGGCTCTTGAATTTTTATGGGTGTGCGTGTGTGTGTTTTTTTTTTTTTTTTTTAAATTATAATATAATAGACAATTAGTTTATTCCCAAAAAAAAAAAATTAGAATATTTTAAATAATAATTACTAGTTTGGTAGCATTATTTTGTATATTTCAATAGGCATAATAGACTATAAAATTATTATATTTTATATAATTTAAGTTTCTTAATTGGCTATTTTAGAAAATTTTCTTAGAACAGCCATATGGCAACCGATACACCGCATAGCATAATTTTCACGGGGACTAGATTCCACTTGTAAACCTTCAATTTATTGAATACAATGTTTGCCTTCCCTTTGTATTCTCTTTTCTCTTGGCTCTTTCTTTTCCTCGTTGTTCTTTCTACCCTCGTGTAATACAGCTTTCTTAATAGATCGATTAAAGACTAATTACACTTGCAAAAAAAATATGGTAGTAAAGATTTTTTTTTTGATAAGGTAGTAGAGATATTTTATGCCTACAAATAGTCTTTTCAATATTTATATGCCACGACTGGGAATTTCATAATCCAATTAGGGGGGAAAAAAAAAAGAAAAAGAAAAGCCAATTGGGAACTGCAAAAATTGGGGAAATTACACTTTACCACCCTAAACTATGCACTAGATTACACTTTGTACCCTAAACTATCTGATTGCACACTTTGCATCCTAAATTATCACATTTTGCACCCCGGTGTTATTTTTGTTGTTATATTTAACAGAATTTTGCTACATGTGACAAATACATGCTTCTTGCTTAGGTGAAATAAAGTTAAAATACTGAATCACCCTTTCTCAAAATAAATTAAAACAAAACCCAAAATTTTCCACACCTTGCACTGCATTCAAGATTCAACAAAAAAATGGATCAGCGAAGAAGAACGATGTGAGCTGTGCTACCACCATAGTGAGACAACAAGTCATGTGTTGTGGGAATGCCCAATGGCACGAAATGTATGGGCTCTGTTTAAAGGGACAATCCAAAAGTGCAGCAATGAAGCAGGTGACTTCTTCCTTCTATTCAAAATGTTGCAGCAGAAGCTTTGCTCTTCTGAGCTGGAAAAGTGGGCAATCACGGCTTGGATGATATGGAATGCCAGGAATAGGTTCTATTTTGAGCAGACACAACTACACCCGAGGTGTATCTTTGACAGCGCAATGGGCTTATTGGAGGAGTATCAACGCCTAAGTGCAGCGCAAAGTGTGAGGGAATGAGTTTTTCCTAATACTGTGCACGTGTATTGGTCATTCTTACTTTACTGGGACATCACAGTTTGCATACTTCTTGTTGCCCCCCAAAACTAGAGTTTATCTAGTCATACTCGTGTACTTTTTTATCTTTATCTCTAATGAATTTTCTATCGTATTTGCTCCAAAAAAAGATTCAACAAAATACATTATAACTAACAAACAATTAAAAAAATAGTACAATAAGCAGAACTTATCTCAAATGAGCCAAGATACAAATCTTGATCTACAATTCAAGATTCACCGAATTATGCATTGACTTAATTCCCACATAAAGTCAAAACTGCCTTCTTGAATCAAGGAAACACTCATTCCAAATAAAATATGGCTTTAATCACAGAAGATTCCGGCTTTGACTACATATTTCCAGATGAGTCTTCTGTTTGCAAGCAAACAACCTAACATCCTGCTAATACTTATTTATAGATCATAAAAAATAAATAAAACAATTAGTTTACTATTTATAAATGATTTGAAGGATACTGCAATATCATTAGCAGTAGAGTGAAATTCCTCCTCCATCGAAGGATCTTGGGCCATCTTGTCCTAGAATTCAAGCCACCATATCCATGACAGTTTGTTATTCAGAAAAGGACTTCTTTTTTAAGGCAAAGAGAAACGAAAAAAAAAACTTTTACTTGACCTCTCATTCCAACATATACATATTAGCAACCTGAGCACCGGCCATCCCTCTGGGAATGGATCACGTATGCCCTCATCTCGATTACCTAGAAAAAATCCATCTCTATTAAAACCATGTGGTTCGTTTATGATCTGAAAACTTAAGGTCTTTGTTTCAAAAGATGAGAATTCAGTCATAAAAGAAGTCTAATTTTCTTTGATTTTCCGAGTCATATTCTCAGACCACAAACGGAAATCTGAGAAAGAGTGAGGAAGAGAGGATGAAGGGTGTTTTAGTCTTTCAACTTTATTCCACATAAACAAGAAGTATGTGCTTGTCACATGCAGCATGATTCTGTTAAATATAACAGCAAAAATAACACCGAGATACAAAGCGTGATAAGTGTGATAATTTAGGGTACAACGTGTGTAGTCGAATATTTTAGGGTGCAAAGTGTAATATAGCGCATAGTTTAGGGTGGTAAAATGTAATTTTTCCCAGCAAAAATTGAATGAAAGTCCTCAGATCTCCATCTACATTCACTTCACTTCAACCCCGTGTGACGACCTTCATATTCAACGTGAAATAGAAAACAGGAACATGAGAGGTGGTAGCGAATCTTCAAGCCAGAGGATTTAATATGCCTTCGAATAGTTTTATCAATATTTATATGACACGACTGGGAATTTTATAATCCAATTAGGAGAATGATAAATAATAATAAAAAGCCAACTGGGAACTGCAGAAGTGAAATAAAGTCCTCAGATCTCCATCTACATTCACTTCACTTCAACTCCGTGTAAGGACCTTCATATTCAACGCGAAATAAGAAATAGGAATATGAGAGGCGGTAGCCAATCTTTCCAGCCCGAGGATTTATTACAATTAAAGTTTTGTATGCTCAAAATATATAATTTAAAATTGTTAGAATTTCATTATTTTATGAATTTAACAAAAACCAACATAAGTTCTCTCTAAAGGTTTATTTAAGTTCTAAAAATCATTAACTCAGAATTAGGCCAAAATTGGAAATTGACACTGTTTGCCAAACAATATAATTAGTAGGCTCTGTTTTCAAATTATATTTTTACTAGCATCTCGAGTCTAAAAGACTCGATTTAGGGCCTATAAATCGAGTCTCAAAGACTCGATTTCCATAGTCTGATCATGTCTGATGTGGCATTTTTTTCACGTGGTGACCACTTGAAAATCGAGTTTCTAAGACTCAATTTATAAGCAAATTTCCGCACAAAACAAACCACCTAAGGGTCAGAACATAACAACTTTAAATACAATTTTCATAGCATTATTTTTCCTTCTTTCTCTCCCTTCTTTTCCTCTTTGTCTCTTTCACCTAAGTTTACCAAGCTAACAAACAAAGAAGAAGAAGCCATAGCCATCACACCATCAGTTCGAGCCTCCCTTCAGATCTGCTAGTTTTTCTCCATCCTTTCGCGAAACTGACATTGCAAATCTCTTCTTTGGCCTCCGATTTGCAAAACCCAAGAGTCGATCTCCATTTCGAAGACACAAGCCGCCACGCGTGGTGGCCATCAACCCACGAGCCGTCACAGATTTCCCATCAACTGGTGGTTCATGAAACCAACGCCACCGATCTCTTCTTCGGCCTCCGATGTGTAAAACCCAAGAAGCAGGCGTCCATCTTCAGCCTGACGTGCCTCCACGTGCGGCCTGAAGTTTTACCGGCGACCCACATGCCATCGAAGATCGCCGTTGGCTGTGTTGCTCCAATTCCGAAGAACCCATGCCTTCTTCCTACACTTTTATCTCAAAAAAGGTTTGCTTTTGCTTCTATTTTGAAAACACAAATTGCTAATTTCCTAACCGCCAAGGTGAGGTGAGCTCTCTCTCCATCTGATCTGGGTATCTAGATTCTTTCTCTCTCTGATCTGATTTGGATTTTTTTTTGGTATTTCTGGGAATGGCCTGTACATGAGAGACTTAGACTTAAATTTGGCTAGGCTTATAAATCGAGTCTTAAAGACTCGATTTCCAGGTGGACGCCACGTGGAAAATATGTCACATCAGACGTGATCAGACCATGGAAACCGAGTCTTTAAGACTCGATTTACAGGCCCTAAATCGAGTTTTTTAGATTCAAGATGTTAGTAAAAAATATAGTTTGAAAACAGTGACTACTAATTATATTGTTTGAAAACCAATGTTAATTCCCAATTTTGGCCCTCAGAATTATAAGTGAAATTTTGACTATGAAAAAATTACAATATGGTTTATTCATATGTAAAAAGAACCTAATAACAAAAACAACATAATGGATATTCTATCTTTCTATGAGTTTCTAGTATTACATGAGTGACTTTCTAAATTTTTATAAGAATTTCTTTACAAAAGTTTAACCATGGTAAAGTTCGATCTTTGTCCCTACTACACAACCATTTACATTATAGACAAAGTTTGACAACAAACTTGGTTGCAGTCTAAGATTATAATTCCACTTAATATCTTTTTATTGGATGTGAACTTTAACAAATACACAATTGGATTACATTTTCTTCTTATCCTCCATGCTTTCAAAATTTTAAGAAGATCAAAGAATAATAGCTATATCACCAATCAAATGTTTAAATTTCAAGTTTCTGTAGTATTAATATATGCTTAAAAAATAAGTTTATAGTTTGAATGGGTAAATAACATCCAATTGACATTAAATTTAATACGTGTTAATAACATAAAAAAATATACAATTCAATGATTAGATTTTCAAAATATGTTACTATGTTAATTTGTTTTAGTAAGAGTTGTAATTATAGGCTACAATCAAATTTGTAACCAAACTTTGTCCTTTACTTATATTGAACATCATTAAAAGTGTAAAACCCATCCTCTAAACGTAACAAACAACGCTTACCTATCCTAAATGAGACCATTAATTCAAGTGCCCAACTAACCAAGTATCAATTGCTTGTTATTACCCATTAAACTGTTAGGAACTCATGGGTAGAACTCACCCTTGAAAACCGGCTTGTAAGGGAAGGGTGCCCAAGAGCTTATAAAGACATGGTTAAGTTTATACTTAATCTATGTGGGACACAAGGATCATAACATACCACCACGCTCCACAACCGACGTCCACGACTGTTCACTCTAGTGACACTGATCCGATGGTAGCCTTTTCTCTTTTGGTGGCTCCACTTACTTATCAGTTATTTTAATCTAGCCTCTAGGTTGCCCCTTCCAAGATTCAACCACAAAGCTGCAATTCATTGGATCCCATACTCAATTAGCTACACCAATTACTTGAAGTGGTAGTTGGTTCTGTTACCAAATGTTAGGAACCTATGGGTAGAACTCACCCTTGAAAATCGGCTTGCAAGGAAATAGTGTCCAAGAGCTTATAAACACACAGTTAAACTTATACTTAATCAATGTGGGACACAAGGATCATAACATAAACCTATTTATGCTGAATCTATTCAAGGTTGAGTTACTATTATTGGTGATTCTCTTAAAAGGTTACTTGAGACAATGCCATGGTAAAAGGGTTTGCCAAGTTCTTACTTAACCTAACAAACACAATTGCTATAATTCCATTCTCCATCAATTGTCTAATGTACTTATGTCTTAGACTTATATGCATAGACTTTTCATTGTACACATTTATTGTAAGCTCTAGTCATGGTGGCTTCACTATTGTAGTACACCGAAATGGTTGGCATTGGTTGTGACAACAACTTAATGAACTTATATCTAACAAGTTTCTTAGCTATTTTACTTCTTTGTTTGCTCCTGCCAAGACTATTATCTCAGATTCCATGGTGGAGTGAGAAACACATGTTTGTGTGAGAGACCGCGCCACCGGCCCCCTTTGTTTCAAGTTAGGCCAAACTCATGTGAATAGGTAGAGTCATGTTGATGCCTCTCATAATGGATGTTTGACTGATTATATTTTCCTCCTTAGATCGAGGATTTTATAATGAAGTTGCCACTTATTTTATTAAATGGAAAAATATGAAAACTATATTAAAAAAAATGTCATTTTATTAATTGAAAAATGTACATTGATTTGAATATAATGAAGGCTTTATATGGCTTTAGTCCCAGATACAATCTAAGAAAAAAATACATGGCTTTAGTCCTAATTACATACTAAAAAACCAAAAATTATATGGATAAGTACTAATCTAAGAACCCTTGATCTAAGTTAGGAGGCTAAGTGACAAAATTTTGTGTTAGGCACCCTCATTGTCTAGTGAAACTGGTCTTCTAGACTATGATGAACAATGTTATGGCACATCATTCATACAAACAACTTATCATTCAATCAATTTTATGTTACTTATTTTAAAATAAAAGTGGCAAGTTATTTTCTTGAAATTTAATTGTCTATGTATGTGAGGAACCCTAAATTCATTGCATCCATGATTTTATCTGGATTGAAACAAGCACTCTAGTGATTGTGTGTGATTTGTAAAAACAAGCTACTTTTACTTTAATTGTTTCATGCTCTTATTTGGATTAAAACTAAATCCCAGTGATTGTGTGTGATTATTGTTTCAAATTAACATGTTATCTCATGTGTTTGATATAAATTTAGACTAAAGTACAAAGTATATACACCTTTGAAACTTGGAAGTATTTTGAAAAACAACACTATCATTTCAAATTTTGGATTTTGATACCTAACATCATATAACACTTTGAGCATTAGTCCCTCCTGTTTTTTGATGATGTGGCCTTTAAGTGATACCTCAACTGAGATACTTGTTTTATTGTTGGTCTAATCAAATCATGACATGTGTATTTAATGATTTTATGTAATTAAATAATCCAAAAAATATTTTAAAAATTAAATTAATTCAGCTGAATTAAATTTTACAAAAATTTCAACACAATTTTTTTCCGAATGAAAAACAGGGATAATTAACCTACATCAACTTTTTCCCCTAATTTTTTAATTGTTTTTGAAAGATCTCTCTCTTTCTCTCTCTGGAAATCAAACCAAGTTCTCAATCACTGGATCCCATGTTCGGGCAAGGATACTAGAGGGACGAGGACATGAAGCCTCTAGATGCCCTCGCCAACAAGTAAATTGGGTTGTTGTTTAATTTGTTTTCTTTCATCCACACAAAGTGCTCAAAGGTTTGTTAGGGATAAGCTACAACGATCAATACTCTTATTGGATTTGATGCGTTTGGTTCAATGATTTTGCTTTGATGGGTTTATGGGTTTCATGGTTCCGTCTAGGTTGCTTGTTTTTTGAGAAACTGGGTTGCTTTGATGGGTCAATTTCCTGTGTTCGAATTTTATGGGTTTGAAACTGATTTTTTTTTTTGGGGGGATAAAGAAACTGAATTTGTTGGGAAATCAGTTTTTTGCCTGTTCAAATTTGTTTTATTCCTGTATGAGATTTCAAATATGTTTTTGGGTTCCAATTCTTTGAAACAACTTTGGTGGATTGATATTTGAATTTTTTTTCACACTTAACAACCAAGAGGTTTGTTCATTGTGTTCATCCATGTGCAGCTAAAAAAAAAAAAAAAAAAAAAAAATTAAAATAAATTATCTTATTTGATTAGATTTTAGTATTTATTTAAAGTTTTTTTAAAAATATTTTTTAAGCTATTTAATTACAAGTAATATGTACATTCATGTTGAAGTCTTTTGGCTAAATATTAGATAAATATGAATTTATTTGTAATATGTGTATTGTTCAAAGTTTACCAGGCGAGTGAGGAGAGAAAAAATTTGCCGAAAAATTTGGCAATGGTGTTTACCGAATTTATGAAAAAAAAAAAAAGAAGTAAGAGAAAAAAGAGAAGAAAAAAAATATTGCTTATATTTTGGTAATAATATTGCCAAAATTGGACAGAAAAAGAGTGGGAGAGAGAAACTGATAACTATGAGTAAAGAAGACTATGCCCATAAAGCCTGTTGCATAGACCCAACGAATCTTCAATGGTTGAAAAAATATAAATAAGAAATGAACAATTGAGAGATCAGAAGATTTTAGATTTATTTGGATTGCATTTTCTAATTAAGTTGCAAACAGCTAGAAGATATTGGCAATTTCATTATTGAGAACTATGAAATAAAAAGATCGGAAAAAAAACTTTTCTTTCTCTTCATTTATAAGTTCAGCTGACTTTACAAATTTCGAAAGTCCACACTTTTTCGACCTCCATTTTGGGGTAACTTAGTGAACATGTAATCTGATAAGTGCATTCTTTTGTTTCTCAAATTTTCGATAAAATTAAGTCATCATTTAAGTTAACTAGTGTGTAGCTTCGTGCACATACACGAGTATAATTAAAAATAATCACAATTATACAGTTTAAATTATACTTTTTTATTTTAAGAAGAAGTTCAAATTATACATGATATTAACTTATATATATATATATATATATATATATATATATATATATATATTTTAAACCATACATTTCTAAAATATATAATGGTTTCTCATTATACATATACAAAGAAGTACAAGCCAAACAAAACTTTTTTTTTTTATAGGTAAATCTTCATTTCAAAAAAGATGAAAATGTACAGTAAAAAATACAAAGATCATATGCAGTGTCCTAGGCCAATTAGAATTTCTATACATGATGTGTTCAAAAAATCTACCAAGCACCAAAAGAATGAGCCTATTACCATTTAATTGATGTTCATTAAAGTTGGCCACTGTATTGTATAAGGGTAAAATATATAGGCCATTTCAAAAGAAACTCAAAATGTGCCTCCATTAGGATAGCCCAAGCATGGTAAAGCCTGAGGCTTGGAGACTCATTAATTTGGGAAAAAATCCAACCAGGCCTGCCCACCATAGTTTAATCTCTGCCAAACTGCAGTTTTATTGGAGAAATAGCGATCCTTTTGTAGTGGAACATTGATTAGCCAGCTAACTTAATAGATTCAATTATTCAAATCCTCAAGAATCTCATATTGTAAAGATACAGTATAGTTCACAAATTGAGAAAATAAGCAAAGCACATTCTAAAGGGAGACTTGGCAATAACAATGTTACTAAAAGAAATGAAAAGGCTAGTAATGTGCTTGAATCATTTAGCTTTTAAAATGAAAAGGCTACTATTGGGGCACCACAATTTGACTCCTTACAACCACTCTAAAAACAGGCCCACGTGGCGTGATGTTGAATGCCATAAAAGATTTGAGTGTGTCTTCTTCATCATCAATTGGTTTTGAGGTGGGATGGCACAGCTCACAGTCCGACAAATGGTATCAGAGCCAAGGTCATGAGTTCGAGTCACGGGAATGTCATTGTGAGGGAGGGATTGTTGGGGGGACCACAATTTGACTCCCTACAACCACTTTAAAAACAGGCTCGTGTGGCATGATATCGAATGCTATAAAAGATTTGAGTGTGTCTTCCTCATCACCAATTGCTTTTGAGGTGAAATGGCACTGCTCACGGTGCGACATCTACCATGTAAATAGTTATACTATTAAAATTAGAATCGGAGTTTAAAATGACGCAAAAGCTACCATGTAAGTTTGTCATGAATGTTATAACATACAGATTCAACCACTCTATACAGTTCTCCATCTAACATAAAATGGTAAATGGAAAGATAAGGAATTGAACAAAGTAGTTAAATATTCTGCTTTACATAATACACAAGATTATCCCTCCAATATGAGTTGCAATGGCAACAACAACCAAACCAATAATTCAAACAATATTTAAGCTCAAGTAGGCCCTTAAAATGCTTCTCCCGATGCATTTCCTAAAACCAGGGGTGATTAATGGTTATCCAGCCTTAAACTCATTAAACAGGAGATAGTGCAGTTACCAAAAAAAATACTCATAAAAAAAAAGCTACACCAAAGGAAAATAAAAGGGAGTGTTTGGTTGTATTGTTTAAATAACAGTTTTCGTTATTTAAACACAACATGTATGCACTCCAGAAATATATGTATGCACTCCAAAAATGAATTTGCATAACAAAGAAGACCAATAAAAGTGAGAAATGTTAAATTACCAGAATCTAAATTCAGGGAGGCGGCGAATGAAAGGTTTAAATTCATCAGAACCTTTCATTGGCAAAGAAGCCCCATCCAAGACTTCGAGCTCTGGGTCTTCCTTTGGTGACAAAAACCCGATTAAGAGATTCAAGAATCAAGACATAGAACCCCAAACCATAGGAAACAACATAAAATTAATCCTTGTACATAGTAAACACGCAAAAAGTAAACCATTGCCACTGCAAGTGTTCCTAGCCGAGTCTAAAGCGAGTAAGGTGTGGATCAGTTCAAATAGTACTAAAACTTCTTCAAAAAATCACTTCTCCAGTTGGCAAGAGGTGCTACTATAGCTGAATCAGTTCCTTGTCCCTCCATGAAAATTGGGGTTCTAATCTTACAGCTTAATTCTACAAAACCCAAAATTTGAAATTATAAATAAATTAAATTTAAATAATAACAACTAAATTTCCTTTTTTTTAGGAGCTGAGTCTACATTAAACCAGTGACAGTGCCATGTACAGCTCAGGGTGTTCCTGGCTTGAAAAAAAAAATTATATATAATAATTAAAAATTTTTTTATATTTGCTCTGTATTATGAACACCTTCAATCACAAAATTAGGAACACTCTCAAATTAAAAAAAAAAAAAAAATTTGTTCTACTTTCAAGCAAAAAAAAAAAAAAAGCCCAAAAAAAAAAAATTGTAACAGAGTCAGGCCATGGCAAGCCCAATAGATTATAGAGGTAGCAAACCCACGGATTCAAAAAAAAAAAAAAAAAAATCACTAAAAGCCTAAAGCAAACCTAAAGACAGAGCAACGCCTCAGTCCTTTAGAGCAATGTTGCTTGAGCCTCAAGCCAACAAACGGAGATCGGATCGGTCACATCGCTCGCAGCTCGCTCGTCGTCGGAGATCGGTTACATCGTTGCAGATCGGCCCAGTTCAGATCGTCGTCGTCGCTCGCCCTCATTGAAGGATGGAGATCAGCAAATCGCTTGTCGCCTCGTCACTACCTCAACGGTCTTAGCCTTCAGGCCTCCCTGCTCGGCTGCTCCGGTGTTCCCTCCCTCGAGGTATTTCATTTTACTAAGCTAACTTCTCTCTCTTTTTCTCTCTAACTCTCTCTCAGTCTCTCTCTCTCTCTCTCTATTTGAACTGAAATGAAAATTATGAAATGAATGAAACTCTCTCTCTCTCTTTATTCTTTAATAAGACTAACTCTCTCTCTTTTGAACTGTGAGTCTGTGATTGGCCGAACTTTAGCTTTATTAATATTTTGTCTGTTTTTGACTTTTTGAATTTGGATTTATTAGTTTATCTTATTCGTTGGTTTTGGTGTGTGTAGTGTGTTGGTGTTGGTGAGATATTAATTGTCTTTTAGTGTAATGTGTGATTGTGAAATTTTCTGATTGGCAAGGGGCATCAAGCATGAGGCGTGCTTGTGTGTTGAGTGGGGTGGGGGTAGATGGGCACATGGGGCCGGGCTGCACATTACACTGCTTTAGTGCTTTAATTATTATGCTGCACATGGGATGTATAATGTGCACATCAGTGGCTCTTTTAGTGTAATGTGCACATGAGGCTAAACAATATAACAAATTAAAGCTGAATAATTAATGACAAACAAATTAAAGCAATATAGTTTATTGTTAGGCTAAACAACAATAATTAAAACAGTATAATTAACCAATACATTATAAAAGAAAAATAAATTAAATTATGTTAAGCTAAACAACAATTAATAATTTTATAAATAATGAAACAATAATATAACAAATTATAGTTTATAAAAGAAAAACAAATTAATGAAACAACTAAACAACAATACATTTGGGAAAAATTCCTGGAGCTGCCATTGGAAAAAATTATGCTTCTTAAGGAACACCTTGGGAAAAATTCCTAGAGTTGCTACTGCATTAAACCATTTGGCTAATCCAATTTTTCGATACCTTTTTTAGCATTATAGCAGTACAGAGCATATGACTCAATATTTCAAATCTTCTTTCTTTTACCTTCTTTTTTTCTCAGCAGCCAAATAGCCTGCTAGTTCTTGATCATTATACGTTGAATTACAGGTATTTGAAGAACAAATAAAATCTACTATTTAAAAATAGTAATGCATAATAACGGTTACCATTCATGAACACTTTTTTTTCTTTTTTTTCTCAAATTTTCCAAGTAACCAAACAGAGGGTTTGTGCAAGTGATCAATAATGTGGATTACTAATATAATTAAGGTTTTGAATTTGAACCAAATAAAACAAAGATAGCAAAATTGACTAACAGTAAAGGAAGGATTAAGTAGTAATTTTACCAATTGAGCTCTAAGATCATGCGCTGAGGGAGTGATCATCCTTCTTCTTTTCTTGTTAAGTATGAAATTTCAATTTGAGTGAGTTTGAGTTTGAATTTGAGCCTAGTGTTTTTTTTTTTTTTTTTTTTTTTCAAAAAAAGTTAGTAGAAGAATGAAAGATGAATAGCACTGTGGTTGGCCAGTAAAGAGAATACCCCTTCTTAGTTCTCAGTGCGAAGTTCTCACCACTTGAGTTTCAATTGTTTCTACATCTTAACCAGCGCTTTGATAGAAGGCTATCCTGACAATGATGCCATTCAGATTTCTTTCTTTCTCTCTGCCTTATGGACCTTCACTCTCCCTCTATCTCTTTTTTTTTTTTTTTTTTTTTAATTAAATAGTAAACTCAGTGCATTTCATCCCTATAAAAATAGTTACATGTTGCCATTCTAATGGCTGAACACATTGAACCCCAACCAAGTTCTTATTGTAATCTCTTTAGTTTTTGCAGTTAGCAGCAAAATTACGAAAACTTAATTGATACAATAACTCACTTAGCATAAAAATTCAAAAACTTATATAAAATACTTAGCATAAAATTGAAATTCTAATTTGGAATTCTAATTTGACTTTTTCTCAGCTTCACATATTATTATATATATATATATATATATATATATATATATATATATATATATATATATATATATATATTTTTTTTTTTAGATAATAAGTTTTTTTTTTTTTTAGAAACTTGAGATAATAAGTTAATTACCTAACCCCACTCTATTTCTTTCTATATGTGTGCTATAGAAGAGGGATAAATTTTTGAAAGATTAAAAAAATTCAAGTAAAACAAAGAGATAATTTTTTCTCTCTCTCATCTCTTCCACCAATTTTGCCAAAATGCAAACAATTTTTTTTCTCTCTCTCCTCTCTCATTTTTGAGCAATACCATTGCCAAAATCAAACAATTTTTTTTTTCTCATGTCTCTCCTATTTCAACAATATCATTACCAAAATATAAACTTTTGGTCACGTGATTCTCTTCTCTCTCATATTTTTTTCTCACAAATTCAGCAAATTACCGATTTTTTTTCCTTTTTCTCTCACTCTGTTAATAGACTTTGAACAGAAGACATAATAAATAAATTCTTACGTACATAACCAATATTTAGTCATAAGACTCCCCATGTTGTTCATCTGTCAATCATGTCATGTGTCACTTTACGCTACACATACAGCAGGATTGTTTTTCAAAATATCGCAAAGTTAGGTTCTGTTTGGTACATTCATTTAAATACATGTTTTAAGTTTTTAAACAATATTATATATATTTTTACACACTTTTTTTTATCTATACATATTTTTACACATATTTTTAATTTTTAAATAACCATAAATTTAAAACCAAAAGCTAACATGTAAAGAGCAACAAATGACAGGTGAAGAAATATATATATATTTTTAAAAAACATTTAAACTTATTCAAGCAAATATCCAAATCTCGAATCGTGGTTCCAAATGGTGAGTACCTTATCTCGAATCTCAAAAAGACCGAATCTCAATAAGACCAAGAAGCTTCCTTCCAATAGCGATAAGGATTTGACAAGGAAAAAAGTTCTTTTTCCAAATGACTAGACTACACATTGTTTCGAAAGTGCCAACAAGGAAAGGACGAAAAAGAGTATCTTTACCTTTATCTCAGTTCTCCATCAAAGGACACGATTCCTTTCCAAATGACATACATGCAAATGTTGCAAGTATCAATAACTTTTGACTACTTGACTAAAGAGGGCATGGGAATCATCCTTCATTTCATTTCTTTTCTTCTCTTCAACAATCACTTCCAAACTTCTAGTGTAGAGGAGTTGCGTTCAAGTATTAACATTTGGTGGTCTCTATATTGAGGGAAGCTCCTTAATCCACTTGAACATAAATCACTCTTCAGGTATACATACCATCTATGCATACATTCAATTCTTTTGTTCCTCCTGATGTCATTCGTCTTTCATGTTTTGTTATTTTGTTGGACGAAAATATGGACGGTTTGTTAGCACTATACCAACTTGGTGTTTTTGGTTTTTACTGTTTCGCACGCAGACACCTTGTTTCAGTATACATTTGTTAATCAGGTACAAACATAAGCAGTTTATAGAGAATATTGAACCCAGTGCTTTCATCAATACTATAGGTAAAAGGACAGGACGAGAATTTTTTTTTTTTTTTGGAGCCAAAGTTTAGAAAAAAATTCCACCTTATTTAAGAATAAAAAATATTCTAAAATTCAAAGCAATATAAAAAATAATAAAATATAAACAAAATGATAGTCATAAAATAAGAAATATACTACCATCTGTTTAGTTTATATTAACAAAATATGAACATAATAATATAGTATAAAATAACTTTTTGATTTGAGTAATGTTAGAGATACAATATTTTTGACAATTGTTGTGATTATAGTGACATCACTTTATTAAGATACAGTGATACACCAATTATACCATTTTTATTATTCACCGATTAGAATATGTTATGTTATTAGTTATGAAAAAAAAAAAGAGGTGTATACCCTATTGTATCATTTGTGAAAGCGGACAATATCAAATTTGTGCCTTGGTGTGATATCCCAAATTTGATTGGATATTGTGTGAGTGGGAGGTGTTCCACATTGGACTTATTCTAGGTTGACATGGGTTTTATTAACAAGTACAACGAACCTCAATTATGTTTAGTTTTTTTGGAGTATAATGCAAATGTGATTTAAATTTTTTTCTTGGGTCATTATTCATAGTTGATCACATCATTAAGTTGTGGTAAATGGTGTGGTTGTAGAAGACTTGTTGTATTAATATTTGTGTTGCTTTAGAACATTCATGGTTTGACCATTTGAGATACGTTTTTTTTTTTTTTTTTTTTTTTTTTTTTTTTTTTTTTTTGAGAAAAATAGAAAAAAAAATAAAAAAAGTGTTTGGGAATAAAATATTTTTTTTTCATGTCATAACAAACTAAACTTTTAAAAAATAATTCTATAACAGATGACAAAGTAGATACACTAATCTTCCCAAAATTTCATTTACTTTGTATTGCAAGTCACCTACTTTGATATTAAAAAAAAAAAAAAAAAAAAAACTATAGGCATAACCTTTTTCTACAACTTTTTGTACAATTCACTTTATTGTCTCCTATTTACAATCTGCCATCTTCAGTTGTTAGGAGGAAAAAAAAAATTGTGAATATTAACTTATTATTCCACTTAAGACTCAAGCTTCTCTTAAAAAAAAAACACTTGAAGTCTCAAACCTAATAATCAAACACACACCACTAAAATTAAATGTCAATACTAATCTAAAAAATATGGGATGCTCTCTCAATAGAGATCTATTTAATTCTTTTTGTCTCTTGCCTACGAGATCTAGATATGCACCATTATTTATTTATTTATTTTATCTTTAAAACCCCACATCAACATCAAAACGCTATTTCTTCAATTAAATTTCAGACAGTTTTATTTTGACAAACATTTCGAAAAACAAAAGGCCCGAAAGCCTTTCACAAAATTAAGAAAAGAAGAAAAAGAAAGATTAGAATTCTGGCTGCGCAAAAGTAGAAATCATCTATATCTATATATTTAAAAGTTAAAGGGTGAAAATGGCCAAATACCACCGTTTTCAGAAATTTATAGCAATTAAGTACTGTTTCGGAACTAAATGGTAGTTTAGTGAGCTCGAGTACATAAAAAGTGGTAGATTTCCATTTAGTTCTGAAATAGTGCTTAATTGCTACAAATTTCTGAAAATGGTGGTATTTGGCCATTTTCACCAAATTAAAGTGTAGTATTTATTGTTGTAACGTTTCTGTTGAGTTACATTAGATGTCATATCATCCACCTATTTCAAATACACTCTCTCTTATTTTTAACTCTTTTTTCTTGTATTAATTTTCCAACTTATTGTTACATTTTCTCCTATTTTTTCTTATCCCTTTTACTTTTTTATCTTCCCACTACTATCTACCTTAATATCACTTTTTCTCTATTCCTTTATTTTCTTTTATTTTTGGTTTTTCTTTTTCCCATAATCCTACTAGAAATTTAAAATTCTCACTCTTATTCTATGCATAGTTTTCTTACACAATAAAGTTATTTTTCTAAATTTCTCTCTCTCAAATTTTTTTTTTTTCATTCTTTTGTGGAACTTTTATTTTTCTTGCATCTCTACTTTGTTGATGATTTTTTTATTATTATTTGGAACTCTACTTTTGATTGATGTGATTAAGTTTTGTGTTTTTAAATTGTTATCTTTTTTTTTCTTCTCTTTGATTTCATAAATGTTATCCTATTGCATTATAAAGATAATATATAAAAATATGATGTTATTTTATTTCATAACATGACTTGGATAATTTGGTGTTTGTTACTATATTTTTTATTTTTACAATTTTTCTTCTCTTCTTATTCTCTCTCATATTCTCTCCTGAAAAAGTTGCTACTTTCTCTCTCTTGATTTTTTATTCTTTTTTGCAAGTCTATTTTAGGTTCATATGTTTTGTTGTTGTATTTTTTTAATTTCTCATCACAAGTAGTCTCTCTCTCTCTCTCTCTCTCTCTCTCTCTCTCTCTCTCTCTCTCTCTCTCTCTCTCTCTCTCTCTTATAGTTTTGGTTTGATTTCATTCTTAGTTATTTTGGAGGTAAGAATTTGAATTTAAATAATAAAAAAATCTTGGCTA
This sequence comes from Quercus tomentella, assembly GCA_028535165.1. Classification (NCBI taxonomy): domain Eukaryota; kingdom Viridiplantae; phylum Streptophyta; class Magnoliopsida; order Fagales; family Fagaceae; genus Quercus; species Quercus tomentella. The sequence continues at coordinate 78,204,868 of JAPQVY010000155.1, forward strand.
TCCTAATTATAGATCAGCATTCAGTCCATTTTGGTCTATTCAGTTCAGTTCGGTCTACTTTGGTCCACGTTGGTCCAATTCAATCCAATTTGGTCTGCTTCGGTCCAATTCGGTCTACTTTGATGACCTTCAACCTATTTAGTCCATTCAGTTCACTTGGCTATTTGGTCCAATTCAGTCAAAGTCCATTCAGTCTACGTCGGTCCATTTCAGTCCAATTTGTTCCATCTAGTCCATTTCAGTCCAATTCAGTCCACTTTGGTCCATTCTATCCATTTCGGTCCACTTTAGTCAATTTAGTCCATTCAGTCCACTTTGGTATATTAGGTCCAATTCAGTCTATTCAGTCTAATTCGGTCTATTGTGTCCAATTTGGTCCATTCTGTCCATTTGGTCTATTTCAGTTCACTTCGGTCCATTTGGAGTACTTACTTAAGAATGGGAACATTCTATTTCTGTTTACTTCGGTCCAATTTGGGGTATTACTTAAGAATGGGCAAAGACAAGTTTGGGTTAAGAGTACTATCAATTGTTTGAGTAATATCAATTGTAATTATATGATAAGTTTTGGTTATCATAATAATTTCCTTAAGAGAATGAGAATTTAAATAATAACTTTGAAACTTAAAAATAGTTAGAAGAATATGGACCATTTCAAAAAAAAAAAAATCAATCATAAACATTAAAAATGATAAAATTATATATTTGTAAAAATAAAGTGATGAAAATTACTTTTTGAAATTGTTCAATTTTGAGGGAGAACAAATTATCTACAATCAAATTTTGAGAATAAATTATACATATTTAGTATAAGTATGTTATGAGTTTTGATAATCACAATAATCTCCTTTGAGAGAATAAAGAATTTGAATAATTTATTTGAAACTTAAAACGTTTAGTTGTACAAAAAAAGGGGAAAAAAAAATACTATAACATAATTTCAAAGCATATGGATACTTTATAAAGGAATAATATTAATCAAACACACCAAAACAATATAATGATATATTTGTAGAGATAGAAAGATGAAAAAAATAATTTTAGAAATTGTTTAAATTTTAGAGAGAAAAAATTATCTTCCACAATTTTAGAGAACAAATTATACATTATATTACAATTATAAAATAATTATTTATTCTCATGTATTGTGTGAGTCTGCAGCTAATTATAATAATAGGTTTGTCATTTGGGACGAAAAAATCAAGGATAAATATTAGTGCGTACACACACTGTGTATTTTATAAATTGAAATTGTGACTATATAAAATGAAACCGTGACTTTTTCAGTCACTTAAAGGCACGATTTTAGTTTATAAAATACACAGTATGTGTAATACACCTGTTTGAACTAAACATAGCCCAAAAATCAATATCTCTTTGTGCTTGTCGAGCTAATTTGGCTTATGGAAAGAACTTGCACAGATTTCGTCATGCATCACACAATTTATATGTAATACTGAAATCTTCCTTTTCAGGTACACAGAAGCCAATCAATAAGTTGAAATGGCAACAAAGGATTTCAATTCAAACGACGGTAAATTTTTAACTTGCCCATTGGTTAATAGTGTGGGCATTCAATGAGTTCTTAACAAAATGGAAATGTCTGACTAAGATATCACCAAAGTTAGCATTCATATATATATATATATATATATATATGATTCTTCACTTTTTTTTCTTTAATGTCCACTTTTATGTGTTAAATTGTAGACATTTACACCTCAATTGTGGATATGTAAACAGTGAATACAAATTAGTGTGAAACAATATTTTTCCTTTCATGAAATAGTTGCACTATGATTTTTACTAATTAATGAGAAGAATTTCATCTTACAGATGAAGCAGTCAGTATAGAGCGTGGGAGGCTTTATCGGGCTGCACTAAATGGTGACTGGAAATCTATCAAGGACATACAAAAAATTCAAAGAAAGGAGAAACCACTCTTCATATTGCTGCTGCAGCAAACCAAGAAGAATTTGTGAGGAATTTATTGAAGACGATGATTAAAGACAACCTAACAGCTGAAAACACTGTTGGGAATACTGCCTTGACCTATGCTGCTGCAACTGGAAATGTGAATATTGCCATGGCGATGCTGGAGAAAAATCATCAGCTGCCAAACCTCGGTAGTGGGATAAAGCCACTCTATATGGCTGCTTCCTTAGGACACGGACAAATGACGAATTATCTTTATTCTCAGACTAAAGAGAGAGTTCGCGAGTGGGATGACACAGAACAGGCTAAACTATTTATCGCATGTGTTAAGGGTGGCTTATATGGTAAGCATAAGTAATTATAATGTTTCTTGCCTTTTTGTTTTTTGTTTTTTTTTTTTGGGGGGGGGGGGGGGGGGGAGGGGGATCATAATACTAATGGTTTGATTTTTTTTCATTCTAGAAATTTGAAGTTCAAAACATTAAGCATGGTTTAAACATTGAAATGGTATTGTTAAATTAACACAATCTAAACCGTTCATTTAATTTTTAAATGAGGAAAAGTTACACAATTTCACTCATTTTCTAAATGTGGTATCAAAGTATTGATGGACTGTAGATTTTGGTACTGATTTATATACTGATTGGTCATCTTCACCTCAATGCTTAAATTTTTAGTTTCGTTGAACTTTACTATGCCATCCCTTTTTTTTGCTTGAAACTACAGTATCAAATAAATTGTTGTATTGTGAATGAGATTCTTCATAATAGAATTTTATCTGATTGAGATAAATTATGCCTCTCTAACAAGCTAGCTCAAGAACTTTGGAGGTTTAATGCGAAAAATTTAAGTGAGGCCTTTTTTTTAATATATATTTAAATATAATTTTTTTTGAGATTCCTTTTTGAAATTCAATTTGTTTTTTAACTTCTTTTTTTTTTTTTTTTGGTTGAAGTTTTTCATATCGAGATAGTTATTTTCTAGTAGACATTTATAATGAGTAAATATTTATAAATAAATAAAATACAATTGATAATTAAAAATTATAATTTAACTAAAAATCAAATTCAAAGTATGGAATAATGAAACATGGTTTATCAAAAGTAATATTGCAACTTTTCTAATGTTGTGACCACTTTATATTCTAAATCAGTACAAATAAAATTGATTTATGATATAGTTCAGGCAATTAGTATCCCTATAATACAAATAAGTTGACGTGATAAAGCAAAAGACACTAATCTAAGACTATTCACTATTGTTAGTCTTTAAAAATAAAAGAAGTGAAAAGTGAAAACGTATGTCAGCAGGTTAGTGAGTAAGTTATAGCATATTTCTATATATTTACGTTGGATTTATTAATAAATATGTCTAGTGTAAGGACACGATTCTGTTGAGGCCCAATAAGGATGTTGGGCTCGTACATGAAAGATCCCTCACAATATGATTTGTAGAGAGTGGGCTTGAAAAGCTAGCCGTTGGGCACGGGGCGATATTCCGGTCTTGATTTTAGAGGAATTCATATAGAAAAGGGAGATGGGTTTGAACATTTAAGCCCTATAGTGTCGCATCCCATGGGGTTGGACTCCTCGGACTTGATCCGAGGAGCATTAAGGTCCTACTCCGTTTCCCCAATGGTGGCTTTCTTTCTGATCAGCATGAGTCGTTCTGGTGTTTCCCCCATGGAGTCTCTTCCTTAGATGGGATGGAGAGAGCCCCCCTCTTTGGCTCACTTACTTTTCCTTTTATATTAGCCTGCGTTCGCTGTCCTTCGTCCACGTGTAGGGTCAACCTTTACAAGACTGATATTTGTCCCATCAGTCTCATCCCGGAATTGTTGGGGATGGTTGATAAAGCTGAAGAATACGGCTCTGTTAGGTGCAGAGCCTTATCTGGGAAGGGTAGTAAGGATAATTCTCCCAAGATATTTTAGATCTCCTTTCAAGTTTTAGTCCTATACCAGTTTTACCCTTCTTCTCAATGGAGATTTGGGTCTGCCAAGGACTAGACTGTCCTCGGCTGCGTCTCCGGACCATTACCTTTTTCGGCTTGGGCCTTTGGAATCCTCATGAGCAAGTGGGCCTGGCCCATAAATTATTGGGCCCCACAATAGCCCCTCAAAACCCTGCTATCCGACCTCCTGGTTGGAAGGGAGGGTTTTGATAAACCCGGGCCTTTAGTATGGCTTATTTAATTTAGCCCCGCATTAAGGTAGGCGGTTTTCTCACCTGTCCAGGAAACTCACTGGTTTACAAGGTATTCCCTTTAATTTGCTCGTGACCCGCTCCTGCCGTTTGGCTGTCCAAGGCGTGCCTTCAATGATTTCCCTTTACGAGGCTCATTTACGTCCGGCGGCTCATCTGATGAGGTGGGGAAGTGGAACAGACACATTTTTATTCTTCAGATTTTTTTGGAAACCTGAATGAATTTAACACCTTCCGTTTTGCCCTTACTATAAGAAGGCAAGTAGGAAGCCATCACTTTCGTACAGACACCCTTCCATCTTTCTGAGATCTGAAGCCCTCAACCTCACTTAGCGTTCACTTAACCCAATTGTTATTCCCACATCAGAATACGTTTACCATAGCGAGTGATGAAGGAACCATACCCCTCCTCAAAACATCATGTTCTAACAAAGCTCGAGATGGCTCGGTCAGGGCAAGGATGGCGGAGACTTAAGATTTTCCCCACCTCCCTTTCAGCCAAAATCCGAAGCAGGGGCTCGTCACGTCAAAATTTCGTCGTGACTGAGTCGAGAACACCCACTATCAGCACCACTCGGCTCCTTACGAGCATACCTAACATGGCACCAGTGTGTTAGGAGTCGGGACTGAGGCAGGGGCCAAGTGCCTCTGCTTCTTCCCCTCTTTGTTCACCGGTGCCCTCCTCCGCCTTCCTCTCTTAGTCTTCCCAGCACCAGCTCCGTCCTGGTGCTGTCCTTCTCCCTCTTTTGCTCCTCTCTCTTTCTTTTCGTCTCTTCCCCTCTTCTTCTCCTCCTTCTCTTACTCATGTCCTCCATCTTCTTCATTCATCTCCTCCATCTTCTTCTTCCTTCTCCTTCAAATTCTTCTTCTTTCTCCTTCATCTTCTTCCGAAGAAGGTTCTTCTTTAGATATGAGCAATACTGAAGCAGAGATTGGAGAGACTTTGAAGACGAGTTTAAAAGACACCAGGCTGTTTGCTTATCTGTACTGCGAATGTTAGTGTTGCTTCGGCAGCTCACCTTTTGTATAGGCTCGTTTGAGCCCTATTTTGTACGTTGTAATAATTTTTCATATTAATAAAAATTGTTGTTATTTTATTTCGCATGTTCATTCTGTGTTTTTACAAATTTGCAAACGCTGCTCGGCACAATAATATAACATTTGAATCGATGACCACTAAGGCCAAAATACTTGCTAATAAAAAGACGTCAACTTTAACAGAATTGTTTGACATAGCAATGTGTACCTGTGAATAACGAGACCTGCCCGAAACAGTGCCGAGATTAGAACAGGATGCCCTATTCAGTGTAGGAAATAATCATTCGAAGACATATCACCCGTAAAAATGAACAGCCTCCTTAGGATGTCGAATAGTGGAGTGCCCCACCATCATCCTAACACTTTTATTGGCCTTAACATCTCAGTATCTGAGCCGGGGATCTTTCCCATCCGAGCAGTTATAAAACTTGACTTTCCTCTCTTTCTTTCTTTTTTACTTGGTTTCCCCATAGGCTTGAGTCCGAGGACCATGCAAGGCCTTGGTTCTGTATAAAACTTGTAATGTTTTTCTTTTTTGTACTTGGTTTCCCCATAGGCTTGAGTCCGAGGATCATGCAAGGCCTTGGTTCTGTCCAAAACTTACAATGTTTCTTTTTTGTACTTGGTTTCCCCATAGGCTTGAGTCCGAGGACCATGCAAGGCCTTGGTTCTGTCCAAAACTTATAATGTTTCTTTTTTGTACTTGGTTTCCCCATAGGCTTGAGTCCGAGGACCATGCAAGGCCTTGGTTCTGTCCAAAACTTATAATGTTTCTTTTTTGTACTTGGTTTCCCCATAGGCTTGAGTCCGAGGACCATGCAAGGCCTTGGTTCTGTCCTGGGCCCCTATGCTGAACGGGCTTGGGCCGCGAATTTACTGGGCCCATAAATTAGAGGGTATTTCCGTAGTCTTAGGTCACGCGGTACTTTTTGGCGTCCCAGTGTTCGAGGTGCGCCTTCACGAGGCTCCTTTAATCTCAGGGTTGCAGACGGCATTGGAAATCGAGCCGGAGACATTTTGTCTGTAGCGTTCCTTGGGACGCTGCGTGAATTAAATGCCACCACCTTATCTTTTAAATAAATAGGAGAGAAAGTTGCTTTACCTTCGCACAAATCCTTCAGTCTCCTCTCCTAGTACATCATGTTTGAGGCGAGGGTTGGGGCAAAGGAACTCTCTCCGCCACAAAGGCGCCGTGTCCTCCTGAGACTCCAGATAGTGAGGTACGGGCAAAGGAGGCATAAATTCAAGAGAATATTCCAGTTCGACAGAGGGGAAAGGGTGTTTCTCCCTCTTTTAGTCAAAATCCGAAGCAGGTTCTGTTCACGCCAGAATTTTGGTGTGTCAGAAGAAAGATTCTCCGCCATCAGTGCCTCTGCCTTGTTGCAGGCAAATTTTTGGTGAAGGCTCCTCAACTTCCGGCTCCCTGCACCTTTCCTTCAGCGGTGCAGGCCCCAAGCTGGGTTCTTTTGCTGCCTGAGTTATGGGCATGCAAAAGCATTGAGGAAGAACAAAGTCCTGAAGGAGTAGCCACCCTCTCATCTGTGCTTCTTCTTCGGCTTTACCTTCATTCTCTTGTATTTTTCTTTTCACTCATGTAGTTAGCTTTAGCATAAGCTTATTTCAGCTTTTTCAATGTACGCTGTACTGTTTCTTTGTCTCAATAAAAAAAAATGAATTTACTTCTTTTTAAATATTTTTCCTTTCTGTAACGATTATTTTGTGCATGGGGTGCTACATGTGTGCTTTCCTTTGTTGATACTTAGAGTAGGAAACCTTGAAACAGAAACCTACTAACTCTAGTTTACCGACATTAACAAGCATAATAATGATAATTCCCAGCGAATTTAAACTCGTAAAACTAACCGGAATAATGGCCGAGTGCTTCATAATGCATGCAAGGCGATCGTCTGAGAACGATAAGCTCTAAATAATTCGCCCGAGAGGGTAGCCGAGCAGTGAGGGACTTCGACTGTGTGTTTTTGGCAAAATATTGTCTTATATGGCATCAATCCTCTAGGTGTTGAGGATCTGAGGATAGATCGGGGAATCCGTGTAGTTTAGGGGTTAGCCCGATTATCAACGAGGAATTCTCCTCGGATAGATTCTATGGTCCGGGTAACGTCCGGGTCGTGCCCAAATCCCCTGTTGGCTCTTCTAGGCAGTTGGTTTCCCCATAGGCTTGAGTTCGAGGACCATACAAGGCCTTGGTTCTGTCCGAAACTTGTAGGATTTCCCTTTTGTACTTGGTTTCCCCATAGGCTTGAGTCCGAGGACCATGCAAGGCCTTGGTTCTGTCCAAAACTTGTAGGATTTCCCTTTTGTACTTGGTTTCCCCATAGGCTTGAGTCCGAGGACCATGCAAGGCCTTGGTTCTGTCCAAAACTTGTAGGATTTTTTTTACTTGGTTTATTTTTCGACCATAAGCCCCTATACCAGGGCGGGGAAAGTTGACTTGAGGCCGGAAGCCCCTAGAGATGCCCATGCCCTTGGCACCGCAAGGCGTAACCCCTAGTAGAAGTTTATGCTGGAGCAGCAACTGTATGTCGCTGGAGACGGAGGAAACCCCAGGAATTTCTGCTTGCTAGAGAGTTGACTCCAATGCCACCTGCGCCAACGCGCAAGCTTTCCCACAGACGGCGCCAATTGTAAGGACACGATTCTGTTGAGGCCCAATAAGGATGTTGGGCTCGTACATGAAAGATCCCTCACAATATGATTTGTAGAGAGTGGGCTTAAAAAGCTAGCCGTTGGGCACGGGGCGATATTCCGGTCTTGATTTTAGAGGAATTCATATAGAAAGGGGAGATGGGTTTGAACATTTAAGCCCTATAGTGTCGCATCCCATGGGGTTGGACTCCTCGGACTTGATCCGAGGAGCATTAAGGTCCTACTCCGTTTCCCCAATGGTGGCTTTCTTTCTGATCAGCATGAGTCGTTCTGGTGTTTCCCCCATGGAGTCTCTTCCTTAGATGGGATGGAGAGAGCCCCCCTCTTTGGCTCACTTACTTTTCCTTTTATATTAGCCTGCGTTCGCTGTCCTTCGTCCACGTGTAGGGTCAACCTTTACAAGACTGATATTTGTCCCATCAGTCTCATCCCGGAATTGTTGGGGATGGTTGATAAAGCTGAAGAATACGGCTCTGTTAGGTGCAGAGCCTTATCTGGGAAGGGTAGTAAGGATAATTCTCCCAAGATATTTTAGATCTCCTTTCAAGTTTTAGTCCTATACCAGTTTTACCCTTCTTCTCAATGGAGCTTTGGGTCTGCCGAGGACTAGACTGTCCTCGGCTGCGTCTCCGGACCATTACCTTTTTCGGCTTGGGCCTTTGGAATCCTCATGAGCAAGTGGGCCTGGCCCATAAATTATTGGGCCCCACATCTAGTATTAATTTTGATTTTAGTAGATTTCAAGAATAAGTTAATATATTTGTCTCCTATTAATTTAGATTTAATTTTGTTAGTCATATTTTGACTATTTTTTTTTTCCTTTTATCTTTTATATTTTGGGATATAGTAGGATCTTTTTAATGTATTCTATTGACCAATAAAGTGAGTTAGAATTTTTTATTTATTTAAAATATATGGATAAATATATTATATAATATTAGTTAAAAGTGAGGGTGTTCTTTTATTTGAACCCTAGGCCATTGTCTAAGTTGCCTATATGCTTGAGCCCTACTGTCTAATATCTAAACAAAAGTTCCAATGTCCGGCCAACACCAGTTAGGTGAAATCTAGTGCATGAGGAGAAAAATGTTGTCAAAAGAAACTGTTTTCTGTCTTTTGTCATATGCTTATGTCATGCTTTTCTTAGTTATCTTTCATGAAAGAAATATTCAACATGCTCCTCAATATATATATATATATTTTTTATTTTATCAATAAAACATAACTAAATACTACAACACACGGAGAAGAAAAAGAATTTCGTCAATGAATATTTTTACTTGGAATTTTTGGTTTTGGTGTAAAATAATGCAGGAGTAGCATTGCAAATGCTGGAGGACAACTCCAATTTAGCTGCCGTTGGAAACTCGGATGGAGAAACTGCATTGCACGTGTTAGCTCACGATCCTTCCGCATTTGTTAGTGAAATTCGACCATGTGAGTTTTTTTTTTTTTTTTTTAATTTTTTTTATCATGTGAGTTTTTTTGACTGAAATTCTTAGACATATGACTCTAGTTAAATTAATTAATTACTCAATTTGATTAATTAATTATATACTATATATAATTAGTGTGTAGTCCCATACATATGCATGGGTAAAATTAAAATTAATCACAATTATACAGTTCAAATTATATATTTTTTTGGAAAAGAGATTCAAATTATACTTAGTATTAACTTACACTTTTTTTAAACTATACATTTCTAAAATATGTAATGGTTTCTCATTATATATATATATATATATATATATATATATATATATATATTTATATTATTTAGAATTTAATTTGATTTAGACTCTTCAGTTTTTGCACCCAATAATTCACTAGCCATTAAAAAAAAAAAAAAAGATGGACATGTGGTGAAAAATTGGACTCTAATTGAAATTCAATTTAGAATCTAATTGAATTTGGACTCTTCGATTTTTACACTTAATAATTCACTTGATATAAAATTAAAAATTAAATGAGACACATGGTGTAAAATTGAGAATCTAATAAAAATCTAATTGGATTTACTCTAAGCTTTGCCTAAATATATATTGCAAAAATCTAATCCACAATTCATTCCTATTATGGCACTTGGGATATCAAATGTACCCATTCAAGCCCAACTAACATATGTATTTGTACGTTACTACTATGCACCCTTGGCATGATTGTCACTCCTTATAAGTATAAGTGCTTGTGAAATGTAGAGGGAAGGGCCGAGATTTAAGTCTCTAGGAGAGAGTTTCACACACAGACACTTATATTAAGTTAGAGTTAAATTCTATCTCAAAAAAAGAAAAAAGAAAAAAAAATCGTAAGTATTTGTACGCAATTGCAACGTTTAAAACAAAAACATTAGTATTTGTACGCTGGAATGAAGATGTCAGATGTTGTGTTGAAAGAAGGGCTCACACGCGAGGGTTGTTTGTTATTCATGTACGGTTGACACGTGAAGTTTCTAATACACATACATGAAACAAAACATCAACAAAATTAATTAAACAAACAAAGCCAGGCATTTGTTTAATATTGCGTCATTTATTTAGATTTTTTTTCAATAATTTTATCCCTTTAAAGAAAAAAGATATTTCAAGTAAATTTTTGTGTTTTTGTGTGATTGATATCTTAGCTTGATAAATATTTTAGGTGAGTTTGTATAATTGTCTAGAGAGATGATATTATTGTATTTTGGGTGGATCTTAAGTTAGGCATAAAACTTAAGAAGATATTGATTTTATAATAGTGGATTTACTTAGAGTTTTTCTGGCAGATTTTCTTTCAAGGAAAAATAATTTTTCACGTAAATTAATGTGTTTTTGTGTGATTGATATCTTGCTTGGTGAATTTAGTGATAATATTTATATAGATTGATTAAATTTCTTAATTGATACTTAATTCATACAAGATTAGAATGGGACCTAACGCTAGTAGCACTTTCACTCTTATTTTCTAGATCTATTCGATTCTTTTAATTATTTATTTCTCATTGAGGTATGACTACTTGCTTTTTTCACTGTCAATTCCAGGGTTGAAGTTAAAACAGGAAACCTCGAAGCAATCTCAAGCTAATGAACTATTTGAAAAATATCTTCAAGCTTACAGAGATGACGTTGAGAATTTGAACGAAACCTCAGTGATTTCACATGTTCTGCTTGATGCAGTAGAAGTAGGCAACACTGAGTTCTTGGTTAAACTCATTCGTTTTGACTTTGATTTATTATGGAAAACAAGAAACATTAAAAGCATATTTCATATTGCTGTTGAGAAGCGCCATGAAAGCATCTTCAATATACTTAATGAGATAGGCTCAATTGGAGATCTAATAATAGATAGAATAGAAGAAGATGGAAGCAACATTTTGCATTTAGCTGCAGGATTGGCACCTCAAGAGAAGCTTAATGCTATATCAGGAGCAGCTCTTCCAATGCAACAAGAAATATTATGGTTCAAGGTACCTATTATATTCTTAGATTAGTATGTGTTGAACCATTTCATAGAATGTTCACTCTTGTTTCCACATAGATTTAATTTCTACCTGAAGTTTTTAGAGTTTTGGACTAACAAGTCTCTCGTGTGATATTTCCTATGATTTGTAATGGAAGGAGGTGGAAAAGGTTGTAAGCCCTACATTCAAAGAAATGAAAAATAACAAGGGGGATACGCCGTATGTTTTATTTGCGAAGAACCACGAGGAGTTAAGGAAGGAGGGCGAGAAGTGGATGAGGAGCACAGCTGGGTATTCTATGGTGGTTGCAATACTAATTGGGTTGATAATCTTTCCTCGAGAAAAAGCTGATGGATTAAAGGATAGTCCTAATCTTGTTCGGGTCTTTTCAGTTTCAAGTGCAATAGCATTATTTTGCTCTTCAACATCCCTAGTAATGTTCTTATCCATCCTTACCTCTCGTTATTCATACAATGACTTTCTTGTATGGTTACCAGTTAGGTTGATGATTGGAGTGGCTTCACTTTTCATCTCAATTGCCGCCATGATGGTTGCATTTTCTGCATCCTTTTGGTCAGATAATCATAATCATCAGGAATTGCCATTGATCTTGTTTGTCATTGGTTTATTTGCTTGTGTGCCAATCATTTGCGTGTTGCTGAAGTATCGCCTATTTGTTGATATAGTCAGATCTACCTTCTTTCGGTTTCAGAAACATCGACGACTACTTTAGCAATGGCCAATCAAGTGCTACTTGTCAATCTTTCTGTTGCTTTCCTTTCTACATATGTGAAATGACTATGAATAAATTTGTATTATAACTCTGGAGGTAGTTAAACAAATCTTATCTTTTGCATTTAATTTAATTTTTTTCTATTGCATCTTTTGAATTATTGTTGTGTAAAATTATCTGCAGTGTGTTATCTTGTACTAGTTTTGAAATTGCACCCTGTGCATGAGATGTTATAATAACAAAGAAAGATCAAACTCTATAGCTTTCCATGGTTCTCTGCATGTGTGAATACTCAAGTGGGCTATCGTTATCATTTTAGTTTCATGTATCTAAAACCATCGCTATAACAAAATCAACAACCTTTATATCTACTTTGAAACGAGATTAGATCAATTTTGAGACTTATTTTGAGTTCCATTCAGCTCATTCAATAGCAGTTCTATAATTGGAGTCTCATTACCAACTGTCCACAATCATCAGTGTTAAATTAAGGCCAGCCCAGATGCAGCCCTTTTTACCTATAACGAGGCCATGATTTGGGGAGTGTCGTAAGACTTTAGTGATGTAAACGGCCGGGACGGCTTAACAATTTTGGGGACCTTAGAAGAAAATTTTAAGTGGAATATTTTTTATATTTAAATATTAATCAAATAATATATATTAAATTTAACTATCAAAACACAATTTATAATTAAAAATGATAATTTAACTAAAAATAAAAATTTAAAGTATAAAATAATAGAATCTGGTTATTGCAATTTTTTTAAAGCTGTGATCACTTTAAAGTCTAAACCTGCACAAATAAAAATTAATTTATTACATAGTTCAATAAATTAATGTCACTGTAATACAAATGAGTTGATAAGATACACATCGAATTATTAACTGGTATGATAATTTATAATAATTGATAAATTCAGAAAACGTGTTGTCCTATCTCCTATGACTGTGGGCTATGCATGCAGCCTGTGCAGGGTGCAACTGTACAGGCTGTGTTGCTGTACAGTGCACAACTGTCCAGTGTTGTGCAGCAGCACAGTTGCGTACAGTTTAGCCACTGGACATTTGTTTTTTCCTTTTTAATTTTCTGCATTTTATGATAAATGAGGTCTTTTTAATACATTTTATTGACTAATAAAAATACTTAAATTTTTTTAATTAAAATATATAGATAAATATATTATATATATAATTTTTTTTTTACAAGTAGAGGCCTTCTTTTATTTGGGGGTTTTAAACGATTACATCAATTGCATTACCTATTGAACGGCCCTGGCCACCTGCTTGGCCTTTTTCTCTCTAAGTTGATTTCAAACCCAGTAAGTCTATCAACAAAACAATTTTCACAAACTTCTTTTAAAAAATAACACCCGATGCGTTAAAAAAAATGTTAATGATGAGAAAATGCAAAAGTAATATTGTCCTAATTATAGCTCTTTATACCAATAGTTATAAAAAATATTAGAGTAATGCTAGAGATACAACTTTTTTTATAACAAATTTTACAGATTGCTAATATGGTGAATGATTATTGGTATATGAAAAGTGATGCTAATAGTGAGCCTAGATGAAAACTAATAAAATTAACAGTTTGTAAAAATATTGTAAAATAAATTGTAACTGTAACATTACTCAAAATATTATGTCACTAATGCTACTATTTCAAACCACCATATCTGAACATTTTAAAAATAAAAAATAAAAAAGTGTCGAACTCCAAACCAGACCTCAGTTGATGACCACCTGGACTCAAATAACTTAATACCAATTAAATGTTTAAAAAAAAAAAAAATCTTTTTATGGTATGGTTAAACAATCCATTTATAATGAATTCATTTTTATATATGTGTGTGTGCGCCTGGCCTGGTGTAGAAGGAAGGTTTCTGCTCTTCACTTTAGCTTAATCTTAATCATGGGATTCTAACATCTTTCCGATTTTGTATTTTAGTCAATTTGCCATTTTGGGGCCTTTGGTTTAGTTGGAGTTGGAACAGGTGGTGGCCTTGTGCTTTAGCTTAAACAAACAAAATGTATCAAATAGAGTGAGTGTGGGCACGTAGAGCCTCAAATAACCCCAAAATTAGCTTTGATTAGGATGGTTATGTTGTATGCAGCTATGTCAACCTCACGTACACGACACCTGGCTTGATTAAGCATAGATCAATGCTACGAATACCATTTTCTCAAAACTTGCTAAGCTATAATTAATTAGAATAACATTATTTTCACATTAGTCCACAACTACTAATATCACTTTTTATTATACACTAATCAAGGACAGAGCTATTGTTGGATATGGGGGGACAGTGCCCCCCTGGATTTTTTTTTTAAAAAAATTTAGTATATATATATATAATATTATTTTTAGCAATTTGTTTCAATAAAATTGCACTTTACCCCTCAACAATATTATTAATATTTTTTAAAAGTTATAAAAAAAATATTAGACCAGTAGCAAAAATTAAGCCCAAACAACACTCCAAAACAAACACAAGCAAAAAAAAAAAAAAAAAAAAATTCAAAGCCGATTCTAACTAGAGATCTAACTAGTCTAAGAGTAGGAAAACACCCAACGACAAGGCACACATATAATAAAAGGGAAAAAGAAGGGGATTTCTAAGCCACTAAAAAAAATAAAAAATAAAAATAAAACCTAACTTAAGGCAGAACACAAAAGACCTCAGACTAAGGAGTTGGGTAGTGGCAGGTAGCAGAAGTAGAGGTAGACTAGCACACCATGCCTGACACCACCTGTCACCACCAGTCCACCGCAGCACTGCCCCACCCCTATCAGCCCAAGCCTGGTAATTTATATCCAATCTCTTTTATTTTTTTGGATGAGAATATTGTATCTCTCCCTCTCATATTTGAATCTCTAATGCTTGTTTGATTAAATTGTGAAGAAAATTTAAAGAAAGGTAGAGATGAGAGACATAGTAGGGACCGGTAGTTTTGTCTAAAAGAGACTAAAGAGAAAGAGTGAAAGAGAGAACCAAAGAGGTAAACTTCTAGGGTGTGTTTGTTTGAAGGTGAAATGGAGTGGATGGAAAACTTTGAAAAGAAAATGGAAAGGAAATTTTTTTTGGAGTGTGTTTGGTAAGGTGGGGAGGAAGGAAAATAAATGGTGGGGTCCGAGTATTTTCTCTCCGGACCCACCAAAATGTTTTCTCCCCAAAATGTTTTGGGGAGAAAACTAAAGGGAGAAAATGGACGAAAATGCCCATGTGCCAATTTGTCCCATTCCTTTTTTTTTTTTTTTTTTGGTGTTTTCCTGTGCATGTTGCCTCTTTCTTTTTTTTCTTTTTCTTTTTTCTTTTCCTTTCCTAGATGTTGCCTTTTTTCTTTTTCATTTTTTTATTTATTTTCAGGGCTATGGGTGTGATAGTTGTTTTGCTTTTCTTCTTCATATATTTTTTTGTTTAACTAGACATATTTTTTTTTGGGACATAATTTCTATTTTTTAATAAATTGGGTGATTGCTTCTTTTTTTTTTTGGTTGTTTGTCACTTTTTTATTTTAATTGGTCATCTTTTTTTAATAAGGGTATATGAGTAAATTTCTACAAACTCAATTTTTTCATCCCTCCACTTTTCTACTCCTAACTAAATAAAAATAAAAAAAATTAAAATATTTTCTATCATCTCACTTTTTCATCCTCCCACAATTTTCTATCCCCTGCTTTTTTGTCCCTCTAATTAAACGAACCTCTAGAGAGTCTAGACTTATCTTTCTCTGACAAAATATATATATATATATATATATATATATATGTATGTATATATAAAAAGCTGTCTAGCCAGCGGCCCTCTCTTTGTTTAATGAAAAAGTATAAACAAACACAACACGCAACAGTACAACTCCAGCAACACATTAACACCTATTGCAGCCCATGTGATCTTATAAGCTTTTTATGTAGCTTTGTCCGTTAGTGATTTGGTGTCTTTTAAAAAAATTAAAAAGATGCTTTTTTGGTAAACAATTAAAGAGATTTCTTTGCAACTTTAAAATTTATTAGTTAATTGTTGAGCATTTCTGTGCATAGTATTTATTTATTGTACGTAAAGATTGTAGATTATTGACCATATAATGACATGATAATTTCAAATTATATTTTATTTGTAGATTATGAAAAAGTCAACTTCTATATTTAATTTTTTTCAAAAGAAAAGTTTCAAATGATTTAGAAGTTAATACTAGTGGTGCAACATTGTCAATCATTAATGTTGAGGAAAATTCTGATGTCCCAATTGAGAAAAATCTTAACGTCCCAATTGAGAAAAATCTTAACGTCCCAATTGAGAAAAATCCTAATGAACCAGTTGAGGAAAATCTCGACGTTTTAATTGAGGAAAATCTTGACATCCTTATTGAGGAAAATTTTGCCCCCCTAACTCCAAGTCCTAGCTCCATCCCTAATACTAATCATAATTAATCATCTTGACAATTTAAAAATAGAATTTTTTTTGAAATGACACTATAGTTACTACAAATTTAGCCATATAAATCTTATAAATTAATTTTTTAACTTTTAAAACACAACAAAATATAATTAAGAAAATTATTTATTATGTTATTAATGTGTTACTTATATCACTCAATGTGTCACGTTAGTTTTTAAATCTTTCATAATAAATTTGACAGCAGCTTTTAACATTTTCTAAAATTTTGTATCCTCAAGACTAGTATTTTTTGGCTGAATATTATCCTTAGACATATTGTTAAGCAAAAGTCTCCCCTGAAAGTATTTTGGTGGTGTTAATTGCGCAATCAAACTCATGATAGTGGGACTTCTTCTTTCCGCCAGCCAGAACTGTAGTCGATCAAACCTACAACACCGTTTGAAAGTTTTGCATAGTGTGCAATATCAAGGGCTTGCATGTGTGCGTGTGTATATATATATATATATATATATATATCCTCTTCATTCTCCTCTCGAGTGCAGATTCAACTCATACTCCTTCAAAAACCCTTCAAAGGTTTTGGAGTTTAGCAATTAGCACCAAGCTAGTTTCCAAGCAACAATGAAGGCAAGCGCAGTTGAACTTGATGAGAGGAAGAGTTTTAAGCCAAGGGTTGGCTTGAATAGAGGGGTGTCCATCCTAGATTTCTTCCTAAGCCTAGTTGCAATTCTGGGTACCCTAGGAAGTCAACTAATGAAACGCTTCCTTTATTTTGTCATACAGTTCATTTGGTTCAGGGCTGAGTATAAAGATCTTCAAATGTGTATGTATGTCGTATCTTCCTGACTTCCTGACCATTGAGTACTTTATGTTTGTAACAATATGCTACTTACATTTTACGGTAAATAGCATTGGTCTTTTTTATTTTGGCACGAAAAAGGTATAACTCCTTGTCTATCTTGATCCGTTGTTACATTTTAAAATTTGATTTGTCAAAATTGAGCGTTTTAAAATTGAGAGACTAAAATCAAACACACCCCATATTTTGGAAACCCAAAATACGACTTACCTTATATTTAAATATATCATTGTGTGCATATGTTAACTGTGTCGAGTAATCCTTGTTAGGATCTTTAGATTGTTAGCAAATTCCATGAAAAAATGATGTATTTTTATTCTTATTAATTGAACAGTGTATTGTAAATTTGTTTGGGAGCTTATTCTATATTGGGTGGAAGTTGGTTGAATTGGAAGTCAGAATTGCAAGTTGAAGAGTTTCGCCCCAAGTGAAATTCCAATGTCCAACGAATTTATCAAGCAAATTTGATTTTTGAAAGCAGTCACCCAAATGATTAGCTTGGCTCTCGGAAGACCTTGGCTCGAGCAAAAATGTTAGAACCTAAGAGAAATCAGTTCAGATTTTCTCTACCATTCCCGCCCTTTGCCCACCTATATAAGCCTCATTTCCCTCAATTTTTTTACATCGATAAACTCCCAAGTGAAGTGTTAGAGAGCTAAAATAAACCGTAGATCAAAAACTCATGTTCTTTCTACCTTCTATATAGCCACATAACATGAGATGAGATTTACACCATCACTTTCTACACTATCACTACAAAAAACATGACTTGTTTCAACCCACTTTTTCCAAGGGTTCACTGAAAATGGTCGAAACAAACACTAACAAACTGGCGCTAATTAAAATCTGACTAATCTAGTTACAATGGTCATTAAAACCCTTAAAATAAACTAAAAAACTAAAATCCACGTAATTGCTGACTCCAAATTTTTACATTTTTCAACGAAATTCTAACACAACCCTTATAAAAGATATCCAAATGTTTCAACCCTCGAAATAAAGTCTCTCTCTCTCCCTCAAACTCAGAATTCAGAAAACCAATTTTCGAATAAAGTCTTTGCTCACTCTCTTAGAAAACCCATTTTCATTTTGTTCAACCTTCCTCCAAACTAAATGAGAACTCTTAGAAAATTCTCTCTCTCTCTCTCTCTCTCTCACTTTCAAAAACTTTCATGGAGTCCAACAACAACAAAAACATAGAGACCATCAAATTCCTCTGCAGTTATGGCGAGAAAATCCTCCCTTGCTACACCGACGGCGCTTTTCGTTACGCCGGAGGCCTGACACGTGTCCTCGCCGTCGATCGCTTTATTTCTTTCACAGGTTTGTGTGCTCTTCCATTTTTAGATTCAATTTTTGTGAAGTCGTTTGGTTTTTTGTGAATAATTAATCAAAATTTTTTTCTTCTTCTTGTTGTTACTGAGTTGATGGTGAAGCTCGGAGAATTCTGTGGCTCATCGGTGAATCTTTGGTGTCAATTCCTGACCGGCGACTTGGAAACCCTAATTTCGATCTTGTCTGACGATAGGTTGAGGTGCGATGGTCGGCGATCCTATCTCTGACGAAGACCTGCCGTTGATAGTCAGAGCTTTCTCCTCCGCCCTTTTGTCCGATTACAGGTCTCTCTCTCTCTGTTTTTTTCCGTAGAACTTTGCAAAGAATTTTTTGGTATTCTCTCTTGTTTTCTCTCTCTCATTCTCTCCATTGATATTTCTCTTCCTCGCCAATAATATAATTTGGGGCTAGGGTTTGGATACTTTGGAAATGGAATTACATACCAGTCCTTTGGAATCTGAAGTATGGTTTGAACATATTATATTGAAGAAATGCTTAAAAATGAGTTGGTAAGTGATAATGGTGTAGTATTTCACTAATATCAATTTAAGTATGATTTGGATCTATGAGGTTTTTTTGTGTTGCCGTGTCAATTTAATTTTAGGTTTCCTGTGGAAACGAGCATTGGTTTATCAATAGTATCAATTTATTTTTTACTTGGTTTGGGTCATTGCAATTCAATGCTCTGTTCAGCTTCTTTACATTGCATAGATTTTTTACACTCATTTTGTTTATAAAACTTACTAAAGCTTATGAAGTTTATAAATTCATTTTCAAGTTATGTAGCTTGGAATTGGCAATCTATTTTTCCCCTATATTTGTTATTGTTCTGTTCCAATGAATACAGAGCCTGCATTCTTTTTTCTTTTTGATAAGATGTTTATGTCTGACTTGAAAGTATTAACTCAGTGTAGTTATGGCATGGTGTCAATGCATCATATTGATGCATTATAAACTTGTAAAACTTTCTGTAGTGCTAGAAAATTCACCATTTGAGTATGTGGGTAACAGGAATAAAACCTTCCATCTGAGTTAAAATTTTGATTGCAGATATGGGCAATTTGACATTTAAATGATGACTTCCAAGTTTTCATCAAGCATTCCTTTACCTTAACATTAAAATTAATTACTATGGATTAATGCCGTACAAAAATGTACTTAGATTCAGAAAGTGTCATCTATAATAATTGCTTGTTAGGCTGTTGAATATATCCTTTTTCTACTGATAATATAGTCATTTGTAATTAATCCGTTGAGGATCAATGGCTGACACAGCATTTTTGCAACTAAGGCTTTGTTGTTATATTGGGAATTGCTTGTAGTAGTTTGGGCTTAGGTTTGCAGGTTATTTGATAGTTAGTTTGGTATGGATTGCATGGTTATAGCTTTCTTGCAATTTAGATTCACCTAGAATATTAAAATTTGGAAAATTACCACAAAGAGTACAACTTTGGCAAAAAAGCATACCTGTGGTATTATTTTGTTTTACATTGGATGTTGGAATGCCCATGATATTGTAGATGCGAAAACATAGCCTTATCACAAAGCATTATATTAATCTGATAAGTCATCAAAATTGGTTGAAGGGTATGTGACTCTCTTTTGGGATGTGGAATTTTATCATTTTGCTGCAACTGCTTCTTAAGCTCCCCATTTTATGGGATCAAATCACATTTTCTTTTTGCCTTTTTAAGTAGTGTTAACAGTTCATTGGTAAATTTTGTGGCTGTGGCAATTTATCAATTCTTGAATAAATGTTTTTACTGTTTTTCCATGTGGATTCAGGTATGGAGAAGGAAATTGGAGCATTGTAATTAGAAGTATGTGAAGAGCTTCCAAATTATCCTCATCTCCTCTTTCTAAGTTTGTGTTATCTCTCACATAATTTTAAATCATGTTAGGAAAAGAAGCTTGTTGCTGAGATAAAGAGAACGGCTAAAACTGGAAATGAGGTATGTTTTGTTTCTTATGAGTCGACTAGATTCATGCCAGTCCTAAAATACTTGAGTTTGTGACATCTAATTTATCTACAGTTCTTGTGTTATTTGAATCTTTCAAATTTATCATTTGCCTGTCCTATTTCTGTCTATGTGTTCTGCAGGGAGCAACCAAAATTCTAGCTCGCCAGCTAATCAGGCTTAGGCAACAAATAGCAAACTTTCAAGGTAGTCGAGCTCAAATGAGAGGAATAGCAACTCATACACAGGTGGACTGTCAAAGATCTGTCTGTGTTTTTTTGATTTTTTCTTTTTCTTTATTGGCTTTTTCTAGTGCATCTGTGCATGGTGCTTTAGCAACATTTTTCCTGTTTGCAGGCAATGCATGCACATTCGTCAGTTGCTGTGGGCATGACAGGTGCCACCAAGGCAATGGCAGCCATGAATAAGGTTAGATGGTAATATTTACTCATATACACAGACGCGCGCACGCGTGTGTAACTTTTGGTTATTGTTACACCACACAAAATCTTTTTTTATTGGCAGTAATTTGTCAAAACCACCATTGGATTATATGTGTTTAACACACTGTCATGCTTGTCAAATATTAAGGTGATTGGATTTAAGAGTCATCTCATTTGTAAATTGTTCAAATTTCTAGTTTTTATTTTTTTATTATTTAAAATACACCAAATGCTGGAATTTATAGATTAAATAGTAAACAACATCCAATTGATGTGAAATTTGACATGCATGATAAGAATTGAGAGAACATGTTATTTAATGATGAGATTGACAAAACATTAATTTAATGTATAGTTTTTGACTTGTGTGACTTTAGCAAAAGTTACACACACGCAATAATCTGTTACAAGATTCAAGATTTGAGTGCAATGACATGATTTGATCTCAAAGAGACTTCTTAATGATTCATAATGAGTTGGTCAAAAGATCCTTTCTTTCACTTGATGTTTGTTTGATTATGGAATCAATATGTATGTGTTGAATTGACTTTCAATTTTTTTTTTTTTTTTTGGTTGTGGCAGATTTTTTCTGCTTCAAGGTTGGATATACCCAGTGCTTGGCAATTTCCGCAGGTAATTTTTTCTTTTTTGGTTTTATGTTGATGTGCTGTAATTTGATTGCTTTGGAAACTAAATTGTTGTGTTTGCTTGGTGTGATTATTTGTGATATTAAAAAAAAAATAAGAAATAATAGACAGGTACCCACGTATTTTATGGACCTATGTTCTTTCCAAGTGTTCTTCTTAATTTTTATTTTTTATTTTTTATGGATAAATGGATTTTTATGAAAGAAAGTAATTTCGTAAGACTTTGTTGATGAATGACGTTTTTTTAATCAGCATGTTTTATTTAGATATATTTAGATATATGAACTCTGTTGTGCCTTTTTTGTTCTTTTTAAAATTGTGGGTATCTTGAATTTGATATTGTGGAAAGGTGTGTAGATATATTTGCTGGGAAATTAACAAACTTTTGGTATTATTCTCTCTTTTTTAGAAACTTGAGGGCACCCATAATGGCTGAAATGTTCAATTGTACTAGCTGATAACTTCTTGCTTTGGAGATGATGATGAAGAATAAAATGTATCAAAACTTTTAACTCTTGGATAGATTTGGTCTTTGTACAAATTGTGGTTGTTGATATCTTTTTCTCTTAAACAGTAATTGACATATCAGCAGTTTGTATGCGGTCCCTAATCTGTTAATTTGTAGGTTTGAGTTTAGAGATCAAAGAAAGTGTAATTGTAGCAATATACCACTTTTGTTATACATTAATATCATAGCATATCATCTCAACAATTGTGAATTTTTGTGTGTAATTGTAGCAATATATATATATATATATATATATATATATATATATATATTGTGCATGATTGTGGTTTTTTTTTTTTTTAATAAAATAAAATCTTATTTTGAGGGTCAAGAGACCCCTTAAATAACCTTATTTATCAAGGGTTGTAAATATAAATCTTTTAAACCTTGGTAAAAGGTTATTTAAGGGTTCTTGACCCTCAAAATAAGATTAGAGCACTTGTTTTGAGGACCAGGAAGGCCATCAAAATTTCCTTTTCGAAGGCATATGTTTCGAAGGTTATCAAGGGTCAATTGGACTCTTGAAATAATTTTTTTCAAGGTTCTTTAATACTTTTTTTAAGGGTTTTGATCCTTGAAAAAAGTCAGATTTGTTGTAGTGTATGTTCAGAGTTATAAGAGTTAATTGGTGATTGGGGAATTATTGGAGCAACCCAAATTCAATTTATGGTGGATTGAAGATGCAATTGGAACACAATTGTGAATCTACAAGCTAAAAAATAGAGAAAAAGCTTGAGTATAAGTTTGCTGCATTACTAATTGGAGGGTTTTGTGAGTGATTTGTGCCGCAATTATCTACTTAGTGAATCGGTTTCAATGGTCTAAGCCACAGGGAAGTTTTTCTGCCAATTTTGTAGGTTTTTCTCTTCGATAACACATCAATGTATTATTTTGTGTTTGGTTGTCTGCGTTTGCCTATTTAAATGCTTTAATATGCCTATCCATGCAATGTTTATCATCCATGCTTAATTCAATTGGCTAATCACTTGTATTTGGAATTAATTGGTAGGTTAGGCTAAAAATTTATTAACTAATTATTTAAAAGTTGAGGTTGAAATTAATACATAAGTTGGATTAGGTATATCTCAAAGTTACGTTAATACTATTTTTACTACAAATTCTAAGTGACAACGTTGGCGTAGGGAGGTGGGGGACCGAAGGGCCAAGGCCCGTGACTTTTCCAAAATTGCCCCTTATCCATTATGTTGTGATATTGTCTCTAGCAATCAATTCCATACTCAAAATTTTTTTAAAGCTTTAAGAATAAAGAAAAAAGGGAAAAGTACCAAAGACGAACTGACTTTGGGTTGGAATCAAATTTACCGATTGTCCTTTAATTTGAAATAAAAAGACCTTGTCCTTTGAGAAATTTTTAAAATTCTGTTAATAAATTCAAATAAATTTTACTTTTAAATGTATATATTTTTAAATTGAATCAATTGCTTCTCACATGTTGTATTTTTCATCCAATTATGTTAAATTTTCAATGCACGAGTTGACAGTACTTCTTGAAATGGTTAATGCCTACAATATATGAACGCACCATAAATTTCAAGCACTTATTAGCTACAAGGTTTTTTTTATTTTTTATTTTGGTTTTAGAAGGAGCATAGTTCTGGTTTAGTTTAGTAGTTTACTATTTCTATCTTTTTGAGATAAAAGATAAAATCTTATATTGACTATTTCTATTTTTATATGATCTTTGTAGGCTAACATAATTGTTAAGAGAGTGATTCTCCACAAGAGAGAGAGAATTAAGTAGTATATCTTTTGAAAATTACAACTTCAAATTTCAACTTTATATTTCTCTCTAAAATAATTACTCTATATTTTCTATTTTTATATTATATAGAGAGAGAGAGAGGAAAGTAAAAAGAAAAAAAGAAAAAAAGAAAAAAGGAACTACTTGTCGGCCACTGTCCCTGCTAATTGATGAATCTGTGCGTGGTCCAGCTCATAAAGCAACTACGTTGTTAGTCATTGGTCTTTTCGCTGTCCACGCATGCAATTTTTACCTAGTTGGGTCACGACCCACGATGATTTGGTTACTTTTGATAGGCATTCTATTCACGCGTTGCTCTTTACAAAAAGGATGACGTCTTTTATACAGAGAGATGCAAAACTATAGTTTATCCAAAAACATAAATAAATAAAAATAAAAATAATGCAAGACTATAAAAATTAACTAATAAAGTCGTTACATTACTACAAATCTTATATATTACTTTTTGTGTACTATTTTATACTCAATTAATTATAGTTTGTCATTTTCTTAAAAAAATTATGATGTCATTTAAATAAAAATATTAAATATTAAAATAAAATACAACTGGTAAAGAGAAATGTTTAAAAAAAAATAGTTTTCAATTTGATGAATCACAAATGTAGACCAGGATTGGACAAAAGGAGTGTAGCAAATGACTTGCCAAGAGATTATGACCCTCTAAAGTTATTTTTCTTAACTATTTTTTTATTTTATAGTAAATGGTTCAGTTTATATTATATCATTTTTCACTAACAATATCTTTAAAGAATTCTTCTAGCATTACAATTTTTGCCTCAACTTTAATGCAAGGTCTGCCCTGCCATCTAGGCCCCTACTAGAGGAAGGCCCCAAAGATGGGACAAAAATTGATTTTATATACACACACACACACACATATATATATATATATATATATATATATATTTTAGAGATATAAAAAAATTTATTAGTTTCAAAATTTTCTTCCACTTTTAATATGCTCCAAAAAATTGAGTAATGCTAGATATAATACAAATTTTAATACATAGGTCTTACAAATAAATGTGTCATCGATCATAACAAATACTTCATATAGTAAAATGCTAGAAATACTATAAATTTTACTAC
The DNA here is from genome assembly GCA_028535165.1 of Quercus tomentella. Classification (NCBI taxonomy): domain Eukaryota; kingdom Viridiplantae; phylum Streptophyta; class Magnoliopsida; order Fagales; family Fagaceae; genus Quercus; species Quercus tomentella. The sequence continues at coordinate 78,229,906 of JAPQVY010000155.1, forward strand.
ATAACCTTTATAAACTGATGTAATAATGAATGTGATTAGTAGATTTCAATAACCTAATAAATGCATATTTGAATTATTTTTTGTGATTGGTGGTACAATTTTGTAAGCGCTATATTGTAAAATTTAGAGTATTGATCTCTAACATCCTTCATTCAAATATTTACTTATTATTTTCTTAAAGTGTCACCTGTCACAATTATTGCTACATTAATTTGTAAGTTTTTTGTTGTAAAATTTGTTATACCTCTAGCATTTTCCAAAATCAAAAACCAAAAAATAATAATAGTCATATTAAAAAGTAAGAATAATTTAATTTTCTTTTTTAAAAATATGTAAAACACTAAATAAAAATATTATTTTAAATGATAACAAAAAAAAAAAAAAAAAAAAAAGGCCCATTTGAAACAATCACCTACAAATTTGTGACAAAACTTGCAACACAAAAGTTGTATCGACAAATTTTCTCATCTCTAAAATAATGATTTTCTCAAAAGAATTTATCTCTCACACCACTAAACGCTGTAAAAGTAAAAGGCACTTCTAAAGCAAAAGGCACTTCTAAAGAACTGACACATGTAAACGTCCCCTATTTTGAGGAAAAAACTTGTCTTTTACATCCATAGGTTCATAAACCTATTTTGTCTTTTTCTAAACTAAACAAAGTTTTGTGAGACCCACTAAAAACCCACATTTTCTTTTTGCTTGCCACATGTTTTCAAACATTGGCCTTTCTCAAGGAGTTTTCGTTTACTGAGAGCCTTGCTCACAACTCTCACGGAAATTTGTTCTTTATATTAATCAAAATAAAGGAAAAAACTATTTATGTCCTTTTATATCACACTGAAACCTTAGCCTCTACTAATCTTTTTTTTTTTCTTAGCTTTTTCACACTTTTAAACTCTCAATTTTGGCTATAGACCCAAATTTTAATTGCTTAGAAGAATAAAAAAAAAATGTTGAATTCTGCATAATTTTTTAAAAACATTCAAGACCGTAAGAATACAACTTTATAGGTATATTACTAAATTATTAACACTTTTATATTAATTTATTTTAAATAATCAAATTTGCATATTTAAATTCTATATATTTAGATTAAATTATATGTTTAAATGAATTAAAATTGACATTCATATTAGATTTTGTATGACAATTACTTTAGTATATATATAAATGCTTATCTATTTTATTATTAGTATTGATTAATAATATTTAGATTAATTTTACTTTTAATTTTGTCTCTTCGAACTAAAATCTTAGCTTCAATATTGTTTATTAGCATATTAATTTGTAAAAGCTATGTAATAAAAGTTGTAGTTTCTTTAGTTATTTCCATATGAGATATCATTACTGGTAACCAGAATTGAACAAAAAATATGGTAAAATTTAGGTACACTATTTTTGGTGAATATAAATTTCTTAATTAAATTTAATCGGATTACATTAAACGTAATTGCACGAAGTGTCTAGAAATGAGTTACAAAGAAGTTGCCAATATCAATTACAAGTGTACGTCTTATTCAATCCAGCTTTTGGAATACTTTTATAATTTTTAATAACTCTTTTCACCTTTTAATAACTCTTTTCATCTTAGTCAAGCAATGGTAAAAGTTTTACCATTGCTTGACTAAGATTTATAAGCACGACCAGGGCATTGGAATCATCATTGATTGTCAAACTTTTCTTCTCTCCAACAATCAATTCCACAGTCCACAGTCCACACTTCTAGTGTAGAGGAATAATTGCCTTCAAGTACATATTAACAACATTTGGTGGTCTATGTCTATACTGAGGGAAGCTCCTGAATCCACTTGATGAACTATTTTCTTCAGGTAAATATAACATATCTATGCATGCATTCTCACTTCTTTTGTTTCTCCTGATGTCATTCTTCTTTCTTATTTGGTTTTCCTATTTCGCACGCAAACATCCAATTTTCAATATACGTTTGTTAATCAAGTTCAAACATAAAATCATATGCAATATGTATCTATCAAAATGAAAGTCCATGTTCTTTTAAAAACTAAAAGCTATTTATTATTAATATTGTACTAAATTTCACTGCAAATCTAACTTTTTACTATATAAACTTTTGTAAAATTTTAATACGCATTTAATTATGCTTATTTGTAATTATATATCATACATATGCATGGTATTACAAACTTTATATATATAATTAAATTATATCTCTAACTGAAGTCTAATTTTATGTCATTTGTCCTATTTAATTTTCTTAATTTTTGTGCAACTATTTACTACACTACAAAAACTGAGGAGTCAAATTTAATTTTTTTAATTTTTTTGGGTGCTAAATGAGATATTAAATGAGAAAACCATAGAATCAAAATTAATAAACCATTAAAAAAATTACCATTATTGATTTATTTTTCTTAAAGTATTATTATTAGAGTCCAGTTAACAAATACCCTAATGACATTTGTTAATGAACAATTTTAGAAATATTTTGATACTATTTTTATGGGAAATACAAAAAGTTGTCAAAAAATCAATTACTTTTTTTCTTCTTCATAAAATATTTCTAAAAATATTTTTTAAACCAAATCTCTTGGAGCATCAGTTAACTTTTCCCTTATTATTATTATTATTATACAAATAGGGACAAACTAAAATTGGGAATTTCACAAATAACAATTTAATCGATGTGATTAATTTGTTTCAAATAAGCTTATATTTATTTTATTACTATTTTATAATTTCAATATATAAACACTATATATTATATATAAACTCGGTAAAATTTTAATACGCATTTAGTTATGTTTATTTGTAAATGTATGGAGTTACAATCTAATTCCATTTTATTTTGAGATATAATTTTGACAATATTTATAATTGAAATTTGTCTTTCATAATCATAGTAGAAATTGAATAAGCATAAGCACAACAACTCTAAAAGTAAATTGTTATAAAATTAATTTTTTTGGTCCTTACTAGTTTTATAATTTCTTGAAGTCCAAATGTCATATTAGTTTATGCTCATTACTTTTCCTCAAAAAAAAAGAAAAAGAAAAAAGTTTTTGCTCATAATTACGAATTACCATTTTCAACAATAGTTTTTTTTTATAATTTTAAGTGTTACGGATAATACTTTTTTGTTTTTTCAGCAAACAAACACCATCAATTCTAGAGAAATACACGTGTCTCTCAAGGATGCAGATTTAAGCTAAGAATAAGCAAATATACTGCATTTTCACTACATTGATGTTTTAATTCTTTAAATTGAAAATTAAGTGAAGCATAGAAATGTAATTGATAATGATGTTCAATTGGAATGATAACCAAAATTTAATTTCAAATATTGGGGTTTTTTCAATTTTAGGGTTAAGTATGATTTTTTAAACACAAAATTTCAAATTTTTATGTTGACAGACCTAAATTTCTAAATTTGCTCTTGGTCTGTATGTAGTTTCACCTTTGTGTTGACAGACTAAAATATCTGCAGTGCTTCCTATTAAAATATAAATTAATAATTCTATAACGCTTGGGTCTGATGTTTCAGCCAATAGCCCGAAGGGTCAGACTAGATGGATCTTTATTTACCCGATAAGATTTTGAATCAAAACCATAAGTACTATTTGGTTTGAGTAATATTAGAGATATACTTTATTTTTCATCACTGCTAGTATTAGCCATTACATCATTTTATTAGGGCCAACAACTGATACAACTTTCGTTATACACTAACAAGAACATGTTACATCACTAGTAAAAAAAGATATGTATCTAAAACAAAGTTCAAGGACACAATTTTTTCTACGATTTTAATATGGTCAATTGTGAGTGGTAGAAAAAAGAAAAGAAAAGAAAAAAGATTAGTCCATTTAGAAGTAATGATCCATCACTTATATAGCCTATCACACCGAGTTGTGATAAAAATTGTGTCATGATAGGGGAACCGCTTTATCAATAAGTGTTGGTTTTGAACATGAGAGGATTTCTTTTTAGAAAAAGAGAAAAAAGTTTTATTTAAAAATAGTTTTAGAGATAAAATATATTCTTTTCATTTCAAGATAAACTAAAATTTTAAAATGATTTGATAACAAAGGAAAATTTTAAATTACTTTAATCGTCCTAAAATTGCATTTACTTTGAATTATGGTTCAGGTTACATGATTTTGATAATTTTAAAAAAATGCCATGGGCATAAACATTTTTCACAACTATTTGTACAACTACAACCTTCTAATGTGGACAAATTGTTTATTTCCACATGAATTCACCACTTCATTATCTCTTATTCACAAATTTGACATCTCAGTTATTGTAAAAAATTTTGTTTATGAAAAATTAATTTTCCAATTAAGACTCAAACCTAATAATTAAGCACATGCCCTAAGACGCGAATACTATTCTCAAAATATTGGATCCTGTCCCAACAGTGATCTATTAATGCTTTGTCTCAATAATAAGTTGATCTTGCCTCTTCAAGAGATGAGATTCAGGTGGACCATTTTTAAAAAATCCCACATTGACATCAACCAGATTAGCCGATTCACATGAAACTTGTATCTTCAAAATATGAGTTTCATGCTCAACCTGAAGAGATGATTTTTTTTTTTTTTTGAAATTGTTTTTAAAAAGGTAATTTTCAATTAGCTTGCAAACAATGCTATTTTGATAAATAATTCTCCAAAGAATATTATTATGCAAAAAAAGTCACGAGAGTCTTACACCCAATTAAGAAAAGAAAAAGATTCTGGTTGGGCAAAATTACAAACCATTATAATTATAGGGTTTGTCCTTTTTGATAAATATAAGAATTATCTCTTTGTGCTTGTCGAGCTAATTTGGCTTATATGTAAAGAACTTGTAGATAGATTTCGTCATGCATCACACTACTTATATGTAATACTGGAATCTTCCTTTTCAGGTAGTCAAAAGCTAATTGATAAGTTGCAATGGCAGCAAATGATGTCAATTCTAACGATGGTAAATGTTTTACTTTCCCACCGTATGGTAGTGTAGGCATTCAATGAGTTCTTAACGAAATGGATTTCTCTGACTAAGATATCACCAAACTCAGCTATCATTATTGTTATTATTTTTTTTAAAGAATGCATTCTTAGATTAAGAACAATTTTCAATTCAAACTATGTTTATCTATAATTTGATAATTCAGTGGGAGATTGAACCCTAGACATTTTCATTGGAACATCTTAGTTGAGCTACAAAATTTTAGACCAATACAATAAAATCCTATTTCTTGTTATAAGTGTTTTATATTCTCATTATATATTTTACCGTTTTCAACTTATCATGCACAATTTCTTTTTTCCATTATAAAATAAGTCAAGTTTATTAAAAAAAAAAAAAAAAAAAAAAAACATATTGACGTAAAATGGAGGAACATTAAGAATATGAGAGAAGATTTTTATTCTATAAAATACTTTGCACAATGTTTGTTACTAATTAACAACATTTTCTTTTTACACATGAAGTCAGTGGGGACCGTGGGAAGCTTTATCTAGCTGCACTGAAAGGTGACTGGAAATCGGTTGAGGACATGACAGACATTCAAAGACCGATTAGTAGCAAAGAAGAAACCACTCTTCATATTGCTGTTGCAGCAAACCAGGAAGAATTTGTGAAGAATTTAGTGAACAGATTAAGCAGCGAAAACCTAACAGCTCAAAACATTGTTGGGAACGCTGCTTTGACCTACGCTGCTGCAACTGGGAATGTGAATATTGCCAAGGTGATGCTGAAGAAAAATAGTAACCTGCCAAACATAGGGAGTGAGGTGAAACCACTCTTTATGGCTGCTTCGTTAGGACACAGTCGAATGGTTGAACATCTTTATCCTGAGACTATCATAGTTAGCTTGAGTGACCAGGCTGATCTATTTATCAATTGCGTTAGAAAAGACATATACGATAAGCATAAGTTATTATAATGTTTCCTGTCTTTTATTTATTTACTAGTATTATGCCCGTGCGATGCACGGTTTAATAAAAAATATTTTGATAATATAATTAAATTTAATAACAAATAAAATGAAAAAAGAATTAATTTAAAATTTAAGATTAAACTAAATCTCCTTTGATCATTTTTTTATTGGATAAATATGGATAGAATTTCATATTAGTATAAAGAAAGAAAGTACTAATAAGGAAAGACGTTTTTTTTAATGAATTAAAGTACAAAACTACAAATGAATGGTAATTTAAATAAAATTGATAAACATTCAATGATTGATTAAGATTTTGTGTAGATCCTAAAAATTGATTAAGTATTAGAGTTTAAGTTGATAATAATAACTAAACTTCTATTTTATCCAAAATATTTCAAATTTTAAAATCTAAACAAAATTCTTCAATTTTTTTACGTGTAGTAAAAATTTATGAAAGTGTGAAGCTTAAGAATAATTTTTTAAAATAATGGATGAGAAGAAGTTCAGTTGATAATAAATTATTGAGTTTTTGTGTCTTTCAAACTTTATCTAAAAAAGTGATTTCAAATTAAAGTACTAATAAGGAAAGACTTTTTTTTTAATGAATTAAAGTACAAAACTACAAATGAATGGTAATTTAAATAAAATTGATGAAATTCAATGATTGATTAAGATTTTGTGTACATCCTAAAAATTGATTAAGTATTAGAGTTTAAGTTGATAATAATAACTAAACTTCTATTTTATCCAAAATATTTCAAATTTTAAAATCTAAACAAGATTATTCAATTTTTTTACGTGTAGTAAAAATTTATGAAAGTGTGAAGCTTAAGAATAATTTTTTTAAAATAATGGATGAGAAGAAGTTAAGTTGATAATAAATTATTGAGTTTTTGTGTCTTTCAAACTTTATCTAAAAAAGTGATTTCAAATTAAAATTTTTATCAACTTAAAAATTATAGGAGAAAAAATAAGAACATAAAAAAAAATTATATTTATTTTTCAAAAATCTATTAAAATTTCTGCAATTTGGTGAAGTCACGTGGCGCAACCACGGCGTTTAAGCCCCCATGCGATGCACGGCTTAATCAAGAATCATGTATAAACTAAATAAAATAGGAAAACATTTTCGAATTTAAGTAAAATTAAATAATAAAATAGATTGAATAGTTTATCATCAAATTTATTCATAATTGATTCTCAAACCATAACCATATATAGCAGATAAAACTTAATAAATTTAGGTTAAACAAAAGACAAAAAATACACAAAACCTATTCAATTTGATGAAAAAAATTAGAGTAAACAAATATATAAAAAATTAGTGTAAACAAATACATACTTGTAAGGTTGTAGGTAGAAGAGAAAAATAGAAGAAAAAAAATCATATAGTAGGTATTTATTATGAATTATTTGATATATATACACTCTACATTAAAGAAGTTAATATGAACAAAAAGTCTAATGCTAGTCTAATTTGTGAAAGTATGAATTATAGAAAAAGAAGATAAGAACAAAATATTATATATATATGTAAGGACACGATTCTGTTGAGGCCCAATAAGGATGTTGGGCTCATACATGAAAGATCCCTTACAATATGATTTGTAGAGAGTGAGCTTGAAAAGCTAACCGTTGGGCACGGGGCGATATTCCGGCCTTGATTTTAGAGGAATTCATATAAAAAAGGGAGTTGGGTTTGAACATTTGAGCCCTATAATGTCGCATCCCATGGGGTTGGACTCCTCGGACTTGATCCGAGGAGCATTAAGGTCCTACTCCGTTTCCCCAATGGTGGCTTTCTTTCTGATCAGCATGAGTCGTTCCGGTGTTTTCCCCATGGAGTCTCTTCCTCAGGTGGGATGGAGAGAGCCCCCTTCCTTGGCTCACTTACTTTTTCTTTTATACTAGCCTGCGTTCGCTGTCCTTCGTCCACGTGTAGGGTCAACCTTTACAAGACTGATATTTGTCCCATCAGTCTAATCCCAGCATTGTTGGGGATGGTTGATAAAGCTGAAGAATACGGCTCTGGTAGGTGCAGAGCCTTAGCTGGGAAGGCTAGTAAGGATAACTTTCCCAAGATATTTTAGATCTTCTTTCGAGTTTTAGTCCTATACCAGTTTTACCCTTTCTTTTCTTTGGTGGGATTTTGGATTTGCCGAGGACTGAACTGTCCTCGGCTGTATCCCAAAACTGTTTGGTGCTCTCTACTATCGGGCTTGGTCCATAGCTCTCCTCGGCTTGGGCCTTCGGACTCTCCACGAGCAAATGGGCCTGACCCATAAATTATTGGGCCCCACAATATATATATATATATATATATATATATATATATATATATATATATATATATAATTTATGTTTTTTTTAAAGATTATGATATAATTTATGTTTTTTTTTTTTTTTTTAAGATTACGATTTAATTTATGTTTTTTTTTTTGAAAATCTAAAAAATACTAATAATGTTGCTGTTTTTGGACGTATAGTAATATAATTTCAGTAAAAAAAAAAAAAAAAAAGGATTAGATGAAGAATTTGGATTGTAATCAAATTAAATTTTTTTTTATCAACTTGGAAATTATAGGAGAAGAAAATAAGACCAAAAAAATATATCTACTTTTTAAAAAATATATATATATATATATATATTTGCAATTTGATGCATTAGAACGTGTAGTGTAGTAATTAAAAAAAAAAAGTTGTTTTTTTTATAATACACTACACTTAAAAAAATAAGGATTAGATGAAGAATTTGGAATGTAATCAAATTAAAAAATTTATCAACTTAGAGATTATAGGAGAAAAAAAATTATATATTTTTTTAAATCTAAAAATATAAAAAAAAAAAGTAATTTAGTGAAGTCACTTGGCGCAACCAAATTAGTATTTACCTAAAAACAAAAGAAATTTTGATAGAGAAAAATGAAAAGTAAAATTTTTGAAAAATTAAAATTTTTACACCCTTCAACAATTGCAAACATAATAACATATTAATAAGATACACAACAATTGCAAAGAGTATAATATATTTAAAAAAATAATATTTTTGCAATGCAGCCTCATTGGTTTGTGCAAGTTATGGTTCCATGGAGGCACTAACCTGATTCAAGCCCTTTAGCAGCAATTAAAAATTAAAAACATATTATAATATATAATTAAAAAAACATAGTTAATCGAGTAAGCCTCGGAAACACATAATTAACCGACCTACATATGTAGTACATAAATTAATCTTTCCAAACATCAATCACAGATTCACAGACTAAGAGTAAACAATCAAACTAACATTATAAAAAAAATAAATAAATAAAAAATAAAAATCAATTGACAATACATAACAATTCTCTAAATTTGATTAAACTTAAGGAAATCAACTTAAAAAAATACACAAAATTCAATTTGATGGAAAAAAAAAAAAAAAAGTAGAGTAAACAAATACGTACTTGTAAAGTTATAGGTAGAAGAAGAGAATAATAGAGATTGTAGGTAAAAGAAAAGAATAATAATGCAAAGGAACTGAATGATGGGTATTAATTATGAATTATTTGATATATATATATGCACACACTCCACATTGAAGAATTTTATATGAACAAAAAGTCTAAAACTAATTAAACCACCATGTGATATGCCAATTGATGGGCAACGTGAAGTATATACTTTTATTAAAGTTTCAACCTCACCGGGATCTTATCGGCCAAGGAAGCACGACACTGTTTCTTATAAGTATCCTTCATCTTCAGATTAAGTCACATTTGAGTGAAAGATGAATTGCTTTAATTGCTTTAACCTGATGCACGGCTTTTTAAAGGCAAAATCCAATATCACCTGATGCACGGCTTTTTGAAGGCAAAATCCAATATCACTCATTGATTAAAACAATAAGAGTCAAGATATGCTTTAACCTGATGCACGGCTTTTTGAAGGCAAAATCCAATATCATTCATTGATTAAAACAATAAGAGTCAAGATACAGGGCTTCAAGATGCACGGCTTTTAATTGTTATGGTTTTTGTTTTTATCCACTTAGAATTACAAAAAATGTAATTCAACTTTAATCAAATTGTTTTAAAAATGTAATTGGAGATATATATTGTAATTCAACTGGAGATATATACTGTAATTCAACTGTAAAACAATATATATCTCCATTGGCATTTCATAATTGGAGATATATACTGTTTTTTAGAATAGATAGAGATTATCAAATTATTGGAGATATATACTGTTTCTTGGGATAGATTTATATTAACCACCTCTTGAAGAATTTGGATTGTGCTTATCCCTTAATAATCAAGTTTTATAGCTTGATATTCTGATAAAATAATATTAATTTAATAATATTAAAATTTTGAAAATTTAGATGATAAATATTATCTAAATTAAATTTTTGTATGTTAAATATTATCCCTTAATTTAAGAAATATATCCTAACAAATAAAAAAAATAATGTTAATATAATTTTATTTAATGATAAGAATGAATTAGAGTTTTGGTAGTATACTATTCATTTTTAATTCTTTAAAAATATAAAAATTTAATAAAATTTCTGCAATTTGGTGAAGTCACATGGCGCAACCACGGCATCTAAGCCCAAATTTTATTATATATATAATATGATATGATATTATCCCCTAATTTAAGAAATATATCCTAACAAATAAAAAAAATAATGTTAATTAGATGATAAATATTATCTTATGAGTCCAAAAAAAAACATTAAGGTCGTCCATTAATATGGACGACCTTGCATCATTAACAGACCAAAAGATGTAACTGCTCAAGCACATTCAACACATTCATGGCTACCATTACTCATCAATCTTAAATGCCCATCAATACAATAACTGTTACACATGGGTAATAATCATCCTCATTTATGTCCAATAGCTACCTAAGTCACCTTTAAAAGGGACAATCCGTCCATTTGCTAAGGTATGTCAAAAGCTACAACAAAACACTATCTAAATACAAGAAATATGGGTTGATACTAACTTAAGCATCGGAGGCTCCCCCACCGGGCACAACCCGGTGGTCTCTTTGATCTATCTCTCTTTATCTTGTAGGTCCTATAAGATCATCTAAAGTTTTGGATTGGACGAGTGACCCAACTGACGATTTTGGCATCATCAGTTTGGCGCCGTCTGTGGGAAGGCGATTAGTCATCTAGCTCTTCCTGTAACAAAGGGTTCACTCGATTCAATCTAGAGTACCTCATGGGATGAGACGCAATGATCATCTCTTTACTCTGCCCATATCCAGTCATCTAAAATTGGGTCAAGATGGGAAAGATAAAGACATATTACCAAGGCACCCTCGTCTTTAAAACACGAATTGTCAGCCAAATGAATAGACGATGATGAGAGAGCCTAGATCCAAGGTCTCAAATCTATTGGCCTCTAGCTTAAGGGTCTGGTGGAAAGACACCTCCAATGATGCCGTTATCAATGAAAGTGTGACTCCCAGCCACAAGATATGATTGGGTTGGTTGACGGTGACGTAAGAACTTCATAACCTGTGACCTTCTAGGCATGACACAGTACACACGACGACCACAAAAATTGAGCGACTTTGGTAGACTTCACAGGAATGGCCCAGCTCCTAGGCCTTAAGGTAAGATGTGTCGTTTCTCATCTTGTTATATGGTCTTACATCATCTTGTTAAAAGATCTAGAATACTAGAAGTCTCAAAACGAAATGATAACCTCATCTAAAACTTTAGAAATATAACAAAGGATTTTATTCTATTAGATATCCTTTTGTTAAAAAATAAAAAGAAGTGATTGTAGGTGGTCATATAATTTTCAGCCACCCAAGTCAACTATGATGAAATTACTATAGGAGAACTTTCCTTTCTTAGTTTCACCAGCTCCCCATTGTTTTTAGTTTGCATGAAAGGTGGAACCAAACTTCAATAGAACATAATTACCTTACCAAAATTGTGATCTTAAATATAGGCATTAAAAAAAAAAAGGAAAGGTAATGAATACCTTGACTGTTATAAACTGCATTAGTCAAACCGATCTCTTTAAGGTCCTTGCCATTAAAGTCAAATATAATTATATATTGTTAAGGATACAGCTGTAGTCATCAAGGATAGCAGCTAAGTCATTCGCAGAATCGCAGCTAGTGTTACTGATGTATCACAGCTGTAGTATTCAAAATACAAATCTTGGATTGTGTTGAGATAGGATTAGAATAAGACGGAATTGTATTTAATTTTGTATCTAAGTGATAAGGGAGAAACATATCTGATTTGTATAGAAGAGTCAAGGCCGAATTGCATGGAGAAGCATATCTGATTGTGTATAGATGTGGTAAGGCCGAATTGTATTTTAAATTTTGAATATGTTACAAACTATGCTATATATGAAAATGCCTTGAACCGTGAATGGTAAGGCTAGGAAACAATTTCAATTAATTGTTTTTACATATATTGTGGCGTAATTGACATCCTAATAATGGCTCCTGCTATAACTAAAACAAAAATAGAATGTTTGTGTCCCTTTATGGTATTAGATTAATGGTACACTAAAGAAGAAAAATAAATGGTACCCTGATAATATCTTAGTTGATATTCACGGGTGATAAAGCCACAAAATAAGGTCATCCCCCAAACTTATATGTGTATTTATTGGAGGTGAAAGTATAGTAGAAAATGCATAACATGGTTAGAATGCTCTACAGTCGGTTGTGCATGAGTTATTAGTCCATCAGTTGGTTAATGAAACTATGTTTTTCAAGGAACAATTCCGAAAAGATTTAAAAAGAAACCTTTAGGAATAAAATGCATGAATGACGTATTAGGCCTTGCACACAAAATAATTTTCAAAGTGAATGCAAGGTGGGACTGAAGTTGAAAGACCCAGAGAATTATAAAATTCAATCCTTACAAAATTACCGCAATAGTTAAGCATAAATCATTTTCAAAATATTACGAAATTTTGTATCTTAAAATGTTCCACAATAGAATGAAAAAAATTTACTATTCAAATTTTTCCATGTATAAATATATGTTGCTTTGACTTTGAGAATGGAGAATTTAAATGGTTCCATCTATACCTAATCATGCTTCGAGCATTCAAAGGGAAAAATGTGGGACTCTCATGGTGTCACAATCCACATGTATGATTCAATAAAAGCAGCTATACAGGTACAATGTTTTTTTATTTTATGCTTGCACTAGTGACATCACCAAAGTAAGTACTTACTCACATATATGATATACGAGCAGAGCTTACTGTCTCTAAATACTAAATAGTATCAAATTATTTCCATGTGATTCTATTAAATAGAATGACATGTACTCTATATTAAGCTCATCATTTGAGAACAATCGAGATTATTAATTTGTTAGTATTTTTTGGAGCAAAATGAGCCTAGTAAAGCTTGACAAAATGGATCAACCAAAGGCTCGACATAAGAAAAATCATCCGGCAGAAAAAGGTCATGGCGTAGGTACAACTGTTGAGAATGTCATAGAGGTTTTCTTACCAGCGAATGTACCTTTCATGTTTGAACGGGGGCAAACCTTCTGGATATATCTACATCTTCAAATAGCTGGAACAAAATACAGCAACAATGGTGCCCAGTTCTTGGGCCTTAAGGTCAGATTTAAAATTTTCTTTTACTTTTAGCTCTCTAAGTATTTGCAACAACGTTTGAAGTCAAGTTTTAGGCATAATGACAAATATCGTTATTGCCAAATAAAAACCAAACTATAAATTTAAAATAAGATCATAACTGTTTACTATGATAAATATGATGACTTTTTATCATAATGGCAAATGTTATTAAACACACCGAATTCCAACACTCTTTAAAAAGTTTAAACACTTTGCCAAGTGTTATTTAGTTGTACGAGAATAGGGTAATAGTTATGAAAACAATTGTTGGAAAGGCAAATTGCTAAATTACAAGATTAGTGCAAACATGTACAATTGACACAAAAGGCTAGATACTTTCTTGCTAAAGTTAAAAGGCTTGACTAGTAATATCTGCTCTAACTAGTGTGACCTATTTTAAACTTTTGATCTCTAGCCGATCAAATGATCTTAAGCCCATCCATTTCTTTTATTATTCTACTATCGCCAAAATCAAGAAAAAAGTGGAAATAGCTGAATTGCCTATAGAGCATGTGCTTCATACATAAAATAAGACAATTCTATTCAATTGCATGGCATTAAGTGTGGATTTAATTCTCACTAAGTTTCTATACTCTTACATGAAATGATATTGTTTGGACATAAGCTATATCAATTCACCCAAAATTTTGTATAATATGTAAACCTATAAGAGGTTTGCTAGATTACTAGCTTAAGATATGCAAAAAACAAATGTTCCAAATTTTCTAAGGGGGTGTCATAATTTGACGAAGAGAAACCCTTAAAAAGAAAATAGAGATATAGCTAAAAGTTGTGAAAATTCCATCTATATCACAAATGCCGTGTTTAACTCCTGTAAATTATGGGTTGTACAAATCCAACAAAGAAGAGCTCTATAAGTAAGAGTTCAATGACGAAGAGTTCGTCAAGAATACTACAACAATGAAAAGACCAAGGTATGTACAAGATAGTATTGAGATTTAAGGTCTTCTATTGATGTAACTCATTTCTTTCTTTCTTTTTTATCCAAGAGATCATTTTATTGAAACTAAATAAATATCTAGCTTGCATGATTATGTTTATGTAGAACATGTTGAAAATATTGCTATAAAATTGTTACAATTATCACAATCAATATGACTATATTTTTAGTAGCATATGTTTCATCATCATGAATCTGAGAAGTTCAATTAAGTTTCCTACACTTAAAATGCTAGATGATCGTGTTCACAATATGCTCATGAATTTAAGTCTCAATAAATTTCTGCTATCTCTATCAACTCACCAAAATCTTCTTAAATTGCTTTAAAAATCATATATGGTGCAAGCACCTAACAAAGACCAGTTTAAAGAAGCATATAGTCAAATAGCTTCAATTCTTATACTTCTCTATGATTCATATAGAATGCACTTCGTTTTGTATAGCATGTAATTGCACATTTGTACATTGTCATGCAGCTAGCACTATTGAAGTGACTTAAGTGTACAATTAAAGAAGAAGGAAGAGGAAATTGCTATTACAAATGGCAATGACCATAGTCATCAAAGCACGCCAAAAAAAGAAGAAGAGAGGTTCCAATAGTGAAAGACCATTCCCCTAGTCGTCAACAAACGAGAATTGTACTTTTCACGTTTGAGCGGAGGCAAAAACGTGGCCTAGTTTTTACGCCTTCAAAAAATTGAAGCAAAGAGATCTAGGCCTTAGACATGAACTATCATGTTGAGCTAAAAAAAAAAAAATTTTTTTGAAAAGGGAAGAGCTCGTCATCTTAAAAAGGGAAGAGCTTGTCAAAAAGATCCCAACAATAAAAAAATCGAGGTATGTGACAAAGTAATATCGTCATTTAAGGTAACACATTTATCTCTATCTCTTTTATATTCGTCTATAAAAATTTACACCTAGTAAGGTTTCATGCAAAAATGTACGCTTTACTAGACATATCACAAAAGAGGTAAAACTCTAGGATTACAAGGAAATAAGAAAAAGGTCCACCTAGGCTATTGGTAACTTATTATTTATGAATTGTTCTAAAATTCTTGTTTAACAAAGTCTTGGCAAGTACATGTGTTACTTAATGCAGATATCAACATGGCCTCAAGAAGGTTCAAAACAACATAGCGTCAAGGAATCTTTCTAGCAACAAGTGACAAGATTCCTTAAATGGATGTAAGTCACCAAAAAATGGCTAAGTGATAAGATTCCGCCAAAACGGATGTAAATCACTAACGTAGCCTAAGTGACAAGATTCCTTCAATGGATGTAAGTTACCAAAAAATGGCTAAGTGATAAGATTCCGCCAAGATGGATGTAAATCACTGACATAGCCTAAGTGACAAGATTCCTTAAATGGATGTAAGTCACCAAAAAATGGCTAAGTGATAAGATTCCGCCAAGACGGATGTAAATCACTAACGAAGCCTAAGTGACAAGATTCCTTAAATGGATGTAAGTCACCAGAAAATGGCTAAGTGATAAGATTCCCCCAAGACGGATGTAAATCACTAACGAAGCCTAAGTGATAAGATTCCTTAAATGGATGTAAGTTACCAAAAAATGGCTAAGTGATAAGATTCTGCCAAGACGAATGTAAATTACTGACGAAGCCTAAGTGACAAGATTCCTTAAATGGAAGTAAGTCACCAAAAAATGGCTAAGTGATAAGATTCCACCAAGACGGATGTAAATCACTAACGAAGCCTAAGTGACAAGATTCCTTAAATGGATGTAAGACACCAAAAAAAAAAAGGAAAAGATTCCGCTAGACCGATGTAAATCGCTGACGAAGTCTAAATGACGAAGCTTCGTAACTGGATCTAAATCACCTAAAAGTGGCTAAGTGACTAAATACCCTTAAACGAGTGTAAGCAGACAATGATTCTCATACAAATGCAAGTCACACACAAATCAAGAATATCAAACGTGTCAACCAGAAAATGAATGAAAGAAGAAGCATCAAAGTGATAAAAAATGGTCGTCCAAAAAAATCACCTCGCTCTTCAATAGTGATAAAAAATGGTTGTCCAAAGAAATCACCTCGCTCCTTAGCAATGATAAAAAATGGTCGTCCAAAGAAATTACCTTACTCTTCAGCAGTGATAAAAATGTTCGTCCAAAGAAATCAGCTCACTTTCAAGCTATGATCCCTCGAATGTCCAAAAAAACCTTCAAAAGGCAGATACTAAGAGGTCGTCATAGAAATACTAACATTCCTGAAGAAGAAAGTAGTTGATGATAAAGAAGCCTAAATCTAAACAAGTTAAGAACATTTCCTAAGCCTGATCAGCATAAAGCAAAATTAGACTTGGGAATTGGGGGCAACTAATGAGTCCAAAAAAAAAACATTAAGGTCGTCCATTAATATGGACGACCTTGCATCATTAACAGACCAAAAGATGTAACCGCTCAAGCACATTTAACACATTAATGGCTACCATTACTCATCAATCTTAAACGCCCATCAATATGATAACTGTTACACATGAGTAATAATCACCTCCAATTATGTACAATAGCTATCCAAATCACCTATAAAAGGGACAATCCATCTCACTTGTGAAGGTACATCAAAAGCTACAACAAAACACTATCTAAATACAAGAAATATGGGTTGATACTAACTTAAGCATCGGAGGCTCCCCCACCGGGCACAACCCAGTGGTCTCTTCGATCTATCTCTCTTTATCTTGTAGGTCCTATAAGATCATCTAAAGTTCCGGATTGGACCAGTGACCCAACTGACGATTTTGGCATCATCATTATCTAAATTAAATTTTTGTATGTTAAATATTATCCCTTAATTTAAGAAATATATCCTAACAAATAAAAAAATAATGTTAATCTAATTTTATTTAATGATAAGAATGAATTAGAGTTCTGGTAGTAAGCCCAACTTTTATTATATATAATATGATTTTTTGGCTTTCACACTTTGATTTTTATTTTTGTTTAAATTTTTTTTATTTATATAATTTGATAGTTACAATAGGGAAGAAATAGGGATCTAAGCCCTGAATGTCTTGAAATTATGTAAATGAAATGTCAATTAGTTAAACTATTCATGATTTTATTAATTTTGTCATTCTAAAATTGATTTGAAGTTCAAAACATTATCATGGCTTAAACATTTTCTAAAATAGAATATTTCTTTCCAAATAAGGACAAGTTATACAATTCACTCATTCTAAATGAGGTATCAAAGTATTGACGAAACAAAAGTTTCTTGCTATGATCAATATTCATAACAAGAAACAAAATTTACATTCAATCCATTTTTTTTTTTTTTTTTTTTAGTTTCAGTTTGCTATATCTCGATTGTCCAAAAATCGAGTTTTAAATTGAAACTTGATTTTTAGAAAATCGAATTTCAAAATAAAAGCATTTACCTAAATAGTTTCAGACAGAGGATATTTTGCTGGAAAGTTTTGGTGAAAGGGACAAATGCCCATTTTGGCCGCAAAACTAGAGTATGAGGGGGAAATGTTGCCAAAAGGAACTGTTGCTTGCCTTTTTCATATGATTATCAGATTATAGAATTCCGTCCATTAATACTTTTTCTTGAAATTTTTGTTTTTCGTTTAAAATAATGCAGGCATAGCCTTGAAAATGCTGAATGAAAACTCCAATTTAGCTACCACTAGAAACTCGGATGGAGAGACTGCATTGCATGTGTTGGCTCGCAAGCCTTCTGCATTTGTTAATGAAAGTCAGCTGGGAGTTTTGAGGAGACACATCAATATTCCATGTGAGTTATTGTGACTTTGATTTATTTATTTAAATTTGATAGTTACAACAGAGAAATTGGGATTTGAATACTAGATATTTTGAAAATACCAGGAGATGCTAACCAGATAAGTTACAAGATGATGTATTCCTTAATCATGTGATATGACATAAAAAGACAAATGAGTTAAATACTCTTGTATATGGAAAATTTTAGATTCGTTGATTGATTTTAACATAATTAAATGTTATTGATTATAGATTTCAATTGCATTTTAATTAATAACATAAACAAATCATAAAAATAAAGCAATAAGGCATAAAATAAATGACACAGTCACACAAGTGATATGTTGTCAAAGTAGGAACTTAATGGCCACATCGGAGGGGGAAAAAAAAGCACTCTGGGAGTTAGACCCTAAATCCAAGGAAAAATTCAAAATTAGAATCAAAATTTTACCATTGAAATATACCCATATTTCTAATTGCTACCCAGGAGTACTTATAAATCTGCTCCATGTTGCTTGGACTCTTTTAATAAAAAATTCTCTACACAAACTAAGCCTTGGTACTTCAAGGATCAAATATTCTCATATCCCTATCTTGAGCTGAATCTTAGATTTTGGTTTTGTACTTGATTTTAGAAAATACAACTCAAATTAAACATACATCTCATAAAATTAGCCCACTTTAAGCCTAACAATCTCCCAACTTGGAAATTCCATGACAAAACCCACAAGTTGATCTGAGAAACCATAGAAAGAACTAGGACAACTAAGATGGTTGACTGTGAAGGTGGGGAGGTATAGGTTATAAAATGTTTAGAGATAGAATGCATTCCTTTCAAATTGAGTCAAGAAGCTCAAGACTTTTAATAACTCACCAGCCAAAAGCACATGGTCTTGAGGCTTAGGTTGAGGCAAATTGGAAACTCGCATTTTGAGGATGAAACTTGAAATAATTTGGATGAGTGTGTCCATATTCATAATCACCAACATGGTGATAGACATGAAATAAACTTTGAACCATTAAGCTTCCTAGAGGGAATTCTAGATATAAATGCAGACCAAGACCTAAGCTTAGAAAATTTTGGTCTAATATGACAACAACACCATAATAGTGACAAGTAAGGACAATCTAAAATATTTCTTGTAGCCTAGGAGGGGGTCTAGACATGGGTTTTGAAACTTGAATTTCACTTATGGTCTTTTACCCTTGTTTATCCTAGCTATATACATTAGTCTTATACTTCTGTTTATGATTCCCCTTGAACGGAGTATATATATACAACTTTCTATCTTTAGAGTTAGGCCCTTTGTCAAGCTTAACACTAGTTACTATTTCGAATTTAACTAGTTTCCCACCCAAGCTCTTAATCTTGTTCACTTGAGAGGCAAATTGATTTTTACAAATATCATTCAATTTATTGGCACTTTTTTTAAAAAAAAAAATATTTAACACAATCCCCAAGAAGTCTACCATATGCCATTAAAAGGCCACCATCTTCATTAGAAACATCTTGAATTAAGTTGTCATGCATGTTGAAGTATTTTATGACACTGCTTATCAGCAAAAAGTAGAGATCAAGGATCACACTTAAGTCATTAATCCTACACAAAGTAAAGTTGCTCTAATACTTAAGGGAGTCAATCTCGTATTAGAGGCATAATCGGTTTGGCCAGCGAAACGATATATTTCGGTACCGGTCAATACCAGTGTACCGTTTTGAGTTTACCGCTATTTTAAAAAAAATATATATATATATATATTATTTGTATATATTTTAAAAATAAATAAATAAATATTGTTTACATATTTATAACTTTAATTATTTGGTAAAATTTAATTTGTTAAGCAATTAAACTTGTTAAGCTTATAAGTTTATTATAAAAAAAAAAAAAAAAAATTGAACAGGTATAAAAGTATAAGACCAAAAAAAGATAATAAAAAAGAAGGGGTAGTAGGTGAGTAGGGAGATATTATGTGAGAGAGGGAGTTGGTAGAAAAAGATTAAATAATTAGAAAAATTAAAATAGCGCCAAACACATGCCTGATGCCTCTTGCCAGTTGCCTCCCACCTCTATTAATTTATTTTTCTTTTTCTGATCCACATCACACGCCTAAGACTTACAAGTACAACCTACATGTCATTACAATTTCCAACAAGCCCTCATCTTCACACGATTAAACTTATCACTTCACTATCAAACATTTCTTTATTTTCCAAGACTCTTTCACCTCCATCATAGCTCTCTCTATCTTTCACCTCAGATTCTCTCTTTCTCTTAAAGTTTCAGCCCTTTCTCAAGAACTCAAAGGTTGCTGGATATTTACTGGTGCCACTGCTCTCGACCAAATGGCATGACTTCATCGTTAGTGTAAACAGGAGTTAGAAATGAAGGGAGATAGAAAGTATGACTGGCATGAGGGAAGGGAAAGAAGCATTTTGTGTGTAATTTTGTACCGGTCTGATATCCATTAATTGGCTAGAATTCGGTATATATCGTGGTATGGCCGAAACAGCTCTGGTATGTTTAGTATTTAAATCGGTATGAAATGATAGTATTTTTGTACTAGCCGGTATGATATGAGATTGTCTTCCTTACTAATACCAATTGAAAAGAAACATTTAGACCCCTTTGATTAACTACGAAATTAAACAAATTATCTAAATAAGGGTGTGCCTGTATAAGTTGTTAGAATACTAGGTTTTGAGTTTAAAATGAGTGTTGTAAAAAAAAAAAAATAGAAGTTATGGTTGTAAAATAGGGTTTTGGGTTTTAAAAATGCTATTTTAGTCTCTCAAAATGCCTAATCAAATAGACCCTAATAATTACATGAAAGATTTTAAACATTTTTTTTTTTATACAAGATAGAATATCTACTCTAGTCTAATCTAAGTGTATATGTATGTGAAACTCCCTCCTGGAGACTTAAACCCCGACCTTTACTCCCCAAATCCTACAAACATTTATACTTATAGAGTGACCACCGTAACAAGGGTGCACGGTGGCTAACAAGTTAAAACACCACAGGCTAGTAAGTATGTCACCAATATCATAGCAATAAATACTGAAATAAATGACAGAATTATATGATGACAAAGTGGAAATGATGGACCATAGTTCAAGAAAAAATCACTAATAGGGTTAACCCTAATCCCAAGAATGAATCCCCTAATAGAATTAAAGTTTTACAACATGAGACATGTTAATTGTGGGCGCAAGAGAGTACACCTCAGCCTTTTGGAGTGGACCATGGCGGAGGGTGAAAAATGGAGTCACCGCCTAGATTAAGTCTAGAAACCATATTGGGTCTTTTGTGCCAATCATTTACATGCATAGGTCTACATACTAGATTATGGGTTCGAAGTTTGGGTATGGCTTGGGAAGGTGTTAGGCATTTAAGACCGCCCGTCTTATGAGCCGGCCTCTATTATGTGTTGTTAAGCTATATTTAGATAAAAAGAAAGTTATTAAAAGAGCCTAATCCTTAACCTAAACATACATCATAAACTTAAATAAAATAAAACACACAACATGTTAAAGATCACAATATTTAAGGAAACAAATAAAACATAGTAAAAAATATATATTAAAAAAGGAAAAGATAACAAATAAATAAAATGCACAAGGAAAAAAATATCAAATAAACCAAACATGGGAAAAAAAAAATACTAAAACAAACATGGAAAATCATTAAACACAATTAATTAACTTAAATAGAGTCAAACATAATCAAAGAACATGTAAAAAAGATTAAAATGATAAAAACAAGATTTTGCCATAATTTGGATTCGGGGTGCGAATGCATACTCAACTATGCGTACGCATGGTCAAAACCATGTGCACACATACTCAATGATGCGTACACATCCTTTAGCATAGATTTGAAAAATCACATTTTTATAGTTTTAATCAAACAAAGATATAACATGTGAGATCAAATAAAAATTTTAGAAACCCTAAACACTAAACTAACATAAGGAAAACAAAACAAAGCATCAACATAAATAAATAATCAAGAAACAAATCAATAAGTAGTAAACTACATTAAATAAATAAGCATGTTAAACTTTACATAAAACTAAAATAATAAAATAGGAACAACCAAAATAGGTTATAAACAACCTAAAATCATATTAGCACATATCAAAAGAATTAAAATCAACAAAAAAATCAAATAAAACAAATAGAGAAACTACATTATGAAACTCATTTGAATCCTATTAAACAAAGAAGAAGTTCATGCAAAAAAATACTCACCTTGCTTAAGATTACGAGTTTGAAGTTTGTTCAACCGATCTCTCAGTACTCACTACAGAAAAGATTGCTATTAGCGACAGCCAAAGTTCGTCACAACAACACAAAAAGCCGTCGCAGATTAGTAGTGTCGACGACAAAAGGCCGTCGACGTCCGTCGGTAAAAGCCTCGTCGATAATACTATATTACTGACAAGGCCGTTGCTAACACTCATTTTCGATAGTAAAAAGCCATTGTAAGCAATTTATTTTTTCCGTTGAAAATACTTCTTCATAAGAGGAAGTTGGACGACCAAATACATTTTGTGATGAACTAAGGCCGTCATTAATGTATTTTTTCGACGGCTAAAAGTCATCATAAATACTTGTTTTGCCATCGAAAATACAACTTCGTACGAGGAAGTTGGACGACCAAATATATTTTGCGATGAACTAAGGCCATCGTTAATGTATTTTTTCGATGACAAAAAGTCGTCATAAATACTTGATTTGCCGTCAAAAATACAATTTCGAATGATGAAGTCAAACGACCAAATACATTTTGCGACGAACCATAGCCATCGTTAATATATTTTTTTCAACGACCAAAAGCCATCGTAAATACTTAGCTTTTCGTCAAAAATACAAAATCTTAGTGGCCATTTATGTCTCTTCAACGAACTTTGACCGTTATTAAAAATTAGTTACCACGTCACTAATACATTATTTGCAACAAAATAGCTTCGTTGAAAAAAAAAAAAAAGAAGGCCATTTCTAGTAGTTTAATTGCAACAAAACAATTCTGTCGAAAAAGAAATACATGAATTATATGAAAGTAAATAAAATAATATATAAATTACAAACATACATCTCATAAAAAATTTTCCATTCAAATAACAAGTACAAATCCATAATTGTTCAAAACTAATAAGTGAATAATGCAATAAAAATGAAAATATTAAAAGGTCTACAAAATAGCATGATGTTCAATAATACATGAAAGCTATATTATATCCTTCACTAAACTTGAAAGCATAAGTATTGGAAGATCAGTCATCATCCGAGCTAATTTCCTCTAGCTGAGAGTCACATTCCTCCTCAAAGTCATCTTGTGTAATTATTCACACTACGATCTCCTCCCTAACATTGGTCTGCAATATTTTAGATTAAGCTGAATAAATATACAAAGTTTATAACTACACAAATTTTTATGTTTACAGTAAATAATAAAGAATTAACTAAAATATATTCATTTAAAAACATTAACACAATCACCATGATAAAATGACAAAACATCAAAAATAAATCCTTACTACCGACACAAACATTGCATCTATCATAAATTCTTACTACTGTCAAGAACCTTGTAGTTCTCCTGTGAATGAGAACTTCCAAGAATACATCCACCACCAATAATCACATTAATAGTACATCCCCATCACTCTTAACAATATATCCATCATCACAACAAGTCAAATAAAATTATATATGAACTAAGAATAGCAATTAATTGAAAACTGTAATGAGCAAATTCATCATTGATTTCAACAACCTCAATAAAATAGGGAAAAAAATTTTATGTTGGTTATACTGGAAAAAATTATATGTGTAATAGGTGCTTGCATATAATTAAAAGTAATTAACAAATTGGTTGGGGCCACCAATACACACAAACATTACACTATGGTCTAGTACCAAACTGTCAAGAATTTTACCTACAATACAAGATTGTATATTATGAAAGAGATATATCTAAACTAAACCCAAAATTTAGATAAAATAAATCAACCAACAAATCCATTTAGTAATCCACTACATTAACAAAATATATAAATCAAGATATAAGGATTTAAGAAAACTAACCTGGGCTATAGAGGTGAGAGCTTTTTCTTCTTTCTTTTCTTAGTGAGTGAAATAGAGTGTTAGTATTTAGTGAGTGAAAAGGGAGGCGTGGGATTGAAAAAATAAAAAGGTGGGGCGCTTGTTTTTTAGTGATAGGGAGAGGTAGGGTTTTGTCTTCTTCTTCTTCTTTTTTTTTTTTTTTTTTTTTTTTTTTTTTTTTTTTTTTTTTAAAGTTAAAATGATATTGCCGTGTGTGTTTTTTAACAATGTGGGGCTGGGTTTTTTTACTGCAATGTGACTTCTCCTTTTGTTTTATTTATTAAAATTATGTTTTTTTTTTTTAATTTTATGACAACCACGTCACTTTCTTTTTGGTCACTTTGAAATATCATTTTTTTAATTATTATTATTATTATTAATAATAAAAGATAGAAACACTATGAAATCTTACTTCTTGCAATTATTTTTTAGCAAGTGTTCTTTTAAAAAATGTTAGGGAAATATAACCTCAATATTGTTTAGGTGGATTTATTTTACAGAAATATAACCTCAATATTTAAAAAATAAATAAAAATAAACTTTGTGTATTTTATTTGGCAAAACCACTCCATTTGAAGGAAAAACCATTTTCCACTTGACATCTCATTAACCGAATTTTGTTAAATTAATATTAAGAATGTTGTGTACAAACCTGCCCGCAAATTTCCAAAATCATCTTATTTCATAATTAAAATACATTGATTTCAAATTTTAATTAAAGATTATTTTAAAATATTTAGTATGACATCTTTTTAAAAGTTTTTCAAAGGGTTGTGGAGGGAATTGTCATTGCAAGTATTTTGGTGCTTGATAAAATTTGTATTATTATTCTAAAATTTTCAGTATTGTATGTACTATTCATTGTTAAACTTTGATAAAGAAAATTTTATAGAAAAGCATGAACGTCGAGAAAACCCAAAAATACAAACCAATACCCAAAATCCACTAAAAACCTCCTTATTCAACCTAATTTGATCCTATCGAGCGGTCATAGACCTAAATTCGATGGTTAACCATGTTTGACCAAATATTGACCAAGTTTTGCAAACTTTGACTACTCATTTCTCACAATCTAACCGTCTAATTGTTGTCATACTTCGCCAACACCAATATCTCACCACATTCTTCCAATCCAACGGTCGGATTTTGGATTTGAGTCTAGAGCATTATGGACGTGTTGTTGTACCAAGACACTAAGAAATTTTGATTGGTCACATTCTCCTAATCCAACTGTTTGATTGAGCTCAAAATCTATCAAAACCAATATTTATCCCACTCTTTCAAACTAATGATCAAAGTTTTAATCTAACTCTGGCACAAGATGGATGCGTGTCGTTGTATCCACCTATCATGAAACTTCAATCAATAAAAATATACAATACTCTTCCAAGTGAGTTATAAACTATATAAATATCACTAAGAATCAAGAAAATGATCTACAAAATACAACCAAAAACCTGCAAAATGACCCCAATGGATTTGCATATGACCTTTGACTTTGCCATTTTTAAACTTGAAACTAATAAAGGCATAAAAACCCTAAAAACCTTAAAACATTGACCATTACCCAAAACCTACTTAAAACCTCCTGATCTACCTAATTTGATCAAATCCAGTGGTCCTAGAACCAACTTTGAAGTTTGACCAAAGATTGACCAAGTTTGATAGACTTTGACGAAGTTTCGCAAGATTTGACTTTTATGTTCTCACAATTTGATCATTTGATTGTCATTGTAATTTACAAATACAAATATTTCACCATATTCTACCAATCCAACGATCAAATTTTGGATCTCCATCTGATTGCATGATGGACATGTGTTGTTGTACCCACCCACTAGGAAACTTTGATTAACCCTGTTGACACAATCTGACCATCCAAAATGGCTAAAATACACCATCAAAGCTAGGAAATAACCAAAATACCCATAAACTTCTAAAGTGACGAAAGTTCCCCTAAAAGCTTCAAAATAATAAAATACCTTTTACTTGGAGGGTCTTGAAAGTTTTTTTTTTTTTTTTTTTTGCAATTTTTAAAATTAAGAAAAAATTCTACATTTTTAAGACAAAATTGAGGAAAATTTACCATTCAAATAAAATAATAAATTTTTATGGCCATATATATGTTGGAAATCACCTTTATTGTGACAGATTTACCTTACCGACACTAATACCTTCTTTTCTTAAGAAAATTTTAACTATTAACGACGACCAAAATGTCCGTCACAAATAACAATGCAATATATAGTGATGGAAAACAATAGTCAAACACATAAAAATAAGGGCATGAATTCCCCCCCTTTAAAAAAATTTACCATTGTCGACAGCTTAGGTCCATCGCAAATATTATTTATTGAGAGGGATCCAATTCTATCACTAATATGTTCTTTCTTTTGAAGCAAATTAACTATTTACGACGGTCAGTATGTTCATCACAAATACGAACTCAGTTAGAAAAATAAAAAAAATTAATTGTGATGGATAAATGTCGTCACAAATATTGTGAAAAGTAAGGGGGAATTTTCCCTCCAAAATATTTCACCATTTTCGATGGCTTCATGGCTGTCACTAATACCCTATTTTATATTTACGATGGAAGAATTTTTGTTGCAAATAATAACACCATAAAAAATATACTTTTTTGTATTTTCGTCATACAAAAGCCATCACAAGTGTTAATAGTTCTGACGGTTTTTCTTTGGTCATCGTAAATAATACCCTCTTTTATATTTACGATGGAAGAATGTTTGTCGCAAATAATAACACCATAAAAAATATATATTTTGTATTTTCGACACACAAAAGCCATCATAGGTGTTACTAGTTCCGATGGTTTTTATTTGGTCGTCGTAAATAATACTTTATTAGCGATGAACATTTTTATGCCATCGTAAAAAGTAAGGCGGGAAAACTTCCCTCCAAAACAAATCATATTTTTGACAAAAATAATAGGCATTCCTGACGAACTCATTTTGCCGTCACAAATATTTTAATATATGTCGAGTAATTGTCGACGAAAAAGACTTGCCATCGAAAAAGCTAGTTTTTCCGACGGCTTTTTGTAGTCATCGAAAAAGTTTCATCGCAAATAACAATCTTTTTTGTAGTGACTTACAACACAAAGATAAGATTGATAGAACAAAGGAATTAAAGAAAATAATAATTTTTAGGAATCACAACTCAAGAACAAAGTTTAATTGAAAATGGATTTTGAGAAATCAAATTAGAATATTAGTTTTTGCCATAGATCTAACTAAAGAGAGGTTTTTAATTTGTAAAAAATTAATGTGCTTAGGGGCTGTCCTAGGTTTTTGAAAAGGGAAAATAGGGTTTCAGAGAAGATGAAGGAAAAAAAATAAGTCTCTCTAGCTAGCGTTTTGATTGGAGACATAAGATGAGTATTTATATGTTTAAATTAAGGTTTTTAGACTCATGATTAAGAGGGTTTTGGACGTTCTAAAGGGTCTAGGGGTCGGGACCCATCAAAGAGGGAGGCTTTGGGTCCTAAAAAAATGAAGTTAAGTGGTTCTGGAACACAATCTGCGTATGCATGCTCGTGCATGCATACGCATGCTCCCCAAAAATCATAATTTCGACTGCTCAGTTGGCCTAATTTCAAATGATTATTTCTTACTCAATATAAATCCAAATTAGGCAAAATTTGAGTTCAAATTGAAGCCCATGATGCCTACTTTTCAATGAAACAAACCTCACATAAAATTCAGTTGTGGATCAAAAGGTATGGTCAAAACGGTGAGCAAAAGTCATTTTTAAACATCGTTTTTAAAGCGATTTGAGCAATTTTAAGTTGTAATTACTTACAAACTATCAAAATAACTTTAATTACCTTTTGTGGACATGCCAAACTTATCCTTGGGACCAGGGACTTAAGTTTATTAACCAAGTACAAAATAAAGTGTCTACACTAATGACTTTAGACTTTACCCAGTAGATAACCTATTGATGTGCTCCCTAAGGTGCCCACAACTTGATGATTTGAATTACATAGCAAATGTACTAGGATAGGCTTTGTGGCTTTAGCATTGATTCACATTACGACATCAACAACAAATTAAGTGGATGATATTTTTGTTTACTCTCTAAACTCAAGGGTTAGAAGGTGGAGGCTAGGATTTTCTCTATGATTAGCTTTTCAAAGTCTGACCCAACAACCTCAACTAAATCTTGTATAATAGGCTCTTATATAGGCATTCCACTTATGGTTGAAAAACTCATGGAATTGATTTCATTAAAACACGTCGCTTAGTGAATTTTTATTTTTGATTGATTGAGCCATTGTCGAACAACAATTTGAGAATCCTCTTTCGATTGATCAAGACATAACCAAAAGCATGTCGAAGCCTAGATTTTGATAGATCAAGTGGTGATCAAGTGACATTCGGAATCCTAAAAATTTGTCTTCTTTGACTCTTAATCTTGATATCATGGAATCTGCCAACCTAAAACCTAATAACCAATACAAAAGGAATATATATTCCTTGCAAGAAAATAGTTGTTTCATTACAATGTACTAAGCATGCCACAATACAGGAAACACATGTACTAGTACCACATGATCTCTTTATACAAATCTATTCGATTCTTCTAATAAATTAAATTTCATTGAAATTTGCATGGTCATGTTCAATTTCAGGGTTGAAATCAAAACAAGAAAACTCAAAGCATTCTCAAGTCCATGAATTGTTAAAAAAATGTCTTCAGGGTTACAAAGGTGATGTTGAGAATTCAAACGAAACCTCATTGATTTCAAATGTTTTGTTTGAAGCAGCAGAAGTAGGCAACATCGAGTTCTTGGTTAAGCTTATTTGTTTTAACTTTGATCTATTGTGGAAAACAAAATATAGTAAAAGCATATTTCATATTGCTGTTGAGAAGCGCCACGAAAGCATCTTCAAATTACTTAATGAGACAGGCTCAATTGGAGATCTAATAGTCGATAGAATATTTGAAGATGAAAGCAACATATTGCATTTAGCTGCAGGATTGGCACCTCAAGAGAAGCTCAATGCTATATCAGGAGCAGCTCTTCAATTGCAACTAGAACTATTATGGTTCAAGGTACTGATTCATGTGCTTTGTGTAGTAATTGTTGAACCATTTAATAGAAATTATAGAATGTTCATTCCTGTTTGCACATAAATTTTCTACCTAAAATTTTCAAATTTTTTGGACTAACAAGTCTTTCATGTGATATTTCCTATGATATGCTATGGAAGGAGGTGGAAAAGGCCGTAAAACCTGCATTCAAAGAAATGAAAAATACGAACGGGGAAACACCATATGTTTTATTTGCAAAAAACCATGAGAACTTAAGGAAGGAAGGAGAGAAGTGGATGATGAACACAACTCAATCATCTATGGTGGTTGCTACACTAATTGGCACTATAGTGTTTAGTGACCAAGCAGCTGATAAATCAAACCATAGTCCTAAACTTTTTCTGGCCTATTCAATTTCAAGTGTAATAGCATTATTTGTGTACGGTTGAATTTAATCAACCATCTTGTTGGCTTTATTCCGTGTCAAATTTGCTTGTATTTCAGCAATTAGTAACTATGTATTTAGGTGGGATTGTTGTAAAGGTAGTGAGTGAGATAGAGTGTTGAAATGCTCAAGAGTGTGCAAGAAAATAGAGACTCGTGGCTGGATCTCGCGGGTGACTCGCGGCTGCAAGCCGCCAGAAGATGCACACGTGCTAGGCATGCCAGAAGTTGAAGCGTCATGCTAGCTGGAGCACTACAGGACAAAATAGGACAACTGGCCGTTCTATTATCTTGCGGCTGGATCTCGTGACTCAGTCAAGCCGCGAGCCAGCCCTGTTTTGAAAATCCTGACTCTTCACATTCCATTCTCACCTTAGTATAAATACCCCTTATGCCCACAAAAGAAAGAGAGCTTCCAGAGAGAATTTTGAGAGAGAAACCCTAGAGAAAAACAAGATTGATTCATCCACAATCTTTACATAAAAGACTCTTCAAATTCCTCAACTCTCTTCCTCTCCATTGTTAAATCCTTGAGAGGCATTTTACCAAAACCTTTTCTCACCATATCCATTACTGTGAGAGGGTTGTTTGGTGTTCTGGGAAGTAGTTAGGAAGGAACCAATTTCACATTGGTTGATGCTATGGTCAAATAGCGGAATCCGGGAAGTTAGAAAAGAAATAGGTTCGGCGTAATCTCGTTGGAGCAAGAAGCTTGGAGGGCTTAGGTACACTGGGTAGATTAGGCTTGGAGGGTCTATTGCTGTTCATGTATCCCAACTACATTTTCTAGTGGATTGTTTACCGCTTGGAGGGCGGCGGAGAGGTTTTACGCCGAGGGCTTCGGTTTCCTCTTCGATAACACATCGTGTGTTGTCCTTGTGTTTGCATCTCTCTTCCCTTTATCTTTGCCATTTAATTTCTGCTGTGGATGTGATATTATTTGGTTTAGATTGTTTATCAATTCTGTATTAAGCTTATGTTCATATTCCGCACATAAATTGTTTGATATTAAGCTTGAATTGGTAATTTGTAAATTGGGGGTCTAAACATTTAAGGGTGTTTTTACCCTAATTGAACTTTCAATTTGGTTCATCAACATCCCTAATAATGTTTTTATTCATTCTTACCCCACGTTATTCATATGAAGACTTTGTTGTATGGTTACCTATTAGGTTGATGATTGGAGTCACTTCACTTTTCATCTCAATTGCAGCCCTGATGGTCGCATTTTCTACATCCTTTTGGTTGAGGAATCTTAATCATCAGGAATTGTCATCGATTTTTGTTGTCATTGGTTTATTTGCTTGTGTACCAATCTTATACGTGTTGCTCAAGTATCGCCTATTAGTTGATATATTTCGATCTACCTTCTTTCAGTTTCAGCCACAACAACATCTACTTTCGAAGGCGTCTTATGTCCCTCTGTGTAGTGGGAATCCAACACTCGCTGCATAGAGCTAGCATAGCTATTGTTAAGTTTTTAGCAATGGTTAGTCATGATTCGACCAGTCAATCTTTTGTTTCTTTCCATTCTACTTATGTGTAAAATGAGTATGTATAAATTTTTTCCATTCTACTTATGTGAAAAATGAGTATGTATAAATTTGTACCACCACGACTGGATGTCGTCAAACACACATCTTATCTTCTGTATTTCTTATAATTATTAGTTTTTTTTTTTTTTCATCTTTTTAATTATTGTTTTGTATATTTATCTACAGTGTTAACTTTTACTAGTTTTGAAGCTGCATAATAGTAAACAAACATCAAGAGCCTTGTGGTTATTGTTTATTTGCTCTCCACGGATTTCCCCATGCGGAGAACTTGGATTCGAACCCCTCTCCCTTGTAAACAAACATCAAGAACTTTTTTACATTGTAAGTGTAAAAAAGAAGAAAAAATAAAGGAGAAAAAAAATTTGGAAAATTAAAGAGGATTATATGTAAAGTCAAACTTGTAAAGGATAAAGAAACAATTCTAAAGAATCTTAAAATCATACAAAATCAATTCTATAATTCAATATAATATTTTGTGCTCGAGAAAGTGTAGCACATGCATAAAAAGAACATAAGGTGTAGCCTCGGTTTAATTGTTAAAATTGGTGTGTACATTATTGGACTTAATGTTAAATCAATCAAATAAAATTGGTGTGTATATTATGAGGCAAATTAATAAACTTACATGATGCAAGCTTGTTTTCTAGGAGATGTGGGAGTTATATGATGTTACTCTTTTGGTGATAGTCTCTTTCAAATTCTATGTGATGAATTTTGTAGAAATTGTGATTGATTTCTATTTACATATCACCTCACATGTTTTTCAAGTTTTTGCTAGTTGCACACACTACACAAGTTACTCTTTGCTAAACTTGGTACATTATATTGTGTGTGATCTTGTTGTGGCCATCTAAGATTAAAAGTTCCTTGATGATTTTAAAGTAAAATGTATTTAATGTTTGAGCTTTGAGGACAAATTGATTGAAAAGCTTGTTTTTGGAAGATCTGGGTTGAATTAAAGTGTTTTTGAAAAACTTTTTATGTCATACTCATGCATTTTATTCATAATACAATGTGCTTTGAGGAGTTTCTGCATTAACTTGCTCTAATTTTCAAAATTTCACTTTTCCAGATTTTCAATCGATCGAAACTAAAAAATTTTCAGTTTCTAAGTTTTTGACCAAATTTTTTTTCATGCATCATTTTTGATTCACATGCATTGCATTGATTTTTTTTGTATCCATCTTGCAGTTTTGCAGTCTTGCAGTCATATCTCTCATTGTTTTCACACATAACATGCATACACTTTGCTAAATTGGGTACTCAACTTGATTTAAAAATTGATTGATTAATTTTTGAGTCCTATGTACTTTTTAGTGTATGCTATTTTTATGTGTGAACTGCAAAAAAAAAAAAATTCTTAAGCAATATGATGGATAATCAATGTGCAAATATTTTCTCTACTCATACAACTGTTTATAGGTCACATAGTGTCAAGTTTGTATTTATTGAAAGAGAGAATATTTTTTCCATGTGTATCCTCAACTTATCAACTTATCAACTTAATCTTTTAAGTTTGGTTTATGTGTCTTTATTTTCCCCACCGCCTAAAGTTTCCCCAAAACAGTTTTTCCCAAAACTTGTTTTGTTTTTCTATTTTTATAAGGGGAGAAGCTTGTTTTTAACCCTTGTTGTTCATAGGGGGAGTTGTTGCTCTTCGTAGGGAGAGTTGTCTCTATTTTCTCTTATTCTCTGTTGCGTATGTTTTCTGTCAACCTTCTGATTGGGTTGTCTTTGTCAATACGTGACAAAAAGGGGGAGAAATAGTTGAAATGTGGAAATCCTATTTTGTTTTGTTAGGGGGAGATAAAATTGTTTTTCAAAGGGGGAGAATATAAAAACTTTTTTATGTATCTAACTTAGGGGGAGAGTTATTTTACTTTTGTTTTTATTTTGTGTTTCATATTATTGTTTATATGTCTTTCTTTCCACACATGCAATGATGTGTTTGTTGAGTGTTTCAGGAAAGACAGATACATTCTGATCAAGACCTTCTACCTCTTATTGGCAACTTCTTGGTTAGGAAGTCTTAGATTGGGATTTGTGATGTAATTGGGCATTTTATTGTATTGGGTTGTTCTTGTATTTGAACATTTCATTTTGAATAAAAGTTTTGTCACGAATTGCCAAAGAGGGATTTTGTTAGGTTCTAAATGTTTAGAAAAATTGACAAATCGTGAACACAAACTTGTCTAGATATAGATCTTAGAGTCTATAGGTATTGTTAGACAATGCTCAAGGTGATTCAAGTCAAGATTCAAGAACATACAAGCTGCAGGAAGAAGATTTCATAATCTGCCTGGTTCGATCGATCAAAAGACAGGCTCGATCGATCGAAAGTCGTATCTGCAGAATTTTAATTAAGCCCAAACAGCAGTTCAAGCCTATTAAGGATTAGGGTTTCAGATCTACTTCTCCCAATATATAAAGGAAACCCTAAGCACGTTTTTATAAGGCTTTTTAGAGAGAGAAAAGTGTGCCTCTTTTGTATTTAGGGTTTTTTCCTAAAAAGCTCTCTTATATCTTCTACCGGTGTTATTACTTGAAGAATCTCAAGATCCAGTATTGTAGAAGTTGCTGCCTTCTCTATTCATCAAAGGTGCTGATGATCTAAACCTTCAAGGGTGGTCTTAGAGTCACAAAAAGGAGAGTTTGTGTTGCTAAACCTTTGAGTAGGATCTCAAAGTCACAAACGTGGGTGTTTGTGTTTTGCAAAATCCAAGAAAAAAGGAGTCCGTAGTCTCGGAGCTTGCACGTGGTCGTGTCAGTAAGTTTCTACTGGTGGGTAGAAATAGGATGTTAGTGGTCTAAGTCCTATTGTAAAACTTTGATTCTTTCATAATGGATTCAGGTTTATCTTGAGGATAGCTAGGTTAAATCCTCTCTAGGTTTTTACCAGTGTGGTTTCCTAGGTCATCATATCTTTGTGTTCTTTATATTCCGCACTTTACATTGATATGATTATATGATTGTGTTAATCTAGATCTGAAACTTGGACTAAGTAATCACTTGGTTAATTTACTAGGTTAATTCAGTTGTGTTTTAAGGGGTCTAAAAACTATCATGCACTATTATCAAAGGTAAGAATAAAATAAATTATATACACAAAATAATAAAATAATGCAATATGCAAGAAAGCTGTAAACCACAAAATATTGTATCTACTCAAAAGTTGAAAGAAAATGTTAACCAATGTTTTTAAATCATTGGTTTAGAAACTATTAGGTTCTAAGGAATTAGGAACTAATGTATTTGAACTTCATTTTGCAATGTTAGCAAACCATGATCAAAACGTTTTTAGCCTTGTTTAGACTTGCTCAAAGTATGTGTTTTTATGTAAAGTTAGAATCGAGTTACTGCAGGAGTTACTATGTAAATCTGCCTGGCTCGATCGATCGAGAATTAGACTTGATCGATCGAAAGTTGTGCAGATTGTTTTTTCTGCAAAATTTCCAACTCAACCCAAGCCCGTGTGACATGTAGGGTTTTATGTTTTGTCTTAAGTATAAAAGGGAAAACCCTAGCCACGTTTAAAGGTTGATCTTTATGCTGTGTGTGTGAATATTCTGTGAGATCTAGAGGTGTTTGCCTTCACATACACTTAGGGTTTCCAATCTCAAGATTGATGTCAAGAGCTTGGTGATCAATTCAGTTGCAGATTCAAGAGCTTATAGATATACAAGCAAGAGTGCTTGTGATTGCTGGGAACCCAAGAAAGAAGTAGTCCGTGGACTCGGAGCTGTCACATGGCCGTGGTAGTAAGTTTCCTACTCGAGGTAACTATAGGATGTTAGTGGTCTATGTTAGGTTCTAAAATTTAGGACTTTATGTATTTAGAACTCTAATTTGTATTGTTGGCAAACCATGATCAAAACAATGTGTTTAGAAGTGTTTAAAGCTAGCTCAAAGTTGTATGTCAATGTAAAGTTGGAATCGAGTTTAATGCAGGAAGCACTGTGGCTTTCGGCCTGGCTCGATCGATCGAAGCTTAGGCTCGACTGATTGAAGCTCGGGCAGATCGCTTTTCTGCAGAATTTTCCAACTCAGCCCTATTTGTTTTAAAACGTTTTTAGGGTTTCTTATTTGTCCTAAGTATAAAAGGCAAACCCTAAGCACGTTTTTATTAGGTTTTTAGAGAGAGAAGAGTGTGCCTTTTATATATTAGGGTTTTGTACCCAAAAGCTCTCTAGAGACTTGGTTGCTCATATTGCGGTTTGTGTAAATCTCTTGTGAGATCTAGAGGAGCTTTCCTTTACACAAATTTAGGGTTTTCAAGGAGGAGATATTTTCTACACCTTGATGATCAATTTAGTTGCTGCCATTAAAGCTTAAAGAATACACAAGCGGGGGTGCTTGTAGCTGGTGGGAATCCAAGAAAGAAGGAGTCCGTGGATTCGGATCTTGCACGTGGTCGTGTCAGTAAGTTCTACTGGTTGGTAGCATTAGGAAGTCAAGCGGGGGTGCTTGTAAGTCCTTTTGTATGAACTTCGATTCTTTCAAGATAGTGGATTCAAGTTTACCTTGAGAATAGCTAGGT
The DNA here is from genome assembly GCA_028535165.1 of Quercus tomentella. Lineage (NCBI taxonomy): Eukaryota > Viridiplantae > Streptophyta > Magnoliopsida > Fagales > Fagaceae > Quercus > Quercus tomentella. The sequence continues at coordinate 78,265,861 of JAPQVY010000155.1, forward strand.
CAAATCCTCCCCAGGTTTTTACCGGTTTGGTTTCCTGGGTGATCATATCGTGTGTTATTTATTTTCCGCTGCTTTGCATGATTTGATCTTTTAAGTTGTGATAACCTAGACTTATTTAATTGGACTAAGTAACAACTTGGCTAATTACTTAGGTTAAATCAATTGTTTAAGGGGTCTAAAAACCATCAAGTGATATCAGAGCGGGTTGCTCTTTTGTTTTAGATCTTTTGATCTAAGAGCTGATCCTTGACTCCTATTGTCATGGATAATTTGAAGTGTCTTTCTGATCATGTTTCTGCTCATGCTTCTGTTGATTTTATTGATGCCTGTGAAACTCTTCGTAAGGAATTATTGAAATCTATGAAAATTGCTAAGAAATTCAAGGAAGAGTTAAAATTGGCTAAACTTGAAAAAGAGGAATTGATTGTTAGATTAAATGAATCTAATAAAAAGAATGAATTTTTGAGAAATCAAATTTCCTCTCAAGATGAGAAGATGAAAAGTTTGGAACAAGAGTTAGCTGAATCTAAAGCTAAAATTGAAAATTTGACTTGTACCAAGTTTGCTGTTGATAACAGAAGTGTTTCTGTTTCTCTTAAGCCTAAAACTGAAAAATTTTATATCCCTCCTTTTAAGAGGAATAATAAAGAAAAGGCTTATTTTGCTAGGTTAGACAAAGGTAAAAGTTCTGATGTTGACGCTGAAGTTTCTAAACCTAAGTCTAAACCTACTGTTAGAGAGCATAATAAATCTGTTTTTGTGCCTACTTGTCACCTTTGTGGTGTTGTTAGTCATATTAGACCAAATTGTTCTTTGTTGAGGCAAAAACCAAAATCTGAGACTAGATTTGTTGTTAGGAATACTGATGTTCCTAAATTTGTTCCTGTTTGTCACTTTTGTGGTGTCTCCAGTCACATTCGTCCTAATTGTCATAAACTGAAATTTAAGCATTCTATGTTTCAGTCTAGGATTTGTGATGATATTTCTTCTACCATAAGTCCATATAAATTGTTTCATATTTTTTTGAAAAATTTGAGCTTGTTGGCTTGTGAAAGGAATTTGCAGGATTTTAGTCTTTCTCAGAAGATTGGTGTAGTTCCTCAAATACACTCTGCTTCTCATGGATTTTCACCTACAAAGCCGAAGACTCATGCTATATGGGTGAGAAAAAATTCTCTAAGGTGAGTGTTACTGACTTGTCCCTGATTTAATTCTTTCAATTGTTTATGGACATGTCTTGTTTTTTGTTTTTGGTTGTTTTGTTTCTTTTAGAATGTTTTTTATTTAATAAAAAAAAAATCCAAAAACATTGAAAAATTTTCAAAAAGACAAAAATATTTTATTTTGTGTCTTGTTTTATTTTTCTTGAGGATTACATGAATTATGATATCTCTCTTGATTTAGAACATGCTTGACATTGTGGAGAAACTTGAATAGTATGTGTTATAAGTGTTAAGCTATTTCTGATTTTGTGTGAGTATGTACTAGTTTGTACATGTACTCAAGGGTTAATTAAGAAATTGATATTTCTTATTTGTGTACCCCCTATAGCTTAGTTAAGCACTGTCATGCATTGCATTTGCATTGTTCATTTAGCATAATATGTGCTTTTTTGTTTTTGGTCATATAGTTTTTAAAACCAAAAAGATTTTTGTGTTTTGTATTTCACATCTTGGATTTATAATCAAGGATTGGCCATATTATCTTTACAAAACAAGTTTATGTACCTTGTTTAGCTTTGATGAGCTTATTTATTGCACTCTACTAGTTGAAAATTTGTAGTGCATGTTATGTGGGAAAGATGTTTATAGTTTTGATCACTTTGTCTTGATCTTGAAGTTATATGTCTTTGATTGTCGGACTTGAACCTTCAGAGAAAGGCATAAATAACCATCTCACCACTGTTCACTAGCCAATCATGAACACCTTAGTGCATATCGTAAGATTTTGTGCTCGAGAAAGTATAGCACATGCACAAAAAGAACATAAGGTGTAGCCTTGGTTTAATTGCTTAATGCTTAAAATTGGTGTGTACTATTAGGCTTGATGCCAAATCACATAATTAAAATTGGTGTGTATATTATGAGGCAAAATTCAAGAAACTTACATGATTGCAAGCTTATGTTCTAGGAGATGTGAGAGTTATATGATGTAACTCTTTAGGTGATAGTCTTTTTTAAACTCTATGTGATGAATTTTGTAGACTTTGTGATTGATTGCTAGTTACATATCACCTCACATGTATCTCAAGCTTTTGCTAGTTACACACACTACACAAGTTACTCTTTGCTAAACTTGGTACATTATATTGTGTGTGTGTTTTTATTGTGGCCATCCAAGATTAAAAGTTCCTTGATTTTAATGCAAAATGTGTTTAATGTTTGCGCTTTGAGGACAAATTGATTGAAAATCTTGATTTTGGAAGATCTGGATTGAATTCAAGTGTTTTTGAAAAACTTTTCGTCTCATACTCATGCATTTTTTTTTATAAAACAATGTGCTTTGCGGAGTTTCTGCATTAAAATGCTCTGTTTTTCAAAAATCTGATTTTTCCAGAATTTTGATTGATCGAACCTGTTTTTCGATCAATTGAAATTGCGATTAAAATTTTTGGTTTGAGTCTGCCTGACTCGATTGATGTTCGATCGATTCTCGATCGATCGAAATTGAAAAATTTTCAGTTTCTATGTTTTTGACCAAAATTTTTTCATGCATCATTTGTGTTTAGGATTCACATGCATTGCATTGTTTTTATATCCATCTTGCAGTTTTGCAGTCATATCTCTCATTATTTTCACATATAACATGCATACACTTTGCTACATTGGGTACTCAACTTGATCAAATAATTGATTGATTAATTTTTGAGCTATGTACTTTCTAGTATATGCCTTTTTTTATGTGTGAACTGTAGAAAATTTTTTTCTTAAGAGATATGATGGATAATCAATGTGCAAATATTTTCTCTACTCATGCAACTGTTTATGGGTCACATAGTGCCATGTTTGCATTTTATTGAAAGAGAGAATATTTTTTCTTCATGTGTATCCTCAACTTAGTTTTTTTTTTTAAAAAACTTGGTTTGTGTCTTTTTATTTATCCCCACCCCCTTTATCTTCCCCAAATCTGTTTTTCCCAAAACTTGTTTTGTTTTTCCTATGTTTATAGGGGGAGAAATTTTTTTAAACCTTTGAGGTTCTTAGGGGGAGTTGTCTCTATTTTCTCTTACTTTGTTACGTATGTTGTCTGTTTACTCTTTGTATGAGTAGTCTTTGTCAATACATGACAAAAATGGGGAGATTTATTTGAAATTGTTTTTGAGAACATGTGTGGAAAATACAAGAATGTTCTGTTTAAGGGGAGTTAACATTGTTTTTGACGTATCTAACTTAGGGGGAGAGTTAGTTACTCTTTTTGTTTTTCTGTCACACATGCGGTTATGCATTTTGTTTAGTGTTTCAGGAAATATAAAGGTTGATTCAATTGAGCTGCTGTCTACACTTGCAACTGATGGATAGTAGTTAGGATTGAATTTGTTTTATGAGCATTATTTTGTAAAGGGCTTTTTATTTTGTAAACTTTGAGCTTCTAAGTTGTGTTTTGTCACGGATTGCCAAAGGGGGAGTTTGTTAGGTTCTAAAGTTTAGGACTTTATGTATTTAGAACTCTAATTTGTATTGTTGGCAAACCATGATCAAAACAATGTGTTTAGAAGTGTTTAAAGCTAACTCAAAGTTGTATGTCAATGTAAAGTTGGAATCGAGTTTAATGCAGGAAGCACTATGGCTTTCGGCCTGGCTCGATCGATCGAAGCTTAGGCTCGACCGATCGAAGCTCGGGCAGATCGCTTTTCTGCAGAATTTTCCAACTCAGCCCTATTTGTTTTAAAACATTTTTAGGGTTTCTTATTTGTCCTAAGTATAAAAGGCAAACCCTAAGCACGTTTTTATTTGTTTTTTAGAGAGAGAAGAGTGTGCCTCTTATATATTAGGGTTTTGTACTCAAAAGCTCTCTAGAGACTTGGTTGCTCATATTGCGGTTTGTGTAAATCTCTTGTGAGATCTAGAGGAGCTTTCCTTTACACAAACTTAGGGTTTTCAATGAGGAGATATTTTCTACACCTTGATGATCAATTCAGTTGCTGCCATTAAAGCTTAAAGAATACACAAGCGGGGGTGCTTGTAGCTGGTGGGAATCCAAGAAAGAAGGAGTCCGTGGATTCGGAGCTTGCACGTGGTCGTGTCAGTAAGTTCTACTGGTTGGTAGCATTAGGAAGTCAAGCGGGGGTGCTTGTAAGTCCTTTTGTATGAACTTCGATTCTTTCAAGATAGTGGATTCAAGTTTACCTTGAGGATAGCTAGGTCAAATCCTCCCCAGGTTTTTACCGGTTTGGTTTCCTGGGTGATCATATCGTGTGTTATTTATTTTCCGCTGCTTTGCATGATTTGATCTTTTATGTTGTGATAACCTAGACTTGTTTAATTGGACTAAGTAACAACTTGGCTAATTACCTAGGTTAAATCAATTGTTTAAGGGGTCTAAAAACCAACAGTCTAAGTCGCTATTGTGTAAACTTCAATTCTTTCATAGTGGATTCGTTTTATCTTGAGGATAGTTAGATTAAATCCTTCCTAGGTTTTTTACCAGTTTGGTTTTCTTGGATTATCATATCATTGTGTTCTTTACTTTCCGCACTTTACAATAATATGATATATGTGTGTTAACCTAGATTTGATCATTTGACTAAGTAATCACTTGGCTAATTATCTAGGTTAATTTGGTTGTGATTTAAGGGGTCTAAAAACAAACAGAAACTATTTTTAGAAATATTTTATTGGGAGAATGATAAAACAATAAATGTTGACAGCTTTTTATATTTCTCAAAAAAGTGATGTTAAAACTTTTCTATTATAGTTTATTAACAATAGCTCTAAGGGCATCTGTTAACATGACTCAAAGTTGAAACATATTGATATGTATACTCGCTTTAAGCCTTAACATCTCAAACATGCAAAAGAATATTATGTTTCAAAAGCATACACCCAACTCTCTCACAAAACATTGGAATGTGGATCAAAGTTTGTAAAATGTGGACAAAGTGGCAAATTATATAGTTTACTTTTCCAAAGATCATCCAAAATTTTTTTGATATGCTTAGAATTAACTAAAATTCTAAAAAGTTTGCATTTCTGTGAGTTGTCTCAAAACCAAATCTTAGGTGTCATATTATCCTAAGTACATGTTACAAATTACCTACAAATCCAGTACAAATCCAAAAAAAAAAAAGGAAAAACAAAAAACAAAAAAAACCAAAATCAACATAAAAAAGGCTTTAATTAGGACCCAAAAAAAAAAAAAACCCCGATAACTAATGTTTACATACACAAGTGTTATTTGATAACTAATGTTTATTATAAGCGTCTTCTCTTTTTTAGTCAAATTGTATTCTCTTGATATTTTTTCCCTTCAATTCTTATATTTCAACTTTATTGTGGTCATGTTGAGTACTAAGTACCATGTACTATTCTTGATTTGCTTATTAGTATTTGTATAATAGAGGACGCTTTCAATAAATATTTTTCTCTTCTACCACTATATAAACAATAATTGATATGTAATGATTTAATTTTAATTTCGCGGAAACTTGAAGAAAGTATATACGATGCCCTCTTTGATGGAACAAAAACTAAATTGTTAGCTTCTAGCTACTAGTTAACCTTGAATCTATAAGAGGTTCCTTGAATCCACAAGGTGATAAATCTAGAATCCACCAGAGAAAGAAATTGCCAAACTTCTATATTTTATAGATAATAATCCATTTTGCCTTTAGAGGTTACAAAACATATAAATACTGAGAAAGTAAAAATCTAAGACGATTAGGAAAAGTCTAAAATCCTAATTCACACTAATTACAAGATTAGGTGGCAAAATACCGAATTTTACCAAAAATTGTAAAATTGAGTTAAATGCAAAATCATAAACTACTGGCCTTAAGGGTCATCCTAAAACAAGCGAGGCCTTATTCTAACTTTTGAGCAAAAAGTTATTAAGGAAACAAAAATGACTGAAAATGGCAAAATCATAGCTTTCAAGGACTAAATGAAGGAATTGCCAAAATCATGGTACACCTTGTGGTAAAGCGATGACTATTACTCAGAAAACCGTTTCCCTTCAACTTGCCAAATTTCATGCGATTCCGACTCCGTCACCCAAATGAATACAAGGGGCTCTATCTAATGAAAAAGCATTTTGTATCAGATGATACCCATATCATCAAAATCCTGTTGGAAAATATGGTTTTGTATCTCATACAAAACATATAGCGGAAGCAACAATCTTGGATCTACTTCATTCATGAGAGATAGCATGTAACCTTGAATTCTACGTACCTTGATGTAGTGAAATTCAAAACCAAGACTTGAGAATACCTTTAATCTTCATCTCAATTTCACATGGTGCCCAAGAAGTGTGGTTTCTCAATCGGTCTTTTTGTACATTAATTCTCAAAGAAAAATTCTTCTTCTTCTCATTGTAGAGAAAAACTGTTTTCTTTTTCTTTTCATCATACGTACATTCTAACCACCTTGGTAGTTACTTTATTTAATAACTCTTATTAAATAAAAACTGATTATCTAATTGAGTTAACCTTTTGGACCTACCCAATTGGGCTTTAGTTTGTGGTTTGAGATGGGACCAAAGGGAACAAATAAGACTCTAGCTCCAATGGGCCTTGGGCTTTTCTATCAACTCTTGACAAGTCCAAAGTTACCATTAATTATATTCAATACTACTATAAGAATATAATTGCACTCTAGGCCTTATTAATAAATTATATCCCAAGACTTTATTATACATGCAACCCCTTCATTAAAATATTCGTAGTAATACAAAGTCATGAATGTAGACTACCACTTTGAAGATTACTATATCTTAATCCTTAAGTACACGATTTAATCCTTTATGTTATTCATCATATATTTATGAAATCCAATTTCATAAATATATACTTTAGTAACTTCTTACTAAAGTGGTTGGGCCCAACACTCTGAATAACCAAACTCATTAAGCTTATTTCAAAGGAATATTTTATATTTTCGTTAAGAGATTATGAATTTCATCTTAAGAATATATGTTCCATTGACATTAAATGCGGCTACCCAACATACTGAGGTTTTGATTGTAACTTATAGATTTCACTCTTGATATATCAAAGCAACCTACACCTCATGATTAGATCCATTATTCTCTCAAGATTTAGAGTTGATATAAATAGAAGTCGTGAGATTTATTATTCATTTGACAGTCGTTAGGAGAATAATAAATCTCATAGTGGTCTAGTTCAATATGTCTTAACTCTTAAAACATATTAACATACCAACTAGAAGTCTCCACTTTCATGATCAAGACAAATCATCTTAGTTGATATGTTATAGTCTTCACAGATGAAATGCCCAATTTTATCACCGACTACAAACTAAAATTCTGAGTTTACAAAGAACTTGTGATTTATATCTTCTGTGACTAAATCACACACTATGCATCTCATGGACTAAGATAATATCCCATTAGTTCATTTATAGATAGTCTCATATAATTAAACAATTTAATTATTTATGGCATGCCAATAAATTGGATTTTAGGACATAAACCCCAACAAATCCAATAAATGAAAAGAATGTATTCAAAATTAACTATCCATTAACTCATGTCTTTCATGCCTACAAAAGAGTTTATATGCTTCTTTTTTTATAATAGTGTGGTCTGTAAATATTTTCCCCAGTTTTGGTTGCAAAGGTTTACAAGGAATCATGCTGGGAGTAGGGAATTCTTGAACCATAACCCTTGCCATCAAGCCGTCCACTACAACAAAATGTATTTTTAGTGACGAAAATTAGTGAGGAAATATTCTTCGTCGCTAAAAATACAGCTTTAGTGACGAAATATGAATTTCGTCACTAATAGTGAAAAAAATTATAACATTTAGCGACGAAAAATAAATTTCGTCGCTATTGAGATCTAAAAAATGGGTGCCAGTGGAGGGAAATTTCGGCGCGAGTGTAATTAATCTATAGAGACAAAATATTTCGTCACTAAAAGTTAAAATTTTTAGTGACGAAATATTTCGTCACTGTAGGTATTGTTGTAGTTAGTATTAGTGACGAAAATTCTTTTGCCGCTAAAAGGAAGAATTAGCGACGAAAAATATTCGTCACTAAAAATAATAATAGTATTGCACTTATATATTTTTAGTGACGAAATATCAGTTCGTCACTAAAAGTATGCTACAGAGACGAAATTAGAATTTCGTTGCTAAAAATCTTGACAAAATATGGTTTCTTTAGTGACGAAAATAAAATTCGTCGCTAAAAGTGTAAGAAATTCTGGACCTTTTGTGACGAAACATAAATTCCTCACTAAAAGTGGCCTTTAGCGACGAAATGTTTTCGTCGCTAAATACCACTATATATAGTCCCAAACAAAAAGCACCATACATTCACCCACTCAGCCAAAAAAAAAAAAAAACATTCACCTAGAAACCCAAACAAAAAAAGAAAGAAACCCAAACGGAAAAAGAGAAACCCATTCAAGCAGCTTCGAAGCGTCGCCGTCGAAGCGTCTCAGCGACGCCGTCGAAGCTCGCTTCGAAGCGTCGCCGTGGAAGCTCGCTTCGAAGCGTCGCCTTGTTCTCAATCGATGGCGACGGCGACGCTTTGAACCGTCTCCAAATCGCCGTCGAAGCGTTGCCTTGTTCTCAATCGACGGCGACGGCGACGCTTTGAACCGTCTCCAAATCGCCGTCGAAGCTTCGCCTTGTTCTCAATCGACGGCGGCGGCGACGCTTTGAACCGTCTCCAAATCGCCGTCGAAGCTTCGCCTTGTTCTCAATCGACGGCGACGGCGACGCTTTGAACCATCTCCAAATCGACGGCGACGCTTTGAACCGTCACCGATTCTCGACGATTCCCATTTGTTGCCGATTCACTGATTTGGACCATTCGTCTCCAAATCGACGCCGACGCTTTGAATCGGTAAGGTTTTTTATTTTTTATTTTTTTTTCTTTCATTCCCTTCAGCTCATGTTTGTTGAGAATGTGTTTTTATATTTTTGTTGAGAATGAAATGTTAAAATGAGCAGTTGAAATAAAGGAGGGGAAGATTTTATCAATTGTTAAAGAAGAGGATTGGCAGGGGAAATCCAAGCCTGGCCTGATTGATGTGTAAGTTATAAAATCTATGTATATATTGTGGTTAATTTCATTGTTGCGTATATATGTATTAGACTTCTAATTTTCATGATGGTTTTGGATTTGATTGTTGAGAAGGGGAAATATAGATTATAAATAATGATGGGAGCTGCAGGGATATAAGTGTTAAGATGCTTATTAGACTTGGAAACATATTCCCATTTATGTGTCCCCTGTTTTCATATTTAGGAAACTGAAATCCAGGATAATCTATTTCCCATGCCTGAATAGTTGCCATATTTTGGGTCACATGTAATGATGTATTGATTTGCAAACTTTCTATGTCTCATGATAGGTGATATTTGGGCATTGTATTTTATTAACTTTTTGGCAGAAAGAATATCAATGCTAATTGAATTTTTATTTTTTTATATATGTTGACATTGTTGTGATTGAGTTTTTTTATATGTAATTGTTACTTATTTTAAAGACTTTTCTATGCTGAATTTGTGAATTGTTCTATGGAATTCAAAATAGAGGGATATGCTTTTTGGATGTTAAACAATTGACTTAAGGTTTTGATGTACTTGGAGAATGATAGACATTGTTGTTAACCTATTAACAGAGTTGTATGGATAAATAAAGAGTGCATTTAGCTCTATGAGAAATAAGTGTTTGTGATGTGGCTTAAAACTCTGCGTCTGTGTTATGCCTTTGGTGCTGAAGATGGTAAGTTATTGAACCATAATTAGTTTCATTTACTTTCTTTTTTGCTTTCCCCCTTAAGTAATTGAGGTGTGCTATAGTCGTTGAGCAGTGTTATTAATTGGTCTATTAATATGTGAAAAACTCAATAGTTGTAGTATTTTATTGCAATGCCATGTTGTGGATACTGTAACTTTAGTTTTTTTAGTACATTTTCCAATGTGTAGTATTTTGAGTTTAGAAATTCATGTTATTTTGAACATTGAGGATAAAACAATGTAGTGTATTATTACATAATGAAAATAAAAGTGGGTTAGTACAGTTTCTTTGGTGGATGATACCAGCAAGTCCTTTCATAAGGATTCCATAAGAGCTATTCGTTATAAAGGTTGAAATACTTATAAATTTAACTTTTCTTTTGCAGGCTAAATACACATTGTTTACAATAACTTTGGATTTTTTCTGAAAGTTGTAAACTTAGCTTGAGCAAAGTAAGTAAATTTTAGTTGAAAACCTTATAAAACTCTATACTTGTGATGTTGGAAATTGAATTTGTGGTGGTATGTTGTGTTGGAGCAAGCGGGTGGCTTGCATGGTGTTATAAGGTGGTTTAAATACATATTGGAAGTGTTTTTTAATTCTTGCAAATGTGAATGAGTATTGTTGATTAGATGTGATGAATATTACTTTATTCGATTTCAATACTTGTAAGCACTCTATACTTGTGATGTTTGTGAATGAGTAGTGTTTTTACTTTATCTGTTGGCACTGTGTAGAATTATATGACTAAAGATTTATATTTAACTAAAGATTTATATTTATGCAGATTTCTTATTGGTGGCTTTGGGGGATTTCCTTTAGGCATTATTTGAAGACATATGAGGACATCTTCCATTGGTTCTAATTATATTATGCCACATTTTTTGTATTGTTATAAAACATCTTAAGTTATTTTATATGTTGCAAATAATTATTGTATGTGTTGCAAACAATTATTGTATGGAAGGAGTTTAAATTGGATACTTATTTTAATTTTAACTTGTAGAATGTATGGATTGACTTTTTATAAATGTGTTGTTGAAATAAATGTATTAATCAAATGTGAGGTTTTAATAATATAATGACAGGTTACAGGTTAATATCAATGCTACGAAAATATTAAAAACAGAAAATAAGTTTTAGTGACGAATTTTTTCGTCACAAATATGGCAACAAAAAATTGTTTTAGTGACGAAATATTTCGTCACTAAATGCAACGGAATTTTGTAAGAAATAGTTTTAGTGACGAAAATTTTCGTCACTATATGTGTTTGAATTTTCTTAAAAATAGTTTTAGTGACGAATTTTTTTGTCACTAAATGTACCCGAAAATAGTTTTAGTGACGAAATATTTCGTCACTAAATATGATTTAATAAACTGACATGGTTTTAGTGACGAAATATTTTCGTCACTAAATACTGTTTTTAGCGAGGAAAACATTTAGCGACGAAACATTTTCGTCACTAAAAGTTTTTTTTTTTTAAAACAAATCAGGACTTTTAGTGACAAAATTTTTCGTCGCCAAGACTTTTAGCGACGGGGCTACAGCAACGAAACGAATTTCGTCACTAAAGGTTCTTAGTGACGAAAATCAGGATTTTTAGTGACGAATTTTTTCATCACTAAAAATACATTTTCTTGTAGTGGTCTTTGGAGTATTTGCTACACACTAGAAGATATATTTTCTGACATTGATGCTCACCTCATTAGGTGGTCTAGTGTCTAGTGACTAGTGTGCAGCAAATAGAACTTGATCGTAAGGATTACGACTTAGGAGCCAAGGCTTCCAAATCTTCCTAAAATATATCTCATCATATCAATATATAAAGAAATCACCAAGAGCTTGTTGTTCAACTTAAATGTGTTTAAGAATAGTAATTACACTCCTTTGAATCGTTATTCTTCATTTTGCCACTTCCAACAAGCCCACCTCTTGATTTTACCATTTGACTACCATAACCACCGCCTTGAATCAGCGAGATGGTTTTTCACTTTTTGTCCTATATCCATTTGGCTGTCATCTTTGATGATGGGTCTGTGTTGGATATATTTTAACATTTTACTTATGTGATTAAGCAAATAGGAATAACATACATATTTAATTATAAACAATAACACAAATAGATGTGATAAGCAAAAATAATAAATAGATACTATATATATATATATATATATATAAGAATAAATCTGCAAACTAATTAAAAACTTACAAACCAAATGCATGAAAAATGAATGATACTAATCAACTCTTGTGTTTGACACAATCTCCTTAAAGCAGATTTCGCCCCTCACACAATATGTGGTGTTTTGAGACTCACGGACATATGCCTCCTAGGATAAAATGATCTACACCACCGAAAAGAAGCACCCATAGTCCATGCTCTACAAACAGAACTATATCACTTTCTCTCTCTTTGACTCAAGATGCTAATGCACAAAATATTCTCTCTAGGAGAGTTTCTCTAAAAATTAATTCTTATGAATAAGAGACTATGAAGATATATACGTTAGTGAACAAAAACATTGTTAAGAATAATTGATGTGCACAGACTTACTGATTCAAAAAATAAAATAATAAATATTATTATTTGGACAAGAGGGCCCGGTCCATACATGCCAAAGCCCAACCCAATGTCTAGCCTATAAGCATATAAACTCCTATATTATCTCTTTCCTTTCCTATGTGGGACTCAAGGATTTTCACAACTTTTAATAACATCTTCAAGTGGACACATTAGGGAGTCAATTTCTTATTCACTCCATACTATTTTCCTAACAATCCCCCACATGAATGGAAATTGATAAAACAACAATGCAAATGATGATGCAAACACATAGAGAGTAGAAGAAAAGTTACTGTATCAAGAGAGATAGCTTTTGGCTTTGAACCTTTCGTTGTGAAAGACTATCAGATATATTGGCTAACCAAAGAACATGATGTCTTGAACTGTTCGGCCATTTATGTATACCAAGACAATAAAATTCACCTAGTTCCTTTTCGAACATAGATCCTTCTTCTGGTTATGTTCATTTTGGCCTTGAATATATCCTAGTACTTTCATGAAGTGCTCTAGAGAATTTAGCCTTAAAACTCTCATGGAAGCGACCAACTTCGCATTCATATAGGTGACTCTTATTAAGAGTATCCTACTATACCCCACTCGGATTTACAAGTAATAAGAATCATTAAAAGCAAAGTTTACCTTGAACATCACTTGCAAGGATCATTATTTCATCATAGGAATGGGTGGGAAATAATATCTCCATAGTGATAAAACTAGTCACCACGATTCGGTTGTCCCTTTAAACCTAGATCTTACGATCTCCAGTCAGCTAGGTTGGGTTGTCATCTTGGAGACTTTTATGTCATAGGCTTTAATCCCATTCCCCCTCTATGAATGCCCAGTTTACTTACTCTCCACTTAAATAACTAATTACAAATTCGTTTTATAATTTGGAAGTACTTCCATTTAAGAGCAACTATCTCATGTTATTTTGTCTCTGACGAATATGTCGAGACATACTATAACTCTGTGCACTACCAAAACACTAATTAGTTATCAAACATTTAGAAATAGGTGGCAGATTTCACATGTCATTGCTTTATAGCTTGAACAAAACCCCCTTTTAACAAGCTTACACATGAGTCTTGGTCCTACCACTTTCTTTTTAAAAAGAAACCCCAAACATTTAAAGAATTTATAAGAAGACTATTTAACCTTTCCATAATTCATAGTGTCTTACTAATTTTCTTTTGAGACAACTTGTTGAGAATATAATTTGACGAAAAGAACTCTTGCCCCCACATTGTAATTTTATATACTTTTGTAATGTAAAAGTATATATAATACTTTAGGAGATTTATTTGTGCTTAATGTTATATAATATAGAATCAACTTTTTACGGATTATCTTTATTTGTGCATATGGTTCTTTTGCAACTTTTCTTAATTTTGCTTGCAATTAGAAAAGATTCTGTTCGCATATTACCGATAAAAGAGAAAAACTATTTCATTACTCCTAGATGCGCTAAGTTGACGTGCTAGATATGTCAAATCTTTTGATATGCCTAAGAGTAGGCTATGTGTACTATATATTAATTTTGAAGAGTCCATTATTCATATAACCCTTTCCCACATACATCCCATCTTTGTGAGTACAAACTTGTCAGAATCAAATACTAATTTGAAACCATTCTTACGTAACAGTGAGCAAGAAACAAGGTTCTTATGAATATCTAGCACATGCAGCACATCATTCAAAAGTAAGTTCCTAATCTTAAGTCATCTACAATACTACCTTTCCTTTTCCTACAACCTTAAAAGTTGAGGAATTATCCATGAAAATTTCTTCTCCATTATCCATAGGATAATATGAAGAGAACATATTCTGGTCTATACATACATGGTGAGTAGACCTAGTGTCCATCCACCATTTCTTGGTATCTCCTCCTACCAAGTTCGCTTCATAAATCACTGCAAAAAGGTCTATATCATTAACATCTTTAGAAAGATTCTCCACCTCAGTAATGTTGGCTTGAGAGCCTTTCTTGGTCCCTTGATCTTTATGCATATGGCAGTCCTTAGCACGATGCCCAAGTTCGCCACACACATAGCATTTTCCATTGAACCTTGTAAAGTCACCCCCTCTAGTGCCTTGGTTTGAACTTTCTCCATAATAGTTCCTTTTCCTCTAGCGCCTATGGCTTTCTCAGAAAAACAATTTGTTACGTTCTAAAAATTTAGAACAATTGGCAAATTGTGAACACAAACTTGTCTAGGTATAGATCATAGAGTCTATAGGTATGATTAGACTATGCTCAAGGTGTTGCAAGTCAGAATACAAGAAAAAGGAAGCTACAAGTTTAGAAATTTGAAAAATGCCAGGTTTGACCAATCGAGAGGCAAATTCCGTAGATTTTAATTTCGGCCCAACAGCCCATTGGCCTAGTAAGTGATCTATTTCACTAAGTATTTAAAGGAACCCCTAATGCATGTTTTGTAATGACTTTGTAGGTGCTCTTGTGAGATCTAAAAGGTACTATGCCTTCTTCTATCAAAGTCACTACCGGAATTCCTTCTACACATTATTAGAATTGGTAGATCTAAAGTTTCTGCAACAAGATCATACATAGCTGATAATTTAAACCTTCAAGGGTGGTCTTGGAGTCACAAACTAGAGAGTTTGTGTTGCTAAACCTTTGAGTGGGATCTCAAAGTCACAAACGGGGAGTTTGTGTTCTACAAATCTAAGATAGAAAAATTCATGGAGTCGGAGCTGCACGTGGTCGTGTTAGTAAGTTCTACAAAAGGTAGCTTTAGATTTAGGATTGAAATCTATTATAATCTTCTAATCATAGTGGATTTGTTTACCTTGAGAATAGTTAGGTTAAATTCTCCCCAAGTTTTTACCTTGAAATGGTCGGTTTCATTGGATTTCTTGGGTCATCATATTATTGTCTTCTTTAATTTTTTGCACTAAGTAATATATTTGCATGTGTTTAACCTAAATCTCATAAAAAAAAAAAAAACAAAAACAAAAAAACAAACACAAAAAGAAACAAAATGTTTTTACATGATTGCAAGTGTGTTTTCTAGGAGATGTGAGAGTTATATGATGTAACTCTTTAGGTGATAGTCACTTTCAAACTAATGTGATTGACGATGTAGAAAATTTGTTTGATTACTATCTACATATCATCTTTTCTGTACTTTGAACACATACTAGTTGCACACACTACACGCAAATCTTAGCTAAATCTTGTACATGAGACTGTGTGTGTTGACTAATCTGGTGATCTCTAATTGCATACGAACTGATGTGCAAATGCAATTTTTTTTTTTTTTAGGAATTTGAAGAAACATGTTTTAGAAGTTTACATCTTGTGATTTTAACTTCTTGATTGGTTTTTATGTTTGCATTTAAATGGCATCATGTTTTTAAAACTTTTCTGGATCATGTTCTGCATTAAGTCTTAATTTTTTTTTTTTTTTTTAGCAAAACTTATAATTTTTTTTTAAGTTTTTTTTCTGCATAAAATTTCCAAATTGTGAGTTTTTGTGTTCAAAACTCTCTACCTATCTCGATTAATGCCCAATCGATGCTCGCCGATCAAATATTCCCAAAAAAATTTTCCAATTGGTGCTCGATTCCTTTCAACCAATAAGATTTGAAATTTTCAATTTTTTTTGTTCATGACCATTCAGTCTTTTCATGCATCATTTGTGATAGGATTCACATGCATTACAATTTTTTTTTTTATCCATCTTGCATTTTGGTAGTTATACCTCTCATAGTTTTTCACACACAACACGAAGACACTTTGCTAAATTGGGCATTCACATGATTGATTAATTTTTGAGTTCTATACATTTTAGTATATGCTTTTTTTTCTTGATGTGTGAACTGCTAAAAACTGGAAACTTTTTTTTTTATTAGATATGGTGGATAATAAATGTGCAAATGTTTTCTCTACTCTTAAGGTTAATTTGAGTTCAAAATACCTTGACACATGAAAACACTTAGCATGCAAAATTTTTATATCATTGAGATCTATTTTGTATAGTCTTAACTGATTATGCCTAAAGTGTTTGCTTGCATCTGTTTATGGGTCAAATAGTGTCAAGTTTACATATATTGAAAGAAAGAATATTTGTATTCATGTGTATCTCAATTTATTTTTTAAGTTTGGTTTGTGTTGCTTTATCTTTCCCCACCTCCTAAATTTTCCACAAAACTATTTTTCCCAAAACTTGTTTTGTTTTTCCTATTTTTATAGGGGGGAAAAGTTGTTTTTACAACCTATGCTCTTCATAGGGGGAGTTGTTGCTCTTCATTGGGGGAGTTGCCTTTATTTTCTATATTTCTCTTGACCTTTGTTGTGTATGTTTACTATCTACCTTCTCTGATTGGGTTGTCTTTGGCAATACGTGACAAAAAGGGGGAGAAATAGATGAAATTTGTAAAAAGGTTTTAACTGTGTTTTAACTGTTATTATTTAGGGGGAGTTGAAATTGTTTTTGAGAGTGGGAGAAAATAAAAAGTTTTTGATGTATCAAACTTAAGGGGAGAGTTAGTTTGCATGTTTGTTATTTACTGTTATTGCATATTTGTTAATTATTGTTTATCTGTCTTTATTTCCATACATGCACTGATGTGCTCTTTTGAGTGTTTTAGGAAAGACAAGTACATTCTGATTAAGATCTTATGCCTCTTCTAGCAACTTTGGGGTTAGAAGTATTAGATTAGAATTTGTGATGTGATTGGGCATTTTATTATAATAGGATTATTCTTGTATTTGAGTATTTCATATTGTACGTAAATTTTGTCACAGATTGCCAAAAGAGGAGATTGTTAGATTCTAAAAGTTTAGAACAATTAGCAAACCGTGAACACAAACTTGCCAAAGAAAGCTGTAGGTTCAGAAATTCGAAACATAACAAGTTCAACCGATCGAGAGAACAGGTTCGACCAATCGAGATGCGAATTCTTAATTTCAACCTAACAGCCCATTGGCCCAGTAAGTGATTAGGGTTTTAGATCTATTTCACTAAGTATTTAAAGGAAACCCTAAGGCACATTTTGTAATGACTTTGGAAGTGTTCTTGTGAAATATAAAAGGTATTGTGCCTTTTCCTATCAAAGTCATTACCGGAATTCCTTCTACACATTATTAGAACCGATATATCTAAAGTTGCGGCAACAAAATCATACATAGCTGATGATTAAACCTTCAAGAGTGGTATTGGAGTCACAAACTGGAGAGTTTGTGTTGCTAAACCTTTGAGTGGGATCTCAAAGTCACAAATGGGGAGTTTATGTCCTGCAAATCCATGATAGAAGAATCTGTGGTGTCGGAGCTGCACATGGTTGTGTTAGTAAGTTCTACAAGAAGTAGTTTTAGATTTAGGGTTTAAATCTATTGTAATCTTCCATTCTATCATAGTGGATTTGTTTACCTTGAGGATAGCCAGGTTAAATTCTCCCCAGGTTTTTACCTTGAAATGGTCAGTTTCATTGGATTTCTTGGGTCATCATATTACTGTCTTCTTTACTTTTTCGCACTAAGTAATATGTTTGCATGTGTTTAACCTAAATCTCTTAATTAACCTAAGTAAATACTTGGCTAATCCATTAGGTTAAACTAATCTGTTTTCACAGGATCTAAACAAACAAACACGATTGTTTTCCTCAATTCTCAGTCTCACAGTCAAGTCTTCAAGCTGCATCTCCTTATGCTTATGCTTCAAGTTATGTTTGAATTCTTTCCAAGATGAAAGAAATTTCTCAATGATAGTAGCCACTTGAAAAGATTCACTTATAGACATATCTTCAACATGAATTTCACGCATGATCAGTTGTATCTCTTGCACTTGACTAATCAAAGACTTGGAATCCACCATTTTGTAATCCAAAAATCTGCCCACAATGAACTTTTTAGATTCGGCATCTTTTGTCTTGTACTTCTTGTCCAAGGAATCCCACAACTCCTCTGTGATCTTGATCGAACCATACATAGTGTGTTGTCCAATCAATTAAGGATATAGTTCTTACACAAAAAATCAACATGTTTCCATGCTTCCATTGTAGCAACAACTTGCCTATCCATCTCATTCTCTTTGAGATCAAAAGTGTTGGAAAATTTAGATCCTTGTTGATAGAATTAACAAGTTTTAAACTCAAGTTATTAATCAGATTTATAATGAATAAACCTTGTTAAAACAAACAAACATCAATATCATGTCAATATCATACACAGCGGAATAGTAAATAAGACAAGATATGATGACCCAAGAAAACCAATGAATCAAACTAGTTCCACTATAAAAAATCTGGGGGGAAACCTTCCCGAAAAGCAATTCACTATAGTAAAGAGAAGTTTCAGATTTAGTACAAAACCTTTGTCCCTAGACTCTACAATCCCCGTAGATGAACTTACAGCAGAAACCTTCTACTGCTTTAAAACCTCTGAACTCTTCAATATATGAACGCCACCCTTTTGCATGGATCCCAGTATGTGACTAACTCTAGCAACTTGAAGAGGTTGTTGGCTGCAAAGTTCTTCACTTCATCAACAATGAAGATTAAGAAGTATTTTGTTACAAAACCCTAAGGCGCAAAAGACGCAGTAACTTCTTGTAGAGAGAAAAAGGCACTAGGTCACTTTCTGCATGTGTTCTCTATGTATAAAGGCCTTTAAAATAAGTCTTATATATGTCTAGGGTTATGAGAAAAGAAACCCTACACATACATGTCAGCATGAGCCAAAAATTAAATCTGGAAATTCTGATTTCATAGATCTCGACAGATTTAGCTTTTGACAAACTTCGTTCTTAAGACTCGATAGATACTGTTTCTGTCGAGGTATTTGTCGAGCTTTAATGAACAACTTTTCTTCACTTGTTTCTTGGTCCAATCTTCATGACTTTAATACTTGACTTGAACTCTTGTTTCTTGAAGTACTAAACTCATCCTAGATCTAACCAATTACAAGTAAAGTGCATTTTGTCAAAGGATTAGCCAATTACATAAAATATGTCCTTAACAATCTCTCCCTTTAGCAATCTGTGACAAAACCACAACAAAACAAATAATCATGAGAGAAGTCTTAAATCACTCATAACCACTTGTTGTATTACAAAACAAATCTATCCCTACTACAAACTCTTGAAAAACTTTGCAAGAAAAGAGTTCACGACATGGTAGACTCTCACAACCTGTCTTTCCAAAAAACTTAAACAAGACTTCTAAAGGCATCATGTGTGAAACATAAATAATGATTGCGTACATAAAGAAACATGTGTATAAAGAGAGAAAGGAAACAACACATGTAGAGGTAGGTGAAGAAAACATACATCATCATCATATATATAAAAATAAAGTACAATGTATGTAATAAAATGGTCACAAGACCGGTATACAATAAGTTAAAAGATGCTCCTAAAACAACAAGGATGTAAACACTCCCCCTAACAAGATGAAACACAACTCGCCCCTACAAAGGCATGTATTTCTCCCCCTAACATGTAGAATCTTAAAAAGAAACCACATTTTCTCCCCTTTTTGTCATGATTGACAAAGAGTACAAGAAGCTATAAAACTTTACCCGAGAAACATAAAGATGATCAAGGGGGCACAAGGAATCCATATAAATGCATGAGTGTAATGAAACAAGATGCTATGGATAACAAGATTAAAAAAAATGCAAAAAAAGAAAATGAAAAATGAAATGCATGCAAGGGTATTTCGATTGATTTAGGAGGTGTCGAGAATCTATCGAGAAGAAGCCAACCTTGATGGATCGAGAATCTGTCGAGGATGTGTCGAGCAGACAGAGAGCACAAGATTTTGGCTCTGTGGATTGACCTGTCTGTCGAGAAGCTGTCGAGGTCAAACCCAGAAATCTCGATAGAAGAGGTACTTGTCAAGATTCTGTCAAGAAGCTATCGAGGATGCAGAAAAGAGGTTTTTCAAGGGAGGAAAAACACACAAGATGAATGCAACAAGATGGCTACTCAAACAAGCATCCAAGCGACATGTTAAGCACTCAAACCCACCTCAAACTCTAGATGCAAAGCATTCCTAGAACAAAAACACACACACATACTAAACAAGCCTAATCAATTTTATTTTTTAAAAATAAGTTAAGACAGTTTTGCAAGTATATATTAACACATGTATCCCTTGTGATAACCAAATCACATTGTACCTGCACATGTATCAAAAGTAGCAAAGAGTTTGCATGTTGTGTGTGAAAAATAGCAAGAGTGCATAAGTGTCTCATATTATGAAGATTTGAGATATGAGAAAATCAAATACACTCACACATAATCATAACTGTTTGATGGGGATTATCACCTTCGAGGTACATCCTATAACTCCCACATCTTCTAGAAACACGCTTGCAACCATATTAAAAGCATTTTGTTTCTTTTTGATTTTATTTTTCTTTACATATTTTTCTTTTAAGCATAACATGCATGGGCATATAAGAGAGAAAAGAAATACCCAATTATGTAAGCCAAAACATCACAATTTTGCTATGCCAAAGTACACAGATATTATACATGATTGGCGGACTTTAGTGGTGAGATGGTTATTTATGCCTTTCTCTTAGGATTTTCTAGTCCTTCCCATCAAAAAGAATGATATGAGCATGAGATATAAGAGATCATCTTAATCGTACTCATCACAAACACGAGCCACAAAGCTTACTTGCTTAGTTATGCATTGAGATGCTCATCTAAGCTGCAAAAGATACAGAGTCTAGAAAACTTTATTTCAATAGCCATCCAAGGTACACAAGTACCAATATACATAAACACACACTGTTTTTGTTTTTTGTTTTTTGTTTTTTTTTCTAATTTTTCTCCTTTTATTTTGAAAAACAAACAAAATAAAGATTAAACAACCAAACAAAAACAGACAAACAACATAAAAGCATGAAAGAAAGATGCAGATGCATGAAAGCATGATTCCAAAAGCAGATAAGAAATCAAGTAAAGAGAGTCCTACTTTAAATAGAAAGAATTAAAGCAGAGGACAGATAGAAAAGACAATTAAGTCTTAGGCTCCTTTCTCACCCACATAGCATGAGTCTTTGGCCCTGAAGATGACAAGGCACATGTCCTAGTATGTTTACTAAAGGATATAGAAGAATTAGAATTCTCCTGAAATTGAGTTAAAAAGCTTAAAACTTTTAATAACTCTCCAAATAAAGGTGTTGAACCTTGAGAGGGAACCTGTAACCGTTTGGACACTTGCTTATGAGGATACAACTTGAAGTAATTAGGACAAATGTGTCTAGAAGCACCACAATGGTGACAAACATGAGTAGTTTTTGAACTAATAGACTTCCTAAAGTGAGGTCTAACAAAGGATTTAGAATTAGCCAAATTAGTTTTGGATTTCATACCTTTATCACCTTTCTCAAATTGGGGCATAAAGACAATCTTTGATCCAGAAGCTGTGGAAGAGGAGGCCAGAGGAAACAGCATATTCTAAGACAGTCTTATCAGAACTAGGCTTTTGAGCACTCAATACCTCATCAAGCTTTGCACTAGACATCCTCTCTATTTGAGTTCTAGCTTGACTAAGCTCAATCTCAAGATTCTTGACCTTCTCTTCTAATGAGGTGTTCTTTACAACAAGAGTCTCAACTAACCTTGTAGTCTCATCTAGTTTGACTAACAGTTCAATTTTTTCAGTTTTTTTTTACCTCATTAAGCTCTTTTCTATAAAGATGAAAAGTCTTTTCAGATTTTATAAATTCAGTGCATAGCTTATCATAGGCTTCTTGAAGGGTCAAATTCTTGGGTACTTCATCATCAGAAGAATCCTCATTGTAGCTAGCACTCTCCACAATCACCTTATCAATTGTGGCAGCAAAAGCCATATAATGACCACATTCATCCTCATACTCATTAGAAAGATCACTCTCAAAATCACTCAAGGCAGCAACCAACACTTTACCTTTTGAATTCTTGGTCTTTTCCTTCATAAGATAGTTTGGGCACTCTATCCTCATATGACCAAAACATTTACACTCATGGCATTGGATAAGGGGTTTCTCACTCTTTACCCTTCCTAGAGGATTTAGATTTCCTAAGAGGTTTGTCCTTATCCTTTTTCCTATATTAAAGAAGCTTGATAATCTCATTAGCTATGAAGGTTATATCCTCATCCTCATCATCTTCATCTTCATCTTTGCTTTCATCTTCATATTCAAAGTCATCAATCTCTTCCTCTATATCATTAAGAGCCAAGTTTCTATTCTTTCCACCTTTTCCCATTAAACCTAATCCCATCTCATAGGTTTAAAGGTACCCTACAAGCTCAGTCAAAGGAATTTGATCAATGTCCTTCACTTCTTCAATGGCAATTATCTTGGCATGGAATCTTTCAGGTAGAGACCTAAGGATTTTCTTAACAATTTTGGATTCTGCTATAGATTCTCCAAGGTTGAAGGCAGAATTCAAAATATCCTTAAGTTTAACATAGAACTTATCAAATGTCTCATCTGCCTCTATCCTTATTTCTTCAAAACTACTACTGAGTCTTTGAAGCTTCACAGTCTTTACTGCCTTGGTACCTTCATAGGTGGTCTCAAAAATGGTTCATGCTTCCTTGGCAACTTCCGTGGATGATATTTTCTTGAATTCCTCATTTGTCACCTCACTAAGCAAAGCATTCAAGGCCCTACTATTGAAAATTTCTACTTTGATTGTTGCTTCATCCCAATCCACCGGCACTTCCTTTGGCTTAATCTAGCCAACTTCAACAGCTTGCCATACTTTTTCACCTAGAGCCTACAAAAAAAAAATTCATATGAACTTTCCAATATGCATAATTAGTGTCATCAAATAAAGGAGGAATCAAAAGAGATTGTCCATGATCCATGACAATAGGGGTCAATGATCACACTCAGGAAATTAATCCAATCAGAGTGAACCTGCTCTGATACCACTTGTTGGGAAATTTAGACCCCAGACAATAGAATTAACAGGTTTTAAACCCAAGTTGTTAATTAGATTTATTATGAATAAACCTTGTTAAAACAAATAAACATCAATATCATGTCAATATCATGCACAGCAGAATAGTAAATAAGACAAGATATGATGACCCAGGAAAACCAATGAAACAAACTAGTTTCACAGTAAAAAACCTAGGGGGGGAACCTTCTTAAAAAGCAATTCACTATAGTAAAGAGAAGTTTCAGTTCTAGTACAAAACCTTTGTCCCTAGACTCTACAATCCCCATAGATGAACGTACAGCAGAAACCTTCTACCGCTTTAGAACCTTTGAACTCTTCAATATATGAGCGCCACCCTTTTGTACGGATCCCAATACATAACTAACTCCAGCAACTTGAAGAGGTTTTTGGCTACAAAATTCTTCACTTCATCTATAATGAAGATGAAAAAGTACTTGGTTACAAAACCCTAAAGTACAAAAGATACAGTAACTTCTTAAAGAGAGAAAAAGGCACTAGGTCACTTTTTGCATGTGTTCTCTGTGTATAACGGCCTTTAAAATAAGCGTTATATATGTCTAGGGTTGTAAGAAAAGAAACCCTACATATATATGTCAGTATGAGCCAAAAATCAGATCTGGAAATTCTGATTTCATAGATCTCAATAGATTCAGCTTCTGTCGAGCTTCGTTCTTAAGTCTTGATTGATACTGTTTCAATCGAGGTATCTATCGAGCTTTAATGAACAACTTTTCTTCACTTGTTCCTTGGTCCAATCTTCATAGCTTTAATACTTGACTTGAACTCTTATTTCTTGAAGTACTAAACCCATCTTAGATCTACCCAATTACAAGTAAAGTGCATTTTGTCAAAAGATTAGTCAATTACATAAATTAAATATGTCCTTAACAAGGAGCATTCTCATATAAGAACTTAGCCAAATTGAATGTAGTGAGATAGAAGAGCATCTTTTGTTGCCACCTCTTAAACTCAATTCCATTAAATTTTTCTAGCTTTTCTCCACATGGTCCTTTGGATATTTATTCATTAATTGGAAGAGGGGCAGAGGAATTAATCTAGGTTGTTTGGCTTAGTTTAAGTTTGGTTGATGTTGATTTGGGTTGTATCATGTGTGTGAAGGGGTTGATGAGAGAAATTGAGAAACTTGAAAGGAATAGAAAGAGAGGAAGAAAAAAAAAAGTAAAAGGTAGAGAGTTGATTTGTGTTGAGAGGAACATATATGGCCAAAAAAAAAATAAAAAATAAAAAATAAAATAAAAAAGAAGAAGAAGAAGAAGTATTGAGAAAAAAAAATCATTTAGAATAATATTAAATAAAGTAGAGTATCGATTCTCACGTAAATATATTTACAAATCATGACCTTCGTTAAAATATTTTAGACATTGTCGGAATCATAAAGTGCATTGGACAAATCATGATTTAAAATGTAGTATTGAGAAAGAAAAAAAAATCATGATTAAAATAATATTAAATAAAGTTATGAATAAAATAATATTAAATAGAGTATCGATTCTCACATAAATATATTTACAAATCATGACCTTCGTTAAAATATTTTAGACATTGTCGGAATCATAAAGTGCATTGGACACAAGCTATGTCCAATGCTTAATATATATTACTATCTGTTGGTTTTTAGACCCCTTAAAACAATTGATTTAACCTAGTTAATTAGTCAAGTTGTTACTTAGTCCAAATTCTAAGTCTAGGTTATCACAATCAAACAATCATATCATGCATAGCAGCGGAAAATAAATAAGACAATGATATGATCACCCAGGAAAACCAAACCGGTAAAAAACCTGGGGAGGATTTAACCTAGCTATCCTCAAGGTAAAAAGCAAATCCACTAGAAAGAATCGAAGTTCATACAATAAGATTTACAAGCCCCCCCGCTCGACTTCTTATTGCTACCCACCAGTAGAACTTACTAACACGACCACGTGCAAGCTCCGAATCCACGAACTCCTTCTTTCTTTGGCTTTTGGAAAACACAAACACCCCCGTTTGTGACTTTGAGATCCCACTCAAAGGTTTAGCAACACAAACTCTCCTGTTTGTGACTCCAAGACCACCCTTGAAGGTTTAGATCATCAGCACCTTTGATGACTAGAGAAGGCAGCAACTTCTACAATACCGGATCTTGAGATTCTTCAAGGAATAGCACCGGTAGAAGACATAAGAGAGCTTTTTAGGAACAAAACCCTAAAAACAAAAGAGGTACACTCTTTTCTCTCTGAAAAGCCTTATAAAAACGTGCTTAGGGTTTCCTTTATATACTGGGAGAAGCAGATTAGAAACCCTAATCCTAAATGGGCTTGAACTGCTGTTTGGGCTTAATTAAAATTCTGCAGATACGACTTTCGATCGATCGAGCTTGTTTTTCGATCGATTGAACAAGACAGATTATGAAATCTTCTTCCTGCAGCTTGTATGTTCTTGAATCTTGACTTGAATCACTTTGAGCATTGTCTAATAAAACCTATAGGCTCTAAGATCTATATCTAGACAAGTTTGTGTTCACGATTTGCCAATTGTTCTAAACATTTAGAACCTAA
The DNA here is from genome assembly GCA_028535165.1 of Quercus tomentella. Lineage (NCBI taxonomy): Eukaryota > Viridiplantae > Streptophyta > Magnoliopsida > Fagales > Fagaceae > Quercus > Quercus tomentella. Next base: position 78,291,844 of record JAPQVY010000155.1, read on the forward strand.
CACTATCAACTAGCTTATTTATTAACAAAATGTGCTTTATTTAGAAAAAAAAACAAACAAACAAAATGTGCTTTATTAGCCAAAAAAAAAAAAAACTTTAGATGTTGATTATTATGTAGTTTGGATTGAATAGAGCCGGCCATTACTATTTAAAATACGTTTTTTTTTTTCCTTCAAATAATGTAATTTATTTTCCTTTTATTTAATGAATATCTTTTCTTGAGGGTCTCACTCAAAACTCACTCACTGATAGGCCAAAAACGTATTGAACCCTTGTGATGAATTAACCAATTAATTTAGCCAAGTGAATTAATTAAGTTAATTAACATGCAAATGCGTGGTAGTACAAACAAATCACTAATTAACTAAAGTATGCAGTGGAAAATAAATAATACGGTGATTTGTTTACGAATGAGGAAAACCTAACGGCAAAAACCCCACCGGGTGATTTTCAAGTCACCACTCCCGAAACTCCACTATTATCACAACAAGTGGTTACAAGTAAAAGAATCCCAAGTACCTTACCAATACGCAATTGGACTTGCTCTGTAGTAATAGTTTCTCCTTTCGATGTACGGCTCCCAAGTACATGACTAACCAATTGCGTGGATCCCAGTACGCGACTTCAATCACCAACTAAGAAGGTTGTTGACTGCAAAGTTTTTCAATTCATCCACACGATGAAGATCAAGAAGATGCTTGGTCACAAAACCCTACGGTGCACATACACAGCAACTTCTTCAAGAGAAAGAGATGAACTAGGGCAAGAACTTCATCTCCGGTCACAATTTGCTTGAACAGAGTTTGCTCAATGCTTGTGCAACTTGTGAACTGTTTAACGGCCCTTAAAAAAATCCTTTTATATGTCTAGGGTTAGGAGAAAAGAAGGTCCAAAGACACATTCACGGATTCCAAGAAAAACAAAACAGAATTTCTGTTCCTTTAAACCTCCACAGATAGAAGCTGTCGAGCATCTGTCGAGCTAGCTGTCAAGCCATGGGGCTGAAACAGCTTCTTAAACCTCAACACATGCTAGCTGTCGAGCTTCAGTAACTCTGCACTTTTAGCTTATTTTCTTGGACAGACTTGAAGGCTTCAACACTTGATCTTGAAACATGATTTCTTGAAGTATTTAAACACATCCTAAATCTACCCAAATACAAGTAAAGTGTGTTTTGTCAAAGGATAAGCCAATTACATAAAATAGTGACATATGTTCCTAACAAGTGAATCACATATGTCCTAACGCTCACAATTCTAAAATGGTTAGGGTATGTTTGGCAACTGGTTTTTTTCTTAATTTTTTATTTTTAAAAACCATTTTCCATTTTCCTAATCAGAAAACTTCTTTGGTAACTCAAAATAGACATAAAACAAAACAATTTCCACATCTCAATTTTCAAGGGAAACAGAGAACAAGTGAAGAGGTATTTTCAATTTAGAAAACACGAGAATGGTACATTTAAATGAGGTCCAGGATTCGAGTCCAAGCTAAAAATAAAATAAAATAAAATAAAAAATACAATACCACGTGAACTAATTCTGAAATATATTGCCAACCCAAACCAACTACTATCTGTTTGGTAGAGGTTTTTCAGTATTGTTGTTCAAAATGATATGAAAACTGTGGTTTAAAAAGTATTATGAAAACACATATTTAAAGTATTCATAATGCAAAAAATGTGTTAGGTACTATATATCTAATAACGTCTTTTTAAAATTGAAAGGAAAAAAAAAAAATAATTGTGTGTGTTTTTTTTAAAAGTGATGACATGTAGTCTAATCAATGGGACTTACAATTCTTTACTTATTTATAAAAGTGTCATTGAGCAACGTTATTTGAAAACTGAAAACTAGTAAGAGGAGTTTTCTAACCTTAGTGTTTAAACACCCTAAAATGAGAAACGTAACTCAAACACTCCTAAAAAAAGTCTCTTACCAAACACATTTTTTTTTTGGGGGGGGGGGGGGGGGGCTACAGTTTTCAATGTTTAAACACAGAAAACTGTGGTTTGAGTTACCCTACCAAATAGGCCTATCTCTCCCAGCTGACTCCAACGAAGCACAAGTGCATTTTCGAATTCGAGTGCGGGTGCGGGACTCAGCAATTTTTGAAAAAGTAGGGTGCGAGTACAACGGGGTGCAACAATTAAAAAATTGTTAAAAATATTTTTATATAGTGAATTTAATATTTTTTATATAAAAAATTCAAATTAAGGGGTAGAGTTATTATTAAAAAAAACAATTATTTATGATTTGTTTTTAATAAAATCAATATTTATGGTAATCATAAACAAAAAACCACTTTTCAAAAAGGTTCCTTTACTCCTTTTCTAATTCCCAAACCTACCCACATGAAGTAATGACTTTCTCACCTACTTAATTTATATTCTTTTGGTATATACCTTTATTCTTCTTCCTCACCTCTTCTAAGTTCTAACCATTTTTTTGTGTCTTCATATCTTCTTCTTTTTTTTTTTTTTCCTCACAAGGCCACATGAAGCAGAAGAATGGCGGCCAGCAGCCATTTCGGCCTGTTTCAGCAGCCATATTGGGCCGTATCGGCCGGAATCGAGCCATATCGCCGATATCAGTCTGTTTCGGTAGCTGTTTCGGCCGGAATCGGACCATTTCAGCCCGAATCGAGCCGAATCAAAGCGAATATCGGACCATTTCAGCCCGAATTAGGCCGAATCAAAGCGAATAAAAAAAAGGGGCAAATCAGCCCGTCGGATGCCGAACATTGCGTCGGGATGAGTCTAGTGCAGGTATGGAGGCTCTAAAGCCGCACCCGTGCTTTCTTAGCTAACGCCCTCTGCCACTCCCTCTCGTCATTTCGTTCATCTTTACAACCTGTTCTATGGGGTTTTATATCTTTAGTTGGAGTTGGCATTATGATAACATATTATATTGGTGATGGGTTAGATTTTTTAAAGAAGAGATAATGAGGTGGACTTTTTTAGCTATCATTATTCGGATTCTGCAAGAAGGCTGGTTGTTGCTATGAGCCAGAAAATTCATCTTCCAAATTCGATGAAGATAGTTGAAGCCTTAGCATGTAGAAGGAAGGTCTTGTTTGCAAAATAAATGGGAATTAGAGATGCATTTTTTTAATAGGACTTTGAGATGATGATAGGTCTGTTAACAAGTGTGAACAGTACTTTCTTTCTTTCTTTGATCATGTTGTGGAGGATATTAAGCTAGAGGCTTGCTAGGAAGCACCAACGCGGCTGGGAGGGTTCCACACCAGAGTCGGACGTGGCCCGACGCAAGGTGCGGCCACTGACATGGCTGCCCGCGTGTCGGTGCCGCCTCTGAGTTTTTTTTTTTTTTTTTACAGATTCGCGCCGACTCAACTTTGATTCGCGCCAATTCACACCAAACCGAGTCGATTTGGCCAAAATCGGGTCGTATCAGCCGAATCGGATCGTATCAGCCGGAGGTCGAAATTGACCGAAACAGCCGAAACATGCCGAAATCGGCCTTGAATCATGCCAAAATAGCTGAAATCGGCTTTGAATGAGGCCCAAACATCCTAAATTTTTCCTTCCTCAATTTTATTTTGAATATTTGTTGCTTCTTTTGTATTTTTTTTTTTTTTTTTTTTTGTGTTTCTTGCCTTCTTCTTTCTTGGTTTTGTGAACCAAGGACATATAATATGTTTTTTAAGAATATTTTAATAGTAAAAATATATAGAAAATATAAATAAAAATTTTTTTAATAATTTTTTAATCACCACACCTGCACCCTACTTTTTAAAAAATTGCCAAATCCCGCATCCGCACCCAAATCCGAAAACGCACCCGTGCTTCATAGGAGGCTTGTGAACTTAATCAATTTTGCTTTAGGCAAATTCGGCGGACAGGAAATAGCACAACACATGCCTTAGCTTATTGGTATGCGAAAGACTAGGAGGATACTGCAATTTGGTCTAATTTAGTACCACCTATAATGCAACATTTCTTGTATGCAGAACTGCAGATATTGCTTCTCTTCAAGATATATAATGGGTCAAGACTTTTTTTGAAGTAATTGGTTCATCACTTAGTTAATAGGCCCATGAAATGCCTGCTCTTGCTTTGAATTAACCAAACATGTTTTCAACTTTGAAAATGCAATAAATCTGTTTTTTTTTTTTTTTTTTTTTTTTTTTTTTTTTTTCCTTCTTAAAAACAAGTTTTTGAAAACAAAAGGCAAAAATAGTTCCAAAATATAGCCTTACTTTTCACTTTTCAACGCTCACGTCCATCAATATTTAAACAGGAAGTGTATGAGATATCCATTGTTCAAATGCATTCACAACGTGTGCATCTAATTCATATGAATATTCATCACACTTGTGGGCATCCTTTTGAGTAAATAGGATGGCTCACTTTTCCTGTTTCTTTTTAATTTCTCAAAAACAAAAAGAAAAAACATAAAATAAATTGATTACTGTTTAGCGTTTACCAAGTAAAAGTCACACGTGTAAAGAATATAACTCAATCACAAAGAGATAAATATACAAAATTTTAACAAAATGTGGAGAAAAGAGTGCAAATTGTGGAAAAATTATCTTATTTTTCAATATTTTCTTTTAATCTTAAAATATTACTTTTACTTTTCAATGTTCTCTTTTTAATTTTCAATAATAAGAAGAAAATTATTTAATCTTGCCCGGAGTTGAAATCTTTTTTTTTTTTTGGATACCACAGAAGGGAGATAAGCATACAAAAAGTTCACACAATAGCTAGGTTAAACCAGCAACAGTTCAAAGGCATTTGACATGCCATTTTAGTAACTAAGCAAACAGATTTAACAACCAGATGAGGCACTAAGAACACATCACAGCAAAGTCCATTTTGATCCAAAAAATCTAAATCAGCTAGTCTAATATGTTGCAGCCAGTCTGTGGTCTTCTTGTGCTGAAAGAGTTGGACTAAGTTCCAGCTAGCTCCTAGAAAAAAAATATACTTCGACCATGATTCTCATAGCTTTGATAGCAGCTTCTACCATAGCAACCAGCAGTGCCCCACATGTTGTTCCTGCCACACAGCTATTTACACCATAAAACAAGCTATCTCCCTGCCTAGTAATAGCTTCATAAGCAGAAGACCACCTGTTTGGCTTCCTGCTCCTAGCTCCAGCAAGTTTAATAATTAGCTGCCATTGCCCTGAGATTGAGTAGTGGTCTAGTTGAGGTCTTCTTGGCTGACTGGTGTGGCTTGGTTGATCAAGGAAAGCCTCTTTGTACCTGCAAGCCATAGATTGAGAATTAAAATCACACTCATAGGATTAGGATGTAAACCATCATAGAGCACCCTGTTCTTGTGTAACCAGATATGCCAAAAAGTTGTAAAAATTGCTTGTAAGTAAGCCATTGAAGATGTCTTCCTGGATTTACATTTAATGAGAAGTAAGGAAAGCCATTGCTGGACACTTGAACTACTAAAGTCAGAGGAATGAATAACCAAGGTGGATCCATGCCAGTAAGCTCTAGTGAATGGGCAAAGGAGAAAGAGGTGAGTTGAGGATTCAACATCAAAATTGCATAGAGGACAGAATGTTTGGGTTGGTATGCCTCTGTTACTCAGATTAAGAAGTGTAGGCAATCTGTCCTAGATACGTTATCAAACAAATGTATTGATTTTCAAAGGAACTTTGACCCCCCAAATCAAATTCCACACATTTTGTTGTCCATGTGTATTACAAGAAGGATGGGAATTTCGCATAATAACCTCATAGGCTCTTTTAACTTTGTAATTACCATTGCCCTCATCTGAATACTTCCAAAGCAACTTGTCTTGCACCTCATGAGTTTTGGGTAAGGGAACCTGAAGAATTTGTTTGCTCAAAGGAAAAGGGTATAAGGTTCAAACCAAATCAGCTTTCCATGATTTGGAATTGTGGTCAATAAGGTCACCCACAGTACCTGTGTGTAAATCAGGATGATCCAAGTTACCATGAGAACTAGGAAACCAGTTTTGATGAGTAAGAGGAATATTAAATCCAATACCAACTCTCCACTGCCCCTCCCTAAGTCTAAAGTCACCCTATTTAACAATATTCTTCCAACACCAAGAGTGATGAGATTTTGGAGTGTATTCTTGTAAGGAGCAATTTGGGTAATATTTAGCCTTATAAGTCCTTGCCAGCAAAGAATTATGATTTTGGTTCAGATTCCAATATTGCTTTGCAAGCATAGCTTGGTTCAAGGAACCAAATTTCCTAAGACCTAGACCTCCCTTCCACTTAGGTTGACAGATTCTTTCCCAATTCAAAAGATGATGTTTTCTCACCTTGCCCATGCCCCCACCAAAAAGCTCTAATAATGGTATCCATCTCATTACACACCTTATTTGGGACCTTAAAACAAGAAAATGTATATAAAGGTAAGGACTGTAGCACTGAGGAAATGAGAGTTGTTCTCCCTGCTTGTGATAATAACCTAGCCTTCCAACCTTGCAATTTAGATTGAAACTTTTCAACCAAGAAATGAAAATCAGTTATTCTGTTACCCTTAAGCTTAAAGTTGAGGCCAAGTTACTTGCTAGGATTATGTACCAGATTAACTTTCAGATCTCTAGCCAAGGCTTCCTGGTCTTCCATAGGCATATTAGGAGAACATAATAAATCAGATTTTAGGGGATTTATACATTGCCTTAATACCTTAAAATATCAATCCAAAATTTTCAGCAAGGTGTCTAGAGAGTGCTTATCCTTTTTGAAGAACAAGAGGGAGTCACCAGCAAACAAAAGATGGGTAAATGAAATGCCATTTCTTCCAACTTTAACCCCTTTCAAATTGTTTGAGGTTTCAGCTTGTGTAAGGGATATGGAGAGGATATTGGCACATAAAAGAAACAAATATGGGGATAGAGGTTGCCCTTGTCTCAACCCTTGAGTAAGTGTGAAAGACTTAGACATGTGACCATTAATAAGTAAGGTGAATAGCACTAAGGTGACACACTCCATTATCCAGTTAATCCATTTTGAATCAAACTTCATCACCACAAGAATTGCCTTAAGAAAATTCCATCTAACTTTATCATAGGCTTTGCTCATATCTATTTTCAAAGCCCCAAAGTTGTATTTCTTCCCTCTTTTTTTCCTATGGTCATTCATGATTTCGTGAGCTATAAGAATATTGTCAGAAATGTTCCTTCCTTTAATGAATGCATTCTGAAAAGGTGTAATGAGCTTGTCCATAAGAGGTTTCAGTCTATTAACAAGAATTTTGGAGATAATCTTGTATATGACATTGCATAGACTAATAGGCCTGAAATGATTAACCTCTTCAGGATAAGTGACCTTAGGGATAAGTGTAATGAAAGTATGGTTAAGAGATTTGAAAAGTGAGCCAGAATGGAAAAAGGCTTGGACAATATTAACAACATCAGACTTGACAATTGACCAATACTCATGATAAAAGAAGGCAAGGATGTTTTAACCCAAAAAAAAGGCAGGATACCATCAGGGCCAGGAGCTTTATGCGGCCCTAATTGAAATCTTGACCAGATATATAATGCTATGTACTGACTCATGAAAGGAGGACAAACAAGAACATCCCATCAAAAAAGAAAGAACGGGTCCAACGAAATCGAAACATAATATAATATAATATAATATATTATTATATTATTAGGCTACAGACACATTGAATGGTTCCATCATCAAGTAGCCAAAACTCGGGAACTTATTCAAATCACAAGAAGTGCGGCTGCGATCATATATAAGAAAGTGCCGCGAGACCCACACCTACCTCTTCTGTGATGTATGAGTCAACTTTTCTTTATCTTTATCTGACACATTTTTATTATGTGTAGGATTCTGAAGTCGCTCAAGCGTTGCGGGCTTGTCTAATTTAGGTTTTGAGGGTGGTGCTACATCAGGACCTACACCACGGAGCAATTCATCAGTTGATGGAGAGCTACATGAACCCGAATTCTCCTTCTTATCCATCTCCTCCTTCGGTTTTGGCCCTCTGTTTTTTTTTTTCGTTGATAGGAATGAATATATAATGGGATCGATAGAGGTATTTATAGGGCTTTTGGTTTTATTCTGTAACAGTAACAATCCTCTAATATGTGTATGCAGCAAAATATTTCATTTCTTTCCAAAAAAAAATAATAAGAAGAATAAATGAAGTAACTTAGGCCATATTTGGTTTGCAAGGTTTTTATCACTCATTACTCAATTCTCATCACCCATCACTCACTTTTGCTAGGATCCACATCATTTTTGCTTGTTTGGCTTTGTTTTGCTTTTTCACTTTCCATCTCTCATAACTCAAAAAAATGAGTTAGAGTGAGTGAAAATGAAAACAGTTTTTAGGAGTTTCAAAATCATGAGTTATGAGATTTGTTGGCAATGTTGTAATTCTTTAGAGCCAAGTGGGTCCCACCCGTAAGTCTAGTCACATCAAATGCTAGAGAAGTAATGGTCACCAACGGTCATTTGATACTATTCACATTCAGCTTTAATACTTTCCCCTTGTTTCTCTCATTCACTCCCATTTCTCTCTTCACTTTCACTCAAGAGCTCTATTCTTGTTTTCGAAAGGTGAGAAAAATCTTCTCATATCTGCTCTGCTCTTGACGAAGTTGGGTCCGGTTTTATTTTTTATTTTTTATTTTTTTTACGAAGCTGGTTTTGGTTCTGGTTCGGGTTCAGGTTCGGGTTCACATAAGGGAATTTCTAATAAATATTTTTTACCATTTGTTGTTGGTTATTTTTTTAGATTTGCTTGATAACAACACCAATTGAACAACACCTTACAATATTCATATAAATAAAGACCTCACATAAAAAGTTTCAAATCTGTAAAGTTGTTATTTACAACTAATTTGTGTTGGCTTTAATTCCATGCAAAATTTGATTTTATTGTTATTCAATCATATGTACCCTGTATTTTAGGTAGGATTTTATTGTATGGGTTGTGTGTGAGAGAGAGTGTGAAGACTTAAGCGCCTATTGAAGAAAGTGTGGATTTCGCGAGAAGTTTCGCAAGAAACCTTCCCGCGAAGTGAGCCACGTGCAGAGCACATGATTGGAATGCGAAGAGTCATGACAACTGGTTTTCGCGAGTATTTTGTGGGTAAGGCCTTCCCATGAGATACCCGCGAAACATTCTGTTTTGCTATTTTGGCATATCTGCTACACCATGCCTTTAACCACACCATATATATCTACATTACCCACATATTGAGATGAGTGCTTTTTAGGGAGAAAACCCTAGCCATAACCCTTGAGAGTTAAAGATTGTCATACCCACAATCTTCTACAAAATCTTTTATGGTTTTCCTCAACTCCTACCTGTCCATATCCAAATCCTTGAGAGGTTGATAGCCCAAACACTTACCAAACCCATTCTGAGTATAAAGTGAGATTTTGGTGTTGCTAGGAAGCATTGGAAGAAGCCATCTGTTTAGTGGATGCAATCGGGCTGAATTGCGTGATCCAGAGAGCTAAAGAAGACAAAGTTTCGTCAAGTCAATTGGTAGCAAGAGCTTGGAGGGCTCAAGTACATGGGGTAGACTAGGTTCGGAGGGTTTTTTGTTATTTACGTACTCTAACTTATTCTCTAGAGGATCAATTTACCACTTGGAGGGCAGCGGAGAGGTTTTTCGCTGAGTTCTTCAGTTTCCTCTTCGATAACACATCGCTGGGTTATCTTGTGTTTTTATCTTTCTTCCCTACTCTTTTAGCTTCCATTTTGGTAGGCCAAAAAACGAATTGACCCCTTGTGATAAATTAATTGATTAATTAGCCAAGTTTATTAATTAATCAAATTAACATGCAATGTACGTGGCAGTACAAACAAATCACCAATTAAACTAAGTATGCAGCGGAAAATAAATTGACACGGTGATTTGTTTACAAATGGGGAAAACCTACACGGCAAAAACCCCACCAGGTGATTTTAAGGTCACCACTCCCAAGAATCCACTATTATCAAAACAGGTGGTTACAAGTAAAGGAATCTCAGTACCTTATACCAACCTACAGTTGAACCCTTACCCCAATACCTAATTGGACTTGTTTTGTAGTGACAATCTCTCTTTGTAATGCGACTCCCAGTACGTGACTAACCAATTGCGCGGATCCAGTATGCAACTTCAATCACCAACTAGAGAAGGTTGTTAGCTACAAAGTTCTTCAGTTCATCACACGATGAAGATCGAGAAGCTCCTTGGTTACAAAGCCCTATGGTGCATAAACACAGCAGCTTCTTCATAAGAAAGATGATCTAGGGCAAATTTTGTCTCCGGTCACAATTTGCTTGAACAAACTTTGCTCAACACTTATGCAACTTGTGTTACCCTTAACAACCCTTAAAATAATCCTTTTATATGTCTAGGGTTATGAGAAAAGAAAACTCAAACATACAATCACAAATTGAATGAAAAACAGTCCTGAAAAACTGAACTTCATAAACCTCGATAGATACCTATTTGTCGAGCTACTGTCAAGCCACAGGCTAGAACAGCTCTTCAAGGCTTGATAGATTGCTAGCTATTAAGCTTTAATGAACAACACTTTTCTCACTTGAATCTTGGACAGACTTGCATGGCATTAACACTTGAACTTGAAACCTTGTTTCTTGAAGTATTAAACACATCCTAGATCTACCCAATTACAAGTAAAGTGAGTTTTGTCAAAGGATTAGTCAATTACATAAAATAGTGACATATGTTCCTAGCAAGTGAATCACATATGTTCTAACAATCTCCCTCTTTGGCAATCCATAACAAAACCACAACTAACAAATGAGATATGAGAGAAGTCATAAATCACTCAACTCATATTCACTTGTTAAATACAATAAAATCTATCCTAACACAAATTCTTGAAAACCTTTGCAAGAAGAGAGTGTATGGTAAGAGATATTTTGACAACCTGTATTTCTAAAACACTTTAAACAAAACTCATCACGGCATCTTAGTGTGAAACAGAAATAATAGATTGCATACATAATATAAGAAACATGTGTATAAAGAAAGAAAAGAAACAACACATGGAGAGATAGATGAAAAGAAAAACATACATCACTATATAATGAATATAAGAACAATGTATGTCAATGATGGTCACAAGACCCATGTACAAGAATAATGTATCTCAAATAGAAAGAAAAGAAAAGAAATACATCAAGTCCTCACTACATCCCTCAAAGTGCACTCTCCCCCTAACAAAAATCTCATATACTAACTCTCCCCCTAACTATGACTACTCTTATAACAACTACTCCCCCTTTTTGTCTCAAGTGACAAAGGGTAAGAGTGTCAAGTAGACATCTTGTTAGCACTAGAAGAGCTAGCATCTCCATCATCTTCATCATCAGAAGTAGTAGCATCATCATCATTAGCATCATCAGTACTATTAAAGCCATCACTTTTATCCGTAGAGGCCACTAAAGTGGAAGGCATGGTGTAACCGCCCATCTCATCCTGGCGTCGAGCAATACAGCCAACACCGGTGTTCACTTGACACAACTCATCACTAAGAGTGTCGAGGCGAGCATCCATGTGCTGAAGCTACGTCATGATGTCCTCGAGTGTCACACGGCCCGTAAGAGATGAGGGACCGGATGTGGATAGAGCAAAAGGAGTGGGAGGAGCTATCATACCAGACCGCCTCAAATGAAACTGCACCTCGCTCCGTTTAAAGGTAGCAGCGTCAATGGCACACATCACGTGAAAGTGGTCGGAAGCAGAAAAGGGAAAAAAAAAATGGCGTAAGATCCTCATGATAGTGGAAGGAAAGATAAGCTTATCACGGGATGCCGTATCCCTATAGACATCTATAATAGAAATAATAAAATGAGAGGAAAAATCTATAGTGAGATGCTCTATCAAAGAAAGAAAAAATCGAGCACGGGGCTCGGTAATAGAGTTATAATAAGAAAGGGGATGAAGAACAAAAGTCATAACCATGTTCAAAAACCGAGGGCCTTTAGCAAGGGCCGAACAGTATGTGAACTAACGCTCACCCCAATTAGAAGGGTGCTCACAAAAAGCAGAAATAAGCTCGTCTTTGGACACAATCCTCAGACGCTCACAATCGGGGTAGTCAGGATGCTCTACCCTCGGGACACGGAGCATATCGAAGACAATCTCTAGTGTGACAACAATGCACGTACCTCGAATGCGAGTAATGAAATGAGATATTGAATAATCAAATCCATGCATGTTGGAGTAAAACTCCTGGATCAGCACAGATGGACAAGTGACCGGGACGTCACATAGTGACTCCCAACCTCGACTGTGAATGACAGTGGGTAGGTCAGTGTTGGAGAAGTCCGACAAAATGACTTGGCGTTCCGAATGAACACCTCGTCTAGAGAACTTCTCCAAAACGTCCTTTCGGGCTTACTCATCACGGAACCGAACAGAAGAAGGGGTGGGATCAGAAGAAGAAGATGCCCCAGAACGCAGAGGGTTCTGGGACGGAGTAGATTTAAGCTTTGGTGCCATGACGCACTAACGTAAACTAGAGAGAGAGGGGGGAAGAAAGAAACACTCAGAAAAATCCCAAAATAGTTCAAATATATCAAAATATATTGAAAAGAGAATACGTATGCATAGGAATGGATGAACGTATGACATGCAAAGGAAAAATGCATCATGGGCTCAGCCCAATCCAATCCTACTAATACATAATCAGATAACATATATAACACACATCTAAATGCATGAAAATATAGTTATAATGCACATGAGATGCAATGTATGAAGTTTTTAAGATCAATTCTTCAAAAACCATCTTAAATTTTTTGCAAAAAACCTCTTTGATTTTGAAAAACTCCAAAATTTTCAAAAATCCCCAAAACTTAGGTTAGAAACCATGAAATGCATGAAAATGAGTGATTTAGACACTTACCAAGTGAAGAATAACTTGATCTAGGCCGAAAACACCTTGGGAAAGAGGTTAGGAGTGAGTGAGAGAGGTTTGGGAGATGAACAGACATGGACAGATTGAGAGAGATCGAGGAGAATGAAGACCGAATTGTGCTGACCCTATATATAGGTGTTCAGTAATTCTCGACAGATAGTAGGTGTCAAGAGGTGTCGAGCTTTAAAAAGCTTCGACAGATCTAGCTATTGAGTAGGTGTCCACAGCAAAACAAGCTCGATGGATCGAGGTAGCTATCGAGGGGACATAAATTTTCTCAATCGATCCACCAGCTATCGAGAGGTGTCGAGATTGCGATAAAAAGTAATTGAAGAACTCGATAGATAAGCCAAGTATCAAGAGGTGTCGAGGAGTTGTCAAGGTTGCTTTAAAACAGTTTTTCAAGAAGAGAAAAACACAGATATGAATGCAATCAAACATGCAACTCAACTAAGGATCCAAACACCATTTTGACTCTCAAAAACATCTCTCAACAAAAGAATGTTAAGCATTTTGATCCCCAAACACACATACACACACTAAACAAGTCTAACCAATTTTATATTTCAAAAACAAGTCAAGACAGTTTAGTGAGCATACATTAGCACATGTAAACCTTGTAATGGCTAAATCACACTGTACCTACACATGTATCAAGAGTAGCAAAGAATTTTGCATTGTGTGTGAAAAACATCGCAAGATTGCATAAGCGTCTACATTTTATGACGATTTGAGATATGAGAAAATCACTTTAACTCACACATAATCATAACTGTTTGATGGGAACTATCACCTTCGAGGTACATCCTATAACTCCCACATCTCCTAGAATACACGCTTGCAATCATATATAAAGCATTTTTATTCTTTTTGCTTTTTATTTTTCTTTGCATATTTTTCTTTTTGAGTAAATCATGCATGGACATATAAGAGAGAGAAAAAAAATACCCAATTATGTTAAGCATTTTGACATTCCACTTTTGCTATGCCGAAGCATACAAATGTCATTTCATGATTGGCGGGCAACAGTGGTGGGATGGTTATTTATGTCTTTCTCTTAGAATTTTCTAGTCATTCCTGTCAAAAAGAGTGATACAAGTATTAAATACAAAAGATTACTTAATCTTACTCATCACAAACACAAGCCACAAAGCTCACTTGCTTAGTTGTGCATAGAGATGCTCATCTAAGCTACAAAAGATACAAAGTTTAGAAAATTTTGTTTCAATGACCATCCAAGGTACACAAGTACCAATGTACACACAACACACACTGTTTTTGTATTTTTCAATTTTTCTTTTTTTTTTTATATGAAAAACAAAATAAACCAAAACTGAAAAGAAAACAAACAAAAACAAATTTAACAAAGCAAAGCATAAAACTAGACTGACTCAAAACAATAAAGTAAAACACACAAGTAATGCAAACAAAAATAAGAAGAGGGGAGAGAAAAAGTGATAGAATCACTTGGAGCCATTTTCTTTCCACACATTGGAAGAACCTTTCCGTTTGGCGAACCCTTGATCCGATGGTAAGGGGGAAGCATTGAAACCATTCAAGTTCGAAAGGAACATGAGGGGTTTAAGAAGATCTCCAAGGGGAGCAAAAGAGGATGGAAACTGATTTTGGTTTCTCAATGCAATCATGCCATTGCTCTGTTGAATGACTAACCACTTATAGCAATTGGGTCGAGTATGACCAACTACTTCACAGTGATGACAGAGATGCGGCTTCTTCTGTTTAGGCTTTTAAGAGTTAGCCTTCTTAGCCCTAGGGTTTTTAACTTATTTCTTATCACGCTTAGGGGGTGCTCCTAAGATAGATTTACCCTTGTCTATGTTCTCACTAGCTAAGTCAATTTTACCAACATTGTTCTCAGTTTCAATATTATTAGCAGGAGGAACAAAAATAGTAGTACTAGTAGAAGCAATACTAGGAGAAAAGAAATCATACCCTAACCCGGTTTGATCAGAAGCAGATTTCTGAATACTGAGGATCTCATCGAGCTTAGCGCTTGAAGTCTTTTCTAGCTGAGCTCTGACTTGGAACAGTTCTGCCTCAAGTTTCTTGGTCTTCTCAACCAAGAAATTATTCTCAAACCTCAGTGCTTCGATAGTCTGATTGGCTTCGTCAACTTTTGTGGAAAGCTCTTCTCGTTCCAACTCAACATCACTAAGCTTCTTGGTGGTCAACCTATACATCTTCTCATGCTTTTTTGAGACCTTGTATAATTTTGCATAGGCTGTGTGGATGTCATCTTGTTCATCCATCTTCTCAAACTTGGACTCCACCAATTCTTCTTCTTCATCCACATCTTCAACAATCCCTTCAGTAGGATTGACAGTGGCAGTGAAGGCATTTAGGATTCCGTCATCCTCATTGTCGGAATCATCCTCAGGCTTGATGTCACTCAATGTAACAGCAAGTGCCTTGCTTTTCCCAATGGTCTTGAGATATGTAGGGCACTTCTATTTCCTATGTCCAAAGTCTTGACACTTGAAGCACTTTGGTCCTGAGGGAACAGTGTACTGACCGCCATCCCTAGCATCCTTCTTCCCTTTGTCTTGGCTTTTGAACTAAAAGGAACTAGATTGCTTACGGTCCTTGTTGAAGCCCTTCCCATTGGTATTCTTCATGAACTTCTTGAATTGCCTTGTAATATAGGACTTCATCTTAGAATCTTCATCATCTGAAGACTCATTAGTATCACTGCTCTTGGCCTTCAATGTCATGCTCTTGCCCTTACCCGACTTGCCAACTCTTGCCTTTACCTAACTCATAGGTCTGCAAATAACCAACCAGCTCTGTCAAAGAAATTTTGTCGTTGTCCTTTGATTCCTCAATAGCGGTAATCTTGGCATGGAATCTCACAGGTAGAGATCTAAGTACTTTTCTCACAATCTTGGGTTTAGAAATGGTTTCCCCAAGATTGAAAGTTGAGTTCACTATGTCTTTGAGCTTGGCATAGAACTCATTGAACGACTCATCCTCCTCCATCTTGATCTCTTCAAAGCTTGTAGTGAGCCTCTGAAGTTTCAAATCCTTAACAGCCTTAGTTCCTTCATAGGTTTTCTAGAGGATGGTCCATGCTTCCTTTGCAGTTTTAGTGGAGGATATCTTCTTGAATTCCTCATTAGTGATTGCACTAAACAAAGCATTCAATGCCCTGCTATTAAAGTTAGCCGCCCTGATCTTGGCATCATCCCAATCGGCCGGCACTTCCTTTGGCTTGGTCCAGCCTATCTCCACAACTTGCCACACTCTCTCATCTAGAGACTACAAGAAAGCTCTTATGCGTACTTTCCAGTATGCATAGATAGTGTCATCAAATAAATGAGGTATAATGAGAGACTATCCTTTATCCATAACAAACAGGGGTCAATGGATCACACAGTAAAGATTAATCCTAATCAAAGTGTGCTTGCTTTGATACCACTTGATAGGCCAAAAAATGAATTAATCCCTTGTGATAAATTAATTGATTAATTAGCCAAGTTTATTAATTAATCAAATTAACATACAATGTACGTGGCAGCACAAACAAATCACCAATTAAACTAAGTATGCAGTGGAAAATAAATTGACATGGTGATTTGTTTACGAATGGGGAAAACCTACACGGCAAAAACCCTACTGGGTGATTTTAAGGTCACCACTCTCAACAATCCACTATTATCAAAACAAGCAGTTACAAGTAAAGGAATCCCAGTACCTTATACCAACCTACAGTTGAACCCTTACCCTAATACCTAATTGGACTTGTTCTGTAGTGACAATCTCTCCTTGTAATGCATGGCTCCAAGTACGTGACTAACCAATTGCGTGGATCCCAGTACGTGACTTCAATCACCAACTAGAGAAGGTTGTTGGCTGCAAAGTTCTTCAATTCATCACATGATGAAGATCGAGAAGCTCCTTGGTTACAAAACCCTACGGTGCACAAACACAGCAATTTTTTCATAAGAAAGATGAACTAGGGCAAATTCTGTCTCCGATCACAATTTGCTTGAACAAACTTTGCTCAACACTTGTGCAACTTGTGTTACCCTTGACGGCCCTTAAAATAATCCTTTTATAAGTCTATGTTTGTGAGAAAAGAAAAACTAAACATACAATCATAGATTGAATGAAAAACAGTCCTGAAAAACTAAACTTCATAAACCTGGACAAATACCTATCTGTCGAGCTGCTGTCGAACCATGGGCTAGAACAGCTCTTCAAGGCTCAATAGATTGCTAGCTGTCGAGTTTTAATGGACAACACTTTTCTCACTTGAATCTTGGACCAACTTGCATGGCTTGAACACTTGAACTTGAAACCTTATTTCTTGAAGTATTAAACATACCTTAGATCTACCTAATAACAAGTAAAGTGTGTTTTGTCAAAAGATTAGCCAATTACATAAAATAGAGACATATGTTCCTAACAAGTGAATCACATATATCCTAACATATTTTATTGGTGATATTTGATGATTATGGCTTAGAGTAGCTTTTATTGTTTGTTTGCTCACATTTACTCTATTCCGCACTTAGTTTAAGTTAGAGTAAAATCAACTGAGCTGTATTTTTAATTTGGGGGTCTAAATAGCTCTTGTGTTTTCACACATATTCGAGCTTTCAATTGGTATTAGAGGGGGTGCATTTGTTGTGGTTTCATTACCTAAGTGTGATCCTAGACCCTTTTTGAGATGGATCGATCTCAATTGCTTAATGCTCCTCCATACTTTGATGGGAGCAATTATGCATTTTGGAAAGTCCGTATGAGGGCATTTCTATGTTCCATTGATGATAGTATTTGGGATGCTGTCAAGATAGGATGGACTAGGCTAGAGGCCGCCAAATCCATATGGGATCAAGCAGCCCTTACAGCAACTAACGCTAATAGCAAGGCTTTAAATGCTATTTTCTGTGGTGTTTCTTCAAACGAATTTCACAAGATTTCTCATGTTACAATTGCCAAGGAGGCGTGGAAAATCTTAGAGACGACCTATGAAGGCACTAAAAAGGTGAAAGATACCAAGTTGCAAATGCTTACCACATGCTTCGAGAAGCTGAAGATGAGTGAAGACAAGTCATTCGACTCATTTTATGGGAAGCTAAATGAAGTGGTGATTGGGAAATTCAACTTGAGAGAAAAGATGGAGGACTCCAAGATTGTAAGGAAGATTCTACAATCATTGTCGGAGAGCTTCTGTGCAAAGGTTACTGCCATCGAAGAGAGCAAAGACCTTGACAAGATCAAAATTCAAGAACTCATCAGTTCTCTTCAAACCTATGAGCTATCTCTACCATCCCAAAGGAAGAGCAAATCTCTTTCTCTTAAGACAATTAATAAGAGACTGGAAGCTCAATGAGGTTGAAAAGCATGTGGCATATCTTACTAAGAACTTCCGTAAGTTCTTAAAGTTCAAGAGAGATGGGAAGTCTTTTTAGAAGCGCAAACTCTCAAACTTCATGAAGGACAAGAAAGACTTCAAGAAGAAGGATTCAAAAGATTCCTCTCCATCTCAAATGGTCACGTGCTTTAAGTGCAAAGGGCATGGGCATGTGAAGAAAGAACGCCCCACGTATTTGAAAGCAAAGGGTAAAGTGTTTGCTACTACCCTTAGTGACTTAGATGGCTCCAATTCAGATTTGGAAGAAAGTTGTGATGGAGAAGGAAACTACTTCGCATTTATGGCCATAACACCCGTGGACTCATCGAAAGACTTGAGCCTTCTAGTGGAAGAACTCGGTGAGCACACCGAAGTAAAGTCTATGGGAATTGGGGAAGAATCCGATGATGAAGACGAAGGAGCAAAGGGATTGCAAGAATCCTATAATTCTCTTCTTGAGAAAATCGGAGAGTATGCTAGAGTGGCTAAGGTAGCCATCAGAAAAATGAAGAAAGCTGAACAAGACTACAAGAGCATACTCGTGAGGTACAAAGAAACGAAGTGTGAAGTTGAGGCACTGAATGAAGAACTAACCAAAACCTACTCCAAGATCAAGTTTCTTGAGCTTGAAGTGATTCAAGCTAGTGCCAAAGTGGAGCGGGTTGCCTCCAAGAAGCTTGACGAAGTGGTTGCTCATCAAAAGCCTTTTTCTGACAAAAGTGGTTTAGGATATACCGGAGAGAGTAGTTCAAGTGCCAATGTGTCTAAGGAGATGAAGTTTGTTAAGGCTAAGGAACCAATGATAGTGACTCCAAGTGTTGAGAATGTGAAGGTGGAGAAGAAGCCAAATGGAACTGCTAAAAAGGTTTTGACAAAACCTCAAAATCCATTTGTGGCCAAACCCAAGGCTAAAGGGAAGTCTCTCCCAAAGTCCCAATGAAGTCCTCAAGTTCAACACTTTTGCCACCATTGTGGAGTTCGAGAACACACCAGACCTAATTGCTATAAACTTCATGCATTGAAGAAGTCGAATTCTCAAAGGCTAAAAGGACAAGGAAAGGGGAATTGGAACACCAAGCAATCAAAAGGGCGAGAAGCTAATTCCAGTTTTGATGATGTGATGAAGATAATAGATACCATCACTTCTTGTTTGGCAAGCTTCAGCCAAAGGTTTAAGAATCACAGCTCTAGTACCCAATCCTTTGGGGATATCACCCCAAATGCATGTGTCGTGTGGGTGAAGAAGGGTACACATGCATAAGCATTAGACCATATCCATTTATCAATTCTTTCTATATGTTATGACTTTGGTTGGTTGTTTGCCTATGTTTTTATTCTAGCATGTTTTCTTTTCAAGCTTGTTTTGTTCTTGTTTTCGTTGATCTTACTTTTCATATTCTGTTTTTGAGTGTGTTGAAAAATTCAAAAACCCATAAAAATTAAAAAATCTCCAAAAAGTTTGATTGCTTGTGTTGTGTATATCACATGTGAGTTTGGCCTAGTACCTTCGTACTAATGGCATAGTGCATTTATGAGTTTAGCTTGTCTTGTATGCACATCTATCTTTGTGGGATAAATCTTGACATCTATGTGTGATTGTTGTAAATCGATCTTCAAGCTTGTCATGAATGATTAGTCTATAGTCTTAATGGTTTTGATACATGCATAGACTTATGCCTATATATCTTCCCACACTTTTATGTTTTTGCTTTATAGCTCAACAAACGTTGTAAGGTTGAATTTAATCAACCATTTTGTTGGCTTTATTCCGTGCGAATTTGCTTGTAATTCAGCACTTAAAAACCCTATATTTATGGATAATGTGTGAGAGAGTGTGAAGAAATGTTCAAGACTGTGCACTGAAGCAGGGACTCGCGACTGGATCTCACAGGTGGCTCGCGACTGGCAAGCCGCCAAAGGATGCACACAAGTGAAGTATGTAGAGAAGCTAAACCGTCATGCCAGCTGTAGCATTACAGGACAAAAAGTTCAGACTGGCCATTCAATTAACTCGTGGCTTGGACTTGCAACTCTGTCAAGTCATGAGGCCAAGTTGCCAGTCCACTCTGTTTTGAAAAACTGACTCTTCACATTCCTTTCTTACTCCAGTATAAATACCCTTTATACCCACAAAATATTGAGAGCTTCTAGAGAGAATTTTGAGAAAGAAACCCTAGAGAAAAACAAGATTGACTCATCCACAATCTTTACATAGTGACTCTTCAAATTCCTCAACTCTCACTCTCTCCATTGTTACATCCTTGAGAGGTTCATTAGCCAAATTCTTTTCTCACCATACCCATATCTGTGAGAATGCTTTTTGGTGCTTGGGAAGCAGTTAGGAAGGGACCAATTGATATTGGTTGATTCTATGGGCTATAGCGGAATTCGGTAAGCTAGAGAAAACAAAGGTTCGGCGTAACCTCGTTGGAGTAGGAGCTCGGAGGGCTTAGGCACACTGGGTAGATCAGGCTTGAAGGGTCTTTTGTTGTTCATGTATCCCAACTTGATTCTTTAGTGATATTTATCGTTTGGAGGACGGCGGAGAGGTTTTACGCCGAGGACTTCGGTTTCCTCTTCAATAACACATCGTTGTGTTATCCTTGTGTTTGCATCTCTCTTCCCTTAATCTTTGCCATTTAATTTCTGCTATGGTTGTGATTATTTGGTTTAGATTGTTTTAAAAATTCTGTGTTTAGCTTATGTTCATATTTCACACATACATTGTTTGATAATAAGCTTGAATTGGTAATTTGTAATTTGGGGGGTCTAAACGTTCATAGGTATTTTATACACATTTTGAACATTCAATTGGTATCAAAGCGGGTACACTTGTTGTGGTTTAAATAACTAAGTATGATCCTTGACCCCGTGTGTTAATTTGCCATGAATAGTGTTTTGTATGCCTCTATGCATGTTTTGGATATTGATGAATGTAACATGCTACGTGTTTGTGAAAATGTCTCTATGAGTAATGATCCTCATGATTGTGATGCTATGTTACATGAATCTTTGAGTGTTGTTGATATTCCTAACATCAAACTCTTTAAGAAAAAGGCTAAGAAGTTTCATAAAGATTTGAGCAAGTTATTTTGTGAAAATGATAATTTGATTGCTAAGCTCAATGAATCCAACAAATTGGTTGAGAAATATAAGAAACTTCTGAAAATTCTCTTGAAAAGCTGAAAGATTTTGAATGTTTGAATATGGACTTGGATGCTAAACTTGTTTTGTCTAACAAAATTGTTAATGAGCTAAAATGTGAGAATGAATCTCTGAAAATACATGCCAAGTGTTTGATTGCTGAACCTTGCTAAAAGGGATGATAATATTTGTTGCAATAATGTTATGATACCCAATTTTGTGCCTATTGTGTGTTCTACCTCAAAGGACAAATCGGTGTACATTCCTCCACACAAAAGAAATCAAAAGGTGGAGAGAAAAGCTGTTAAGCCAAAGCATCCGTTTAGGTCTCAATCTAAGGTTTTGAATAGATCTAAGTTTGTTCCAACTTCCCACCATTGCAGTGTGATCGGTCACATAAGACCTCAATGCTCCAAGTTGAAGAGAGAACAAAACCATATTGCTAGATCCCTTCCCAAAAAGCCTAGTAGACCTAAACGCATTGTTTGTCATCATTGTGGTGCCTTTGGTCATCTAAGACCTCAATGCTCTAAGTTTCATGTTTTTAAAAGAATCAAAAGAAAAGAGAAACTTGAGCTTCTTTGAAGTTGTGCTAAAAAGGGTAAACCAAATTTGAGTGAAAATAACATGTTGTTAAAGAAAGTGTTTAATGCTCTTAACTCCTTGTCTATGTGCATTTCTAGTCCTCATTTTTCCAACCCTCATCTCACTTCTCATGAGACACGCATTTCAAACAATCATTCTGTTTGGATGAGGAAGGGTTCCAATGGTTGAGCTTTTGATCTTTTGGTCATTGATCTCATTCTTTTGATCTTTGTAGGACCCTTCATGCATTAGATGCTTCATTGTCATGCATTTGTGCATCATGTATCTCTTTATATGCATTGTTTTGTTTTTTTGTTTTTAATCTTACTTTTATGTCTTTGTTTTGTGTGTGTAAAAATCCAAAACCACATAAAAAAGTGAAAATTTCAAAAAGTTTAATCATATATGTTTAAGCACATATCACATATGAGTTTGGCCTAGTACCTTCGTACTTATGGCGTAGTGCATTTACGAGCTTAGCTTGTTTTGTATGCACATATATCTTTGTGGGAAAAATCTTGACATCTTTGTGTGATTGTTGTAAATCGATCTTCAAGCTTGTCATAAATGATTAGTCAATTGTTATGTTGGTTCTGATACATGCGTAGACTTGTACTTATATATCTTCCCACTTTTTTTGTTTTTGCTTAAAGAGCTCAACTAATGTAAATCTCAAAATGAAAAGAGATAATGAGTTGCAAAAGCCATCGCACATACTAGTATTCGACTAGAAAAAAGGGAAAGCAACTTTTATGAAAATGTAGAATGCCCCCAAAAAGACAAAGGTATGTTCATTAAATTGAAATATAAAAAATTTCAAGCATCGATATCTAAAATGAGATGTATTGATTCAAAAAAATCAAACGATATGAATTGTAAAGAAGCCAAATGAAAAGCTTCAAAGATATGTAATCATTTTCTTGTGGGAGGTCATATATGTTCATTTTTATAATTGAGATAGATCACTTGACTTAGTATTAGTTGTGTATGACTTGATTGAATTGATCATTAAAGCTTCATTCTAGACTAAGGACTATTCCACATTTGATACACACACACACAACACACATGCCTAATGTTCAATGAATGCCTTATTCATTTATTCGATTGTACTTGTTTAAATGTGATGTGTGTGTGCTCAACTATATATGGATCAATCCAAAAAGATTTTTGATCATTTTATATGTATTTAGAAGTGATTTTTGTCGCTCTTTGTGTTCATGTTTTGTACTTACTTTGTTTTTCATTGTTTAAACATGTTCTGTGCTGAAAAACAGGTGTCAGAGTTTTTCGCGACTCACTCGCTAGTTGCAAAAATTTTTGTGACTCGCCCAGTCATGAAATGCCAAAAACAGCTTTTTAAAGAGTTTTTCATGGGAAACCTGTTTTAAACCTCTCCCATCCTATCTAAAACCCCTCTTTCAATATTTTTACATCAAAACCAAATCAATTTGAATGGTTTTCCATTCCATTAACATCTCTAAGGTAATTTTAAACTCTTTTCATTGATTTGGATCCTTAGATTATGTTTTGGAGAGTTTTGTGCTCTTGGTTGGGATTTTCATCTTAGGGGTTGAGAAAAATTTATTTTTTTTGTCAAATTTTTGTATGGGATTGGTTTCTTTTAATAATTTGCTTTGAATGTTGGCCCTTTTATGGCAAAAAGAACATGTATTAAGAGTGGATTTCATCATGTTCATGCATTGTTTCACTTTGTTGTTCATAGTGTGCACACTAGGTGTTTGATAAAATGCCTCTTAGGCATTTTCTCACTTATTTGGACTCCGATGAGTACAAAACTTTGAGGTCTCTCATGTTTCCTCATTAGGAACATGTTTGGTTCATTGGTTGTGTATTTAACACGCCTTACCCCACATGTGCATTTTCCATGCATTGATTATGCATTACACATCGCCACCTCTTGCACACACTTTTGCTACCCTTGTCATGCATTGGTCTCTACCTTGTTTCTTCATCCTAGCATGTCATGTTTACCTTGTGCTTTTTGGCATTTTGTTTTGTCTTAGGTTTGAGCTTCATTTTCTCATTCATCTCGCACCCCTCATGCATCATTATCATTGTTCGTACCTTCATCTCTTGCCCTCTTTTCTCCTTGACCCATTTTTTTATTCGTGTCAAAAAGGGGGAAAGTATACTCTAGAGTAGTATATCGGAGAGTTTCGTCATTTCTATATGACTTGTGCACATCCTTAGGGGGAGAAATTCTATTTCTCATGTACATTTGTAAGGGGAGAGATATTCCATACGGGAGATGCATATACCAAGGGGAAGAAGACTTTGTGTTAATTAGAAAACTCTGTTCTGTTTGTTTTCTTGTTGGCTTTATGGTGCTTTGAGTTATGCTTTGTTGTTCTCTTCGCATCATGTTTGTATGTAGAACATGCATACATCCTTATGCTATTGTGCTTAATTGAATGCATGTTCGGATGATCATCTACTTTGCTTTGTGATCACTGTATTCATTTCTTTATGACTGTTTTGGTGTATGATCAAGTTGCTCACATGTTTCACATCATGTTTACTTGATCGCAATTTACTTGTTACATTATACTTGTCCTTTTATTACTTGCTTTACCTTGAAGGTCTAATGTGTTTTGTGTAAGTGTTTCAGGTCACAGGTATATATGTTCCAAGTTCATCACAACTCCTATGATTCATGATAGGAGGAGTGATATGATAAGGGGAGAAAGAGAGAAAAAGCTTTGTGTTTTATTAACTATGTTTTTGCTTTGCTCATAGTTCATGATTATGCTTAGCTATTTAAAATATTTTGTTTTTTACCCTTGCTTTGTAGCATAGTACTTGTTGTTTAATGTTTTTGCATTTTCTTTAAGTACATCACTCTTGTGCCCTTTATTGGATTTTTATCCTTGATGCATTTACCTAGTGTTTATGTATCGGTTGAGTGTTGGACATGCAAATAATACTTTATATTAAGCTTATTAGCTTGCATGTCCGGATGTTCATTCCGTGTGTGAATGAGCATTGTGATCACTATTTATAGTGATTGTTCGTTTTTGGTCAAGCCATAGTTTATTGCTTAAGTCTATTTTGCTTGATTGCATTGTGCTTGCTCCATATGCATTACAAGTTTTCTGCATACAATGATCATGCTGTGTTGTTGTGTTTCAGGAGATACTTGTTCTTATGGTTCAAGAGCTTCACAGATTCTAGAGTTAAGTGTGAGTGAGTTTTGTTCAACTGTTCCCAACTCACATGTTAAGTCTAGAGTCTGTTTTAGGGTTTTGTCACAGAATAGCCAAAGGGGGAGATTGTAAGGTTGAATTTAATCAACCATCTTGTTGGCTTTATTCCGTGCCAATTTTCTTGTAATTCAGCACTTACAAACCCTATATTTAGGTGGAAATCATGTAAGGGTAGTGTGTGAGAAAGTGTGAAGAAATGCTTAAGACTGTGCACTGAAGCAGGGACTCGCGACTGGATCTCACGAGTGGCTCGCGACTGGCAAGCCGCCAAAGGATGCACACAAGTGAAGCATGCAGAGAAGCTGAACCGTCATGCCAGCTGTAACACTACAGGACAAAAAGTCCAAACTGGCGATTCAGTTAACTCGCGGCTTGGACTCGCGACTCAGTCAAGTCGCGAGGCCAAGTCGCCAGTCCACTTTGTTTTGAAAAACTAACTCTTCACATTCCTTTCTCACTCCAGTATAAATACCCTTTATACCCACGAAATATTGAGAGCTTCCAGATAGAATTTTGAGAGAGAAACCCTAGAGAAAAACAAGATTGACTCATCCACAATCTTTACATAGTGACTCTTTAAATTCCTCAACTCTCACTCTCTCTATTATTACATCCTTGAAAGGTTCGCTAGCCAAATTCTTTTCTCACCATACCCATATCTGTGAGAATGCTTTTTGGTGCTTGGGAAGCAATTAGGAAGGGACCAATTGATATTGGTTGATGCTATGGGCTATAGCGGAATCTGGTAAGCTAGAGAAGACAAAGGTTCAACGTAACCTCGTTGGAGTAGGAGCTCGAAGGGCTTAGGTACACTAAGTAGATTAGGCTTGGAGGTCTTCTGTTGTTCATGTATCCCAACTTGATTCTCCAGTGGATTATTTACCACTTGGAGGGCGGCGAAGAAGTTTTACGCCGAGAACTTCAATTTCCTCTTCGATAACACATTGCTGTGTTGTCCTTGTGTTTGCATCTCTCTTCCCTTAATCTTTGCCATTTAATTTCTACTGTGGTTGTGATTTTATTTGGTTTAGATTGTTTTAAAAAATTCTGTGTTTAGCTTATGTTCATATTCCGTACATACATTGTTTGATAATAAGTTTGAATTGGTAATTTGTAATTTGGGGGTCTAAACGTTCATAGGTGTTTTATACACATTTTGAACATTCAAATGTCAAATCTCGAAATGAGATAATGAGCTGCAAAAGCCATCGTACATACTAGTATTTGACTAGGAAAAAGGGAAAGCGACTTGTATTGAAATGTTTGGTGCCTAAAAAGCCAAAGGCTTACTTTCAGAATTGAAATATCAAAAATTCCTGGCATCAATCTCAAAATGAGATGTAGTGTTCATAAATGATCAAAAGCTTTGAGTTGAAAGAAGCCAAAAGTAAAGCTTTAAAGATATGTAATCATTTTCTTGTGGGAGGTCATATATGTTCATTTCTATAATTGAGATAAACCACTTGATTTGGTACTAGTTATGTATGATTTGATTGAATTCATCATTAAAGCTTCACTCTAGACTAAGGACTTTTCCACATTTGATACACACACAACACATAAGTCTATTGTTCAATGAATGCTTATTTCATTTGTGTGATTGTACGTGCTCAAATGTGATGTGTATACTCAATTGCTTGACGATCAAACCCAAAAAGATTTTTGAGTATTTTATATGTTTTTGAAAGTGTTTTTATGCTTTCATGTTTTGAGTTTTTGTTCATATTGCATTTTTCATTTTTTTTCATGAAAAACTCTTTCAGAGGCATTTCTGCGAGAAGCTCGCAAGTAAGCTCTTCCTGTGAAAGTAAGGTAGGCAAAAATGAAAACACCAAAATTTTCAGACAGAAACTTTCGCAACTGTCTTACAAGTAATGCTTACCCGTGAAAATTTTTGTGCTTCAGATGCATTTTTCGCAAGTAACTTCGCGAGAAGCTAACCCACGAAAAACGCATGTTTTTAGTTTTTAAGGGCTGATCAAGACAGTTTTTCAAAAATAAACACTTTGCCTCCCTCGAGCCTCTCTTAACCCCAAACCTATTTTCTCTCAAAAACCCAACCAAAACTCAAGTGAAATCTTCTCAAAATCACTTCTAAGGTATGTTTGATCACTCTTTTCTCTTTATTTCCTTAGATTAAGCATTAAATTCTAGGTTTTGCATGACTTGGGTGTATTTTTGAAAAAAGGTTAGGAAACTTTAAGTTTTGTGAAAAAAATTTCAATTTGTTGATTGGGCTCTATCCCATTTGCTTTGTTTGTGTTTGTGTTTGTGTTGGCCCCTTGTGGCATTTTAACTTGTATTTAGGCAAGATTCACACGTGTTCATGCATTGCTTACATGTTTGTTGTGTTAGTGCATACCAAGTGTTTGATAAAATGCCCAAATGACATTTTAGTGCTATTTTGGACTCCAATAAGTACTAAACTTTGGGGATTACCATGATTATACATGTTTATCATGTTTTGATCATTGGTTGTGTGTTTTACACACTTTGACCCAAATGTACTTAGTCATGCCTTGATCATGCATCACATATGTACACCACATGCATCACATATGTACACCACATGCACACTTGACACACACAATTGTTCACTTGTCATGTTTTGCATATCACTCATGCTAGATATATGTTGTTACATGTTTAGCACTCACAACATGATTTTGTGACATTGTTTATGTTCCTTCTAGGACTTTTGTGTTTATTTTATGAACTAACTTGGTACTAATCAAGTCTGTGTTCTTGTTTTTGTGTTTTTGCACTTGTTTATTTGTTGTGTGACTGTTCTTTTGCAGATGTATCATTGTTCCTCTCACGGTAAAGACCATTTGATTGACCTTACGTCATCCCCTGTATCAAAAAGGACTCGACATTGGTCCAATGACTCAAACAGCGAGAGATTCAAGACTCCCTTGGATTCTCAGACTTTCTCCAGCATTTTTAAGAATGCACCTACTGTGGTGGAATGGATTGTACAATTTGACACCCTTGGATCCACTTTTATCCCTAAGATTTTTGTGAATAAAGATTGGGCAAACCTGTTCGGAAACTTTGAGGATCTGATTGATGAATTGGTTAAGGAGTTCTACTTGAATGCTAGGTTCACCAGAGCTGAACTGAAGTGTTGGGTTCAAGGAAAGGATTTTATCATCACTCCGAACTATCTAGCAAAGATCCTTCACATCAATCGACGGGAAAATGTGGACATCTCTATGATGATAGACTTCCTCTAGTGACAAATATTCTTCACATTCTAGGAGCTGATCATGAGGTCTCAGCCAAAGGCATATCCACTGGAACTACAAAGATTAGACCAGAACTAAAAAATCTCACATTGATCATGTTCTCCAACCTTTATCCATTGACCAACACTGGATTCATCAATCTTGGAAGAGCACAGTTTTTATGTGATCTCATCACAGGAGCTTTGATTGATATTTGTGTTCACATTTTCCAGACTATGGGGAAAACAGCAAGACGAACAGCAGCACGAATGTGTCTTCCTTTCTACAATCTTATCATGAAAATCATGGTACTTAAATGTGTTCATCCACCAAAAGATGGAACTATCCTACTTCGTCAACGCCCAATATCCCTAATGTCTCTCCAAATGAGCAAAAGTCACTCTTCTGCTCAACGGGAAAAGCAAAGTCCCTCCAAAACACCAAAGAGTGAATCTTTCCCACATGCCACTCCTTCTGGTCACCGCTCAGCTACTCACACTACCCCCGGGCATCCCGAGACTGCATCTCCTCACACTCCTAAGCCGCAGTCTACTAGCACTCAACTAGGACCATCTGGCTCTCATTCCGATAGGTTGACTATCTTGGTTGAGGGTTTGCATGAACGTATTTCAGGCCTTGCTAATATTATCTACTCCACCAACAACCAGGTCCAGATGCATTTAACAACCATTAAGACACAGTTAGATGAGATTCAACGCAAGCTAGAGGAGAGCCTTTAGCTATTTGTGCCAAAAAGGGGGAGAGTAACTCACTGTATAGTTTGGACTATAGCATATAGTAAGGGGGAGAGCATCACAAGAAAGGAAGTGTGCATATTGAAAGAGGGAGTTTTGTGGGCTCAAAAGGAGAAGGCTGACCACACTTTTGGATAGTCTAACCATTGTTTGGCTAGTCTAGTTTACAATTTATTAGCTTACTTTTTATAATAATAAAAAAAAAATTATAACTCTTGGATATTTACATTGCTTTCTTTTAAAGCTTTAAAGTACTCTAGTTTAAAACTTCAGTTTATGTTAGTACTTTGTTTATGTATCCTTGCTTTGTAGCGTTTTTAAGTACTTTTAGATTATGTTGTATTATCTTTAGTACTACACACCTGTGCCCTTGTT
The DNA here is from genome assembly GCA_028535165.1 of Quercus tomentella. Classification (NCBI taxonomy): domain Eukaryota; kingdom Viridiplantae; phylum Streptophyta; class Magnoliopsida; order Fagales; family Fagaceae; genus Quercus; species Quercus tomentella. The sequence goes on from JAPQVY010000155.1 coordinate 78,321,407, forward strand.
GGATCTTGTATCCTTGATGCAAATACTTTAGTGTTTTGCATTGCTTGTGTGTTGGACATGCAATTGATTTTTACGTTGCTCTTAATTGCATTACGTGTCCGAATGATCATTTACTAGCTAAATGTTCATTGTAGTCATTCTTTAATGACTGTTCTTGTTTGACCAAGATATGCTTCATAGTTTATATCATGTTATTTACCTTGATTGCATTTTACTTGCTTCTATACGTACCTTGTATTCAACTTGTCATGAGCTTAATGAAAGTTTTGTTTGTGTGCGAGTGTTTTAGGATATAGGTGTATACATGCAAGTGCTTCACAGCTTCTAGACTAGATGTGAGTGAGTTTTGCCACTGATCTCAAACTCACATTTAAGTCTAGAGTTTGTTTTAGGGGTTTTGTCATGGAATAGCCAAAGGGGGATCGAGATTGTAAAGTTGTTATTTACAACTAATTTGTGTTGACTTTAATTCCGTGCCAAATTTGATTGTATTGTTGTTCAATCATATGTACCATGTATTTTATGTGGGATTTTATTGTATGGCTTGTGTGTGAGAGAGAGTGTGAAGACTCAAACTCCTATTGAAGAAAGTGTGGATTTTGCGAGAAGTTTTGCGAGAAGCCTTCTCGTGAAGTGAGCCACATGCAGAGCATATGACTAGAATGCGAAGAGTCATGACAGCTGGTTTTCGCAAGTATTTTGCAGGTAAGACCTTCGCACAAGATATCCGCGAAACATTCTGTTTTGATATTTTGGCATATCTGCTACACCATGTCTTCAACCACACTATATATACCCACATTACCCACATATTAAGAAGAGTGCTTTTTAGAGAGAAAATCCTAGTCATAACCCTTGAGAGTTAGAGATTGTCACTCCCACAATCCTCTACACATTTTTTTGTTTTTTTCCTCAACTCCTACCTCTCCATATCCAAATCCTTGAGAGGTTGATAGCCCAAACATTTACCAGACCCATTCTGAGTGTAAAGTGAGGTTTTGGTACTGTTGGGAAGCATTGGAAGAAGCCATTTGTTTGGTGGATGCAATCGAGATGAATTGCGTGATCCGGAGAGCTAGAGAAGACAAAGTTTCGTCAAGTCAGTTGGTAGCAGGAGCTTGGAGGGCTCAAATACATGGGGTAGACCAGGCTTGAAAGGTCTTTTGTTATTTGTGTACTCCAACTTATTCTCTAGTGGATCGATTTATCGCTTGGAGGGCGGCAGAGAGGTTTTTCGCCGAGTTCTGAGGTTTTCTCTTCGATAACACATCATGGGGTTATCTTGTATTTGCCTCTTTCTTCCCTACTCTTTTAGCTTTCATTTTATTGTTGATATTTGATGATTATGGCTTAGAGTAGTTTTTATTGTTTGTTCGCTCACATTTACTCTATTCCACACTTAGTTTAAGTTAAAGTAAAATCAACCGAGCCGTATTTTTAATTTGGGGGTCTAAACAGCTCTTGTGTTTTCATACATATTCGAGCTTTCAAAATCCAACTTCAAATTTACACTATTTGATTATTGAAGATAGATGTAGGAACATACGAGATCCAAAAGAACAAATTATCAAATATAGAACCAAATTCATGAAAATGTTCAGAAATATGCAAAATACAGAGGTGAACAAATTTTTCCTTGGCAAACCCACACTTTCGAGAGGGGTATACAAGTTGAAGGTGACAAAGACAAGGAAATAGGGATACCTAGGTTGTGTTCGGCATTGGGCTTTGGAATTCCTTCATGTGGGTTTCCGAATTTTAAAATCAAAGAGGAGAGGGGAACCTCTAAAAGTCCTTCAGTCTTTTTGGTAACGGATTCCAACAGCAATCTATTGTTATAGAGAAAAAGAGGAGAAGTGGGAGGAGGAGAAGTGAAGCGCAGAAAATGAGAGGTAGAGTGAAGGTTTGAGGAGCAGATGCTCAGTGGTGAGAGAGTGGAGAAGCTAAGCCTAGGTCTTGAGGAATGGGCGAATGGCTGTGAGTGAAGAGGAAAGAGAGACTTGATGCAGGTAGGCTTGTTGCTGCTCTATGCACCTACTAAGCATTAAATTTTTGCGGGTCCCATTAATTGACATAAGGTTAAGTTTTTGAATTGGAAAACTCATTGAGAATTTCAAGCCTAACGAACCAAAAACTAGAGTTATGGGTAATTTTGGGTTAGAGTTATAAGAATTAGGTTATGAGTTTGAGTGGGGAGATTTGAGTGATTAGTGTCGAGATATGAGTGACCTCCAAACCAAACAGGGCCTTAGTCTTTGCCTTGCCACGTGATATTGAGATTATGAGGCAACCAGCCAAATTCTAGATTTTTTTTTTTTTTTTTTTGAGGAGATGCCAAATTGTCGTCTTTTTTCAAAACAAAACAAAGCAATGGTTCCCACTTAGAGTCCATTTCTAAACAAAACAAAGCAATTGTTCCAACTTTAAAAGCCAAATTGTGGATTTTTAGTGGGAACCATTGCTTTGTTTTGTTTAGAAAAAAGATGACACGGTTTTTTTCTATTATTCCTTTTATTACATTTTTTCCTTTCCTGATCAATACAATATTTATTTATTTATTTATTTTGTATTAATGATTTTTATAAGGTCATATGATCTTATACTGCAAAGTTAATTTTTGTAAATATAGAAGAGCTCTGAAAAAAAAAAAAAAAAAAAAAAAAAAAAAAAAAAACAACAACAACAAAAAACAAAAACAAAAAAACAAAGCTAAAATAATTTAAATAAATAAATAAACGACAAAACAAATTCATCCCAAACAATTAAACATAAGCAAATATGATTTCCTTTTTCATTTTTTAAGGTAATATTCGAGGGCAAATCGGTCATTTAGTCTTTTTAGCGAAATTTATACCCATAAAGCCCCCCTTTGAAGTGAAAAACATACATACTCCTAGAGCACTACTCTAGGAGTACGTAAGAATTGTCCCTTTATGCAACTTGAGTTTTGTGAAAGGTGACAGTAGTTGACGTGGTTATCTTAAAAAAATTTGCTATTGTGTGTTTGCTTTAAGAAAATCATATTATACTCTCTTTTGACTCGTCTTTCTCACTTACTCTCTCGTCTCTATTCTCAAACTCATCTATCTCTCAAAAATTTCTCACTCTCCACTCATCAAAAAATCACTGATGCTCCGACGATCTACCCCTTTTTCTTCACAAATACAAAATCTCTCTCAATCTTGCCCGATACTCTCTTAAAATCCCTAACACCTACTTTCCATCTAATCTCTCTCTTCTCTCTTTGTTTTTCATTATTTGAAATTGGTCTCTAAAACCTTAAACTATGATCAGAAACCCTACAGTACGGTCTCTAATCTCTATGCATTTGTTAATTTCTATATTTATTACTTTTATTTCCGACTTTAGAGTTTTGTTAGTAAAATTGGTTGGTGGGTTTAACACCCAAAACGTCAAACTCAAAATACGAAAGAAAATTACACATGCATTTTGGGTTTGTCAATGATTATTTATGGTTGGGAGCAATATAATTTGTTATTTTTAAAAATTATTTTGTACCATTTGATTTTGAAAATTGAGTTCTGAAGCACAAAAATTAGAATTCCTCTACTTCACGTGCTTTGTTTAAGTATGTGATGAGAACAAATTGTAACCAAATTCAATATTATAAAAAATTAAATGGTGTCACAAAGTGAAGAGTTGACAGGATATGACCCTTCTTCGTTCAAAAGAATAGATGACCAATAATTCATTATCAATGTAGTGTATTATCCCTTTTTAATGCAACTGCTGAATACACAATTATATAGTGCATCAAAATGCCAAATTGCCAATGAAAATGGAAGATTTGCAGTGTATGTAAATCTATATGTGTCTTGCCTGTTTTCTTTTTTTTATTGATTCCGGTTAGAATCCAGGGAGAACAATAACCAAATCAGCTAATTATTAACAGATTTCAAAGCATTTGTGGAACAAACCCACGAGAAAAAAGCCACTGAACATGAAATTTTATAATTAATAAAAATAAAAAATAAAAAAATAACGAAAGAAAGGCAATGATCATATTTACCCAAGGAATAAAACACACAAGCCGGAGCGCTAGCGCAATTTATCAAATTTGAAATGAAACCCAAAGCTTACCAAGATAGATGCTCAAACTTAATCTAAATAAGAAAAAGGATTTCAAAAAATATAGATCCAAAACAGAACAAAAAAATTGGAAAAAAAAATACAAACAAAAAGCTTGAAAAAAGATATATAGGAAAAAAACACCAGATTTTAATTGAATAAAATTAAATTAGGCAAGTATCAATTGAAAAAATAAAATAAATTAATTCGAAACCATCTCCAGCAATTTAGGGAAGTCCAAAATTTCAATAATCTCTCTTAGAGAGTAATGTTACAAATACTACGTACAAGCTTTACTATATTGATCTAACAAATTGATGTGTCATCAATTGGAAAAAAAAAAAATATATATATATATATATATCAAAATTCATTTATGAGTACCCACCAATCATATTAATTGTCAAATACTCTCAAAACCTGGTGAAAATATCTCAAGCTAGCCCTTCAATATTTCTCTCTTCCTCGACTTACGGTTCTCCAAAATTCGAACTTCTTCAGTTTTATATAGATTATAAATTATAAATTATGTTTAAATAAAATCTTCAAAACTCAACCAAAAAACATGCTTAAAATTTATATTAATTGATTTATAATAACAGTTATTCTTTACATCTAAATCCAAATGCAACTTTAAGATTTAACAAACTGTGCTAGTTCCTTCTTGATATAACACAATCAAAATTAATCTAAGTGGATCTTTTTTCAATTTTGTAGCTGTTAGTATATTAGTATATGGACAATTTATGTTCAGTACCTTAGGTGTTGTTCCTTAGATTCTCATCTTAAAATTCAACTATATGACTACTTAACTAAAAAATACACTTCCTTCTCATTAGAAAAAATTCACATGACAAAATTTTAAGAAGTAAACTAAAAAAATAAACACCTAAATACTATACTTAAGTCCTGCCCTTAGTATATATTAGTTTCCATGTATACTCACCTCGCCTGATTAAGCAAGAATCAAATAAACGAAATTTTCTCATGTACAATGTCAACTCTTAGAGCTATATAAGAGTAATACTATAAACACAAACTATTTTACAACATTTTTACAAACTGTTAATATAGCCAATTTCTTATTAGTTTTCATTTAGACCCACCATTAACATCACTTTTCCATTTACCAATAACAACTTACCTAGTAAGTCTTGTTTGGTTTTCACAAAGTCTTGTTTTTTACACTTGATGATGTCAAGGGCAGTTTATGTTTGGAACGAATTAAGTAGGCCCAAGGGCCACCAAACCATTCCACAAGAGTGATCCCAAATGATGGTTCAAAGTCCATGCAAGGTGGTTTACGCTTTACAAGGTAAGAGCCTAGCCCGTGAACATGAGGATTGGGCCGAACAACACACTGAGTAGTAAATGAAGCTGTTTTTAATCAATGCCCACACTTAGACACACATCTTGATCTTCGAAAAGATGCAATCAGCGTTTAATGCCGATTGTCTTAAATACTTGAATTCAGCAAATTAGTCAGGCTGTTTTCCTTTTCTGGTGGCTTTTGGCCAGCAGATTGGTCAAGATCAGATAAGTTTCAGCCGCAGCCACCCTTAATTTCAGTATCCACTGCCCAAAACAAGAAGATGTTAAAGTCTAGCAAATACAGCAAACCTCCCTCCCATTCAGCAAATCTTATAGTCATCCCAAAAAACGGATAAGATTGAGGGGAAGCTGGAAACAAAAACCAATAGACCCGATGTGGTTTCGATAGGTACAGAAAAATACTTTTACAATCAGGTATGATACTTAACCCAACACCAAGTTTCAAGCAGTCCCATGATTTATTAAGTGTAAAAAACACAGATGACCATTTCTTCTTCATTATACCAACCATAATTATCCCTTATTGAGATATTAACATCGTGATTCACTTCAATTTCATGAGATTGCAGTAGCGTTTCTTCTCTTGTGTAGATGTTATGTCCCAGACAAAGTTGGAACAGCCAAACCACGTGGCTGATACAATTGAAGTCACGCAGCTGAAGTTACCAAGTTGCTGAGGATTCAAATATCTGCTATGTTTATATTCTGTTAGTTCAATTTGATTGCAATAAGAATTCCTATTATTTAGGAGGTTAGGTTGGTTGTGATTAGGTTGGTTCTCTATTATTTAGGAGATTGAGTTGATTGTTATTAGGATAGTGTTTAGCCAATTGTTACGGCTATTTGAATTATCTAGTAATCATTTGTGATTGTTATCAGAAGCTGTGTTTAAATACAGCAAGGAAAGAAGTAAAAGGCAAGCAGAAATTAATCTTAATTCCCTTCCTTTCTCCCACGTTCAGGAGGTTGGTTGCCTCATATACAACCAAAATTGTCTTTTATAATTGCTATTTACCCCAGACTTATCAGTAGACTTGTGAAGTGTTAGAACTTTCAAAGATATCTGCAAGCTGATTATTGGTTGTCACATGAAAAGTTTTAATTGTACCATCTTGAACCTTATCTCTCACCAGGTGGAAATCCAGCTCTATGTGCTTCCTTCCTTCATGGAACACTGGGTTACCGCTATGTGAATAGAAGCTTGATTATCACAGTATAATAAAGCTGGTCTCTGATATGATATATGCAAATCTTGCAACAAATAGAGTAACCAAACTAACTCATCAGTTGTTGTTGCCATAGACCTGTGCTTAGCTTCTACTGAGGATCTTGACACTACAGACGGCTTCTTAGACCTATAAGAAATTAGGGAATTCCCCAAAAACATTCAATACCCCGTTAGAGACCTTTTGGTATCTGGGCATCTTGCTCAATCTGCATCACAAAATGCCAGAAGATGCAAATCTGACTTAGCAGGAAAATAAATTCCTTGGCCTGGTGTCCCTTTTATATATATTGAAGAACTCTTAGTGCTGCTTTCATGTGAGGTTCGGGTTCCCTTGGTTGTACAAGAAATTGACTCAACCTATGAACTTCATAGGTGATATCTAGCCTAGTAAGGGTAACGTACAAGAGTCTACCCACAAGTCTTCTATATTGAGTAGAATCTTTGAGCAATTTCCCTTCCTCTTTGGACAACCTCAACTGCTGTTCCATAGGTAAATTCACAGATTTAGAACCTATCATTCCTGTCTTTAAGGAGCTCTAATGCATATTTCCTCTTATTCAAAGCAACGCCCTTCTCATTAATTCCTTGCTACTTCAAGCCCTAGAAAATAAATGAGAGAACCCAAATCTTTTATCCCAAATTTCTGATCTAACAAGTGTTTCCTTGAGAATAGTGATTCTTCAATTCAATCCAGACTTCTCTTCTTCTTTCATTGTACATAATGCTACAGGAAATGTCTTTGTGCATAAAATTGATGGTCCAAGATAGGACTGTGGTGTTACAACTCAACCAATCTTCAAACAGAGAAGAACTTGGATTTGGTATTAGAATTTTACCATGTTGGATATATTTTAACAATTTACTTTCGTCATTAAGTAAAAAGGAACAACATACGGATCAATTATAAGCAATAATACAAATAGATACGATAGGCAAAAACAATAAAAAGATACTGCATATACAAGAAGAAATCTACAAAATAATTAAAAATTCACAGACCAAATACATGAAAGATGAATGATACAAATCAAGTCTTGTGTTTGACACAATCTCCTTAAAGCAGATTTCTCCCCTCGCACAATCCGTGATACTTTGAGACTCATGGATATTTGCCTCTTAGGATAAAATAATCTACAATATGAAGAAGAAGCACACAAGGTTCATACTCTACGAACTAATCTATGTTTCTTTTTCTCTCTTTGACTCAAATGTTAATGTACAAAATATTATCTCTGGAAGAGTTTCTCAAAAGTTATTTTTCTTGAATGAGGGACTACAAATATATACGTTACTGAATAGACACATTATTTCAGAAATAACTATTATATACAGATTTATTGACTAAAAAAATAAAATAATAAAATATTATTATTATTTGGACAAGAGGGCCTAGTTTACACATGCTTAAAATCCAACCCAATGTCCAATTTATGAACATATAAACTTGTATTCTCCATCATTTCCTATGTGGGACTCAAGGATTCTCACAATTTTAATATCACATTCAAGTGAACACATTAAGAGTTAATTTCTTAATCACTTCATAATATTTTTCTAATATACCATTCACAAACCAATTTTCTTCTTTGTAGTAAGTGCAAGAACCATGGATCGAGACCATGATTAACAATTCACGGTGCCAAGTAATGGTTGAGTAACCAAGATGCTACTTGGATTATCACTACTGCTAAGAAAATATGGATTTGGACTAGGTTCGTCAGAAGTACTCTCTGATTGAGCTCTAGGAGTAAGAGTAGGATTGGTTGTTTCAGTGGATGTCATTGATGAGCTTCACAAGCTCATACAATGAAAAAAAAAAAAAAAAAAAAAACTCTCTAGATAGAAATGGAATTTTTATTAATTGGTGATCAAAGAATCAAAAAGCCTAAAAAATTAAACTAACAAGCTCTCTAATTGCTTTATATACAAACTGCAGTTACAAGCTTCTGCGTATAACATGCTTCCACGTTGTGTAACTAACAAACTGCAATTACAGTACGCACGTGAGAGAGAACCATGTTTTCACTTAAGTAATGCTGTGTCGTTCCCAGCAGTTCAGTTTTGTGAAATAAACAAAACAGTGCCATATCAATCCAATGCAACAACTTTTCATTTAAATCAAACGATATCGTTCGATGATTGTTTGTTTCAGATTAAAGAAACAATATCGTTGCAAAATAAGTTTGTTTAGTGTGTGTGTATATATATATATAATTTTTTGCAAGTAAACATGGAGCTGCCACTGTAGACGAGAGTGGCATATTCGACTCCCCAAATTGATCTTGTGTTAGCAAGGAAGGTCAAACAAGTGAAGATATGTAGCATTTCAAAAACTGACCCTCAATAGATGACATACTTTGTTATGATATATGCATAAAAAAATAGTATTAATGATAGATAGATAGAGGTAATAATAATGTTACTCTAATCATAATAAGTCACGTCAATTGTAATGGAAAATGTTATACATATTATTAACATTACTCTTTCAAACCACCATAGTTGATTTTTTTTTTTTTAAACAATAAAAATGAAAATGTGCCGAGCTCCAACCCAATGCCCTTAAAAAAAAAGGGTGAAAATGAAAATATCAATGGCTTGCATGTTTATATAAATATTCTTTCCATTCTCCTTTGCAGGGCACACATTCAACTCAAAGCCCTTCAAAAGTTTTGAATTTTAGCACCAAGCTAGTGTCTAAGAAAAAATGAACTCATCAGGTGCTATTGTGATTGGTGAGGGGAAGAGTTCCAAGCCTAGTGTTGGCATGAATAGATGGGTGTCTATCCTAGATTTTATTCTTAGAATAGTTGCAATTAATTCTGGGTTAAAACGCAAACTAAGGAGAAATCATGACTATAGTATTTTTCTTGGTACTTTTTTTAAAGAAAAAAAATGAAATTATAGATTATTTTTATGTAATGGGTTAATAAATTACAAATTTGAATGATTAAGGATTTTTTTTTTTTTTTTTCATATAGGCTTTTTGTTGAATAATTGTTCACTTGTTGTTTGGTTTAGTCTTGTTTATATTTGGATTTTTTTATGGTTACTTTGGCTAATTTTTATTGTTGTTATTAAGCCTTTGTTTTGGGTTTAAGAGGTTAAGGATTATGTTTGGGCGCCAAATTATTTTTGCAGTAATGCTATGACCATAACATTTTCATAACAAATCTTACACGATAAGCTGTTATTGGTAGATTTAAAAGTGATGTTAGTATTGGGCCCAAATTAGAATCAATAATTGCATACTACATAGAATTTGTTGTGAAATTATTGTAAAATTTTTGTAAATGTATCATTACACTTATTTTTGTTGTACTCAAATTCTTGTGATTTTCAAGTTAAGGTGTTCAACATTTTTATTAGGGTAGCCCATTAGGTTAATTAAGTATATAATTTTTTTGTGGCAAATATATATACATTTTTTTGCAAGTTAGGATGGTCCTGTGACCAACCTGGCTTAGAGGTGGAACCGCCACTAACTATGGTTAATTTCTTTTTAATAAAAGTACATGGTTTTTCTTCTAAAAATAAAAAATAAATAAATAAATAAAAATTTACTCTATACTTCAAATTTAAATATGTTTCAATTGCCAAGAGTATTGTAGTTTAATTGATTAGCACGTCTTATGTGCCCATGACATTATATTCCCCTCTTCCATATATCTCCCTCTTCCATTGTAATTATAAAAATAAAAAATTAAAAAAGAAGAAGTTCCAATTAACATCGTTAGCCTATTTATGATGATGTCACTAATAGAAATTGTTCATACAAAATGGCGTCACATGTGCATATTATATATGAACACTATGTCTATGCCACACAATATCGTTTTTTCAAAGCATTTTTTTATTTAAAAAACCGTTTTTGAAAGTGTATGATTTAGTGTGCATTTAGATCTTGATTATAAGTCTATTGCTTATTTTCCTACTCTTTGTGGATCTCACGTAAATTACATACTTATTTTATTTAACTTTTAATTTTTATTTACAGTACTTTTAGTAAAATGTTTTTATCCAAAAGCTAGATAAGTAATTCCCAAACAAACACTTTAATTCAAATTTTCTAAAATTTTGGGTTTAAATGGAATCTATAGTTCCACATTTAAAGTTATAGGTTTTTTTTTTTTTTTTTTTTTTTTAATGATAATTTGAAAATTTGGGGAGAGAGATGGGAATTATTGATGTTTCCATTAGAAATACCAAGAAATGTCTAGAGGTATAAGGCTCTTGGCCTCTAAGTTCTCTTTTTTTTTTTTTTAGGGAAGGCCTCTAAGTTAAACGGTTAAAAATGTATTAAAAACTATATTTTTTTTTTTGACATATCAATTATTAGCATTCCATTACAACATACATTGCGCATTGCACGGGTTAAAACTTGATTTTCCTAATTCTTAAACTTCTCACCATTAAGTAGATCCTAAACGTTATGTAATGTCTCAGACCTCTCTCTTTATTTGAGTCGTAAACGAGTCAAGCATTATGATATTCAAGCTTATTTAGTTTACTTTGCTATATCAAGATTGAGTTAAACTCAAGCTTAAAAATTGAGCTCAATTTTAATGTTCTAGCTTAGTTGGTTAATTTGCCAAATGCACACGAACTGGTTAGATAACTTTACTGAAAACAATTTTCAGTTAATAAGTAAGATCCAACTTTTCATTGGGGAAAAAAAAGAGCAAAACATTGATAATGAATTTATATATTGAAGTATCACTATTTTATACCCTACATCGCTACATCTATAGATATAACTTATTTTTTCATGCTTTCAAAAATTCCATAGTTTAAATCCAATCCGGACATTGTGTAAAGGCCTTGTTTGCATCATCCAATGGTAATGTGACACATCAGACTTTTACACACACACCAAAAAAAAAAAAAAAAAAAAAAAAGAAGAAGAAGAAGAAGAAGAAGAAGAAAAAGAGCATAACACACATAATCACACTCTCATAAATTCATAATATAATAAAAATAAAAATCTAAATCAGCAAAAAAAATCCATAGCCATGGCCAATTGATTCCTTGAGCTCGTTGCCACCATCAAAAGCGGTGGTTTCTAGACCCACATCCCCTCTATGATTAACTCTCTCTTTCTTATCTCACTAGATCAGATCCCCAAAATCAATATTTCTTGAGTGTTTAAAGAGAAGGCTATAGAGATAGAGATAGAAGGATGAGTGTTTAGTGATGGAAGTGGTGATCGGTCAAAACAAAGGTGAACAAGGTTATTTTGCAATGATGTGGATTCCAATACATTAAAAAGAAGAGAAATAGGAGAGAGGGTTTGCTTCGTTTTAATTTCAAACATATGGTAATGCTCTATAATAATTACTCTTTATCATCAGGATAAGACATCAATTAATTTTTTGTGTAAGTGGGACTTGAACCCCCTAATATCTTATTTGACAATAAAAAACTTAACAGTTGAGTTAATTAAAATCCACAGATAAGGGCTAAATACATGTTAAGAGAAATCCCCTCTCCAAAAAAATTGGAGACAGTATCTAATTAAATACATCTTGATTTGCTATGGACTAGTGGTTAATAATAAAATAAATTAAAAAGGATAACGTAGTCATCGGTAATTTTCTCGTCGCCTTCTTGAAATTTAACTTTTCTCTTCCCCTTATTAGCTAGATATCACTAGATTCACAACTATCAACAAGGATTGGATGAATAACTTTTCCAACTGGCCAATTTAGTATAATGTATTGGTAATTTCCTCCTCTCTTCCTGAGAAATCACAATACCAACAAGGATTGGAGGAAGAAAATAAAATACTCTTTCCCCAAATGACTAACAAGAAATTTTTTTTTTCCAAATGACTTACAAATGGTTGTTTATGTAGTAATCATGACTGTCGACAAAATTAATGAAGGAAAAGAGTCTTTTCTTTTCTCTTTTAGATATGGCTTGGGTTCAATGCATTCATTGCAATTAAACGCTGGATTCAAGTTTTATCCCGCTTTTTTTTTTACCAATACTTTATTCTGAATTGGTGATGACTGCCATCAAAACAAATGGATGAAAAAAGTTTTTTCAATTTTTTTTTTTTTTTTTTTTTTTTTTTTGCTAATAGAGGAAAATAGTCTTTTCAATTGACTGAAAAGTGTTCCCAATGTGACTAAGATATTATTACCGGTAACAAGAAATTGACAAGGAAACAAGTCTTTCCACAGTTGACTTACAAAGAAGTTGCCAATATCAAGAATAAAGCTATATCACAATATTTTTAAAATAAATTTTGAGTAGCAAATTTTGAGCAGTAAGTGAAAAAAGTAATATTTATGATGGACCTAAATGAGAATCGGTAACAGATTACCACCTAATTTATTTTATGAAATTATTGTAGATGTAGCACTACTCCAATATCAATTATAGCTAGTTCATTATAATTGGCATGGCTTACATAAAATTATTGACAAGGTTGTAGCTTGTGCTTATGCACATAAATATATAATAATAATAATAATGATGATGAGATGATCTTAACAAGGTAGTTGAGGTTATCGTCTTAACTTTTGCATTGTGTATTATGAATGAGTTACTTGACACCAAAACTATGAAAATTAAATTGGATCGTAGCACAAAATTAGACAATAATTGAAAATTAATTTGGATTTTAACCGCGCTTCAAGTTTAACTTGATATGTATTATGAATGAGTTACTTTTTCTTTTTCTTTTTTCCCTGTTACTCTCTTTTTGACTTCTTGCTTAAAATTAAGTAGACTTGGGCATTGGAATCATCCACCATTCCATCGATTCAAAAACTTTTCTTCCCTTCAACAATTAAGTCCACACTTCTTTCTCTCAAAAAAAAAAAAAAAGTCCACACTTCTAGTGCAGAGGAATTGCCTTCAAGTATTAACTATATTTGGAGGTCTATCTTGAGGGCAGGTCCGCGCGTAATCCATTTGACCTTAATCATTCTTCAGGTAGATGTAACATACTAACATTAATGCATGCATTCCCTTCTTTTATTTTCTCCTATCATCTTTCTTCTTTCATATTTTGTTGATGAAAACATCTACCTGTTTTGTGGCACTATAAGATTTTCATGTTTTTACTATTTCCACGTTTAATTTGAGCATTCATGCTTTAACTATTTGAGAAAATTGATCTTTCTTATGAGAAAAAAGATTGTTTTTTTATTTATTTTAGGAATAAAAATATATACATTTTTTCATTTCATAATAAACGACAATATTATAATTATTCAATTACTAATGAAAAAGAAAAGTTTCACCAATGTTAATTAATATCATTTCCTTTACATTACATGTCAGGTTCAACTTTGATTTTAAAAAAATAAATAAATAAAAGAAGAGTAATGCTATACATTTATTAATAACTACCATATTAGTAAAATTTTATTTTGACAAAAATTAGTACAGAAAAAAAATCATATTTTATTAAAATTTTCGTACATCATATGGATTTCTTATTAGTTTATATTTTTTTTTCTTTAAAAAAAGTCTATATGTAATAATGATATCTTCCATTTCAGGTACACAAAAGCTTAATAAGTGGCAATGGCAACAGATGGTGTCAATTCAGAGGCTGGTAAATGCTATATTTTCCCATCGTTTAATTGTGCTGGCATTAAATGAGTTCTTCAAGAAATGGATATTTCTGACAAAGATATCATATCACTATAGTCAACAATTAAATTAAAATAAAATTTCCAGTCAATTTTGCTTTAGAATCAATTTTCCATTTAAATTATATATACATTCAGTACGAATAAAAAATCCTTATCCTACTACATATAAGTGTTTCATTTTATACTATTCTGATTATAGATTGTCAAACATCATTTATTTTCCAATATTATAAAGTAACCCAAATATAAAATGAAAAAAAAAAAAAAAAGATATATGACGTAATGAAATTGGTAGAAGATAAAGTAAAACATCTAGAGTGATAGATATTTCATTCTGTGATGGATATTTCTTCTCCAAAAGAAAAAGAAAAGATGCTAGATGTATTTTATTCAATTAAATATTTGCACTATGATTTTTACTAATTACACGAAGAATTTCCTCACACATGATTCATGAAGCAGCCCGTACTGAGCGCTCTAGGCTTTACTTTGCTGCACTGAAAGGTGACTGGAAATCTGTTCAAGGCATGCTAAAAATTCAAAGAGAAATTACCAAGGCAAGAGAAACCACACTTCATGTTGCTGCTGCAGCAAACAAGGAAGAGTTTGTAAAGAATTTAGTGAGTAATACAATGAGTAGCGAAGATCTAAAAGTTGAAAATATTGCTGGAAACACGGCCCTATCCTATGCTGCTGCAACTGGAAATGTGAATATTGCAAAGGCGATGCTGGAGAAAAATAGAGACCTGCCAAACCTAGGTAGCGGGGTGAAACCACTCTATATGGCTGCTTTGTTAGGACACAGTCAAATGGCGCAGTTTCTTTATTCTGAAACTAATAAGATGGTTTGCCAGTGGGATGAAAATGAACAAGCTGAATTATTTATCACTTGTGTTAGGGGTGGCTTATACGGTAAGCATAAGTAATTATAATTACTCTTGTCAAAAAAGAAAGTATTTATAATGTTTCTTGCTTTTTTTGGGAGGGTGGATTTCACGGTTTGATTTTTTCATTCTAGAATTGATTTGAAGTTAAAAACGGTAGTCATTGCTTAAACATGCATGTTGTGAAAATTAACACAATCTAAGCCACTCCTTTAATTTATAAATAAAGAAAATTTACACGACTTCACTCATTATTGAGGGCAGTGTTAATTTATTTATTGATTTATATTTTCAATAGTTAGAACGAGGAAAAGGAGATTTGAATCTTAGATGTCATGGACATACCAAGATGGACACACCAAGATGTTGAATAAGTGATAGTTTGAATTTAAAAAGCATTTTGCACATAGGTTCTAGTTAGCTTAATTAGTAAATCTCTTGTCATTAAATAAGAAAAACTCATCTACAAAAAAAATCAAGTGTTTTGATCTGATAATAAAGAACAATCATCAAAGCTCTATCTCAAAAAAAGAAAAAGATCTTGTACTAATGGTTTTCTCCACTTAATAATTTACCCTATAATTGAATAGAGGTAGATGGAAGGAAGGGAGAGAAAAGGAGTTTAATATTCAATTTTTATTTTTCATAATACAATTCGTTCTTAAAAGCTTTTTTCCTTTTCATAAGTAAACATTATAAGCTTGAGTGTAGAGAGTTAGAGATATATGAATGCATAATTTCCCCTCCTTTTTCCATTAGAAAAAAGATGCCATAATTTCTATTGTTTAAAATGTTTGTGATATGTTTTACTTTGTCATTTATAAAAATTATAATAAAATATATCATTTTTATTATAAAAAATATTCACTGTAATTATCCTCTTATCAAATTGTATATGCAAATGTATATAAAAGTAACATTTATCATTTAATATATTTGGAATTTATTTATTTTTATATTTATTATACAACAAATTTTGATTTAAACTGATTAAAAATTCTTATTTGTGATCAATATAACTTAAAGGGTAGTTAATAATAATAATAATAATAAAATATATATATATATATATATATATATATATCATATTAAAGATGTGTGTGTGACCTGAAAAAAATATTGATAATTTAGCTAGCTGGGCCACATTGAAAAACATTTCTAATTTTGCCAAAGAAGAAGGTAATGAGAATGAATAAAATTTTGGAATAAAAGGAGATGACGGACTAGGGAGAGGAGATAGGAATACAAGGGAAGGTTAAGCATTTAATTCAGATGAGTAATTTGGTATCAAAGTAATAGCTGACTCGGGGATTTTTGTATGGATTTATATATAGATTGTTCATCTTAACCTGAGAACTTAAATTTTTTAGAAATACTATGTCAACAATATTTTTACGACATTTTTACAATAGATTTTAAGTAGCAAGTTGTTACTAGTAGGCAAAAAAGTAATTTTAAATGTGAGTTCAAATTAGAACCAATAACACCACTTACTACCTGTTTCTAAAAAAAAACAAACAAACAAAAAAAAACAAACAAACAAAACAAAACAAAACAAAACAACTTGTCACCTATAATTTTTTGTGAAATTGTTGTAAAAATGTTATGCACATAACACTTCTCTAAATTTTTAACTTGGATGCTCGGCCAGACTTTACCATGCTATCATTTTTTTCCTTTTGATCTCATACTATGCTATCATTTTTGTTTGCTTGAAACTATAGTATCTGTTAGGTTTTAGATCCCTATAAACTAGATTGTTTAACCTAATTAATTAATCAAGTGAATACTTAGGTTTATTATTCAGATTTATGTTAAAACAATATAGTCATATTATGTAAAGCAACAGAAAATAAAGAACACAATAATATGATCACCCAAGAAAACCAAACCAGTAAAAAACCTAGGGAAGATTTAACTTAACTATCCTCAAGGTAAAAAGCAAATCCACTATAGAGAATCGAAGTTTACAATAAGATTTAGACCACTAACATCCTATTGCTACCACATGTAGAACTTACTAACACGACCACATGCAAGTTTCGAATTCACAGACTCCTTCTCTATTAGGTCTTTGCAACACAAGCACCTACACTTGTGACAAAAAATACAAATTCTCCTGTTTATGACTCCAAGATCACTTTTGAAGGTTTAAATTATCAGCACCTTTGATGACTAAAGAAAGCAGCAACTTCTACAATACTGGATCTTGAGATTCTTCAAGGAATAACACTGGTAAAAGATATGAGAAAGCTTTTTGGGTACAAAACCCTAGATACAAAAGAGGCACGCTCTTCTCTCTCTAAAAAGCCTTATAAAAACGTGTTTAGGGTTTCTTTTATATACTAGAAGAAGTAGATCTGAAACTCTGATCCTTTTTAGGCTTGAACTGCTATTTGGGTTTAATTAAAATTCTACAGACTCGTGTTTCGATCGGTCAAGCCTGTTTCTCGATCAGTCGAACCAGACAGTTTCTAAACTCTTCTTTCTGAAGCTTGTATATTCTTGAATCTTGACTTGTATCATCTTGAGCATTGTCTAATAATACCTATAGACTCTAGGATCTATATCTAGACAAGTTTGTGTTCACGATTTGTCAATTGTTCTAAACTTTTAGAACCTAACAGTATCCATTGTTCCAAAATATTACTTCCATTTTTTTTTTTTTTTTTTTTTTTGCTTTGAATTTTTGTTTATGGAATAAATAATGCAGGAGTTGCCTTGGAAATGCTCAAGGCCAACCCCAATTTAGCTACCGCTAAAAAAGAAGACAAAGAGACTGCATTGCATGTATTAGCTTTACCATGCTATCATTTTTTTTTTTTTTTTTTTTTTGATCTCATACTATGCTATCATTTTTGTTTGCTGGAAACTATAGTATCCATTGTTCCAAAATATTACCTCCAATTTTTTTTTTTTTTTTTTTTTTTTTTGCTTTGAATTTTTGTTTATGGAATAAATAATGCAGGAGTTGCCTTGGAAATGCTCAAGGCCAACCCTAATTTAGCTACCGTTAAAAACGAAGATGAAGAGACTGTATTGCATGTATTAGCTTGCAATCCTTCAGCATTTGTTAGTGGAAGTCGGCCAGGGTTGTTAAGGAGACACCTCAATATTCTATGTGAGTTTATTCCGACTTTGAAATTCTTAAATCCTTCATGGTGATATACAACTCGATAATCTTGTATATACAGATAACTAATTTCATGATTAAAATTTTTTACTAAATTTGTTTTTCTTGATATTTTATAATGTCTACATATGATACCACATTATTTAAAAATTTTAATAACATGTCAATAAATACACTTTTACATTTGTAATAAATAATGTCAACCACAAAATAAATATATGAAAATGATGGATAATTCACAATACAATATGAAAATGCTATAGTCACAAACTTTTTTACAGTAGAAATCAATGAATCAACCAATAAAAACTTCACAAAGCATGAGCAACACCGAGATTAGATCCAACAAAAGCCAATGCACGCAGCACGCACTCCGAGGACTATTCTAATACTGAAGCAAGTTAAGCAAGCCTCTTTTCAGTTTCGACGTCAGTAACATTCATTTTTCATCAACTGCTTATAGAAATTGTAAAGCTTCTCAGTTCTTGTCCTTCTGCTAGAGTTTAGATTCAATTTCTTACTTTACAACTGACAACTTTCTTATTCAAAACATGTAATATGACATTTGCCCCCCTCACTCTCTTCTTTCTTTTTTTTCTTTTCTTTTTTTTTTGGGAGTTATTTCATGGTTTCAAGAATAACTATTGCCGAATTTTGGTTTATTCATTAAGAATAGTTACCCTTGTAATGCAAACACAACCAAACAACTTAAAAGTGATTTTTGATATATCATGTTAACATAATTACCGATTGTTTCAAAATTTTAATTTATTTGGAAATTGTGAATTTAATCATTTAATCTAACCATTTCAAAAGAAAATGTATTCATTTCTTGAATCTATTGTTGCCCTAACACTAATATATATACACGAAACACATGCACCAGTAGCACGTTCACTCTTTATACTCTAGATCTATTCAATTCTTTTAATAAATTATAATTCACTTAGGTATGGCTACTTTCTTTTCATTGTCAATTCCAGGGTTGAAGTTAAAAGAGGAAAAGTCGAAGCAATCTCAAGCTCATGAACTACTTAAACAATGTCTTCAGTCATACAGAGATGATATTGAGAATTTAAACGAAATTCCAGAGCTTTCACTAGTTCTATTTATTGCAGCAGATGTAGGCAATGTGGAGTTTTTGGTCAAGCTTATTCATTTTGACTTTGATCTATTATGGAAAATAGACCATAAGAAGAGAAGTATATTTCATATTGCTGTTGAGAAGCGCCATGAAAGCATCTTCAATTTACTTGCGGTAGGCTCAATTAGAGATCTATTAGCAGATAGAATAAATGAAGATGGAAACAACATGTTGCATTTAGCTGCAGGATTGGCACCTGAAGATAAGCTTAATGCTATATCAGGAGCAGCTCTTCAAATGCAGCGAGAACTATTATGGTTCAAGGTAATTATTCATATGATTTGAGTACTAAGTTTTTGAATCATTTTGTTAGAATATTAATTAAATGATTGAATTCACCATTAATCAATAATTTAAGCTTTTGGAATAATTGATCATTTATCACATTTTGTAGAAAATTCACTCATGTTTACTCTTAGATTTAATGTCTACCTAAAATTTTCTGTATTTTAAGACTAATTAACAAGTCTCTCATGGTAATTCCTTATGATTTGCAATGGAAGGAGGTGGAAAAGGCTGTAAGACCTGTATTCAAAGAAATGAAAAATGGAAACGGGGAAACACCATATGTTTTATTTGCAAAGAACCACAAGAAGTTAAGGAAGGAAGGAGAGAAGTGGATGATGAACACAGCTAAATCATCTATGGTGATTGCTACACTAATTGGCACTATAGTGTTTACTGACCAACCAGCTGATAAATTAAACCATAGTCCTAAAATTGTTCTGGCCTATTCAATTTCGAGTGCAATAGCATTATTTTGCTCTTCAACATCACTAATTATGTTCTTTTCCATCCTTACCTCGCGTTATTCATACGAGGACTTCCTTGTATCGTTACCTGTTAGGCTACTGATTGGAGTCACTACACTTTTCATCTCAATTGCTGCCATGATGGTCGCATTTTCTGCATCCTTTTGCTTGAAGAATCATAATCACCAGGAATTTCCATTGATCTTTTCTGTCATTGGTTTATTTGCATGTGTGCCAATCTTGTACATGTTGCTGAAGTACCGTCTATTAGTTGACATAGTCCAATGTACCTGCTTTCGTTTTCAGCCACGAAAACGTCTACTTTACTAGGAAGTATCTGATGCGCCACTGTCTAGCGGGTGTCTTACTTCTAATAGGTCTCACGTTCCTGGAACACCCACTGCATAAGGCTGATGTATAAAATAATTAATGTTACTTTACTAGGAATGGCCATTCAAGTGCAACTAGCCAATCTTTTCTGTTGCTTTCCTTTCTTCATGTGTAAAATGAATATGAATAAATTTTTACAGAATTTCAACCTATAGCGTACGTTCCTGATAATAGTTCTTTATCATCAGACCAAGACACCAATCAGTTTTTGGTGTAGGCAGGGATTGAACTCCGGATCTCTTATACAACCATCAAAGGTTTTACCAGTTGAGCTAACTGGAACCCGAATATGAATAAATTGAAACTATAATGTTGCATATTATTAAACACACATCTTATCTTTTGCATTTTAATCTTTAGCATTTCTTTTTCAATAATAATCTTTGGTATCTTTTGAATTACTGTTATGTATTTATCTACAGTCTTGTCTTGTGTTCTCCAAATTATAGATACAAGGATACGTAGTAATTCAGCTCTCACACTCATTGTTTTACATTCACTTTTCATGAATTAAATGTGAAAATCACTATTTTGCTTAAAATTTGTATTTCTGTACATGCAACTATGGATATTGTGTGAACAAGTGTATGTAAAATGCCGGTAAGAGAATATATATTTAGCCTAAATACAATGCACACAATACTCCAAGGATACAAATGACAATTTATTTAAACAAGCATTGTGTTCCAATGGTATCAAAGCCATTCGACTTTCATAGCTTCCAACTCTCACTTCTCCTCTTCCTTCATTTTTTTAGTTTTAACCTGGCTTGTTATGGTTATAGAGATTTTATCAAATATTAATCAAATAATTAATTATGCAATAGATCTGAATCAATGAAACATCAAACAAGCACAGATCACATGAACACAGTATTTAATATTGTGTATTAAATACTGTGTTCATTTATTTATTTATTTTGTATTAATGATTTTTATAAGGTCATATGATCTTATACTGCAAAGTTAATTTTTGTAAATATTGAAGAGGTCTGAACAAACAAAAACAAAGCAAAAAAATTAAAAATAAATAAATAAAAGACAAAACAAATTCATCCCAAACAATTAAACATAAACAAATATGATTTCCTTTTTCATTTTTTAAGGTAATATTCGAGGGTAAATTGGTCATTTAGCCTTTTTCAGCGAAATTTATACCCAAAAAGCCCCCTTTTTGACATGAAAAACGTATATACTCCCAAAGCACTGCACTTGGAGTATGTAAGAATTGCCCCTTTATGCAACTCGAGTTTTATGAAAGGTGACAATAGCTTATGTGGTTATCTTAAAAAAAAAAAAAAAAAAAAAAAAATTGCTATCGTATGTTTGCTTTAAGAAAATCATATTACACTCTTCTGACTCGTCTTTCTCAGTTACTCTCTCATCTCTATTCTCAAACTCATCTATCTCTCAAATATTTCTCACTCTCCACTCATCGTAAAATCACTGATACTCCGGCGATCTATCCCTATTTCTTCACAAATACAAAAAAACCCTAAACTACAATCAGAAACCCTACGGTACGGTCTCTAATCTCTATGCATCTGTTAATTTCTAAATTTATTACTTTTATTTCTAACTTTAGAGTTTTGTTAGTAAAATTGGTTAGTGGGTTTAACACCCAAAATGTCAAACTCATAATACGAAAGAAAATTACACATGCATTTTGAGTTTGTCAGTGGTTGGGAGCAATATAATTTGTTATTTTTGAAAATTATTTTGTACTATGTGATTTTGAAAATTGAGTTCTGAAGTACAAAAATTAGAATTCCTCTACTTCAAGTGCTTTGTTTAAGTATGTGTTGAGAACAAATTGTAACCAAATCCAATATTATAAACAATTAAATGGTGTCACAGAGTGAAGAGTTGACAGGATATGACCCTTCTTCGTTCAAAGGAATAGACGACCAATAATTCATTATCAGTGCAGTGTATTATCCCTTTTTAATGCAACTGCTGAATACACAATTATATAGTGCATTAAAATGCCAAATTGCCAATGCAAATGTAAGATTTACAGTGTATGCTAATAAGTTCCTTTAATCTGATGACTTGCTCGATCGATATGTGTCTTGCCTATTTTCTTTTTTTATTGATCGATCAGGGAGAACAATAACCAAATTAGGTAATTATTAACAGATTTCAAAGCATTTGTGGAACAAACCCACGAGAAAAAAGCCATTGACGATGAAATTTTATAATTTAAAAAAATAAAATAAAACAAAATAACGAAAGAAAGGCAATGATCATATTTACCTAGGAATAAAACACACAAGTCGGAAAGCAATTTATCAAATTTGAAATGAAACCCAAAGCTTAACAAGGTAGATGCTCAAAATTAATCTAAATAAGAAAAAGGATTTCACAAAATATAGATCTAAAACAGGACAAAAAAATTGGAAAAAAAATACAAACAAAAAGCTTGAAAAAAAGATATATAAGGAAAAATACACCATATGTCAATAATGTCAATATGTCAATAGGAACAAACTATTTTACAATATTTTTACAAATTGTTAACATTATTTTTTCATTTATCAATAACAACTTATCCAGTAAGTCTATCAACAAAATATTTTTCACAAAGTCTTGTATTTTACACTTGATGATGTCAAGGGCAGTCTGTATTTGGAACGAATTAAGTAGGCCCAAGGGCCACCAGACCATTCCACAAGAATGATCCCAAATGATGGTTCAAAGTCCATGCAAGGTGGTTTACACTTTACAAGGTAAGAGCCCAGCCCGTGACCATGAGGATTGGGCCGAACAACACACCGTGGAGTAAATGAAGCTGTTTTTAATTTTTACATGTGTTAAATGCAAAAATGGAAGTGATAAATCAACCCAAACATAAAAGCCCAATTCCAACCGACATATGGAACTCCGGCTGACGAACCATCTTTCTCGTCATGTTCCTCTTAGTTTTGCTGTATGGACCAAGCCCATACATAGCAGGAAGGATCCAGCACATGAGACAATGAGGAGATGTGGATTGGAGGACAGGCTAGTGGGCTTGGAACATAAAAGGGACCAATAAACCCATGTCAAGTACATTGTGCAATGATAAGTAAATCATGGTCATGGGAAAGTTTAAAAATCTGTTTAATCAATACCCACACTTTTAGACACATTTTGATCTTCGAAAATATGCAATCAGCATTTAATGCCGATTGTCTTAAACACTTAAATTCAGCAAATTAGTCAGGCTGTTTTTTACAAGAAGCGCTTCTGGTGGCTTTTGGCCAGCAGATTGGTCAAGATCAAATAAGTTTCAGCCGCAGCCACCCTTAATTTCAGCATCCACTGCCCAAAACAAGAAGATGCTAAAGTTCAGCAAATACAGCAAACTTCCCTCTCATTCAGCAGATCTTCTACTCATCCCAAGAAACCTATAAGATTGAGGGGAAGCTGGAAACTAAAACCAATAGACCCGAAGTGGTTTAGACTTCAGATAGAGACAGAAAAATGCTTTTACAACCAGGTATTGTACGTAACCCAAAACCAAGTTTCAAGCAGTCCTATGAGTTTTTGAGTGTACAAAACACAAATGACCATTTCTTCTATATTATACCAACCATAACTATCCCTTCTTGAGATATTAACATCGTGATTCACTTCAATTTCATGAGATTGCAGTAGTGTTTCTTCTCTTGTGTAGACTTGTGAAGTGTTAGAACTTTCAAAGACATAACCCCAACCTTCTTCACCAACTATGTAGACGAGTAGTGGCATCTCTAGTAATTTTTTTAGAGTACTCACTAAGAAATTGAAATTATACAGAGTCT
Organism: Quercus tomentella; assembly: GCA_028535165.1. Taxonomy (NCBI): domain Eukaryota; kingdom Viridiplantae; phylum Streptophyta; class Magnoliopsida; order Fagales; family Fagaceae; genus Quercus; species Quercus tomentella. The sequence goes on from JAPQVY010000155.1 coordinate 78,345,753, forward strand.
AATAAGGAGATAACTTGAATGTCTCAACATCACCAAAAAAAAAAAAATCACGCAAATAACTTAAGTATTGAAATTTCTTTCTACTAACAAAGAGAAAAAAAAAAAAAAAAAAAAAAAAAAAAGGACTAATAAGAGATAAAGTGGAAATTAAAAATGTTAAGATGATAATAATAAAGTGAGAGACAGTTTTAAATGATAATAGAAAAGTGATATTTACTACAACTGTGAGCCGAAACGCTAATGAGAGCAAAATTGTTGTGACTGCAAAGCCAAAAAGAATATCACTACTAACATTGCTGAGGAGAACTCACAGTCACAATATTTCTCTTAAGGAAAAATGAAATTATAAATTATTTTTATGTAACAAGTTGAACAAATTTCAATTTCGAATGATTAGGAATTTCTGTTTTTATTTTTCCATTTGAAGGAATTACAAATTCAAATGATTAGGGATTTTTATTTTTATTTTTTTGTTTTTAAATAGGCTTTCTGTTGAATAATTTGTTCACTTGCTGTTGTTTGGTCTAGTTTTTTTTTTATTTGGGTTATTTTCATTGTTATATAAGCCTTTTTTTTAAGTGGTTGAGAATTATGTTTGGGGGCTAGAATTATTTTTGAAATAATGTTATGATCACAATATTTTCATAACAAATCTTATCCGATAAGATATTATTAGTGGGTAAAATAACTAATGTCAATATTAGACTCAAATTAGAATTAGTAACAACTTACTTTGTTATGAAAATGTTATAAATATGGCATTGCTCTTACTTTTTTTGAACCCAAATTCTTGTGATTCTTAAATCATGGTGTTCAACATTTTTATTAGGAGTTCAAATTAGGTTAGATTAGTATATAATTTTTTTTTTGCAAGTACGTATGTACAGTTTTTCGCAAGCAAACATGGAACTACCATTGTAGATCACGAGAGTGGCGTATTCGACTCCCCAAATTGATCTTGCGTTAGCAAGGAATGCCAAACAAGTGAAGACACGTGGTATTTCAAAAACCGACCCTCGTCAACAGGGCCAACTCAACAACTTTGGGGGCCTTAGGCAAAATTTTTAAATGAGGTCTTTTTTATATTTAAATATTTATTAAAAAAATTTTATTCAAAATCTATTTTTCTTGCTTTTTGAGATGCAAAATTACTAATTGGTTATTGTAAATTTTCTAAAGCCGTGACCACTTTATACTTTAAAGTCTAAGCCTGCACAAATAAAAATTAATTTATTACATGGTTTAATAAATTAGTATCACTATAATACAATTGAGTTGATATGATATACGTCAAATAGTTAGTGTGATAATTATAATAATCCATAAAGTAAAAGCTTGCATAATATATTAATATATATATATATATATATATATATATATTAATTTGAGTGGGTATACATTGGGTGTGGCTGTGGTTGTGGCTGTGGCCCGTGTGGGTGGGTTATTGGGTTAGTGAGTGAGTAGGCAGTGTAGCTGTGTGGGTGGGGGAAAGCTAATAACTATATGCGGAGATCTCTTGCACTTGCACAGTAGCTATGAAATTGATTTCAAATTTTTTAGATTATAAAATATTATATACTCAATAGTTGAGTCCTATTAGGCTACTATTCTATCAAGTATCAAGTGGTGTGCAGTGTGCACTGTCACTGTGGAGTGTGACAGTGAGTAGACTGTACATTGTTTTTTTCCTTTTTAGCAATTTAGGATAAAATGGGACATTTTTAATTCATTTTATTGATTAATAAAAGGATTAAAAAAATTTATTTTTGTAATTAAAATGTATAGATAAATACATTATATATATATATATATAATTTTTTTTTTTTTTTACAAGTGAGGGCTTTCTTTTATTTGGGAGCCTTATACAATTGCATCAATTGCATCCATTGTTCAACCGGCCCTGCTCATCAGATGACATACTTTGTAATGATTGATACATAATAAAAGATAATGACAATAATAAACAAAGGTAATAATAATATTGCTTTAATCATAAAATGTCACGTCAACTATTATGAAAAAAGAAATTCATTCTCAAAAAACTATTATGAAAAATGTTATATTATTAAAACTACTCTTCCAAACCATCATAGCTGAATTTTTATTTTTATTTTTAAATGAAAATAAAAAATGTGCCAAGCTCTAACCCAAAGCCCTTAAAAAAAGTGAAAATGAAAATATTAGGAGCTTGCATGTCTATAGTTTCAAATTAAACTCTGTATATCAAATTTAAATACATTTCAATTGTTTAAGGTCTTATAGTTTAATTGGTTGGCACCTTTTATGTGTCAATGGCTTTAGGTTGGCTATGGCCGCATTTTTTAAACGTGGGTATAGGTCCTCTTTAAAAATAAAAAAATTCGGTTGGAACTATAGCCACACTTTAAAACGCGGCTATAGGTTAGGATTTTAAGTCACATTTCTTTGAAATGCACCTTTAGGTTGGCTATGGCCGCATTTAAAAAATGCGGCTATAGGTCCTCTTTTTAAAAAAAAAAAATTAAAAAATGGTTGGACTTATAGCCATGCTTTAAAAAGGCGGCTATAGGTCAGGATTTTAGGCAGCAATTCTTAAAAATGCGGCTTTAGGTTAGCTATGACCACATTTTTTAAACACGGGTATAGGTCCTCCTTTAAAAAAAAATTAAAAAATTATTCAGCTGGACCAATAGCCACACTTTCTAAATGCAGCAATAGGCCCTATTGAAAAATGCGAGTATAAACACCTATAAACGAGGCTAAAGGTCAATAGTTTAAGCTGTGTTTCTAAAAAAATGCAGCTATAAGTTAGCTATAGCTGTGTTTTTTGTAAATGTGGCTAAAAAAAACGTGGCTATAGCCTGCGTTTTTTGTAGTATGAACACTATTTCACTCTATGCCACACAATATTGTATTTCAAAGCTTTATTTCAATAAATAAATGTTTTTGAAAGTGTATGACTTAATATGTGTTTGGATTTTAATTATAAGCTAACTTATTACTTATTTTTTCTACTATTTATGGATCCCACATGAGTCACATACTTATTTTATTTAGTTTTTACTTTTTATCTATAGCACTTACAACGAAAACTTTTCATCAAAAAACTAGATAAGTTGTTCCTCAACAAACACTTAAATTTAAAATTTCTAAAATTTTGTATTTAAATTGAATTTATTGTTCCATACCTAAAGTTATGGGGTATTTTTATATATATAATTGGATAATTAGAGGAGGAGGATGTGAGTTATAAATGTTTCCATTGGAAATACCAAGAAATGCCTTGAGCCATGAAACTCTTGGGAACTAAGTTTTTTTTTTTTTTGAGAAAGTCTTGGGAACTAAGTTAAATGGTTAAAAATGTATTTAATAATATATTTTTCTGACATATCAATTATTAGCATTCCATTACAACATACCTCGTGCATTGCATGGGCTAAAACTTGATTTTCATAATTCTTAAACTTCTTACCATTTGGTAGATCCTACACATTGTGTAATGTCTTAGACCTCTCTCTTTATTTGAGTTGTAAATGAGTAAAGCATTAAGATATTGAAGCTTATTTAGTTTACTTTGCTATCAAGATTATATTGAGTTAAACTCAAGCTTAAAAATTGAGCTCAATTTTAATGTTCTAGCTTAGTTGGTTAATTTGCCAAATACACACGAACTTTGTTGAGTTAGTTAGATAACTTTACTGAAAACAATTTTCAGTTAATAAGTAAAAGTAAGATCCAACTTTTCATTGGTGAATTTATATATTGAAGCCTCTCTATTTTATACGCTACATCTAGAGATATAATTTCTTTTTTCATGCTTTCAAAAATTCCAAGTTTTAAATTCAATTTGGACATTGCGTAAAAGGCCTTGTTTGCATCATCCAATAGTAATGTGACACATCAAATTTTTACACATAAAAAAAAGAAAAAAAAGAAAGCATAAGATACTTAATCACACCCTCGTAAATACAAGATATAATAAAAATAAAACCTAAATCAGCATAAAAACCCATAGACATAGCCAATTGATTCCTGGAGCTCATTACTATCAGCGGTGGCGATGGTTTCTAGACTCACATCCCCTCTCTATAAGCCACTCTCTCTTTCTTATCTCACTAGATCAAATTCCCAAAACTGAGATTTTTTGAGTGTTTAAAGAGATAGAGGGCTAAAGAGAGAGATAGAAGGATGAGAGTTTAAAGTTATCACTAACGATGGCAGTGATGATCAGTAAAAATGGAAGTGATGAACAACAAGGTCTTTCTGCAATGATGTGGATTTTGATACGAGAAAAGGAAGAGAAATAGGAGAGAGAGTTTCTATCATTTTAGTTTCAAACATATAAAGTCTGTTCCTGATAATTACTCTTTATCATCAGACCAAAATACGAATCGGTTTTTTGTGTAAGCATGACTTAAACTCCAAATTTCATATTCAATGACAAGAAATTAACCGGTAGAGTTAATTAAAATCCACAAATAAAAATTAAATACAGATTAAGAATGACTAAATCCCCTCTCATAAAAATGGGTGATAGTATCTGTTGAGGGAGAAATTGATGCCTCTGAATAAAATGTTGGGAAGCCAAGCCGAAACTCAACTATGAGCTCTTGAGATGGTACCCAAAAGCTTTCGGTGTGATGACAAGCCTATCCAAGCAAGAAACAAAGGCTGCACTTGACAAAACAGCAACAAAAACCCAATAAAATATACTTTACAATGCTTAATTAATACATTAGTGGTCTTGTTCTGATAGTACAAGGAAAACAAATTCTCCAACGGTAAGGGTGAAATTACACTTAAATCTAGAAAGATAAATTCTCCAGCGGTAAGGGTGAAATTATACAGTCCAGCAGTCAATGATTAAATAAATTTAGGAAGGTGTTAACTCCTAGGGGTCCTTGTATGTCTCGGTCAAGGGAATATATTATACTTTCGGCCATTATTACATCAATATGAGGGAAGAGTTCGATTGTTACAAATATATTATATCCTTCAACAGTAAAACAAAAAGTAAATATTAAAGGTTCCATGGGAAGAAGAAAATGATTAATTGGCATGGTGTGAAGGGAGAAAGGGATCCTAGCTCAGTGTCGCAAGTATTAAACTAAGATTTTGGTGAGTGTGTGTTCATAAGGCATGAATGAGGTAATGTGGGCTGTTTTGTGTGAGTGAGATGGAATTAATATTGAGGTTAAGGCTTTAGTGAATAGTGGGCTGTTTGTGACTAATTGGGAGACATTTATGAGTTGTGATTGTGTAAAAGGAAGGAAGGAATATCTGAGGTTAGGTGAGTGCGGTCTAAGGGGAATGGGTTTTAAGCTTGAGGAGAGCTGAATTGTAAGCCAAATGACCAACAAATTAAAAAATTTTAGAGGGAGTAGTTGTGTGTTTTGTGGGCTGAGGTGCATATGTTTTTATAATGGAGTTTTAGAGAAGCATTAATTAATAAGAATCCAAAAAAACGTAGGACTAATCAGAGGTAGGGAATCAAGATTAATCTTCCTAGGATTTGGCCAGAAGTAGGAGATTTACTTTTGGGGCTACCTTGCTTCTTTGGGCAATATGACACATGGTGGGTTTTTTGGAGTGTTTTGCATTAAATGATAGGATTTCTGGAATTGAGTTTAACCAATGGGATTAAGGTTTGGACCCCAAGAAGTAGGATTCAACACCCCAAGCTAGGTGTCAAACTCTAAGTCCACTTTAGGAGGTTCTGCTGGTGATCCCTTTATGCCCTCCAAACCACATGTTCTCAATTTTTCCCCTTTAGGATTCATGGGCTTGGCACATGAATCATGCCTTGAATGTTTTTGACATTTATAGCATCAATTTGTTGAGGTTTGGATAACTTGGTTTCAGCTCCCTTTCCGCTAGAGATACAGTCTTGAGGAAGATGATTGAGTCCCATCACCTTTTAGACTTTAGCTAATATCACAACCCTCAGGCACTGTTCACGTCAGGTAGAGGGTGACAAAAAGCTAATGGGATAGCCCCTAGTTCATCCTCAAAGACTTGGTTTTCTTGTAAGGGCCTCCAATTGTACTTTGGTCAGGGATGAACAAGGGCTGGTTGTCCACTTTTTGTCACCTCTGCCTCTTACTGGGGTCTTTTGGATTGGGCTTACTAACATGGACTGGTTCCTTTAGGCTAGGTTGTGTATATCCTACAAAATGGACATCAACAACACATGTTGCCATGAGTTTTCATTCCTCATAGGCTTTTATTAGTAAATATTCTTTGGGTTTTCATAGATACTTGCAACAAGCCTTTGGGCAATTAGTTGTAATGTTTGAAACAATAGAACAAGTTTCAAAATACCTTTGTAAATAACATTTACTATGATGAATTTCATATCGTAAATAATGTTCATGGCTTCTAATAATCACATCATAATTTAAATGATAAGCTTGTGGGATTGGATATTTACCATGAGCGTTGAAGATATATATTATGGATTCTGTGATACGAATGATGACCATGTGTTTCATGTGTTATAATATGAGAATATAATCTTCAAGATAACTCCCTAAGAGCTTTTATAAGACGATTGTCATGATTTTTTGCCATAGTAATATTTAAGCAATAATTATACCATGATATTTTTTCTTTGCCAAGCGTTAATAATCTTGGGCTTTTTGATAAAATAATGTCAACATAAATTGGGTTTTTGATATTGCCAGTGGGAACTAGGCTTTTGATATTGCTAATGAAAATTGGGTTTTTGATATTGCCAATGAGAACTGGGCTTTTTGATGAATAATTTGTCACGAGTTTGAATCATGGGCTTTGGTTATGGGGTTGAATCCTATTGAAAAAATATAGTATTGCCATGAATTTGAATCATGGGTTTTTTTCGAATATTTGCTAAGTATAAAATTGGCTTTAGAAAGAATTAGATTTTATCTCGCTCAATAAATAATTTGGGCTTTACGAAAAAATATTAGGTCCTATAGTATTTTGCATTCATAGCCCAATTTTGTGATAGAAAGGAGAAAAGTTGTGGTTAGTATAGTGATGATCAAAAAATATTTAGGTATGTCTAATAATTTATTTGTGACATTTGAAAAAAATAAATAGGTGTTATTTAAATAATATTAAGTGTAAAAATGTACCCAACAGTATCTAATTAATTAGATCTTGATTTACTATGGACTAGTGGTTAATATTAAAAAATAAAAAATGGGTAACGTAGTCATCGCGTCCGGGAACTTAGTGGGATCCAACTTAAGATTCTGCACTCTGCACTGGTAATTTTCTCGTCGCCTTCCTGGACAAGGATAAGACTTTTGCCCGTATTGACTACGATAACAAAAGATTCACAACTATCAAAAAGGATTCGATGAAAGACTTATTTCCAACTGACCAATTTAGTATTATGCATTGGTAATTTCCTCCTCTCTTCCTGAGAAATCACAATACCGACAAGGATTGGAGAAGGAAAATAAAATATTCTTTCCCAAAGACTTACAAATAGTTGTCTGTGCGTGCACATGATTGTCGACAAAATTAAGGGAGGAAAAGAGTCCTTTAATTTCTTTTTCTTTTTTTTAATTTTTACTAATGCTTTATAGTTTATACTAAGTTGGTTGTGAGTCATGACTGTCGACAAAATTAACGGATGAAAAGAGTCTTTTCTTTTCTTTTATTTTTTTATTTGCTTAATGGAGGAAAATGATCTTTTTCAACTGACTAAAAAGGGGTTGCCAATTTGACTAAGTGCCCGTTTGGTTCAGCATTTGAAGCCCAAAAAGCGCTTTTTCAAAAAAGCTCAACCCAGTTTTGCGTTTGGTAAGCTCAAAACGCAACTTTTTTATAAAAGTTGCGTTTTGAACTTTTAGAAAAAACTGAAGGCAAAACGCGGAAGGAAAATGGTGAGGCAACGGTCCATAAATGAAAACGCGCACTGCGCATTTTGATAGTTACCGTTGCTAATGATGAAATTCCAGAAATACCCATGAACAAACACAGAACAAACACTACAGAACAAACGCTACAAATCATAACAATAAACAATCTTTCTCTCAAACATAATCAGATTACTAGAATACAAACTCAAAAACACAGTTTTAAAATTAATCAAATCATAACAATAAAAGCAAAAAAAAAAAAAAAAAAAAAGACAAAGGACAGAAGCTTGCTGACCCATCTGGACTGGGTTGGGGACGAAGATGAGCAATAGCATGAAGATGAGAGCTCCTTGGAATGTTCTTAAATGACGGAGAAAAGGAAAATTTTCTTATCAGAGAGAGTTTTGGAATCAAGTTAAAAAAGAAAAAAAAAAAAAAAAAAAAAAAAAAAAAACAAGAGAGACGGAGCTGGAGAAAGAAGGACCTCCTGGAATGTTCTGATGAATGAGGGAGAATGAGGGAGAAAAGGAGAGTTAAAAAGAGGGGTAGAGATAGTGGAGAACGTGTGGAGGAGAAAAAAAGGAAAAAAAAAAAAGAAAAAAAATAAAACTAAACGTATGGTTGGTATGGTTGAAAGTGAAATGGAAAAAGAAAAAATAATATAAAAAATAAAAAAATCCAAATTGAGAAATACTACAGTAATATTTTCACCATATTTTCACAATAAATTTTAAATAACAGATTGTTATTAGTTAATATTGGTTAGTAAAAAAATAATTTCAGTTGTGGGTTCAAATTAGAACTAGTAACAACTTTCCACATAAATTTTATTGTGAAAATATTGCGAAAAATGTTGTAAACGTAACACTTCTAATAATAAATTTTACACAGTAATTTGTTATTGGTTCTCATTTGAACCTACTAATGACATTATTATTTTTCTTATCTACTATTAACAACTTGTCATATAGACTTTATTGTGAAATTTTTGTAAAAATATTGTGTCCATAATTTGCATTAAGAGAGATAATTAAAACAAAAAATTCACTTATATATATATATATATATATATATATATATATATATATATATATATATATATATATCTTGTCCTTTTTGGTAATTTATAACTCAAACCTCCACTTTTATAAGTGCTAGCCAAACACTCAGCTTTTTCAAAAAGCACTTTTTAAAAGTTTTTACCAAACACTCAGCTTTTTAAAAATGCACTTTTTCATTATGCACTTTTTAAAAACTCCACTTTTTCATTATGCACTTTTACAAAAAGCTGAACCAAACTCACCCTAAGAGCATGGAGTTAAAACAAAAGTGATGAACAACAAGGATTTTCTGCAATGATTTGGATTTCGATACAAGAAAAGGAAGAGAAATAGGAGAGAGAGTTTGCATCGTTTTAATTTCAAACATATGGAGTCTGTTTAATAATAATTACTTTTTATCATCAGGTTAAGACACTAATCAATTTTTTATATAAACAGAGTTTAAATTCCAAATTTCTTATTTGATGACTAAGAGAATTAACAATAATGAAACTAAATTTTTTTTTTTTTTAGCATCTCAAAAACTTGTTTATCTATTTAACACCCCACTTTATAACACACTTAACATCAATGATACTATTTTTTTACCACTTTAATTAAAATAATATAAATAACTAATTAAAATAATTAAAAAAATCCACTGCAAATCTGGAAGGAGAAATTACACTTTACCACCCTAAACTATGCACTAGATTACACTTTGCACCATAAACTATCCAATTGCACACTTTGCACCCTAAACTATTACACTTATCACACTTTGCACCCCGGTGTCATTTTTACTATTATATTTAACAGAATCTTGCTGCATGTGACAAGCACATGCTTCTTACTTAGGTGGAACAAAGTTAAAAGACTAAAACACCCTTCTTCAAAATCAATTAAAACAAAACTCAAAAATTTCTACATCTCCCTCTGTCTCACGTGGTGTCATCCTCTTCCCCATCCACCTTCCCTGGTAAAAAGAAATATCACCTCCCTAAAAGCTTGAGAATCCACAGATGTAATTATTTGGCCGATTTTTTTTTTCTTTATATCGTTCTCTCCTTTGAACGAATTCACAGACAAATGTAGACTTAAAATAAGACTGCACAACTATTAAAACCAAAAGTAACCAAACAAGCCCATTAATTTATAAGATCCTTAACAAAACCAAAAAAAAAAAATCTAACAAAGAGGTAAGAACTAACAAAAACACTTAAACCATTTAATTATGGATTTAACAAAGAAATCATTTTTAAGCACAAAATTAATCAGAGAAAAATAGAAAAGATTAAAAAAACCATAAACACAAATCTCCTAGTGGACAAATCGCTTCCAACAAGAACAGTAACAGCAACCTGAAAGCAAACCCAAATACCAAAAACATTAGTAAAACAAAAGTCAAAAGTTTAAACCAAAAAGTACCCAAAAGACAAAGACCCATGTTTTTGTTTTGGGTAATGAAAAAAAGAGATAGATAGAATGACGAAAGAAATGGGTAGTGAACCTGAGATGCGGCCAATTGAGCCATTGATGAGATCAATTAGAGAGGTTTGAGAGAAAGCTGAGAACACTTTGAGAAGAGAAGTGTTGTCAATAGTATTATAAGCTGACAACACTTTGAGGTGTGACTCTTTGAATGATCCTTTCAATAGTGCTATGAATTATGCTATGGAATTAGAGAGGTAAATTTAAATAGTTTGAAATTGAATCTGGGGAAGAGGATGACAACACGTGAGACAGAGGGAGATGTGGACATTTTTGAGTTTTGTTTTAATTGATTTTGAAGAAGGGTGTTTCAATCTTTTAACTTTGTTCCACCTAAGCAAGAAGCATGTGCTTGTCACATGCAGCAAGATTCTGTTAAATATAACAGCAAAAATGACACCGGGGTGCAAAGTGTGATAAGTGTGATAGTTTAGGGTGCAAAGTGTGCAGTCGGATAGTTTAGGGTGCAAAGTGTAATCTAGTGCATAGTTTAGGGTGGTAAAGTGTAATTTCCCCAATCTGGAAAGGTGAAGGCGATTTGGGGAAGAAAGAAAAAATCTGGAAAGGCGGAGAGAGTAGATAAAAAATGTGCGGAGGAGATTAAATGTGATTATATTTAATTGGAGCATGAATAAAATATTAGTTTTTATAAATAGTTTTGAGCTTCAGTGATCTTCCATACATAGCAGATCACTGTAGCTCAGTTGGTAAAAAATTTAGAAATGGCTACAACAATGTAACTTCTTTTTTGTGACGTCGGTTGTTAAAATTAGCAATCTTGCTTTTTAACACTATCAATACTTATGCTCTAAGATATTATTACCGGTCACAAGAATTGGACAAAGGAACGAGTCTTTCCACGAATGACTTACAAAGAAGTAGCCTATATCAAGAATAAAGTTAGGTAACAATATTTTTACAACAAATTTTGAGTGACAAATTGTTAGTGCAAAATAAAAAGATAATGTCCGTGGTGGACTCAAATGAGATCTACTAACAAATTACGATCTAATTTTTGTTATGAAAATATTATGGATATAGTACTACTCCAATATCAATTGCATCTAGTACATTATAATTGGCATGGCTTAGCTAATTCATCTTTTGTAATACATTAAGATTGTTGACTAGCTAGGTTGTAACTCGTACTTATGCACAATATAACAATAATGATAAGGTGATCTTACCAAAGTGGGTGAAGTTGTCATCTTGGCTATTGAACACTGTATTAAGAATAGGTCACTTAACACCAAAACTACGAAAATTAAATTGGAATTATAGCACAAAATTAGACCACAGTTGGAAACTAATTTGAATAAGATTTAAATTTTACCCGCCCTTCAAATTTAATTCAAGTTTAACATAATATCATGATATGTATGATTATGTTTTTTTTTTTTTTTTAAAAGAACTCTCTTTTTGACTTCTTGCATAATATTAAATAGACTTGGGCATTGGAATTGTCCGCCATTCCACTGATTCACAAACTTTTCTTCCCTTCAACAATTACGTCCACACTTCCAGTACAGAGGAATTGCCTTCTAAGTATTAACTATATTTGGAGGTTTATCTTTGAGGGCAGCTCCTTAATCCATTTGACCTTAATCATTCTTCAGGTAGATGTAACATACTAACATGTATGCATGCATCCACTTCTTTTATTTTCTCCTATCATTTTTCTTCTTTCATATTTTGTATGATGAAAACATCTACCTGTTTTGTGGCGCTATATGATTTCCATGTTTAATTTGAGCATTCATGCTTTAGGCATTTGAGAAAATGGTTATTTTTTTTAGAGAAAAAGTGAATTCTTTTTTTTTAAGAAAATTTTAAGAATATATATGTGTGTGTATTTTTTTTCATTTCATAATAAACAACACTTATATAATTATTCGATTACAAATGAAAAAGAAAAACTACACCAATGTTAATATCATTTCCTTCATATTAGAAAAAAAAAAACCTATTTTGCATCCTCAAACACTACTTTATCTATTTTACCAACCCATTTTACAGCTCAACCTACATCCCACATTTTATTTTTATATACAACCCAATAAAATAATATAAATTACCTAATAAAATAATAAAAAGTATTCTTCTTTCTATCTTTCCTCCCACTACCTTTTTCTCTTCACACACAACCACAATATTAATTTTTTTTTCTTTACAACCTATGAATAGTAAGGTCACATATATGCAACTTTACTATTCATAGGCTACAAATTTTTTTAAGTATACAAACTCGGATGGAGTGGGCTTTGGTTGTCTTAGGTTGTAAAATAGCAACTAGGGGGTGTTCACACCCCCCAATGCTAGTGCTTACATGTCAAGTTCAACTTTGATTTTTTTTTTTTTTTTTTTTAAAGGGTAATGTTGTAGTTGTTTTAAAACTTTTTGTGCCACCTATTAATCAGTAGATGTAATAGAATTTTAGCTTATAATGTTTGTTTCGTGGTAGCTAGCTAATTTAAATATAATGAATACTTTCATATGAGTTATAATTATTGATCACATTCTGATGTGGTCAATTACAAATAGTGGGGGAGAAAAAAGTGACAAATTTGTGTAAAAATAATTGTCTACCACTCATTGTAGAAATATTCAGCAGATTGTGACAAACATTAATATGGTTAGGGTTGTCCACGGGACAAGCAGGTCAAGTTTGTACCCAACCTGCAACCAACCTGTACAAGATCAGGTGGGCGATTTTCCAACCCGCAACTGACCCGTAATAATAACGGGTTTGTCGATTCGGGTTTCCGGGAGGTAGTTGTCAGTTTTAGGTGAAATTGGAACTCACTAGAATTTTGCTAAAACGCGGTAAGATCTTGCCAGATCCATCCAAGATCCAGTGAGATCTCGTCAAATCCAATGAGATTTTTGCCAAATTGTGTGGAGAAATCACCAGTTTGGCCAGATTCGGTGTATATCGTGCCAGAAATCGATAGGTTTAGCTAAAAATGTGGCCAAAATTTTGGAAAAAATGGCCAGAGTTGATGGTCTTCGAGCGGGTCAGGTTTCACGAGTTTTAAAGGAGAAGATCTGAAACCGACCCACCGACATCAGGTTTTAATGTTGGGACCCATGTCTGACTGCCAGAACAGTCAAATTTGCTGGTTTCAGGTCAAGTTTGAGCAGGTGGGGTGGGTGGGTTGGACAGCCCTAATAATAGTAAAGGAAAAGTTGTTTTTTTTATTTAGTTTAAATTGTATATTTTATTTAAACTCTTCTTGAATCTTGCTAAGTCATAATAGATAGTTCTATATACAAATAAAATTATTAAAAAAAACTATTTATTAATAACTATCATAATTATTAAATTTTTATTTTGACAAAAAATTAATAAAAATTCATATTATTATTAAGTTTTTCGTCATTATATGGATTTCTTATTAATTTATACTTTTCTTAAAAAAAAAAGTGTGTGTATATATATATATATATATATATATAATAATAATAATGACATCTTCCATCGATCTCAGGTACACAAAGGCTAACTGATAAGTGGCAATGACAACAGATGATGTCAATTCAGAGACTGGTAAATGTTTTATTTTCCAATCGTTTAATAGTGTAGGCATTCAATGAGTTCTTCATGAAATGGATATGTCTGACAAAGATATCAATAAAGTCAACCATTATTAATTTTATTAAGACTGCATTCTCAAATTAAAACAAATTTTCCAGTCAATTTTATTTTAGAATCAATTTTCCACTTAAATTATATATACCTTCAATCGTTTTAGAATCAATTTTCATTTTAGTATACTCTACTAGTTATATAGATCGTCATACATCATTTTTTTCCAACATTATAAAGTAACTCAAATATAAAATGAAAAATAAAAAATTAAGATATATGACATAGTTGAATTAGTGGAACATAAAATAAAACATGAAGAGTGATAGATGTATTTTATTAAATTAAATATTTGCACTATGATTTTTACTAATTACACGAAGAATTTTCTCACACATAATTCATGAAGCAGCCCGTATTGAGCGCACTAAGCTTTACCTGGCTGCACTAAAAGGTGACTGGAAATCTGTTGAGAACATGAAAGAAATTCAAAGAAAAATTACCAAAGCAGAGGAAACCACACTTCATGTTGCTGCTGTAGCAAACAAGGAAGACTTTGTAAGGAATTTAGTGAGTAATGGGATGAGTAGCGACGACCTAAAAGTTGAAAACATTGCTGGAAACACTGCCTTGTCCTACGCTGCTGCAACTGGAAATGTGAATGTTGCCAAGGTGATGCTGGAGAAAAATAAAGACCTGGCAAACCTAGGTAGTGGGGTGAAACCAATCTTTATGGCTGCTTCGTTAGGACACAGTCAAATGGTGCAGTTTCTTTATTCTGAAACTAATGAGATGGTTTGCCAATGGGATGAAAATGAACAAGCTGAATTATTTATCACTTGTGTTAAGGGTGGCTTATACGGTAAGCATAAGTAATTATAATTACTCTTGTAAAAAAAAATGAAAGTAATTATAATATTTCTTGCTTTTTTTTGAGGGGGTGGTCTTCATGGTTTGATTTTTTCATTCTAGAGTTGATTGAAAGTTAATAAAAAAAAAAAAAAAAAAAAATCATAGCTTAAACATGCATGGTATGAAAAATTAACACAATCTAACCCATTCCTTTAATTTTTAAAATGAGGAAAATTTACACAATTTCACTCATCATTGAGGGCCAATGTTAATTAATTAATTTATTTATAATTATATAATTATAATGGGAAAGAGAGAATTTGAACCTTAGATGTCATGGATATATAAAAAAATTGAATAAGTGATAAATTTAGGTTTTTGAATAAGTAAATAATTATATAGAAAAAATTTGAGCTTTAAAAACTTATATAACAAAATTAGAAGAAGTAAATAAAAAAAATCAAATGCTTCAATTATATATTATAGCTGAGATTTTTCATAATAGATTACTATCCGATTAAGACCAATCGAGTTTCCTAAACAAAAGTTCCTTACCCCAACCTTAGCATGGGAAAACAAGTGCATGAGGCCCTAGAGGGGGGAAAATTATCAAAAGGAAATGTTGATTGTCTTTGTAATATGATTATGTCATGCTTTCTGTCTAGTATACCTTTCATGATAGAAATATTCCAAGTGTTCCTTCTTAAGATTTTCTTTCTTTTGCTTCGAATATATATATATTGGAATAAATAATGCAGGAATAGCATTGGAAATGCTCAAGACCAACCCTAATTTTGCTACCGCTAAAGACGAGCTTCAAGAGACTACATTGCATGTGTTAGCTCGCAATCCTTCAGCATTTGTTAGTGGAAATCGGCCAGGGTTGTTAAGGAGACACCTCAATATTCCATGTGAGTTATTCCGACTTCAAAATTCTTAAATCTTGCATAGAATATATTCCTCAATAATGTTGTATATACAGAAAATTCATTTCATGATAAAATTTTTATTTTTTATATTTAATAATGTCTATACTCTATATATATGATATCACATTATTTATAAAAAAAATTTAACTAACTTGTCAGTAAATAGACTTTTACATTTGTAATAAATAATGTCAACCATAAAATAAATTTATTTAATCCACAAATGATGGAGAATTCACAATACAATATTTGGAGATCAACCAAAGCTAAAATTCAATTCCTCTAACCAACAAAAAAATTCACAGAGCATGAGCAACACCGAGATTAAATCCAACAAAAAGCCAATGCACGCGCTGTGAGGACCGTTCTAATAGAGAAGCAAGACTCTTTTCAGCTTCGACATCAACAACATTCATTTTTCATCAAAAACTTAATAAAAATTGTAAAGCCTCTCCGTTTCTATTCCTTCTGCCAGAGTTAGTTTAGATTCAATTTCTTTCTTTACAAATGACAATTTTCTAATTCAAAACATGTGATATGACATCCCCCCCTCTGTGAGAAATTTTTTATTCAATGAATTTTATTTTATTTTTGGGAGTTATTTCATGGTTTCAACTTTCAAGAACAATTATTATGGACTTTTTGATTTATTTATTTGGAAAATTCCCACTAAAGAAATTAACATTACTACGTATTTTGAAAATCTAATCATTAAATTAAATTTATTTATGTTCTTAACAAGCATATCAAATTTCGTGTCAATCAATATTAAAACTTAATTTTATGCAGAATTTTAGGCTACAAAAACTTAAATTTCAAACATTTTATTGATGAAATAGTTATTAATTATTGATCTTTTAGAAATTTTGTTAGCATAGAAGATTAAGAAGAAAATGTAATTTAATGGTGAATTAGTCAAAAATTACATTTAATAAAAAAAAATATTGAGTGGAATTATAGTTAAAACTTTCTCCTATTCATAGTCACCTTTGTAATAAAAATGCAAGCAAATAATTTATATGTAATTTCTAATATATCGTGTTAACTTACTGATTATTCCAAAAAATTAAATTTTTAAAAATTGAGAATTTAATTATTTAATCTAACCGTTTCAAAGGAAAAAGTATTCATTTATATTGAATCTATTGTTGCCCTAACAATAATATACAATACACGAAACACAGTAGCATGTTCACTCAATCTATTCAATTCTTTTATTAAATTATAATTCACTTTGGTATGGCTACTTCAATTCCAGGGTTGAAGTTAAAAGAAGAAAAGTCGAAGCAATCTCAAGCTCATGAACTACTTAAACAATGTCTTCAAGCTTACAAAGATGACATTGAGAATTTAAACGAAATCTCAGAGCTTTCATTAGTTCTATTTATTGCGGCAGAAGTAGGCAACGTGGAGTTCTTGGTTGAGCTTATTCATTTTGACTTAGATCTATTATGGAAAATAGATGATAAGAAGAGAAGCATATTTCATATTGCTGTTGAGAAGCGCCATGAAAGCATCTTCAATTTACTTGTGGTAGGCTCAATTAGAGATCTATTAGCAGATAGAATAAATGAAGATGGAAACAACATGTTGCATTTAGCTGCAGGATTGGCACCTGAAGAGAAGCTTAATGCCATATCAGGAGCAGCTCTACAAATGCAGCGAGAATTACTATGGTTTCAGGTATTTATTCATATGATTTGAGTAGTAAGTTTTGAATTATTTTGTTAGAATATTGATTAAATAATGATTGCGTTCACCATTCATCAATAGTTTAAGCTTTTAGAATAATCGATCATTTATTACATTTTGTAGAAAATTCATTCATGTTTACACTTAGATTTAATGTCTACCTAAAGTTTCTGAATTTTAAGACTAATCAACAAGTCTCTCACGTGGTATTTCCTTATGATTTGCAATGGAAGGAGGTGGAAAAGGCTGTGAGACCTGGATTCAAAGAAATGAAAAATGGAAACGGGGAAACACCATATGTTTTATTTGCAAAGAGCCACAAGAAGTTAAGGAAGCAGGGAGAGAAGTGGATGATGAATATGGCTAAATCATCTATGGTGGTTGCAACACTAATTGGAACTATAGCCTTTTCTTACCCACCAGATGATAAATTAAACCACCAAAGTCCTAAATTAGGCCTGGCCTATTCAGTTTCAAGCGCAATTGCAGTATTTTCCTCTTCAACATCCCTAATTACATTCTTGAGCATCCTTACCTCACGTTATTCATATGAGGACTTCCTTGTGTCGTTACCTGTTAAGTTGATGATTGGAGTCACTACACTTTTCATCTCAATTGCTGCCATGATGGTTGCATTTTCTGCATCCTTTTGCTTGAAGAATCATAATCACCAGGAATTGCCATTGATCTTTTTTGTCATTGGTTTATTTGCTTGTGTGCCAATCTTATACGTGTTGCTGAAGTACCGTCTTTTAGTTGACATAGTCCAATGTACCTGCTTTCGGCTTCAGCCACGACATCGTCTACCTTACTAGGAAGTTTCTGATGCACCACAGTGTGGCGGGTGTCTTACATATCATAGGTCTCATGCACCTGTGAATCCAGCGGTTGTCTGACAACTTGAGTCTGTGAATCCAACACCCACTGCATAAGGCTGGTGTATAAAATAATTTTTGCTACTCTACTAGTAATGGCCATTCAATTGCTACTAGTCAATCTTTTCTGTTGCTTTCCTTTCTTCATGTGTAACATGAATGTGAATAAATTTGAACTATATTAATAATGTTGTATGTTATAAACACAAGTCTTATCTTTTGCATATTAATCTTTAGCATTTCTTTTCCAATAATAATTTTTGGCATCTTTTGAATTATTGTTATGCATTTATCTATGGTCTTATCTAGTATTCTCCAAATTATAGATACAAGGATACGTAATGATTCAAATGTCACACTCATTGTTTTACACCCACTTTTCATGATTTAAATGTGGAAATCATTATTTTTCCTTCTAAAATGTGTATTTCTATATATGCAATTATAGATAGTACAAAGTTTAGCTACAAAATTAGTTGTAACTTAAAACTACAACATTACTCAATATCTTTTTATTGAAGGTGAATTTTGACAAATCGACCATTGGATTATATTTTTTTTTATGTTCTCATGATTGCAAAATTTCTAGAAAATTAAAGATCAATAACTATGTCATCAATAAATTTTATAAATTGCAAGTTTTTGTAGTTTAAAATTATGCAAAAGATATAATCTTATAGATCATATAATAAATAATATCTGATTGGCACAAAATTTAACATGTGTATTAAAAACGTAAAGAACATGCAATTTAATAGTTAAATTTTTGAAAAATGTTGTAATTTTACTTATCAAAAAAAAAAAAAAAAAAAAAAAAAAGAAATATGTTGTAATTTTAATGATATCAAGTAAGATTGTAACCTTAAGCTACACTCACAACCAATTTTGTAACTAAATTTTGTCTATATGGATATTGTGTAAAGTGTAAACAAGTGTATGTAAAATGTACATAAGAGAATATTTCTTGTCAAAGCCTTCAAATGTACATAAGAAAATATTTCACAAAAACCTTTGAAATACCTAATATATTCACAAGCTTCTCAAAGCCTTCAAAATCATTTCTTGTCAAGAAGATTTTGAATTAATTTTCTCAAATATCACAAGTACGTCAAGATAAAAGAATCTTTAAATTTTGCAAATAATGTAATAAATCCATAAAATCCATTACCAAGAATTAAATCAAAGATGCTTGTCCTTTCCATGCTAACAAATCATGCATTTTCCCATATGCAATAAAAAATATGATGTACTTATCATAAATAATTATATCCGTTGAATTTACAACACGATACTTTTTAGGAAAAATACAGTTTCCATAAACAGTTTCCCAAAACGTATTTAACCCAAAAACAATGTTTTATGCAATATGGATATTTTTCAAAAATCTCATTAAAAGCTACTTACCTCGGGAGGCCAATCAATTTTACCTCAACCGGGCACCATGAAATCAACAAATCCCATCACTAGGTCCATCATCGAAAATCTTAGAACCTAGAAACAAAATGATCAAGCCTATCAATAACAATGCCCATCAGAAAGTACCATCAAACTTGTCTCCATGGATTGAAAATCTCCCCTAAAATCAAATTAGGGCCTAGAGCTTAACTTAACTATCCAAAGGCATCGATTCCCAAAGGATACCAAACAAGCATACAAATGGTCCAAAGGACCAAAACACAACCAAAGAATTTTAATACACTACCGCAAACAATATGCATTTATTAGATAACATAACACATCACTTAAAAAAAATGGGGTAACTAGACTCAAGAATTTATTTTGGGTACTAACTAACAAAACCAAGCCATTATAACAATTCTTATAAATTCCCAAGCATTCACAACAAAAAGACCATGTTTAAGTGTTACAGTAACTCGTGTATTAATAATGTCAATACATATTACATCATGTAGGAATCAATTATAACATCATCAAATTACTTTCAAAGTTCTAAAACTCATTATATATCTCACAAAGTCCAGCGTTAAATCCAATAAACAACTATAAACAATTAAACCCAACCTCATAACTCAATGAGATAAAATATGTGCAAAAAGCATAATCTCAAAGCATTTAAATTTTCATGGTTAACACTTTCATTACCCACTTATTTTAAAACAAATTCATAGCACCCAAATCATACCCACCTCCCCACAACTCCAAGACCTCCAAAACCCACTACCCAAGACAAAATCTTGATTGGGTGAACACTAGAGCAACATGACTCAAGACCAAACCAAACTTTTCGTTCCAAATAAGAATTTCTTACATGAACCCAATAAGCTTGCTCTAGCATAAACCCCATAGCTAGATTTTACTTAGTTTTGTTAGGAAAATAGGAATTTTACCTCAAATTCCTTGCTTGGCCGAATGGGTCCCTCTCTTCCCAAAATCTTTTCTTCACAACCGGTGGTGATGGCTTGAAAAGAAACTCATGGCTGAAGTATTTTTAGTGGAAGACCATGGAGAGAGAGAAAGGGATTCAAGTGAAAGAAAGGGAGAGGGGTGGCAGCTGGAGAGAGGGAGCGAGACGCGAATGTGAAACAGTGAAAGTGAGGGCGGCTGACTTAAGGGGAAGAAGGCTATTTCCAAGTTTGTCCCTAAAATATATTGCAAGTAAAATTACCAATCTGCCCATCAAGCTTCTTCCAAATTACAGTTAACAACCGGGGTGTTACATTATGAGCCTTCTAAAACTTCTTCTCGATCTGATGAAATTGTTGGGCTAGCCTCATCTCATCATGAAATCTGGACTACACAAAACTTGAGCCTCCACTTCCCTCTGCCTCTGTTACTAGAATATTCCTAATTCACATGCAACTCCAAGATCATAAGCATGCATGGTGTTCTTTCTATCCGTTTGTTTCTGCATAGGGTCAAAACATTATCTAATCAGTGTGGCAGGAGATAGGCTCTAACATCAACATTCTAATATCTACGCATTCAAAGGTCTTAAATTGGTGTTCAGTGATTTGGTCAAAACCTTGTCTATTCGTCCCTATCTATTTCGTTTCTTGAATTGCCATAGCTTTCACCAAGGTCATGAGTTCCTTCACACTACTGATGACTTTTCTTCTGCTATTTTGTAGTCTTCCTTTGGCACCCCTTGTCAAACTCTAAACTTGCTAGTTGCTAAGGCTTTCATTTGTATGATTGGAGGATAGAAAAGTGCTAGAAGAGATTTAGTTTTTCCATGTGTTTGGTTGTAGATTGAAAGTAATGAGACGCTCTTCTTTTTTTTTTCTTTTTTTCTTTTTGTGTATGTTACCGCCAAATAAAAAATCAAATCCAGGAAAGCCTTATGAAGCTCGTTGTCGCTAGGTTTACTTATTGGAATACCTGTTAAGGTGCGACTTGCGACTTGAGTTAGTACTTGCTTTATCTATCATCCTCTTTAATGTCCTAATATCTTCCATTATGGCTGCATTCTCCATATTGGCTATGCTATATATGTGTCTGAATACGGTTTAGCTCTTGATTTGATTTCAGGAGCATGGGTGAAACTGAGCTCATTCTATAGGTCTTGCTTGTGAGAAACTGATGCTGGGGCATAGACTTATGTAGCCATCCATTCCAAGGTTTATTCTCATTCTAGGGACGTGTATTCTACAGTGATGGTCTACTAAAGTGCTCTCTTTATTGCGGGAGCAAGGCCGGCCCAAGAAAATTTGGGCCAGGCTAAAATTTTATTTAGGACTTTTTTTTTTTTTTTAATGTACACATTAATTAAATAAAATTATATAATGCTAATTAAATTAAGACTAATTGGATATAAATACAAAAATTATTGAATAATACTAACTAAACTAAGGTTAATTTTATATAAAAGATCGAATATCATAGTTGAATCATAAATTTAAACAAAAAGAACTAAAAAATTATTATTTTTTTTTTTAAAAAAACTTACTTTAACTTGGATATATGGCTATGCATAGTTAAGTACAGTTATAATCTAAATTTTAATTTTATATATTCTTTTTAAAAGGAAGAGATAGATATTATTTGGTGTGTGGTTTTGTAGGAGATTAGTTTATAAAAATTAAGGTCTCAAACTATTAAAGAAGATTAGTCATCATTAATGATCTATCACATTTGCAGCATCTTTTTTGAAACGTTTTAAGGTTTTAATTGGTTTAAATTTCTATTGGTCTCCTATTTTGGAAGCCTTGTTAGAAATGAAAAAAAAAATACTAAAAATATTACAAAATGTTTACAATATAATATAATAATGACTATAATTGATGAATTTCAACAATTTAATTTATTTGTATTTGAATTACTTTTTTTATGTGATTGACGATATGTCAATTAAATCTATAGTAAAATTTGTGATATATTTAACATCACTCTTAAAAAAAAGTATCAATTATTTAAAAAATGTTATATTTTTATAAAATTTTGGGTCTTTTTACGAAGGAAATGAGGCCTTTTTCTAATAGGGAATTTTTTATTTTGTTGTTGGGCCTTAGGCCTAGGCCTTGGGCCGGACCTGTGCGGGAGTGCCATGAATAACAAAAGTTGAGAGAAGGTTAAGATTTTGAAACCTTAAAGTAGCAAAATGTATTATTTGTAGGTCATAGTAGTGTAGCTAAAATTATATTAGCCATTGATCGATCTCTCTCTTGAACTTAATTGACTGAATTTATACAGAAAATGAAGAATGGCCTTAGAATGTAGCAATATAGGTCAATTATTTCTAAGTAGTGTGGATCAAAGTTTGTATTACGTACAATGCAGTGACAGAGTCAGAAATGTTTTCTAAGAGGGGCAAACCAAATACAATAAATTAACTTTAACTCATCATAATTATACCATACATTCTTCATAGAATTAAAATTATTTATAAATAAAACTAAAAAATTAAAGTACAATTGAAAAAAAAACTCAAATAAAAAAGAGCCTAATGGCACATGTTAAATATCTATATCTATACATCTATATAAGAAAGAACAATTGAAGTGCTTGTGTTTGACAAAACAACATAGGAAAGGCTTAAACGGCAGCTTCTCTTTATAAAGCTTAAATTACTTTGTTGCTCTGAGTGCATGTTTGAGCTATAAAAAATATAACTAAAAAAATAGTCGGAGCCCTTTTTGGTGTTTTTCTCATAAATTCTCCAATTGAATCAATTTTTTGTGGTTTCTTTGATATCTCAAGGTTTTTTATTTTATTTTTTTATTTTTTTTTTATTTTTTCTGTAAGAACTTGGAGGAAAGCGCAGATGATGGAGCAACTCTTGCTTTGTATTGTAAGTGTAAATCATGACTGAAGATGGCTGTGACCTGAAGATTCAGATATATCAATGAGTGCATATGTATTGTTTATTTTTTATTTTATGTATTTTTGTTCTTTGTTCATGATTTCTCCGCATTATTTTATTTACATTTTACAGTAAATAGCTCTTATATAGTTGTGAAAAGGTGAAAGAAAATATTTTAAGGCTGTGATCTCTAGATTAGTTCAGTACTCAATAGTGGCTGGGATTATCCATGTTTTCCTAGCAAGGTATGAATTAGATCCTTGATATCAAGAAAAAGTGAGGGGCTGAAAAAAAAAAGTTTTCTACTTAAGATTTTCCCATTATTTTGGAAAAACTAACACTTTTAAATTTTTCATTCCTCTCCCAAAAATTTCAGAAAGTTCCACCAACTCTAAATTGTCCTGATCTTGGAAATTTTGCCCTATTTCTGTTCAAGAAAAAGGAGCCCAATAATCTATTGGAACTCCAAAATAGTTGGTATTTATTATTGTTAATCATCATAACGCATATTTCTATACCAACATGACATACACTGTTTAGTGGAGAGTAAATTCCTTATTGTCTATTTTATGAATATACTATTTGTGATAATTACTGTAAGGACTTAAAAAATAAGACCATTAGACGAAAGAAAATGGATAATGGCCCAACAAGCCCAAATCAATACATTTGTTAAAGAGTAGATTTTATAGGTAAAAGACCCAGTAAGTCAAATATGGGCCACAGTAGATTGGAATCATGTCAGAAAGATAAGAAAACACAATTTGAAGGGAATTATGTTCCTCGGTCAAGCCCGAGAAGGAAGTGTTCTTATATTTGCTCAAGCTTTTCTTTTTTAAGTACAAAGAGGTCTCTCTTTTTCTCTCTGATTACATGCCCCATTTCTCACAGGGGCATTTTCCTTATATAGTCTTATTCTTTTCAATCCCAACCTTCTACCTGTTGATTATGTAGATGATCTCCTGGATGCTTGTCCCATCAGAACTCTCCTGGAAACTTTGTGTGTAGCTATAAAGCTGAATATCACTGTTCAGACATCATTTTCACATAAATGCAGCCAGTTGGTTAGGTGCAGAACATTTAATGTGGTGGTAGCAGCCTTCTTCTCAGATATTTCTTAGTTCACTGTTAACTCATTTCTTTGAAGCTTATCCTTAAAAGTATGGTTGCCTCTGGTACGGTATTCTTTAGGCGGCCGGGTTCCAACCTTCCACAACGCCCCTCGAGGAAGTTTGGCTCCTCTAGAGACACTACTTGTTTGTTGTTATTTGTTCTTGTCCTCGGCCCATTAACCCACATACTTATCTTACTGTTTGATCATCCTCGGGCTCCTTTGCATCCTTGGGTATGGCCCATGGCCCAATACTCCTACTCGGTTCTTTTATCCCCACAATTACAATATAGATGGTTAGTGCGTGTGTGTGTGTGTGAAAATTGTCTAATTTCATACTATTGGATTAAAGAAATTTTAGATTGAACAACTGTTGAATGAACATGTCCAGCTCTCAACCTTCTTTACTCTCAATTTATCCGAGCATTAGTTTATACCACATAGTGAACATTAATAGATAGCATAAGCCAAAGTAAGAGTTTGGTAAAAGCAACACTAATGAATTTGTGTTATCAACTCATCCTTTTACCAATAGTTGGAGAAAATAGTTTGCAAAGTCTATTCTATGATTTTCTTATTCTAGATATTACTGGCTGTTGATTTGTTTTATGGCTTTGAAAATTTTTCCCTCATAGCAAATAAGTTAAGAATCAAATTGTAAATGCCCTTTATATGATTTAATGTTAATGAAAGTGTGGGGGCCAATTAATCAGGAGGTACTATTACGGCCATGCCAGCTGGGCCTAAAGCCCAATCCGAGGATGTTAGACCATCCGAGGTGAACCAAATTTTGGCCCTATCTGAGGACATTTGGCTATCCGAGGAGGCCCAAATTCGGCTATGAAGAGCATAAAGTTAAGAGAGGAATAGAAACAATATGAGATGGGTCCAGTAAATATCCGAGGACAAAAGTCTTCTCGGAAACCCGCGTCCGAGGTAAATCTGAGTACCATATCATCACAGACTTACTTCAGAGCTACACCACAACAAAGAATGGGATATTAGGCCAGGGGTAAGACAAGAAAGGTAGACAAATATCTTCAAAAGCTGCTACCTCCGCATTAAATGCCTTCCAACCAACTTTCTGGCCGCATTAATGTAGAAGTGATGCTTGAATAGTGATCAAGCAGCCTTACAGCTACTGGTTGACTGTTCTAGGAAGTGCTGGATGGGACAGGAAGGAATCCCCCGAATCTAACATACACGTGTGTGGTAAGGATGACACCAAGATTGCAAGTATATAATCCGGAAGAATACACTGAAAAGAAAAAAAGAAAGGAGAACTGTCCAATTTCTGTCTTGAAAAGAACCATATGAAACAAGCAATTTAGTTTGGCTCCGAGGATAAAAAACCTGATAATCTTATTTTGCATCGAACCATCTTGAATAGTTAAGTCCAATCGATTTTCTGCGAGGATAAATCTAGTTCTTCTACCCACGCTCTACAAATTTATTGTTTGGGCCGTTAGCATTTGAGCCCAATCTAGTTTTGAGACCAACACATTTTCAGTCCTTACAGAAAGTAAGTGGTATTTATAAGTACAAGTTTAGTTGCTCTTATTGTGATAACATTAATATTACTTGCCGACACATAAGATATAAATGCTCATGCTCTTATTGTTTCAAAACATGTGAATTCAATTTGCTGCAATGATACATACATAAAGTTTAAAATATAATGCATGCAATTCATTTATTTTAGGAGAAGTGTAAATTTGTTAAATTGATAATCCATGTATTTTATTTATTCATGCGAGGAAAGTAAATATTGCAAAGGACTTAATTGGACCTGACCTACTATTTTATTCTCATTCTACAGGATTTGATCTTAGTAATTGATTTCATGTATGATGTAGATAGTAGTTCTTCAAGGACCGCAATTTGTCATTGGAGGATAGTTTGATTGTAAGTTTGTAACTAAAAGAATTTATAACTTGTACCAAATTTTGATTTGTATATCTTATTCAAATGAACTACCTAATGAAAAAAAAAAAAAGAAAAAAAAAGGAGTACCAAAATGTTATTGCCTACTGGAAAAAGCCTGCCAAACCGATTAAGCATAACTGATAAAGATCCACATAAGAAATAATAAGAAAAGACACCTATAGGAATTTATTATTGTTGTCTTATTGTAGAAACTTGATTTATGCTATACTTGCTTTATCAAACTCGTTCAATATCATGGTTATATCCTAAAGAGATTTCACTTATTAATGGATTAATATGGAATTAGGATATTTCAACTTAACCTTATCCCAATTTTGTTGAGAGAACAACCCCATTTTTTTACTTGAATTTTGGGACTAATGGCCTGTTTGGAAGTTTAGAGAGGGAGGAGAGTAGAGGGGAGTAGAGTAGTAGGGAGAAGAGTAGAGGGGAATGGTTATCCTCCACCTTGTTCGGATGTTTTTAAAATTAGTAAGGGGGAATGGAGTAATTAGTAATTTCTCTTGTTTGGATGTTTTAAAAATTAGGATGGAAAAGAGAGGAAATGATTTAAATAGACAAATTTACCCCTATTTGAAAATAGGCTTGCAACATTGATCTATGATTAATTTGTTAGATTAAATAATTATTTAATCAACATTCTCATTCCATCAAATTCCACTAATAAAAGTATAAAACTACTATTAACTATTATAAAATAATTTTTATTACCTCAAAAAAAATTATAATAAAAATAAAAATCCTTCACAAATTTCTACAGTTTCCTCGCATTTCTCACCAACAAAACAATAAGCTACGTGCTTGTCCTGCAATGTAACACTAATCTCATCATAGATCAAAATCTCCTGTGCATCTTTCCTTAGTTTTCCATCCATGCCTCAAAGCCCAGGACACGCACCCCAGCCGATCGTGTCACGCCACGTTGCAATCATCGGCGCTAGCGCCGCAGGCCTCGTAACTGCTTAAGAGCTCCGCCACGAGGGCCATAGCGTGGTGGTCTTCGAGTGAGGTGACCAAGTTGGCAAACTTTAGGTCTACACCCCGAATGTCGAATCCGACCAGATTGGACTCGACTCGACTCGGACCACAGTCTACTCCAGCGTCTACCACTCCCTCCACACAAACCTCCCCCGAGACTCCATGGGCTTCTCGGACTACCCGTTTGTTGCCAAAGACGACCCAGACAGAGACTCGAGACTGTTCCCGGGTCACCGAGAGGTTATGATGTATCTGCAAGACTTCACGCTCGAGTTCGGGATTAATGAGTTGGTGAGGTTTGAAATGGAGGTAGTGCGCGTGAGATTCGTGAAGGAAGAGGAGAAATGGAAAATTAAATCAAAGCAAAGACACAAAGAAATGGATGAGATATTTGATGCTGTTGTCGTATGTAATGGATGAGATATTTGTGTCTAAAAATCCTTCATAAACAGTGAGATTCAATTTTTTTTTTCCATTCCTCTTAAATTTTCTCAGGAAACAAAAAAAGATTATTTATATAATCAGTTTGTAATTTTGTTAATTTAGAAAGGGTAAATTGGAGAATTTATTTGGTCAATAATTTATCTACTTTACTCTCCCTCCAAATCTCTCCAATTTGGGGGAATTAAAAATGAGGGGTTAGAGGTAGTTGAAACCCCTCCCCCTCCTTCCTTAAAAAACTTCCAAACAAGGTAATTGAATTACTCTTCCTCCCTTTACTCTACTCCCCCTTTTTTTTTAACTTCCAAACAGGCCATAAGCTTTGTCTGTTGTTGTTGTTGTAGTCTTGAATTATTTTTTTATAGGTCACTGAAATCTTTATTGCCATCTTTCAAAGAGTATATATATATATATATATATATATATATATATATATATATATATATGAGCTGTGGGGATGGCAAAGATGAGTCATTATCTATTTGATGAAGTTAATTATATTGGAAAGATGCACTATATCAGAGCCTGAAATTATGAAAGTAGAAATTCTTTTCATTGACCAAGGATAGAAGTGCAATAATGAGGATGGCCAAGCTTAGAACAACGTATTATGGAAAATGCATTTTGTAGCTTATGCTAATGTCACTGAGCCATCATTTTGTATATGGATGATGTTGAATAAATAGAATGTCAAACTGAATCATAGGATGGTAGAATCATGATAAAAGCCTCATATTTTATATGTACTGTGGGTTGGAAAGAAAGAACAAGTTCATATTGAATCATATTTTATAAGATTTCATATTGAATCATAGAATTTGTTGTGTTTTTAAATTTTAAGACTTTTGGATTAATCTTACTAGCGTAGTTTCATTGTTGCTTTATCTTAAATTTTAATTGCTTAAGTAATCCTCTTCAATTTTCAAGACTTTCTTTCTCTTTATTTTATTTTATTTTTCACTTACAGCAAAGGGTAGGGGGTTCGAATCTAAGTTTTCCACATGACTCTCTCTCTCTTTCTCTTTTCTTTTTTCTTTTAGATAGTAAAGTTACATGGCTCTTAACCATTCTTTGTTATCAAAATGTCTTCCGCGAAAGGCACAGTTCAAAACTAGTCTATATAAAAAAGGAGGGCTGAGCTGAGCTGCTTTTTTGTTTGACAATTTGACCTCAAAAAAGTTAAACAGCATGTGTAAAAAATGGGTGGGATGAGCTTGCTTCTTCTTTTTTTTGGGGGGGGGGGGGGGGTGGGGGGGATGGTTTGTCTTTTCATTTTCTTTATATTTTTATTTTCTATTACTAATACATTCTTGCCCCTAAGGATATTAAAGGCAAAACGACTGGGATGGAAAGAGTTCAAGTTTTTTATCTTTTGAATTTTCCGTGAGAATATTGAGATTAGGAGCAGAATATGTGAGTTGCTTTGTTCAAGAGGTGTGGATAGAATTTACTGTTTATGTTAATTTTTTTTTTTTTTTAAGAGTCATATTTTTATGTAACTGATATATTCTATGACAAAACATATTTTACTTGTAATTGGGTAGATCTAAGTAGTTTCAAGAATATCATGACAAGTGGTTTTATTAAAGACATGAAAATTACTCAAGAAACAGTACAAGAAAAGCTGAAACAAGTTGTCTCGATACCTATCTCGACACCTCCGATCTATCAAGATTTAATAAACCTCGATACCCAGCTTGACACCTCCTATTTATCGAGCTTTGTGGATTTTGAATTTCCAATTCTGTTTTCAGCCCATGATGACAAGGCTTTTCTAAATTTTGTGCTCTAAGTTCCCAAAGGATATAAAATCAATATTTTATAGCTGTCATCAAAGACACAGAGATTGATATTGAGATACACACTTTTGTGAAGCTGCTGTGACTTCTTGTGCGCCTTAGGGTTATGTTCCAAGCTGCTTTCAAATCTACAATTATGGATTGAAGAACTTTGTATCAAACAACAACAATCAAGTTGTTATTGAAAGTTCAAATAATGTAAACACACCCTTGAACGTTTAGACCCCCAATTTACAAATTAACCAATTCAAGCTTTATGTCAAACAACTAGTGTGCGGAAAATGAACATAAGCTATAATGTAGAATTGGAAAAACTATCTAAGCCAAATTAAAATCACAACCCACAGCAAATAATAAAAGGCAAAGATAAAAGGGAAGGAAGATGCAAACACAAAGACAACACGCGATGTGTTATCGAAGAGGAAACCGAAGCCCTCGGCGTAAAACCTCTCCGCCGCCCTCCAAGCGGTAAACAATCCACTAGAAAATGTAGTTGGGATACATGGACAGCAATAGATCCTCCAAGCCTAATCTACCCAGTGCACCTAAGCCCTCCAAGCTTTTTGCTCCAACGAGGTTGCGCCGAACCTTTTTCTTTTCTAACTTCCCGGATTCCGCTACTAGACCATAGCATCAACCAATGAAGATTGGTTCCTTCCTAACTGCTTTCCAGAACACCAAACAACCCTCTCACAGTAATGGATATGGTGAGAACAAGGTTTTGGTAAAAAGCCTCTCAAGGATT
The DNA here is from genome assembly GCA_028535165.1 of Quercus tomentella. Lineage (NCBI taxonomy): Eukaryota > Viridiplantae > Streptophyta > Magnoliopsida > Fagales > Fagaceae > Quercus > Quercus tomentella. The sequence goes on from JAPQVY010000155.1 coordinate 78,376,328, forward strand.
TGGCAATGGAGAGGAAGAGAGTTGAGGAATTTGAAGAGACACTTATGTAAAGATTGTGAATGAATCAATCTTGTTTTACTCTAGGGTTTCTCTCTCAAAATTCTCTCTGGAAGCTCTCTCTCATTTGTGGGTATAAGGGGTATTTATACTGAGGTGAGAGGAGAATGTGAAACGTTAGGTTTTTCAAAACAGGGCTGGCTCGCGGCTTGGCCTCGTGACTTGACTGAGTCGCGAGATCCAGTCGCGAGATAACCGTATGGCCAGTTGTCCTGTTTTGTCCTGTAATGCTCCAGCTAGCATGACTATTCACCTTCTGACATGCTTGGCACGTGTGCTACATCTGGCGGCTTGCAGCCGCAAGTCACCCGCGAGATCAAGCCGCGAGTCTCTGTTTTCTTGCACACTCTTGAGCAATCTTCACTCTATCTCACTCACTACCCTTACAACAAGCCCACCTAAATACAGGGTTTCTAAATGCTGAAATACAAGCAAATTTGGCACGAAATAAAGCCAATTAGATGGTTAAATAAATTCAACCTTACAATCTCCCCCTTTGGCTATTCTGTGACAAAACCCTAAAACAGACTCTAGACTTAACATGTGAGTTGGGAACAGTTGAGCAAAACTCATTCACACCTAACTCTAGAAGCTGTGAAGCACTTGAATCATATGAACATAAGACTCCTGAAACACAACAATACACCATGATCATTGTAAGCAGAAAATCGTAAAATGCATATGAAACAGGCAATATGTGATCAAGCAAAGATGGAGTTAAGAAAACAAACAATGGCTTGATCAACCAAGTAATCACTACAAGGTAGTGACCACAATGCTCATTCACACTTGGAATGAACACTAGGACATACAAGCTAACAAGCTCAATGCAAGTCACTTGCATGCCAAACACTCAACCAATGCATAATACACTAAGTATATGCATCTAGGAACAATCCTACAAGGGCACAAGAGTGACAGTACTTAAAGAAAAATGCAATACATTTATATAGAAGTACTGATTTAAACAAAGCATAAAAGGCTGCATAAAGCATGGTACAAACCATAAAGCCTACATACTATGCATAAAAGATAACCCTAAAAGCTTACAAAAGCAACATGGGTACAAGACACAATATAAACTGAATAACATCAACAAAATATATAAAAGATTAAACCAAGATTATAAGTTATGAGTTAGAAACAAGAATACACCAAAACCACAGTGTATCAAACCCATATAAACACTAAACCTATAAGTTTAGAAGATAAGACTTAAAACAAAAGTATGTCAAAAGTATGTGTGTACTCCCCCTATCACTATGCACACTTCCCTTTGAACTTTCTCCCCCTTACTGAATGCTCTCCCTTCCCGTCCCTTTGGCACGAATAGCTAAAGGCTGTCGTCCAACTTTCGTTGAATATCGTCTAGCTGATTCTCCATAGTCTCGAGACGCATTTGAACATGGTTGTTGGTGGAGTAGAGAAGTGTCACAATCTCATCAATGCGTTTCTGAATATGTTCAAGTAAACTACCCATTCTATCAGTATGAGGATCAGTCTGTGCTTGCGGAATACTAGCTTGTGGAACTTCAGGAATAGCATGCGAAGTAGGTATGGTATGTGCAGGTGTCTCTAACTCAGGGGCAGATGGAGTAACCGAAGAGATGTGTGCACCCCTTGGAGTGTTAGAGGAGTGACTTCTGCTAGCTTGAAGAGAGTACATGGAAATAGGACGCTGACGGGTCAACATTTTTCCATCTGTAGGAGGAACAATGCCTTCACGAAGAATGAGCTTCATGATGAGACTACAAAATCGAATAATTCCTCGAGCTGCAGTTCGAACCGCGGTCTTTCTCATGGTGTAAAAGATGTGAGCACAGATATCAATGGGGGCTCCTGTAATAAGATCACAAAGGAATTGAGCTCTCCCAAGATTTATGAATGTAGTGTTGGACAGTGGGTAGAGATTAGTGAACATGATCAACTTCAGTGTGGTCAGCTCTGGTGCAAACTTTGCGGTGCTGATGGATGTGCCTGCACTGGATACTTCATGATCAGAACCTAGGATTTGTAGAATGTCTTGAATCTCTGGAGTTCGATTATCGTATGAAGTTAGATCCTCATTCTGAGGTCTAGTGATGCCGAGAACATCGACGATGGAGTTTGGGGAAACGCCAAATTCCTTTCCTTTGACCCAGAAAATAAGTTCAACTTCAAGATCACTTGCATTGGAGAAGCATTCCTTAACCAGTTCATCCATTGGATCGACAAAGTTCCCAAACAAGTTTGCCCAATCTCGTGGCTCAAAGATTCGAGGGATAAAAGTGGTCCCTAAGGTGTTAAATTCCACCACCCATTCCACTATAGCAGTTGATTTGTCAAATATGTTGGAGTAGATGTGTGAAGTAAGCGGGGTTCTAAACCTCTCCTCATTGGAGTCTTGAGATGTCTGTGATGAGAGTCGAGTCCTTTTAGCAACTGGGGTTGCTGGATTGTCAGTAACAATGTCTTTACCCTTAGAAGATCGACGAGACATCTGCAAGAGAATAGGCCCACAGCAAAGAACCAAAATAGCACCACACAAGATAAATATCAACATGATTCGATGCAAATAAGAGAGAAAAACCAGAGATTTTAATACATAACTACAGACTAAAGACAGGTCAGACCCAAACAAACTTCCATCAATACTAAAGTGCACAATATGACAGGTGCAGCAAAATGGTGATAGTGCAATAGAGCATAGATAAACACAGATTCAAAGATAACTGTCAATGAGACAGTCTACCATGACCATGATATGCACACAGAAAACCACATATAACCATAATAGAGCAAAAGACAGATCTAAGCCATACGTACTCACAAACGGAGTAAAAACCCAGAAAAAAAAATTATCAAACCCATTTCCCAAATGAGTGAGAAGACCCAACAAACGACAAAGCACAATGTAACTAACAATAGAGTAAATTAGAATCAAACACAACCCACCAAACCCAGTACATTCAGGGAAAAGCAATCGAACACATTAAGATTCTAACAACAATAGCAACTCAAAAACAAAGCAAGAAAATGAAACTCAAAACATAAATATGTAGTGAGGAATAGAAAAACCATACCATTTCTTGATGATTTTGAGAAGAAATGGAGCAAAAATGGAGTACGAAAATGGAGGCACAGTGTATGGGTAAGAGCAGTTTTTAGAAAGACAATGAACAGTCACAAAAAGTTCAAGGGAAAAACTGAAAAAGCTTTTAAAAACTGTCCCTATTTTTGCCAAACACGCGTTTTTCACGACTGAAGTGAGTCGCCAACAAGTCGCCAGGTTGAGCCGCCAAAACACTCAAAGACAAAATTTTGAAAAATTTTTCTAAGTGTTTTTCGCGACTGGAAGGTCTACCTGCGAGGGAGTCGCGAGCTAAGCCGCGAAAATCTCTGAGTAACCCATGTGACTGGACCTTTCACTCGCGAACAAGTCGCCAAAATAGACCTGCGAACACACGACTGAGGCCCACGACTTGACTTACCCGCAATTGAGTCGCCAAAAAGGGCAAAAATGAATTTTTTGAAATTTTCAGTTTTTAAGAACAAAATACTTTCCAAAAACACCTAAAATACTAAAAAATCTTTTTGTGCTTGAATCAACAAAGATTGAGTATGTGAAAACACATTTCAACAAGTACAATCACACAAATAAATATGGCATTTAATGAACATAAACTTGTGTGTTGTGTGTGGATATCAACAATAAGATAGTCCGTAGTCTAAATTGAAGTTTCAATGATCAATTCAACCAAGGCATACACAATTAGCACTAGATTATGTGATCTATGTCAATTATAGAAATATGTATATATGACCTCCCACAAAACTTGATGACATATCTTGGAGCTTTACATTTGACTCCACTTTCAATCATAACATTTGATCTTTTTGATCCTTTTGAGACAATTACCTCTCATTGTGAGAGTGATATTCGACAATTCACTTTAATGAACAAGCCTTTGGCTTTTTGAATAAACATTCACGTTAATTTTTGGTCGCTTTCCCTTTTTCCTAGTCGAATACTAGTATGTGTGACAGGCTTTTGCAGTTCAATATCTCTTTTCATTTGGAGATTTACATTTGGTGAGCTCTTTTTAGCAAAAACAAAAATAAAGAGTGGGAAGATATATAAACACAAGTCTATGCATGTCTCAAGATCAACATAACCATTCACTAATCATTCATGACAAGTTTGAAGATCTATTTACAACAATCACATAGATTTCAAGATTTCTCCCACAGAGATATGAGTGCAAAGAAACAAGTAATGCTCGAAAATGCACAAAGCCATTAGCACAAAGGTACAAGGCAAAACAAGTTTTGAGACAAAAAACTCAACAATGTCAATCAAACTTTTGATTTTCTAATTTTTATGTGATTTTTGGATTTTTGACACTAGAAGAAAAAGATTGACCAAGAACAAAAAACAAAATCAAAAGTATACACAAGTAGACAAGCAAACAATCAACAGCAAAAACAATAAGCAAACAAACAAACATCGTCGCAAAGCATAGGAAGTATTAATGCATGGACATGTTGTAATGCTTATGCATGAGTACCCTTCTTCATCCACACGTCACTTGCGTTTGGGGTGATTTCCTTATAGGATTGGGTACGGGAGTTAGGGCTTTCAAACCTTCGTGAGAAGCTTTCCAAGCAGTTGGTGAATGCACCAATCATCTTCATCACGTTCAACATTCCGGGATCACCATTTTGATCTCTAGATTGTTCCCCTGCCTAATTTCTTTTATCATTTCTAGGTCCTCGTGACCTTTGAGGAGTTGCACTATTCATTGCTCTCAGCTTTTGACAATTTGGTCGAGTATGCCCTTGAAGTCCATAATGATGACACACATAGTTTGATCTAGGACCTCTTTGTGGTCATGGACGAGACTTGGCACGAGATTCAGACCTGCCCACAGATTGATAACGGGAATTCAACAACCGTTCATTCCCCACATTTCTCTTCTCCTCTATCTTGGGCTTCTCAGCAGTAGGACCAACTTCAACTGGATCTTTAGCCTTAACAAACTTCACTTCTTTAGTGACAGTTCCAGATGAGCCACTTCCTCCGGTATATCCCAATCCGGATTTGTCTGAAAAGCTCTTTTGAGATGAAATAACATCATCTAGCTTCTTGGTGGAGACCCTCTCTATCTTGGCATTAGCTTGCATAACCTCTTGCTCAAGAAATCTCACTTTTGAGTAAGCTTCTGACAGCTCACCATTCAAAGTTTCTATCTCACATTTGGCCTCCTTATAGCGAATTAAGAGACTTTTATAGTCCTCCTCTGCCTTCTTCATCTTTCTCACAGTTGCCTTGGCCACCCTTATGTACTCACCCGACTTTTCCAGGAGTGAGTTATAATTCTCTTGAAGATTAGTCGTGCTTTCATCTTCTTCAACATCTGATTCCTCGACAACTCCCAATGATTCTTCATCACTATGTTCTCTAAGGTCTCGTACAAGCAGATTCAACTCGTCTAAAGACTCAACATGGGCAATAGTCATAAAAGCTGAATAGTTCCCCTCTCCATCACAGCTTTCTTCTGATTCTGAGTCGGATGAATCTGAGTCACTTAATGTCGTGGCATACACCTTGCCTTTCGATTTCAAATAATTCGGACATTCTTTCTTAAAGTGTCCATGCCCATTGCACTCAAAACAAGTGACACCTTTTGTAGATTGGGATTCTTTTCCATCTTTCCTTTTAAATTCCCTTTTCTCCCTTCCTGAACTTTGGAATTTTCCTTTATCACCAAATTTTCCATTATTCTTGAATTTCAAGAATTTTCGGAAATTTTTTACAAGGTATGCAACATCTTTATCAACCACATCGTCTTCCGATGAGTCATGGACTTCTACCTTCTCATTAATGGTCTTAAGAGCAAGAGATTTACTATTCCGTTGATTAGGCAGCGACATCTCATAAGTCTGAAGAGAACCAACCAGCTCCTGGACTTTGATGTCATCGAGGTCCTTACTCTCTTCAATCGTTGTCATTTTAGCACGAAAGCTTTCCGGCAATGATCGAAGGATCTTCCTTACGATTTTAGAATCCTCCGTTTGCTCCCCCAAATTGAACTTGCTGATAACCACCTCATTCAGCTTCCCATAGAAAGAGTCAAAGGACTCATCCTCACTCATTTTGAGCTCCTCAAACCGAGTGGTCAGCATTTGCAACTTGGTGTCTTTCACTTTCTTCGTGCCTTCATAGGTGGTTTCCAATATCTCCCATGCTTCTTTGGCAACGGTAATGTGGGAGATCCTGTGAAATTCATCTGGAGACACACCACAGAAAATAGCATTGAGTGCTTTACCGTTAGAATTAGATGCAGCGAGTGCTGCCTTATCCCATGTGGATTTGGCTGCCTCAGGTCTGGTCCAACCAATCTCAACAGCATCCCAAACAGATTCATCAATGGAGCATAGAAAAGCTCTCATGTGAACCTTCCAAAAAGCATAATTACTACCATCAAAATATGAAGGTGCATTTAGGGATTGAGACCGATCCATCTCAATAGGGAGTCAAGGATCACACAATGGTATTGAAACCAATAGAAGTATACCCGCTCTGATACCAACTGAAAGTTCAAATAGTGTAAAAACACCCTTGAACGTTTAGACCCCTAATTTACAAATTAACCAATTCAAGCTTTATGTCAAACAACTAGTGTGCGGAAAATGAACATAAGCTATAATGTAGAATTGGAAAAATTATCTAAGCCAAATTAAAATCACAACCCACAGCAGATAATAAAAGGCAAAGATAAAAGGGAAGGAAGATGCAAACATAAAGACAACACGCGATGTGTTATCGAAGAGGAAACTGAAGCTCTCGGCGTAAAACCTCTCCGCCGCCCTCCAAGCGGTAAACAATCCACTAGAAAATGTAGTTGGGATACATGGACAGCAATAGACCCTCCAAGCCTAATCTACCCAGTGCACCTAAGCCCTCCAAGCTTCTTGCTCCAAAGAGGTTGCGCCGAACCTTTTTCTTTTCTAGCTTCTCGGATTCCGCTACTAGACCATAGCATCAACCAATGAAGATTGGTTCCTTCCTAACTGCTTCCCAGAACACCAAACAACCCTCTCACAGTAATGGATATGGTGAGAACAAGGTTTTGGTAAAAAGCCTCTCAAGGATTTAGCAATGAAGAGGAAGAGAGTTGAGGAATTTGAAGAGACACTTATGTAAAGATTGTAAATGAATCAATCTTGTTTTACTCTAGGGTTTCTCTCTCAAAATTCTCTCTGGAAGCTCTCTCTCATTTGTGGGTATAAGGGGTATTTATACTGAGGTGAGAGGAGAATATGAAACGTCAGGTTTTTCAAAACAGGGCTGGCTCGCGGCTTGGCCTCGCGACTTGACTGAGTCGCGAGATCCAGTCGCGAGATAACCATATGGCCAGTTGTCCTGTTTTGTCCTGTAGTGCTCCAGCTAGCATGACTATTCACCTTCTGGCATGCTTGGCACGTGTGCTGCATCTGGCGGCTTGCAACCGCGAGTCACCCGCGAGATCAAGCCGCGAGTCACCCGCGAGATCAAGCCGCGAGTCTCTGTTTTCTTGCACACTCTTGAGCAATCTTCACTCTATCTCACTCACTACCCTTACAACAAGCCCACCTAAATACAGAGTTACTAAATGCTGAAATACAAGCAAATTTGGCACGGAATAAAACCAATTAGATGGTTGAATAAATTCAACCTTACAGTTATGCTATTAGTCACGAATTGGAATTCGTGCAAGAAAAAGTTTCTACAGGATCAAGTCTAATTAAAGATTAGCATAAGGGTTTAACTATAGGTTAGTATTTTAGGATAGGACAGTAGTGGAATAAGATTCCTTATACTTGTAACCACTTGTTTTTAATTAGTGAGTTCTTCGAGAGTGGTGATCTGAAATTCACTTGGTAGGATTTTTGTCTACAAAGGTTTTCTCCATTCGTCAACAAATCACTGTGTCAATTTATTTTTCATTGTAATCTAGTTTAAATTGGTGATTTGTTTGTGTCTCCACGTTATTGCATGCAATTTGAATAATTAATCACCTTGGGTATTTGAATTAATTAACCGAGGTCACATTTCTTTTGCTCAAAAATTACATTGAATAATTGATTTTTAGTTAACGAGATTTGATTGGTAGCTGAGAAATTTATATAAGTATAGAGTAAAGGAAAAGTGTGAAATTTTGTAACTTGTTTGGGGCTTAAATCCGAAACCATGAGAATAATATGAATTTCTTTTTTTCTTTTTATAGTTTGGTCTTGAGAATTCGAGCTAATTTAAGATATTGAATATACCAGCATGTTACCAAAGAGCTCAATGCAAAGCACAACAAGGTCCAATTTTTTTTTTTTTTTTTTTTTTCCCAAGACCCCAAAATTCAATAGAATCCTATGCTCAAAAATTAATTTGAATAAGTAATCTTTAAGCTCTTTGGTGGATATTGTTCCATGGTGACAGAAACTTAATCTGAGGGATAGATACCCATAGACTAATCTTTAAACTTTTTATTTGTGAAAATGGTTCTCTTAATTTAAAATTTTTGACTTTGTGCGTGTAGGAATAGATACCCATTGAGGATATGTTCGAGAAACTCCAGGTTTCTTCATAAGATTAGAATCATTTGATACTACCTCTAATTGATCTTGATCAACACGACACATTTACCTTTAAATTCAGCTCAGGAATATAATTATTGTTTGATGGTTTATCTCCATAGCCAATCATAACTAATCTGTTGAGTATCTATAGCTAGTTCCAAAATTTTAGGATTTAGGCTTTGTTGTTGTTAATGGTGGTGGTGTTATATTGCAAATTAGAACGAATATCGTGAAAATGACCTTATATCACTTTTATGAGATGAAGGTAAAATATCTTCTTCTTTTTTCTTTTCTTTTTTTGTTAAGTAAGACGAAGGTAAAATATCATTTTCATTTTAATGTTTAGGTTACTTTTACATATTATATTTATGAATAATTAACTTATAGTTGAGAAAAAATTATAGTTGTTTTTTCTCAAAAATAAAAAATAAAAAAGCTTATAGTTGTTTTATATTTCTTTGAAATGCAGTTGCTGAACAATTTCTTCTAGCATAGATATAATGGAAGGCTCTCATCTAAAAATACCAATTATGAAATTATAGACCCTAGAATTAGTTTTAGCATGGCATAATAAAATAGTACTCTTTAAAGTAAATTTGTTACTAGTAAATTTTTGTTTCTCATTCTAAATGTTAAAGATAAATTTAGCTTCTGATTAAAGCAAACCACGATAGAATTACTATAAATGTTCTTTAATAGTGTTTTTTATGTGTCTTAATTGCATGCACTTGTATCAAAACTAGTAATATAAAAAAGTGGAGCCAACTCCAGTATCTTTTAGTTTTACGGAATAGGTCATTCTACCAAAATAAGTAAAATAGTGGAGTATAAAAGGGCATTGTAGATTCCAAAAAAAAAAAGAAAAAAGTAGTGCATTATAAACCATATAGACACTTAATTTGATGATAAAAATTATTATTAAGAGCAAACACCATAAGTTGAAACGAGTCCAAATTTTCTGTCCCACACTTTCTGCTCCACTATATACTCCACAAATAAAAACATGTCACATGTTCATCTAATTTATTAAATGCTAAATTTATGCCTTCTATTATTTCAATTTCCTAAAATAAATAAATAAATAACCCATCATATTTAGGTAATTGAAATAATAGAAGGCATAAATTTAGCATTTAATAAATTAGATAGACATGTGACATATTTTTATTTGTAGAGTATATAGTAGAGCAGAAAGTGTGGGACAGAGGATTTGGACTCAGTTGAAACACTCCAAAAAAACAAAAAAGAGCACGTGCAGATAATATACCAATTACAAAACATTTTCTCAGCCGTAAACCACAAAACAGATAGCCTATTATCAAAGCTAAGAATAAAATAATACGATGTGCAAGCAAGCTGTAAACCACAATTTTTTTTTTTTTTTTTTTTGAGCAAACCACAAAATATTTAGTCTACTCAAAAGTCGAAACATATTGATGTATATTTTTAACATTTGGTTTTAGATATACGCTTTAAGCCTTAACATCTCAAACATGCCAAAGAATGTATATTATGTTTCGAATGCATATTCCCAGCTCTCTCACAAAATGTAGGAATCAAGATCAAAGTTTGTAAAATGTGGACAGAGTGGCAAATTATTTTGTTTACCTTTTCAAAGATCATCCAATTTTTTTTTTTTTTAATATGCTTAGAATTAACTAAAATTCTAGAAATTAAGCTTGCATTTCTGTGAGTTGGATCTATGTTTCAAAACCAAATCTTGGGTGTCATATTATCCTGAGTATATGTTACAAATTACGTGCACATCCAAAACAAAATGGAACAAAGATAAACAAAATTAAAAAAAAAATTAATATTAAAAAAGGCCTTACGTTGGAACAAAAAAAATAAAGAAAAATACGGAATCCTTTAAAATTTAAATTAAAAAAAAAAAATTGGAATAGGGCAATACTCAAACCTGACCTGATTCTCTTTGTCCATGATAGATCGAATAATACCCAGAACTTTCAGGTTGGATACCCATGGGTTTTGGCCATCCCCATTCAAGGGTGTGAAACTCCTCACAATGTTGCTAAAGCCTTAAATGCCCCAATTTTTCTTGTAAAATCTAATGATATGGAGGTTGTTTATGTTTGTGACCTTGCAACTGATTGCTGCAGGACTTTTCACTCAAATGTGGTTGATTTAGCTTGTTAACGTTTTTGTAATATCTATCCCTAATATTATAGTGTAAGATATTTACATGCACAAGTGTTATTTGATAACTAATGTTTATTATAAGTTTCTTCTCTTTTTTCTTTTTTTAGTCAAATTATATTTTCTTGATATTTTTTCCCTTCAATTCTTATATTTCAACTTGGGCAAATTACACTCTCCGCCCTTGAGATTTGAAGAAATGGAACAAAATTTCTCTCCAAACTAGTTTAGAGAGAAACCTTTCAAACTCCTCATATATCTTTATATTGAGTGTGAATTTTGAAAATCTAAACGTTGGATTACATGTTCTTATTATATCATTCATGCTTGCAAAATCAAAGATCAATTACTATATCATCAAACAAATGTTAAAATTTCAAGTTTTTGTAAACTAAAATTGTGTATGAAAAATAAGTTTATTGATCAAATAGTAAAAAACATCTGATTTTAATGAAATTTGATATGTATGTTAATAACATAAAGAACATGAAATTCAACGGTTAAATTTTCAAAATTTGCACAAATATATATATATAAAAGAAGTTTGAAGAGTTTCTCTCCAAAATATTTTGGAGAGAAACTTCGTTCAAAGAAATGACACTCCCCCCTAAACTTGAAGGGAAAAAATACTTTACCTTCTTGACATCCATTTGAGACCAAATTATGTTAAATTAAAGTTAAAGATATTGTATTAATCTACACTTCGGTTAAGGGCAGATTTCCAAAATTACCCTCCCACTTATCCTTAAAAAAATTTCTAAACCCAAAATTACCCTCCATGTTTATCTCATAAATTTTAATGCAAAATGATGGTGAGGATCGGTTCTCACGTAGAGCACTAGCATAAGCTGTGTCATCTCAAATGCCATTTTACTATGCAGAAACATATTTTATCTATTTAAAAATAACATTTAACATTACACCATACATCAGATCTTTTTTTTTTTTTTTTTCTTACAATACATTAAAATAGTATATACAACACATTAAAATAACCTAAAAAAATTCCTACTATATAAAAATAAATAAATACAATCCACAGTAGCCACCCATTGCCCACCCCCATTAGAACCCACCATTATTGCAAACCCACGATCACCCAAAATCAACCAACCACCACTAGCCGTCGTAAACATAACCCACAACAACCATCCAAAAAAATAGAACCACTAAACACAACCCACAGCAATCAAAAAAACACAACCTATAGCAACCACCCTAAAAAACACTTCCAAAACCACTGCAAAAGAAAGAATAGAGATCCGAACTGTGTACGAGATGGTGGAGGGTAAGGTTAGAGAGGCCTGGACGATGAGATTATGCTGGGAGAGATTGGGTAGAGTTCAACGAAGGTGAAGTTGGCACTTGGCGAGATCAGCTATAGGCAGAGATCGACGACTTGAGAGAGAGAGAGAGAGAGAGAGAGAGAGAGAGAGAGAGAGAGAGAGAGAGAGAGAGAGAGAGAGAGAGAGAGAGAGAGATATGTATATATATATATATATATAAAAATATATGAGAAGAGAGAGAAAAATGAGAATAAAATAATAAGAGGAGAGAGAAAAGGAATTTTTTTTTTTTTTTTCATTTGCATTTGCATCCATACCGTTCCAAATTTGGAACGATATTGTTCATCAATGCTAAATTTATTAACATTTAAAACATCTTATGTCAGAGATTTTTTAGTGTTTAGTGTGCCAAATGTCAAATATTTAGTATCCAACATACTTGATACTAGTACTCTAGATATATCTACAAATGACCTTTTAGTTAAAATAGCTATGTCCAATGCTTAATATATATTACTATAAACTAGATCATTTGTTAGCAGAATATGTTTTAGATGTTGATATTATATTTATGTAAGTTAGATTGAAAAATGTCCTTGTTTGAACACACTCTCTTAAATTTTTTTTTTTTTTTTTTTTTTACTTAAATTCTAGTCTTTCTTAAAAAAAAAAAAAAAAAAAAAAAAAAAAAAAAAAAAATCTCATCGAGTTAGTGAAGAAATTATTAGGTCCACCAGGAGGATTGCTAAAGGGGTCCTCCTGATCCTTCTAACCAATAAAATGCTACTATTTATGCAAATGTGACATCACTTAGTGGTTTTTTATTTTAAATTATTGTACTGATTAAGAATCTGACTCACACACTTGCACAAGTGGCATTATTTTATTGGTTGGGAGTAGGGCTGAGCATAGACCAAGCCAACCCGACCCACCCAACCCGAAGGGTCTTGGGCAGGTTGGATGGATGCTTGGGTCAAGTTTAGGTCTGCCTCGGGTCCAAGTTAATCTCGGGTCCAACATGACCCAACAGATCTTTTTTTTCTTTTTCTTTTTCTTTTTTTAATCTTTTCCGTAACTTTCAATGCCAAATGTTTATATATATATATATATATATATATATATATATATATATATATATATATATATATATATTTTATTTAAATAGTAATGATCTTTTCTTGCTATATTTCCAAATATAATTTTTAGCATAATTTGGTTTATTGTAGCATAATTTCCTAAATGATACTAATAGTGAAAATACTTTCCATCCAAATGAAGATTAGAATGGTGATAAAATAATTAGACTTAAAAAAAAAAAAAAGGAATAACTCTAACAATAATATTTTCCATAGTGAAAGTCAAATTGTTTAAAATAGGTTTTATTTCTATCCTAATTATACCAAGGATATTATTTATTATTGAAAAGTATATTTCCAAACTAAGCCCTAATGCTGATGTAAACAAAAATGGTAAAATTTATTTTCTCATTCAATGAGAATTGGGTCAAGATGTACACAAGGAAAAAAAGTTGTAAAATTTTGTTGTCTAATCAAGAAATCACGACCATTAAGCCGATATGATAATAAATAAATTATTGAATTTAATTTTTCCCATTAATGTAAATCACTAAATGTTGTTTAATTTTTCACATTTAATTTTTCTTTTTCTTTTTTAATCTTTTCCGTAACTTTCAATGCCAAATGTTGTTTTTTAGATATTATTTTTATTTAAATAGTAATGATATTTTCTTGCTATATTTCCAAATATAATTTTTAGCATAATTTGGTTTATTGTAGCATAATTTCCTAAATGATACTAATAGTGAAAATACTTTCCTTCATTCCATTCAAATGAAGGTTAGAATGGTGATAAAATAATTAGGCTTAAAAAAAAAAGAATAACTCTAATAATAATATTTTCCATAGTGAAAGTCAAATTGTTGTTTAAAATAGTTTTTATTTTGGTCCTAATTATACCAAGGATCTTATTTATTTTCTCATTCAATGAGAATTGGATCAAGATGTACACAAGGAAAAAAAATTGTAAAATTTTGTTGCCTAATCAAGAAATCACGACCATTAAGCCTATATGACAATAAATAAATTATTGAATTTAATTTTTCATATTAATGTCAATCACTAAATTAGTAAAATGATTTCAAAAAAATATTGCCTAAACACATACATACATTAACTCTTTTTTTTTTTTTTTGAGAAAACATACATACATTAACTTGATAAAGAAAAAAGACATTAATATTTATTATCATAAAAAGTGGAGATCCTTCCAACATGGAAATTTAAAAATAATAATAAAACCATGACAACTTTTAAATGGCAAGTCTGAGTAATAGAGTAAGTAATTTTTTCGGGTTGAGTAAAAAAAACCTATCCAAAAAACCATCAATATTTAAGCAAAAAGTGTATGAGATATCCACTATTCAAATGCATTATCAGAAGATTCACAACACTTATTGAAGAAAAAAAAAAAACCACAATGAATTTATTAAGTGATGATTAGATTACTATTTACCAAGTAAAAACAGTGGTCACATGAGTAAAGAATATAATTCAATTATAAGTTGACAAATATACAAAATTGTAACAGAATATGTAATAAAGGGTGTGAATTGTAGAAAAAAAAAATTAAATTTTCAATATTTTCTTTTAATCTTAAAATATCAATTTTACTATTGTCTTTTAATCTTGCCTCGAGCTGACTCCAAAAAGTGATATGTACTAACTCAAAAAAGAAAGACGAACAAGAACATCGATCCCAACCAAAAAATAAAAATAGGTGCAACAAAATTAAAATATAAGAAACCCTATATTTAAGTATTATAAGCGGACAAACATATTAAGTAGCTAAAACTTGGGTGGCTTTAGGTTCAAGTTTTGAGAAAGGAGATTCCCGCACATATACATTTATATTATTCTAGAATAGAATTTCTACCTTATATAGAGAAAAAAAAATCACAAAAAGTGCGGCCACGATCATAAGAAGTGCCATGTAAGTATGAGTCGAGTTTCTTCATCTGGCACGATTTTGTTATGTTTAGGAATTAGGATTCTTCGAGGTCTGGAGCTTCTCAAGCGTTGCGGGCTTGTCTAATTTGGGTTGTGATTTTGAGTCATTTGTTGATTTTGTAGACGATGTTGCTGCATCAACACCACGGAGCTTTTGATCGGCTGATGCAGAGGAATGCGAAACCTTCTTCCTTTCCATCTCCATTACCCCCGCCTCCTTCGATTTTTCGTTGATAGGAATGGAATGAATGTACTACTATAATTGGGTACGATGGAGGATCGAGGTTTTTATAGGGCTTTTTGTTTTATTCTGTAGCAGTTTACCAATCCCCTCTATACTCCATCTTAATCACATATATTCTTTCCCAAAGAACAAAATATATTAAGAATACATGACCTAACTTGGCGGCCTATGCTTGCCACCCGAGATTGAGATTACGCACCAGCCAAATTGTTGGATTTTTTTTTTTTTTTTTTTTTGTTTATAAAATTCATTAATAAAAGAAATAATAGAAAAGCAGTGTGTCGTCTCTATTCTAAACAAAACAAAGCAATGGCTCCCACTTTAAAAGCCAAATTTGGCTTTTAAAGTGGGAGCCATTGCTTTGTTTTGTTTAGAAAAAAGAAGACAATTTGGCATCTCCTCGTTAAAAAAATAAATAAATAAAAATAAATAAATAAATAAAAAATTCATCACAAACCAAACCAAACCAAAAGCCCCTTTTTGAAATATTTGGATAAGAGTCTCTATTTTGCAACTCGACTTTGCTAAAATCAAGTTTTTCTTGCATTGCATTTGTAAGCGACTAAATTTCTAGTTTGAAATAAATCAAACAAGTAAAATAGTTTCACAAATACGAATTTGTATTGATGAATGTGTGGTACAATTCTCTGAAATTACAAAAGAGTGATCCTCTGATTCGATCTCCTTGGAAGATTTGCTGATTGGAATTGTGGTAATGTGATTTTGATTTGAACACCAAATATCCTTCAATTTGGTTGAGGGATGGATCGAAGATTGTTGAAACGAAATTACAATGAATCTCTGGCTATGAGCTTGTTAGAAATCCTTTGTTCTTCACATTCTTCGTGTTCTTCGTGTGTTCTTCGTCTTCGAAGGTTTATGGTGGAAGTTATTCGGGGCTTTGGAGGCTTGAATCCGTAAAGCTTCACTGATTTGTGATTCGTTGATGTTTTCGGACACTTTAGGCTTGATTCCCACAAACTTTAGGATCTAGGCAGATAAGTTGGATGATTCTGCTTCGAATGTTCTTCGATTTTGAGGTTGAAGTTCTTGAAGTTCTTGAAGGCTTTGAGGCTTGATTCCTGCAGAGTTTTTGTACTTCTGAATGCTTCAGATGGCTTGGTCTCCTCCTCAAATGCCTTAGGAAGGCTTCTATTTATAGGAGTTTAGAGGTGAGTGAGCGACACATGGCGAAGTCTGATTGGTGACACATGTCACAGCCTGATTGGTCCGCTTGTGTTATCGCTTACACGTGCACTGGACTGCTTCTGTCATTGCTTACACGTGCTGATGTGTGATTGGTTTTTGCATGACACTTGGCAAATTTCTGTTGGTTTCGGAATAGTGATAGCAAAACCTAGCAGCAATACCTGGTACTTTGTAATTGGCTGTATTTTGTGGACTTGATAATGTGACGTGTCAGCTTGTGATAGGTCGGGAATTTTCCCTCTCTACAAATGCCCCCTCGAGACTCGTTCACGCACACAGTTTTGGAGTGTGATGTGGGGATGAGTTTCGAAAACTGGTTTTTACACTTGACTTTTTAAGTGAAGGAGTTGAAGGTGGTGGAGCTTTCAGGAGGATGATATAATTTCTGAAGAGTAGACCCACCCATATGAAAGACTTTGATGAGACCGAAAAAGGGGTCTGCCAGTATTTGAATGTACTTGCGTGACCAAGCCTTCTCAGCATAGTTTAAGTTAAAGTGATTTCAAAAGAGTGGCTTATGGTATTTGAAGTGGGTTGATGAAGGGGAAAGTTATTTGCAAGAAGTTGGATGTACTTGCAAGATTGACTCATTTCAATAGAGGTTAAGTTGAGGTAATTTCAGGAGAGTATTTTGGATTGTTGGCGGCGATCACAGGGTGTAGAAGATGGGGAAGATGAGAGAATGGTGGTTGGGTACAGCATGCAGAGTCATGGGGCTAACCCTGTGTTTTTAAGAAGTCCAAGCGAAGTAATTTCCGAAGAATATACCTTGAATTACGGCAAGGACATGTGGGAAAGTGGTTGAATGCGAGTGTGTAATTGTTTCACCCAGGTTAAGTTGAGGTAATTTCAGAAGAGTATGGATTCTGGTGATGCTGGTGTTGGTGGTGAAGAAGACGGGGATGAAGCAAAGTGAATGGGTGAAACATACACCACCATGGCGCTGACCCCGTACATTGGGGACCCTCTGGTGTAGGTGTCTCTAGGAAGTACACCTTGGGATCCGGGACTGACTGCATGCTGAATGAGGTCCGTCGGTAAGTCATAGAATGTGCATGCGTGATGGGACCATGCCGATGGACGTTAAGTTGAAGTAATTTCAGAAGAGTACTTTCTGAAATACTTCAAGCTGAATTTAAGTTGGAGTAATTCCAGAAAATGTGTTTCGAGGTACCAACAACGATGACCTTTGGGTCCCACAGTGGTGGGGACATGGAATAAGGCATTGGTGACCATTTACCGGCACCAAAGGCTAAATTCTGATGAGCTGGTGCCTTGAAGGTTGTTTCAAGTGTTGGATGGAAGACAATTTGTAGGATACCCCAACACTTTTTACCATCTTCACCTACTGTCACTTGTTAGAAAAGCACAGAAAAATGAAAAATGGAGCTAACTTGTGATTCTGGTCTTTAAAACCAGCCAAGTTGCTGTTTGTTCCGAACCACTGCTTCTGCTGGAAGACCAAGCAATTGGAGAGAGACTATAGGAGACCTGAGGTTAGGAACAGGTGTCTCTACTGGACTTGGGTTTCCTGGCCAACCAAATCCACGGAAGCATGGGAGGACGATACAGACCTTGTGGAGAGTAATTTTATGGATAAAGGTGGTCATTAAGTGGAGAAACAAAATTTGTTTAGATCTCAAAACTGCAATGATGTTGTAAATAGGGTTTCGACCGAACCATGAGAGGGTTGATCTCAAACCGATTATGAAGCAATATCGGTTGCTAGGTGTTGAGAATGATGATGACATAGTGAGAAATGGTTGTGAGAAGGAAGACTTGAAAATTTGAAAGAAGCAAATCTTCATTTCATGACTCAGTGTGTTTTTTTTTTTTTCTTTTTTTCTTTTTTTTTGATGAGTTCTTGATGAATCCGGCCCTTCTGTTTATAGTGGAGAGACGAAGAATGGTAGATAGGTAGTTGAGAATGGTCGTTGAGAATTTTTGGTGAGAACGGTAGGTGGGAATGGTAGGTACCGAATGGGAATGGTAAGTTGAAGACTGGTAGGCACCGAACGGGAATGGTAGGTTAAACTAATGACCCGGTGTAATTTCAAGTTCGAGACACACTTGTGAGAGTTCATTTGTATTTTGAGAGGGAAGTTTTGATGAAGTCTAGAGAATAACCTTGAGGGGATCCCAATTAAATGGATGAATCTCAAATTTTGATCTCAGGAGTTTAAGTTTTGGACACTGCTAGTACTTCAGAGAAGTGGGTCAGATTGGTGGTTTTCAAGTCACGAAAAATTGAGCAAGACAAGTCTGGCTTGAAAATCTTGACTTTAGGTCGATTTCAACACAAAAGTCAACTACCTTGGAATCGAGTCATTTGTGCAATTTTTGAGTCTCAAATGATGGAACAGACTTCAAAATCGGAATGTACGCGAAAAATTGAGCAAGATAGGTCCATCTTAAAAATTTTGACATTTGGTCAACATTTGCACAAAAGTCAACTTTTTGGAAATTGAATGTTTGCACAATTTCCGAGCCTCGAATGAAGAAACGGGTCCCAAAATCAGAATGCACTCGAAAAATTGAGTGGGACAGGTCCGTTTTGAAAATTTTGACTTTTTGGTCAAGGTCAAAGGTCCACTTGGTCAAAGCATTTTCTCTCTCCTTTTTTTTTTTTTTTTTGAGACGTGCCATGAGATTTTCTTTTGATAAATTCTTTATTGTTGTTTGTTTTTGTTATACAGCATGCTTTTCTTGGCAATTAAGCTGCACCAACACTTGTCTTTTCAACACAGCCATCTCAAGAATCTTTGCAATGCAGCCACGTCAAGAGTCTTTGCAACGAAACCACATCAAGAGTTTTTGTAACGAAGTCGTGCCAGCATTTGTCCTTGTACTGAAACCATGCCAACATTCATCTTTGCCATGAAGCAATATTTGCACCGAAGTCATGCCAACGTTCATTTTTGTCATAAAGCCACAACAACACTCCACATCAGCACTTGCACTCGCATTGAAGTTGCACCATCATTTGCATTGAAGCCGTGTCAACGTTCATCTTTGTCATGAAGCCACAACAACACTTCACATTAGCACCGAAGCCATGCCAACACTTCACATTAGCACCGAAGCCGTGCCAACAACCATTTTTGCCATGAAGCAATATTTGCATTTACATTGGCATTGCACCAATATTCAGAGGCAACATAGCTCAGACATCGAGGATGCATAGCACTGTAGCCAGACATCAAGATTTTAGCAATGCCAACAAGACATTGAAGATGCAAGGAGAATACCACCAAGACTTTGACATTGCACGAACATGCCCTTAGAGGAGAGATGATGCAACACTAACTTCGGATATATAATCTATCATCATTCCGGAGGAAGTTGATGTCGTCCAGATTTCAGAGACATGATGTGAAACGACACCACTCAGAAGGGAGATGATGTGGTCCAAATTTCAGAGCTATGAAGTGGTATAACTTCAGAAAAGAGACGATGTAGTTTAGACTTGCAAGGTATAAGAGGATGCCCCCAGAAGATAAGTGATGCAAAGCATACTTCAGAAACATAGGAGAATGTCCATAGAAGATGGACAATGCCATGAAGACTTCATTTCTTGCAAAAGAAGTTGGAGATTTTATTTTACACCACAACCAAGTATCAACTTATGTTTAACATCATTTCAAGGAAAGCTAAGCAATGTCAACTCCTTACAGTCTTCATCTTCGACTACAACGATCTTTGATCATCCTATTAAGCAGTTGACTATCTTTGAGCAATGTCTTGCCAACCAAAGGGACCTCAAAAGCATATTGATGACCGTTGGAAAACTCTTCAAGTTAGACTGACAATCCTTTTTCTTTTCATGTGACTGAACTTAGTGACAAGTACTAAGCTGCCTACGTACCTCGAAGAGGGATCAAGTCATCACGTAGTTCAACATTTTTTTTTATGACTTTTTTTTTTTTTGATGATTTTTTTTTAATAATTTTTTTTAGTGCGTGACTGAACTCAGCAAAAGATACTAAGTTGCCTACGTACCCTTGAGAGGGATCAAGTCATCACGTAGTTTAAATGATTTTTTTTTTTTTTTTATAATTTTTTTTTTCTTATGTGTTTTTGCAAAAAGGGGGGGGGGGGGGGGAGGCGCAGTGTATAATAGTGGGTATCACCACTGATCGAACCTGAGACCTCAGCCTCAAGAGTGACATCGGCATTTAACCACTACGCTACACTCGCAATTGGTGACATGGAGTGGGATTAATTTCTCCTTATTGGTACGCTTTCAAGGGTAATGGGAAGACATCATGTACTCTTGCAGCGCTACAGTGGGCAGTTTAAACTCTTACCAAGGAGCAATCCTTGATTTTCAAGCATAGAAGCGTTTGAGGAACTTCCCATTGATGGGGCCGATCCTTACACCATTATTATCAATCAACTTGTAAGCTCCATTGGTGTAGACTTCTTGCACAACATAAGGTCCATCCCATTTTGAAGTGAACTTATTGCCTGTACGATGAGTTGTGATGATAGGTCTTCGAACAGCGAGGACTAAGTCACCAACTTGGAATGATCGTGGTTTAACTCTTTTATTGAATGCGCTTGAAAGACGAGCTTGATAGCACTCAAGGCATTGTTGGGCCTCGAGCCTTTTTTCATCAAGCGCCTCTAATTCTTGCAATCTGAGCTTGGCATTTTCTTCTCCAGTCAATCCTTCTTGAATGGCAATCCGTAATGATGGGATCTGGCGTTCTAAAGGAAGGACGGCTTCCACTCCATAGACAAGAGAATACGGCGTCGCTTAAGTAGGCGTTCGAAATGTTATTCGATACGCCCATAATGCTTCTCCGATTCTTTCATGCCAGTCTCGCTTTGTCTTGGATACCACTTTTTTCAACAAACTGCCAAATGTTTTGTTAAATGCTTCAGCTAGTCCATTTGCCGGGGCATTGTACATGGAGGAGTTGTATTGTTTAAATTCAAACTTCTCGCATAGCTCTGTCATCAGCCTATTGTAGAATGGTTTGCCATTATCAGTTATGATATACCGAGGGACACCATACTGATAGATCAAGTGAGTTCAAATGAAATTGACCACCATTTCTTTCTTCACTTCCCTAAGGGGTACAGTTTCTGCCCATTTCGAGAAGTAGTCAGTTGCGGCCAAGATGTACAAATGGCCACCGGATGACTTTGGTAATGGCCCTATTGCATCAAGCCCCCACGCATCAAAAGGCCAAGAAGCTACAGTTGGGTGTAGAGGTTCTAGCGGCTGATGGATGAAGTTTGCGTGATACTGACAAGCTTCGTACTTCTTAGCGCACTCCATAGAATCTTGCACCATCGTAGGCCAATAGTAACACATTCGTTTGATCCTATAGTGTAACTTAGGACCTGACTGATGTGCGCCGCATATTCCAGAATGAGCCTCCTCTAAAACTTGTTTAGCCTCCTCCTCTCCTAAGCAACGGAGAAACAATCCATCAAACGAACGGCGAAAGAGAGTGTCTTTATAGTAAATGAATCGAGCAGCCCTTCGCCGAACTTCGGTCTTGTGGCGTTTATCATCCAGGAGTCTTCCATGTTGAAGGTATTCAATGATCACCTGTCGCCAATCTTCTTTTTCAACAAGGCATACAGAAATGATGTTGGCTTGCTCTTCTTCATCTTCTTCAACCAGGAGAGGTACCACCCACCTTTGGGAAATAGCAACTTTGGTTGTCTCTTCTTGGGATAATGCTAAGACGGTAGCCAAATTACCTAAAGCATCGGCCTGTCTATTCTCCTTTCTTGGTATATGCTCCAATGTGATGGCCTCAAAATTTGCTACCAACTTCTTCGCATATTTGCAATAAGGGATAAGGTCTTCTTTCTTGACATCATATTGCTCCGAGACTTGGTTGATAATTAATTTGGAATCTCCAAAGATCTCAAGCTGCGATATGCCCATCTCAATGGCCATTTGTAGACCAATAATCAATGCTTGATATTCAGCTACGTTGTTAGAGCAAAGTTCGCTTAATGAGAACGAGTACAAAAGTATTTGCCTTTGTGGAGAAACAAAAATTACACCTGCCCCCACTCCTTCTTGACGTGCAGCCCCATCGAAAAACATCATCCATGGTGACATTACTTCAATGTAAAACACATCTTCATCCGGGAAATCATCGGAGAACTCCCAATCAGATGGAACTGGGTGATCAGCTAAGAAATCTGCCAATGCTTGTCCTTTGACAGCTTTTTGTGGAACGTATACAAGGTCATATTGTTGTAGCAAAACTACCGATCGAGCTATACGACCCGAAACCACTGGCCTAGAGAGGACATATTTAATCGGGTCCGCCTTTGCTATCAAACGAACCGTATATGCTTGCATGTAGTGCTCCAGTTTGTCTACGGCAAAGAAAAAAGCGAGGCACATCTTTTCGATAGGAGAATAATTTAATTCAGCCCCATTAAGAGTTCGACTCAGATAGTAAAGAGCTCTTTCTTTCCCCTCCTTATTTTCTTGCGCCATAAGAGCACCTAGGGACTTTTCTTGCGCCACAATGTACAGCACCAGAGGCTTCCCTGGGATAGGAGCACCTAAGACTGGAGGATTAAGCAAGTATCTTTTGATGCGCGCAAAAGCATTGCTACAAGCCTCATCCCATTCAAAGTGCACATCCTTCTTCATTAATCTATTGAAAGGTTGACATCGACCAGCCAAGTTTGAGATAAATCGTCGTATGTAGGCTAGTTTTCCCTACAAGCCTCTAAGTTCTCGCAGATTCTTGGGCTCTGGCATTTTTTGGATAGCTTCAATTTTGGACTGGTCAATTTCAATACCGTGATGCCTCACAATGAAACCAAGAAATTTACCAGATGTTACGCCAAAAGCGCATTTGCGAGGGTTCATTTTAAGCTGATACTTTCTTAGGCGGTTGAACACGAATCGCAGTTCTGCCAGATGGTCTTCCCTTCTTTTTGTTTTAACCACCAGATCATTGACATAACACTCCACGTATTTATGAAGTACATTATCAAAGATCTTTTGCATGGCCCGTTGATAAGTAGCTCCAACGTTCTTTAGCCCGAAAGGCATTACTTTGTAACAGTAAATACCCTTAGGAGTACGAAAAGCTGTAAGCTCTTCATCCTTCGAATTCATTCGAATTTGGTTGTAACCCGAAGAACCATCCATGAAAGATAAAGCTTCATGACTAGTAGTGGCGTCAACCATGACCTCAGTGATGGGTAATAGAAAATCATCCTTAGGACATGCATTGTTCAAATCACGGAAGTCAACGCACACTCAGATTTGTCCATTCTTCTTTTTGATAGGGACGATGTTAGCGATCCATTCCAGGTACTGTACTTCACGAATGAAGCTCGTTTCAATGAGCTTATTGACCTCGATTTCTATTTGAGGGATAAGCTCTGGCCAAAAGCGTCTTTGGGCTTGTTTGACTGGGCACACGCCCTTCTTTACTGCCAAATGGTGTAGAGCAATACCTGGATTGAGCCCAGGCATTTCCTTGTAAGTCCAAGCAAACACGTCTTTATATTCTACCAGGAGCTCGAGGTATCCTTCTTCCTCTTCAAGGGTGAGAAGTGCACTGATGAAAGTTGGCCGGGGTTCTTCAGCAGTTCCTAAATTGATCTCTTTAAGTTCATCAACTGTAGCTTGTCCTCCATCTTCCAAGGCTGGAGGTGCTTCATCAACCTCTTCATTGGTTGCTTCAGCATCTGACAGTGTACCCTCTTCTATTGTAATATGAAACGAGGATGATACCTCTTCAATTTCCTCATTATGGATAGGTGACTGACTTGTATGTACAATCGTTCGTCTTTTGACTTTTAGGGATCCTTTAGTGTTGATATCCAAGGTAAAGTTACGTTTCATGCGTGAAGGAATGCTACTACGGATCTCATCATTAGCTTTCTTCTTCCCTTGAACGTCAAAGTTTATTGAATTTTGAGAATGACTATCAACAGGCCTTTTTGTTGCCCCCAATCGATCAAAGACTGATTTACAAGCAAGAGTGTCCCGATTTTGTGTTAAGCAAGTTGTATTTAACCTATCGAACACTATGATTCGTGACGATGAGGCCTCAATGCGATCAAACACTGAGACGCGCGATGAAGAATGATCTTTTCTTTGATTCGAACTTTCGCCGACCT
The DNA here is from genome assembly GCA_028535165.1 of Quercus tomentella. Taxonomy (NCBI): domain Eukaryota; kingdom Viridiplantae; phylum Streptophyta; class Magnoliopsida; order Fagales; family Fagaceae; genus Quercus; species Quercus tomentella. The sequence continues at coordinate 78,401,023 of JAPQVY010000155.1, forward strand.
CCACTGTTATGTATTGGGAACTTGAAGCATTGCTTCTTTTCTTGATCCATACCTGAGCTGGTTGTTTAGGAGTATAACCTAATCTGGTCTTTGGGATAGGAATTTCATGCCCTTCAAGCCGCATTCTCCTTTGTGTTTTGCTAAGGCCATGTACCTTCTCTCCGGTGACTTCTGGAATCAATTTCCCTAGGTCGCTTTGTTTTGAGAAATCGTAGCCTGCTCTGGCTAACAGCCTATATGCCTTTGGGTCGAACCATTCTTTCGTCCGCTCACTTGGTAGAATACCATGCTCTATCGGACTTTGTGAAGACCTCACGAATCCATTTAACGGCTTCGAGGGCAAAGGATTTGTGGATGAAGTTAAAGGCATGACATGATTTTCTTTCAATATGGATACATCCTCCATCGTGAGTTTTGCAGGAGGCCTCCCCATGTCTTTAGTAGGTTGAAGGCATTCCGCGAATGGTGATTGTCCATTCTTGCGGTGTGATAATGGTACATACCGGAGGAATGGAGAGCTATTGGAAGGCGTTGAAACTTCCACTCTCACTGAATTATTGGTAGATTTAGTAGAATGATCACTCTCATATTCTGGACCTTTCTTTGGGGAAGAAATGTCCTTTCTGGCAATGAATTTAACATGCTCCTTTTCGCCTTGTTTGCTTTCCATAGACGGGATTTCAACTGGAAGAACCCCACTAGAAATGTCTTCTTTTACATAAAATTTTGCATCCGCAAAGTGAGCTTCGGTCTCAGCAAAAGGCTTCAAATCGGCATCGACCTTTTTTATTCCATTTTGAAGGAACTTGAAGCATTGATGCAAAGTCGATGGCATTATCCCATTTCCATGGATCTAGGGACGTCCTAACAAAATGTTGTAGGTCGTCTTGGCATCAATGACATGGAACAGGACGTTACTTGTCAATTCTCCAATGATCAATTCTAGGTGGATCATGCCGATTACACGTTGTCCTCCTTGGTTAAAACCTTGGATGACCAAACGACTGTGTGATAACTCTTCCATAGTAAGACCCAGTCGTTTCATGGTCATTTTTGGAAGTATGTTAACGGCTGAACCTCTGTCAACGAGGATACGCTCGATCCTTTGTTCACGAGCGTAACCAGAGACATAGAGTGGGCGATTGTGGGGCTTAGAGCCTAACAATAGATCCTCATCAGTGAAGGTTAAGTTTGGAGAGCATGCGTAACATCCCTGTGTTTGTTGAAGCGTATTGGTATGAGGGGTGTATATCTCTGGCTTTTCAAGAGCTTGGGTGAGCATTTCTTTTAGTGATGTGGAGGATTACAAGGGTTCAACTTCATCGACCTGAGATTGGAGTTCCTCCAAAGATGACAAAGTTTCTTTTGGATCACCATGGTCAACATCCTCCTTTCTGTCCTGAATTTCGCAACGAGAGACTGTGTGGACAGCCTCGGCTGAGTCATTTTGAAAGAATTTTCTGGGGAAGAATTCTTCCAATGTGATGAGCTTTCAAGATTTTTAGGTCTGTGCTGAATCTTCATACACTTTTGTTCCCAGTCTCCCTCGCCTCTTATTGCTCCTTCCTCTTGACCAAGGCTAAATTTGGTTTTGTGCTTTTCTGGACTCTTGGGCGATCAAATGAAGAGGGAATGTTCGTCTCTGTCTCCATCTCCTGCGAGTAACCATTGTCCAGCCCTCTTCCTCATCCATTGTTGACCTTTTATCATCATTTGAATTATAATTAGGTGCTTTTTGTGAGAGCTGAACTTGAACAGGTTCCAGAGAACCAAATTTGATGAGCGTGGTATTTGCCCCCTGCTTAGTGGTTGGAGACATGCAAATAGGTAACCCGCAAGAAATTGTTGCAATGTTTGATTGAGCAACATCATTAAAATCCAAGTCAATCTTCCTTTCCTTGGCTAGCTTCATGATGAGTTCTTTAAGGACAAAGCATTTTTGGATTGGATGGCTTATGATGCGATGATACTTACAATAATTCGGGTCATCAACTTTTCCCATCTCTTGCAGCCGTTTGCATTCTGGCAATTCAATTAATTTCAACTTGAGCAGTTGTTCTAGCATTTCAGGCATATCGGTATCTAGGAAAGGATACACCTTTTGTTCCCATTCCTTAAGTGATGAGCGACGCGTCTCACGCTGTTGGCCTCCCTCGGGCCTCTTCTCATTAGCCCTCACATTTCTTGTTGAAACTTTGACTGGGGCAGGGTTGACATTCATTGAATCTTTGATATTACTTTTCGTATTCCTGTCATTCTTCCTTATTTCCCGTCTTTCTTTCCTTTCCTCAGGTACGGGAGGTTTCGTATTTCCATGGCTAGAGATACTCAATTCCATGTCATGCGCACAAATTGCCAACTCTTCAAATGTTTGGGGCTTTATCCCTTGAAGGATGTAAAGAAGTCCCCAATGCATGCCTTGGATGCACATCTTTACAGCAGATATTTCAGAAAGTCTATCCTTGCAATCTAGACTCAAAGAACGCCACTGATTGATATAGTCAACGACAGGCTCATCCTTCCACTGCTTGGTGTTAGTAAGCTCCATCATGCCTACCGTGCAACGTGTGCTATAAAATCAATTGAGAAACTCCCTTTCGAGTTGCTCCCAATTGTCAATCGATTCGGGTTCCAAATCAGTGTACCAATCAAATGCATTTCCCTTGAGTGAACGGACAAATTGTTTTACAAGGAGGCTTCCTTGAGTTCCTGCATTCTCACAAGTCTCTACGAAGTGAGCAATATGTTGTTTTGAATTGCCCTTCCCGTCAAATTGTAGGAACTTAGGAGGTTGGTACCCATTTGGCATTCTCATGTTGTTAATGCGCTTTGTGTAGGGTTTTGAATATATGAGAGAACTTGTAAAAGAACCTCCATATTGTGCTCGAATGGTATTTGTTATCATGTCTTGCAGTTGTTGGACAGATATCGAGGCCATTGAGGTGGAATGTCCGTGTTGAGAAGTGCCTTCACCTCCTTTTCCTTTATCACCCCTGGCGTTTTCTCCTTTCAAGGTAAAGCCAGGTGGGTGCTCAGGGCCAAGACTTGATTCACTCGAATCTTGTACTTCCAGTTTGTTCATCAGGGTTGCAATTTTGACATCCTTCTCTTCAAGTGCTTTTGTGAGAAGGGTGACCCTTTGTTCCATTTCACCCATTTTTTCTTCCATGGTAGAGGTGTTAGTCATCATCACTGGCATGACCTCTAGATATGATGGAGAGAATGATGAAACAGGATGAGTCGAAGGTATTTCATTCCTTAAGTTTCTCATCATGGGTGAAGAGTTGATAGAAAAGGTCTTTGTTGGGGATGATTCATTATTGATCTCCAAATCTTTCGAGACAGATGAATCCTTAGCAGTAGCCTTCCTATTTGCAAGAAAGTCTAGAGAGATGGTTGGTTGGGGATGAAGTCGATCAAGAGCTTTGGATCGACTGCGAGTGATTGGGCCGACATAATCATCAGCACTGGAATCATCGACCACTGATTTTCGGACATTCTTGCTAGAGGCCATTGAGACTAGTAGCAAATCGAATTTCTTTTCTTTTGAAGGAGAAAGAGATGAGAGGCAGAGAGGTCCCACTGGGCGTGCCAGAATTTGTAAGCGACTAAATTTCTAGTTTGAAATAAATCAAACAAGTAAAATAGTTTCACAAATGCGAATTTGTATTGATGAATGTGTGGTACAATTCTCTGAAATTACAAAAGAGTGATCATCTGATTCGATCTCCTTGGAAGATTTGCTGATTGGAATTGTGGTAATGTGATTTTGACTTGAACACCAAATATCCTTCAATTTGGTTGAGGGATGAATCGAAGATTGTTGAAACGAAATTACAATGAATCTCTGGCTATGAGCTTGTTAGAAATCCTTTGTTCTTCACGTTCTTCGTGTTCTTCGTGTGTTCTTCGTCTTCGAAGGTTTATGGTGGAAGTTCTTCGGGGCTTTGGAGGCTTGAATCCGTAGAGCTTCACTGATTTGTGATTTGTTGATGTTTTCGGACACTTTAGGCTTGATTCCCGCAAACTTTAGGATCTAGGCAGATAAGTTGGATGATTCTGCTTCGAATGTTCTTCGATTTTGAGGTTGAAGTTCTTGAAGTTCTTGAAGGCTTTGAGGCTTGATTCCTGCAGAGTTTTTGTACTTCTGAATGCTTCAGATGGCTTGGTCTCCTCCTCAAATGCCTTAGGAAGGCTTCTATTTATAGAAGTTTAGAGGTGGGTGAGCGACACGTGGCGAAGTCTGATTGGTGACACATGTCACAACCTGATTGGTCCGCTTGTGTCATCGCTTACACGTGCTGGATTGCTTGTGTCATCGCTTACACGTGCGCTGGACTGCTTGTGTCATTGCTTACATGCGCTGGACTGCTTGTGTCATAGCTTACACGTGCTGATATGTGATTGGTTTTTGCATGACACTTAGCAAATTTCTGTTGGTTTCGAAATAGTGATAGCAAAACCTAGCAGCAATACGTGGTACTTTGTAATTGACTGTATTTTTGTGGACTTGATAATGTGACGTGTCAGCTTGTGATAGGTCGGGAATTTTCCCTCTCTACAGCATCTCAAGTTTTTTAAAATCGAGTTCTACTATAGTGGCAGTGATTGATGTGCTTATCTTGAAAAAATTTTGCTTGTACATTCGTTTTTAAGAAAATTATATTACACTCTTTTTACTCATCTCTCTCTCCCTCACTCGTCTTTATTCTAAGACTCATCTCTCTCAAAAATCCCTCACTCTCCACTCACCTTAAAGTCATTGGTGCTTTAGCGATCTGCTCCTTTCTCTTCACAAATACAAAATCCCTCTCACTCTTGCCCAATGCTCTCTTAAAATCCCTGACACATACTCTCCATCTAATCTTTCTCTCCTTTCTCTGTTTTTCATAATTTGAAATTGTTCTCTGAAACCCTAAATTACGGTCTCAAATCTTTGTGTATCTATTAATTTTTGTACTTTTTACTTTTATTTCTGATTGTGAAGTTTTGTTAGAATAATTGGTTGGTAGGTTTAATACCCAAAACATCAAACTTAAAATAAGAAACAAAATTACGCATGCATTTTGGGTTTGTCAGTAATTATTTCTTTGATTAAGTTTTGTTCTTTGGGTTAAATGGGATGATTTGTGGTTGAGAACAATATAATTTTTTCTTTTTTAAAATTATTTTGTACTCTGTGATTTTGAAAATTGAGTTCTAATCAAGTACAAAAAAAATTAGAATTCCTCTACCTCGATCACGTGCTCCGTTTAAGTATGTGTTGATAACAAATTGTAGCCAAACCCAATATTATAATTATATATTGTAGATAGTATTTATTTTTTTAACAATTAAATGGAATGACCAAGTGAAGAGTTGAGAGGATATGACCCTTCTTTGTTCAAAGGAAAGACCAAAGGAATGGATGACCAATAATTCATTATCAGTGTAGTGTATTTTTTTTTTTTTTGTTGAAGAACTTATCAGTGTTGTGTACTATACCTTTTTAATGCAACTGCTGAATACACAATTATAAGTTCCTTTAATTCGGTGACTGGCTAGATCGATACGTGTCTTGCCTTTTTTCTTTTCTTTTTTTACTGATCCCGATTCCCGATTAGAATCCAGGGAGAACAATAACCAAATCAGGTCATTATTAACAGACTTTAAAGCATTTTTGGAACAAACCCACGAGAAAAAAGCCATTGACCATGAAATTTTATAATATTTAAAATAATTTAAAAAAAAAAAAAAAAAAAAAAAACACGAAAGAAAGGCAATGATCATATTTACCTAGGAATAAAACCCACAAGTCGCAGTCGGAACGCAATTTATCAAATTTGAAATGAAACCCAAAGCTTCACAAGGTGGATGCTCAAACTTAATCTAAAAAAGAAAAAGGATTTCACAAAATATAGATCCAAAACAGAACAAAAAAAATTGGAAAAAAAAAAACACACACACAAACAAAAAGCTTGAAAAAAGATACATAGAAAAAAAAAAAAAAAAACGCCAGATTTTAATTGAACAAAATTAAATTAGGCAAGTTTCAATTGAAAAAAAAAATTCCATGCCATCTCCAGCAATTTAGGGAAGTCCAAAATTTCAACTCTCTCTCTCTCTCATGGCCAAATTCATAGCTGCTTTTTGAACTCATAAAATCGAGTTCTAACCTTGACTTGTTGATAGCTAATGTGTTAGAACATTCACATTGGTCTCCTTAAACTAGTTTGAGGTTAAAAAATTGGCTAAAAACAATCAAAAATCTCACGCATCAAACTCCGCCAACTAACTCAAAAAATTTTAAGAGGAACAGTACTCGCTATATGTGGTGAGATGCTACTCCTCGCCAATGCTAGAGAAATCATTTTTTTATTCTTTTCTCTCTCATTCTTTCCAAAATCAAACCTCAAAGCCCAATTCTTTTAAAACCCTGAAAGCTAATGCCAATAACTTGTTTTTAACTACCAATGACCAAAAATTAAGATTTTACCAAAATAAAGGACTGTCTCCGGACAAGCGTTGTGAGGTGTCTAACACCTTCCTCACATGTAACTAAACTTCTGAACTCAAGAATCAAGATTTTTACCATTTGTATTAGATTAACAAAAATGACCTTTTTTTCTTAGCCTAAGATTGATATAAAATCAAATAGAGTTAGGTGACCAATCATATCTTAAAAAAAAACCCAATGATTGGTGGTGACTTCACTACCTTCAGTAATAATAGATTAAAAATAACTCAATTCAGTCACACACCAGAGATTACCCATTTCACCCTATTTCACAGCACCCAAGCTCGTGCCATAAGAAGGAACTACCCCCTTCAAGGGAGATGGGAGGCATGCGCATCACCACGATGGGTGGTCGATCATCGCGAGACATTGACACCGGGTAGATGTGGGTTTTGGACCTTTTAATATTAAAATTTTGAATAGATTTAAAAATAATATTTAAATGAAAGAGTGTTATAGTATTGAGACTAATGTATATGTCTAAAAACAAAGGATGGTTAAACTAAAAAAAATGGAGTTTTATGGATTAGTTTTATATTTGAGAAGAATAATATAAATGCTTTTAGTTTCTTAAAATTTGCCTAAGTAAAACTCAATTTTATTAAACTCGAGTTTCATGCAAGAAATTAAATAATAAATAGAGTAGTGTTATAGGAACTACAAGTTTTAGTATATTTGTCTTACAAATTAATGTGTCACGAATTATAAAAAGAAGATTAAAAATTCAATTATGTGTTTGTTGAAACCCACTAATCATATTAATTGCCACATCATTGTAAGTTTCATATAGTAAAACTTGTAATGTCTTTAGCATTTTCCTAACAAATATAGAGAACTCGACTTGTAAATCGAGTTACCAAGAATAACTTATCAAATTCTAACATTTCAGACCAATTTCACTAGTTATTGAGCAAATTAATACTCTCTCCCCCTCTCTCACTCTTGTTTTCTTTCAGTGTCAAAATCCTTATCTTTTCCAATTGTTTCTCAAATATCTCTCTCTCCTAGTCTATTCTTCTTCTCACAAAATTGCTTTTGTTTGGAAACCCCATCGGCAACTATGTTCTTGCCCACATGGGTGACAATATCACCGACGTGCTTCATCTTATTGGCGACTAAAAGTCAGTTCTTTGATTTTACTTAGTAATTTTGATTTTTGTTTGGTTTATCAATTTGGGAATTATGTTTGGTTTGGAGATTATTTGATTGTGAGGTTCATTGATTTGGAACTAAGATTATTTTTTTATTTTTTTTTTATTTTTTTTTTATGGTGTTATTTGGTTATGAGAGCATCCACAGCAGATGTTCTATAAAAAATGCCATTTTGACACATCAAAATAATATTTACTACATATTAAAATAATATATTAACTACTCCCACCAAACACCAAGAAAGAGAGAGAAGAGAAAAAGTAAAAAAGGATGAGAAAAAAACTTTTTTTTTTTTAGCATTCTTGTCGGTACCGTTCCAAAATAGAACGATACTATTCACATGTGGCAAAAATTATAAGATTTGGAACATCTCATAAAGGAGGTTTTTTGGTGTTTGATGTGCCAAATATTTGGCATTTGGCACATCTGCTGCATGTGGATGCTCTTAGGGGTTACATTTGTGTGTGTGTGTGTGTGTGTGTGTGTGTGTGGATAAAAGAGGCATTATTTGGTTTGTTGAGGAAATTTGAGGATAACTGTCAATGTTTTAAGGTTTATGAAAGTATAATTTCATAATTTTGGTTTATTGAGCATATTTTCATTGATAGAATACTGAGAATGAATTTCTTTATGTTTGGATGCCATGGAGTTTGGCCTATGGATTTTGTTTTGAGGCTCAAATCCAAATATTTTGTTTGGATAAGTTAAAAGAGATGGACTGGGATTTGACCCAAATCCAACTAGAATTTGATAGGTTCAAATTTATAGATTTCAAATTTTCAAATACTCTCAAAATCCGGTAGAAATATCAAATATCTCATGCTCGCTCTTCACTATTTCTCTCCTCCTCAGATTGCGTTTCTCTAAAAGTTAAGGTTTTTCAATTTTATATAGATTATAGATTATAAATTATGTTTGAATAAAATCTTCAAAACTCAACCATAAAACATGCTTAAAATTTATATTAATTGATTTATAATATCAGTTATTCTTTACATCCAAATCCAAATGCAACTTTAAGATTTAACAAACTGTGCTAGTTCGTCCTTGATATAACTCACAAACAAAATTAATCTAAGTGGATCTTTTTCGACTTTGTAGCTGTTAGTATAATAGTATATATTAGTTTCCATGTATAGTCACCTCACCTGATTGAGCAAGAATCAAGGACCCAGTACTGTGGCCTTGATACTAGCTCAAATTAAAGAAATTTTCCCTTGTACAATGACAAGTCTCAGGGCTATATAATATATGTTCACTAATTTAGAACCCTCACAATGTAAATCATACGCAAAAATTGCACAGTTGATACATATAAAGTTTATTTCAAGCTCCCTCTTTCTCTCTTTTTCTTTATGTTTATCATCAAGACTTCAATAATAGCTACTTTGAAAAGAGATTAGATCAATTGTGAGACTTATTTGAGTTTCACTCACTCAGCTCAATCTATAGCAGTTCTATACTTCTATATGGATGAGACGGAGACTCATCACCAACTGTCCACAATCATTAGTGTTAATTTTAAGACATTGCGATGTTAAATTAAGGCCAGCCCAGATGCAGCCATTTGATACATACAAGGCCATAATTTGGGCTAGTTTCGTAAGAATTTAGATTATGAGAACGGGCTAAGTTTTCGGCCTTTTATTCTCTAAGTTGATTCCAAACCCAGTAAGTCCATCAACAAAATATTTTTCACATAATAGGGTTTGTTTGGATACCGTTTATTGCTAAAAATTGAAAATTAAAAATACTATAACAAAATAATTTTTAAACGTGTAAATAGTGTTGTGGGATTCAGTTTTAAAGCTGTTTTTGTTATAAAAAAAAATACTTGTGGATCTCATAAACAGTACATAAACCCATTAAAAACAAAAACGCAGAGTTTGGGAAATGCAAAATGTGCTTTCCAAACATTAAGGTCAATTTGGATTCACGTCCACGTTTGCGTTTGGGGCCGTTTTTTTTTTTTTTTTTTTTTTTTTTTTTTTTTTTTTTTTTTTAAACCAGCGTGTTATGCACTGTTCATTGACCATGAACAGTGAATTTAGGCCAATGAACAGTGCCAAATAGTAATTAACAGTAAATTTTTTTTTTTTTATTATTTTCAGTTTTCAACAAAATAAACTGTATCCAAACGCACACTTAATCATGTTTTTTTTACACTCGATGATCTCAAGGGCTGTTTATATCTAGAACGAATTAAGTAGGCCCAAGGGCCACCAGACCATTCCACAAGAGTGAGCTCAAATGATGGTTTACAAGGTTAACTTTGAATGGACCCAGGAAGAGCCCAGTCCGTGACCTTGAGGATTGGACAAAACCAACACACTGAGAAGTAAATGAAGCTGCTTTTATGTGTGTTGAAGGCAAAAATGGAAGTGATAAATTAACCCAAATACAAAGCCTAATTCCAATCAACATATGGAACTATGGCTAAACCATCTTTCTTGTCATTTCCCTCTCAGTCAAGGATGGACTCAGGATTTCAAACTAGGGGGCGGAGACAAGCAAAAAAAAAAATATATATTAAATACGCATCCATATAGTATTAATAAACTATCAACGAAGACAAATACCCAAAAATCATTGTTTCTTCATCAAAAAAAAAAAAAAAATCATTGTTTCTTAATATATTAAGATACAATCATCTACCAACAAAAACAAAAGACACGAAACACTATTGTTTCTTAATACAATCATCTATGAAAAGGGAACTCGACGCTCTTTCAAATCTTCAAAATCATCTACAATTGAATCCAAATTAAATGTCGAAACTATATCATTTTCAATGTATAACATCAAAGAGTCTGTCAAAAAATCATTTTCCATTTTGTTTCGAAGGTTAGTTTTGACCAACGTTATGAATACCGTTTCGGTGTTCATTTCAGTTTGTCTATTGGAATGGAATATTTCGGTACCGGGTTGTTTCGGCATATTATTTCGAAGTTACCTTTTTTATACTTTTTTTCATTTATAATTTTATATACTTATATTTCCTTATATATTATTAGTCAAAATCCATATAATTTATTGAGTCTTAAAACTATAAGTCCATATTTCAGCTAATATATCAATTTCAAGTCTAAAACTCTACCCAATAATTATAATAATACTATTGATTCTCAAAAAAAAAACAATTTTACTATTAAAATATTCTAAAAATATTACTATTAAAAAACCGAAATATAAAAGCTCAAGTTAAATATTAAAATAATCAGCAAAAAAAAAAAAGTTAAATATTAAAATAGTTTTATTATTTATATATTACGTGTGGACCCACATAAACAAAGCCTAAAACTATTTTTCAAGTCTCTTTGTCATTTCCAACACCTAGTTACGTGCTAGGTTCACTAAACAAGAAAGAAAACACAAAACAAGGCAATGAAAATTCAAAATAGAATTGAAAAATGACCAGCGGACGAAAAGAAAGAAGAAGAAAGAAGAAAAAGAAGATGTAGCAGCAGTAGCAGCAGTCTCGCCTCGGCCTCTCTATCTCTCTGTGACTCTGTCTCGCCTCTCCTAAGTTTCCTTTCTTCTTTTTTCCTTCGTCTTTCAGACTTTCACTTTCTCTGTTAGGTTTTGCTAAGTTTTCTTCTTTTTTTTTATTATTATTTTTTTTTTTATTTACATGGGTCATGGGCTCAGTTTTTCAACATATGTGTAAATATATGGGCTGTAAATATACTTCATGAGGGGGGCCGGCTGGGCTAGGAATTCACGAGGGGGGCCTGAGCTAAAAACTAAGGGGGCCCAAGCTTATATATATATATTTGGAAAAATTTAAGCTACTAATTTTATTTTTTTTTGGGCCCAAGGGGGTCTCAGGCCCCCACCTGGGTCTGTCCCTGGTCTCAGTTTTGCTGTATGGGCCAAGCCCAATTCTGAGATGTGGATTAGAGGATAAGGTGGTCGTTTTGCATTGATAATGGGCTCATTCAAGGACTGTCCGATGCGCATTGAAAACGAAAAAGACTAATAAGCCCATGTCAAGTGCGTTGTGCAATGATATATAACTCATGGGAAAGTTTAAAAGTCTGTTTAATCAAATAACCACACTTGACACCCATCTTGATCTTCCATAAAAGATGCAGTCAGCATTTAATGTTGATTGTCTTAATTAAATCCTTAAATTCAGCAAATTAGTCAGGTTGTTTTCCTTTTTACAAGAAGCACTTCTAGTGTCTAGTGGCCATATCAGATTGCTCAAGATCATGTGGGTTTCATTCAGTAGCAGCCACACTGGCCTTAATTTCAATATCCATTAATGTACACAGCAAGAAGATGTTAATTAATAGGGCGTGTAGCCAAGCCAACCCATCAACCGCTGAGGTATTCTACTCTTTGCTGCTAAGTGGATTGGTTAAATGTTAGATAATAGAGATAATCATACACCAACTCAACCTCCATATGTTTTTAAGATTGAGCTTCCCTAGATGTCTAGCTAACTGCCCCATCTTACGAAGCTTCCTCAATCATAAACATAAACACATGTCTTTGTGGTTGTAGAATGATAAGGTTTTCGGTTCTTCACTTGGGCTTATCAGGGGATCCTCATATCCTCTCTATTTGTATATTAGTCATTTTGCCCCTTTAATTTTGGGGCCTATGGTTTTGTGGAGTTGGAAGATCAGGTGGTGGCCTCGTGCTTTAGCATATAAAAAATAGGATCAAATAGAGCAAGTATGGGTAAGTAATTATTAAAATAACACTAAAATCAGCTTCAGTTATGATGGTGATGCAATGCATGCAGCTATGTCAACCTCAAATGACGCCTGACTTGATTTAGCACAGATCAATGTTAAGAATACCATTTTTTTTTTTCATATCTTATTATGTTGGTAAGTTGTAATTAGAGTAACATCATTTTTACATGAGTTTGTAACTAATATCACTTTCCATCATTTACCAATCATAATAAATCATGTTAGTCTATTAACAATGGTTAGAAAAATGAAATTTTTTGAAGTGATAGTATATTTACTACAAATTTTACTATTTAAATCTTATAAATGGATGCGTCAACTTTTAAAACATTGCAAATAGTAATTAAGAAATTTATTTATTACATTGTTAAGTAGCAATTATCACATTCAATATGTTACTTTAGTTTGTAAATATTTTATAATAAATTTGACATTAGCTTTTTAACATTTTCTTAAAAAAAATTATACTCAAGACTCTTTTTTTTTTCTTTTTTTGGCTGAATTGTATCCTTAAACATATCATTTTAAACAAAAGTCTCCCCTAAAAGGTTTTAGGTGGTGCTGATTGCCCAGTCAATCAAACATATGATAGTGGAGCTTCTACTTTCCAGCCAGCACTGTAGTCCACCAAACCTACTACACCTTTTGAAAGTTTTGCATGGTGGAATATCAGAGCTTGCATGGATATATAAATACCCTTTCCATTTCCCTTTCCAGTGCACACATTCAACTCAAACTCAAAGCCCTTCAAAACCCCTTCAAAAGTTTTGAATTTTAGCACCAAGCTAGTTTCCAAGCAAAAATGAACTCAGGTGCTATTGTGATTGGTGATGGTAAGATTTCTAAGCCAAGGGTTGGCATGAATAGAGGGGTGTCCATCCTAGATTTCATTCTGAGGCTAGTTGCAGTTCTGGGTACCCTAGGAAGTGCTATAGCCATGGGAACAACTAATGAAACACTTCCTTTTGTTACCCGGTTCACTCGGTTCAGGGCTGAGTTTAAAGATCTTCCAACGCTTACGTATGTCTTGTCTTCCTGACCATCAAGTACTTTTTATTTGTAACAATATGCTTGTTATTTTATAGGGTAAATTGCATTCTTGGTTCTCAAAATATAGGTTGGTTTGATTTTGATCCCTTAATTTTAAAAAGTTCTAACTCAGTCTTATCTATTCTGGAACCATTGACACATTGTGAAATTTGAGGGATCAAAATCGAACATACCCCATATTTTAGAGACTAAAATTACAATTTATCATCGATATTAATATTAATATATCATGGTATGTTAACTGTGTCTATTGGAACAGGTTTTTTGTGGTTGCGAATTCCATTGTAAGTGCTTATCTGGTTCTTTCTCTCCCCCTTTCTATCTTCCACATCCTGAGCAGCAGTGCGCAAAGAAGTAGAATTCCCTTGATTTTCTTTGATACGGTAAATTCTTCGAGATTCTATACAATATTCACATGGCTAAGTAAGGCAATCACAAAATGCCTAGAAGAAGCTTAATTCCAAGAAAATATGTACTGCTCTTAGTCCTGAATTGTTAGTGATCCAAGAAAAATTTAAAAAGTAATTTTTTTAGTCACCTTTGAGATGGTATCTTGGAAGCACTTTAGAGGAATATGACAATCATATGGTTCCATTTTGGAACATCACATGTTACTTCATAAAATACTCGCCTCGTGTATTTTGGAAGTATTTTTCTGTCAAAAAGGAAGATGTATCAATATCTTTAAAATTGATAAGTTCTCTTATGGGATATTTTCACCCTTGTGTAGGTAATGCTAGCTCTTTTAACCGCTGGAGCATCTGCAGCAGCAGCTATTGTATACTTAGCACACAAGGGGAATTCTAAGACAAATTGGTTTGCCATTTGCCAACAGTTCAACTCCTTCTGCCAGCGCACTTCTGGCTCTTTGATCGGATCCTTTGGAGCCGTTGTTGTGTTTATACTGCTAATCCTGTTATCCGCCATGGCCCTCTCCCGACGTTGATAGATGATCATACATTTCAATAATGCAATTATGCTCAATGCGTGGATGTATTTCTTAGTTTGTCGTGTGCAAGAGTGACTGTATAATAGAATATGACTTATGTTTTATGTTTCTTCTTTGTTAAATGTGACAACGTTTCTGGTGTAAAATTCAATATGACTATATGTTCCTTCAGGAGTGTAATGGAAGTGAATATTTTATCATGATTTATATTTGCAGTTTAATTCATATAACTCAAATTAAGTAATTCATTCATTCACTCCTCATGCGAATGGTTATTTTCTTTTTTTTTTGCCAAGTCATGGGAATGGTTAGTAGCTAGTTACACAGAATATCCAAGTTAGACATATCAAAGCCCATTGCAAAAAATTCACCATCATGTCAAATCTATGAAATAAAGATGAATGTAGATAAAAGAGCCATGGCAATCAATTTAAAAATTAGAAAGTAGAAACCTGATTTTATTAACTAGTTAAAAGTGATTCAATATTTATTATCTAATTTTGCAGTGAGTCTTATTAGCAATAAATCTCATTGTTGGACCACAATTCCGAGGAATCAAATCTCAATGGTGCTATAATGTTTTAAGTACTAGGATGAGAGAAAGTTAGATTCCTCGGCCCTGTGGTCCAAGAATTAAAGGCAGGTGTGATCTTCCTCAAAAAAAAAAAAAAAAAAAAGTGGCAGGTGTGATCTTCCAATATCTGAATATTTAAATGCACCTAAGGTTAGCTGGTTTAACAGGGCAGTTCAACAAATCACTCTCATTGAAAAAGGAAACAACTATTCTATCATTAGAGAAATATTGTATGGAAATAGATTAGATCTATAAATACAATGCATAGTAAAACTTCTGATCCCCAGAAGCGTCATCAAACCATCAAAAACAAATGCTTCTTTCTTAGATATGATATAAATATATATATATATATATATATATATATATATCATATCTGAAAGTTGAAGTCTAGCATTTATTGTTGTTACACTCCTGTTGAGACACATCATTTCGGTCCATTCAATCTACTTTGATCAATTCAAGTACAACTTTGATCCCTTTGGTCCACTTCAGTCCATTCAGTCCACTTCAGATATGTTTTTGGTATGTTTTTGGAAGAGAAAATCCAACCCAACGCCACTGTCCATATGAAAAAACTGGCCTTTGTTGGCATTGTTGTTTTCCACACTTTTCCAAGGAAAAGACATGAGAAGACGGTAGCAAGACTTTGTAGTAAGATCGAACTTCAAAAACCCCATGAGATATTGAGAAGAAGGTTTCCAACACAATTTATCCACGCCATCTCCCTTCCATACTCCAGAATAAAGTAAATCCAAGAAAAAAATGACTGATTCTAGCTCTGTCTTGTACCGGTCTAGTGAAATTGATATTCCAATGGTAGCCTTCTGCTGAGAAAGATACTAACGCCGCCACATAAGCATCCTTATTCTGTGCAATATCATCCTTATAACCAACAGTCCAGTTTGGTTCCAAAATAGCTAATTTTAGAGACCTTGAACCTCTTTCCTGGTATATATACACATCCACACATACATACATACATATGTGTGTGTAAAGCATCCTTATTCTGTGCAATATCATCCATACAACCAACAGTCCAGTTTGGTTCCAAAATAGCTAATTTAGAGACCTTGTACCTCTTTCCTGGTATATATACACATCCACACATATATACATACATGTGTGTGTGTGTGTGTGTGTGTAACACAAAGTAAAAGCTTTTGATCCCAAGCCGAGTCATGACCAAACCATCCAAACAAATGCCTCCCATTTATGTATCTTGGACCTTGGTATAACCACCAGTTCATTTTGGTTCCAGAAAAACTCAATGGACATCTTAAGGGTAAATAAAATGTAATTAAGAAATGCACTTAAAACATCAGAATCCCACCCAATGGGACATGATACGTTCTGCGGCTTCTGCCATATGGCTTTGTTACCATAAGTACACAACTAAGTCTTAAAAATTGAGGGTATGAACAACGCTAAGTATCCATCCATATCATTCTAAATGTGATTCCATTATCAATATGCAATGTCATTACAGCACTTTAACCATTTTCGGGGTATAAGAAGACATGGATGGCAGCCTCTCTTGAAGCAGTCCCCTCACTAGCAATGCATATAACAGCATCATATAATATGTAAAATGAAGCCTTCTTTTGACCAATTTCGAATTGTACATAATGTGTTAACAGAGACGTGTGTTGGAACTTTGTTATACTGCTGAGCGGGAAAGGCGAATAAGAATAATCAGTATGAACTTCTACTAGTCTTCAAGAAATAGGACTTATTGATCCCTGAAACAATGGTAAATATGAAAGTAATAGTCCAAGCTCAAACAACTTAGCTTGTAAGTAGTGGTATAAAGAAGTGTCCAATATATTTTAACTAAATCACTGGAATGATTATCATCCTTGCTCCACTTATGTAATTATGTTAACTTCTATCTGACAACAGGATCTTCACATCCTTGTTCTGTTGGTTATGCTAGTTTTAGATTATTCATTCATTTGAAAGATGATTAATAATTACATCATGTCAACCTCATCTATTCTGAGTTTTGGCCATGGTAAAAATATGTGTATTTATTACTGTGCAGGCAGACAGTCACAACTAATGAACAAGTTTACATCTACACCATGAGATCAACAATTGGATCTATTGAAGCACCCAATTTTAGAGCAGAAACCAGCTAATAATTCTCAGTAACCAGTCCAAAAATTTCTTGTTTGTCAAATCATTAATGTACAAATCAGATTACAAAAGTAAAAGAAAAATTATGGTGCATGCATTGTTTTTTGATTATTTCTGAACAATAAAATTAAGGATAACAAGATAGATGACAGAATTTTCTTTTACCTATTTGTGGCTCAAGATATATGGTTTCTTGAATTCAACTTAGGTTTGGATTTGGAATCAAATAAAAACCGCATGAGAGCTCTGTTATCTGCTTCAACTAGGCTACAGCCAGGCTCTTTCCTCACCCCACTGTCATCCATCAACTTCCTCACCTTCTCAACCCCATCCCATTCACCTCGTGAAGCATATATGTTAGATAGAAGTACATAATCCCCACTCTGGTCCCTTCTCATTTCAAGTAGCTGCTCATTTGCACGTCTTGCCAACTCAACATTTCCATGAACTATGCATGCCCCAAGCAGAGTCCTCCAGACAATAGCATTGGGTTCAATCTCCATGGAGTCCATGAACTCAAATGCTTCATTTAATCTCCCAGCTCGCCCTAGCAGGTCAACCATACACCCACAGTGCTTTATGTTTGGCTCAATATTATACTCATTTCTCATAATATTAAAATACCTGCGCCCCTCTTCAACTTTACCAGCATGACTGCAAGCAACTAAGACTCCAACAAAAGTTATCTCATTTGGCCTGATTTTCAACCTGCGCATCTCCATAAACAGATTGATTGATTCCTCAGCATGGCCATGGAAAGCCAAACCTCCTATTACTGAATTCCAAGTCGACACATCTCTATCTCTCATCCCATGGAACACTTCCAGTGCTTTCTCAATATTCCCACACTTGGCATACATATCTATAAGTGCATTCCCAAGTAGAATGCTCAAATCTCCTGAACACAATTCCAAAATGTTGCAGTGTATCTTCAGCCCAACATCTAAATCTCCCAAATCCGCACAAGCGGACAACAGACTCAACATCGTCACCTCATCCGGCCTCTCTCCCGCACGTCTCATCTCCTCAAACATCTCCAATGCCTGCTTATGTGACCCACAAAGTACATACCCTGCAATCATTGCATTCCAAGTCACGACATCCCTCTTTGGAACCTCTTCAAAGAGTTTCCTCGCACTCTCCATCTCCCCTTGCTTCACATACCCTGTTATCATCACATTCCAAGACACCAAATCTTTAACTGGCATTTCATCAAAAAGCTGCCTCGCAACACCCAACTCCCCTCGCCTTGCATACCCGGCTGTCAAAGCTGACCAAGGTACAACATCCCTCATTGCCGACCCATCAAAAAGTGCTCTAGCAACGCTCAAATCCCCACAATTAGCATGAAAGTAGATAAGGGTATTCCTCAAAAACTTATTCGATTCAAAACCGTACCTCACCACTTTCCCATGAATCCCAAATCCCATCTTGACCCAGGAAAGCTTAGTGCAGGCCTTGAGTACAAACGGGAAAGTGAAGTTATCGGGCTTTACATGCCGATTCTCCATCTGGGTATAGAGCAAAATCGCGTTTAAAGGGTTGGAGCTCTGAGCTGAACCTCTAATCATAGTGTTCCACATGAAAGTGTCCGGTTCGGTAATATGAACGAACACTTGGTGCGCGTAGTGAATGGCGCCTGAAACAGAAATGGCACTGGCGAAAATGAGTTCTCTGAGAGCAGAGTGGTTGGAATTGAAGCCTTTGACGAGCATGGAAGCGTGGACTTGTTTCAGAGCTCGAAGACTGGTGCAGTTTTGCCATAGGCTTGACCGTTGGGGACGGTTGGCGCTCCGGTCGTTTGTTCTCTTTCGGATCATTACACATAGTACTTCTGTTTAAATGTTCCATGCTACGTTTGTCGTTTTAATTAGACGGTATTATAATGTTCCTTTTTTTTTTATGACATTTTTTTCTTTTGTTTTTTCTTTTCGGTTTCTTTTCTACTATGTTTGATAGTTTAAGCAAAATAGAAACAGATAAATCATAAAATAATGAAATATGACACCACTTTTCTCTAGTGTTTAGGAGATTATAAAAATGAATGAATGAAAATGAAAGAAATATATGGTTTTAATATTATACTATTCAAATTTTATTTGTTTTCATATTCAAATAGGGATAAAAATAACATATTTTAGCTGAAATTAAATGAAATATATATTTCTCTTAGTTAGGGTTGTGAACCAATTCCAACTCAACAAAACTAATCTAACCTAGCTTGATGCTTTGTGCTGTTTTTTGTGAGTTGGTGGTTTAGGTTGCAATAAAAAAAAATGAAAAAAAAAAAAAAAAATAACATCAATTGGGTCAGCTTAGAGTTGATGAATTTTTCACCACAACTTGACGTAACAATTTAAAATATATGTTCCAAGTATTTTCTCTCTTTAGAATTTAGACCCTTAACCAAACCCTGTATCTCTCCATAATTTAATTTTATTTTTTTTTATCCAAAACACGTCTACTTCCACATCTCTCTCTCTCTCTCAAAATCTTCTATGTGAAATCTCCTTTTACCTAATCTTTGTTATATTTTATATTTTCAATGTTTTTCATTTTCGGTGAAAGTTTTGGGGGTGTTTGGTTTGTGTTTCCAAACAACCACTTTTAGTTTTTAAACAGCATTTTACACATTTCTATACACTTTTTCACCCACACGTATTTCCACAAATATTTTCAAACAACAATTTTCAGTTTTTAAACACATGCACCAAATGGGCCCAAATTGTTTCTTTTGTTTCTTTTTTCTTTTTTTCTATTTTGAACAACCAAACTATAGTTGCAAAGACTAGGAAAAACAATATAATTAGGATTTTCTTTTTGTTTGTGTCAATTTTTTTTCCTTTTGGTATTGACTTCATTTCAAGTGTGATTTCAAATATATCAACCCAAATAGAAATTTATATTTCTTTTGTTTTGTTTTGCCTTTTGTTTGGTGTTGAAAAAACAAAGGCATTCAAAGGAAAACCATTGTTAAGTTTCTATTAATATTATGGTGTTTTAAATAGGTAATATCAGGGAATTGTGTATTTCCAAAATAAAATTATAATTTCTTTATATATTCAACCTAACTTGATGACCTAATTTAATCCAATCTAATTCATGCATACCCTTACTCTTACTCTTAGGCTTTGCTTGGGAGTTCATAAGAGAAGGGAATGGAATGTATTTAAGTAAGGGAAAGGAATGGAAAAGAATGGAATGGAATGGAATTAAGTAACCTTGATTGGATGTTTTAAAATAAAGGAATGGAAATGAATGAAAATGAATGGAATGTAAGTAATCTTGTTTGGGAGCAACATGGAGGGAATGGAACAGAATCATTTTATGACAATATTACTATTAGATCCCTATTTTAAAATAAAGAGTTGAATATACAAGGGTATTTTGGGAGTTTTAGTAAAAAACTCATTAAATCTAATTCTAATCCCTCCAATTCCTCTCAATTTTGGGGGGAATGAAAATTTGAGATTTTAAGGGAATAGAGAGGAATGAGTATTCCCTCCTACCCATTCTATTTCCTCCTACTTAAACTCCCAAATAAGGGAATGAGCTTTACATTCCCTCCATTAAAACTCTCAAACAAGGGAAGGGAAAAATATTCTAAAATGATTCTTTTTATTCCTTTCCATTCCATTCCATTCCCTCCTCCCAAGCGAAGTTAGTTATTTCATTCCTTCTTATTAAAATCCGAAGTAGCAAAAGGATGTAATATTCTTACAAGATCCCTTTCAATTCCTTCCATTTTATTCATTTCTCCCTCTTCCAAGTGAAAATGAAAAGGGTAAAACTATAAAAAAATAATAATAATAATAAAAAATAAATAAAAATTAATAGATGTAGCAATCCTAATTGAGCCTGAGGATTCCATTAAGACAAATTCACAAAGTGTGAGATTCAAAAAGGAAATCCATATGTGTATAATATTTCATATTCTGTCTTTCATAAAAATAAAAATAAAAAACAAAAACAATTAAAATTTACTCCTATAAAATGATTTTTTTTTTTTTTCAATTCTAATAAAGCAATGGCGTATTAGAAAAATTAGTAAATTAATGATTTTCTTTTTTCAATCTTAAAAGTCAAAGCTAAACAATATTTTAAGACAATTAAAATAGATTGGCCAATAATATGAGAAGAAGAGAGTATTTGATTATTCCTTCTTCTTGGGTAACTTATATTATATTTGATTTTAAATTATTTTTAAGAGATTTAAATTTAAATTTGACTCCCTTTTTTTCCTAGTTACATTTTTTTTATTAAAAATTCTAAGTTATTACATAAGTTCAAACTTCAAACACTCATAATTATGTGGGATCTACATAGAAAATTTTATAAAAACAATGATTGCTTAATACTAATTGGATATTTTTATCAAAAAAAAAAAAAAAAAAAAAAGATTACTGGATATTGTCCTCCAACCTTTGTATAGGTTTTTACCTTTTATAATTGTAGGGGTGTTAGGCCCAGCAATATATATATATATATATATATATATATGTGTGTGTGTGTGTGTGTGTGTGTGTGCGTGTGTGTGTGTATTGGGCCGGGGACCCAATTCGAGAACATGAAGTAGTCCGAGAAGAGGTGAACATTATCAGGGGAGTTCGTGTTTGTAAGTGAAGAGGTTAATTTTGATCATAAGGGTCCATGAGAGCGGTCCAAGGATGAATACCTCCTCGGCTAATTAGAGTCGAGGTCCAAAGTGGTGGTCTACCATCTAGGGCAGTGTTCCAAGAGATTCTATTGATACGGATAAGCATCACAGAAGATAGGATAGAGGGAAGTCCTAAAATATCTAAAAAGAAAGTTGTTACCACCGCATTGAATACTCTGCACCTAACCAAATGGCCGCATTAATGTGGAGATGATACCTGAACAGTAATTTTCAGCCTTACAGCTACTACTAGAGACTTCAAGAAAGTGATAATGGGATAAGGATCAACACTAACAATCTACCCTACACGTGGAGAGTAAAGAGGAAAGAAGGAAGATGATATAAAAGATAAAGAAGACCCTAAGGAAAGGGGATCGAGAAATTAAGAAAGAAACACTGTAGCAATCAAGAATTGAGCTTGTAATCAAACTTGAGAAGAAATATATAAAAGCTGATATCCTCAGATTGTGTCAAGGACGATTTTCTTTAGATTAAACCAGTCTATCTTCATTTTTTTTTTTTTTTTGTCATCTAAATCCATTTTACCTGTTGTTTGACTCATTAAAGCCCAATTTTTCAACCCATTCTCTACAAATTCATTATATTGGGCTCTTTGGGCCTAAGTTCATCCATCCTTTGGGCTTAGGAGACAAATTGTGTCCTTATAATTGGCACCATCTGTGGGAATTCTGGTACTGTAGTGATTTTAACGTCCAACTATAGTAGGTTCAGGTCCAAATCTAGAGGAATCTATAGGGTCCCAACGTCAAGATCATTTTGTTAATCTTGAGCGCAAAAGGGACCGGGAAGTTAGTGTGCATACCACCCCTACTAGCAGGAGTCAATCTCGAAGCGGGAGTCACCTTTCTCATGAGGAGAATACCAAAACCATGCAACTGGAGATTGATTATTTGAAAAGGAAGTTATGCCACGAACGGCGAAGGCGAACTCCCTCCAATTCTGACTTTTCTTCTGACGATGAGAAGGATGGTAGTTATAGACCTAGATCAAGGACTCCTCCTAGTGAGCCTTTCTCGTATGATGATGACTACCACCATAAGCGCAGAAACAGGAACTCATCTTCCAAAGGATTGGGAAATGATGCGATGAGCAGAGCGCTTAACCAAATTTCCAAATCACCTTTTATGCACAGAATTGAGGGAGGGAGACTTCCTCGGTAGTTCACTCAGCCCACATTCACCATGTATAATGGTCGAACAGACCCTGTGGAGCATGTAAACCACTTCAACTAGAGAATGGTTATGCACTCCAAGAATGAGGCCTTGATGTGTAAGGTATTCCCCTCCAACTTGGGGCCTGTGGCAATGAGGTGGTTTGATGGCTTAGGTGCAGGTTCCATTAATTCCTTTAAAGAGCTCACCCGAGCGTTTGGGTCTCGTTTTATTACATGCAGTAGGGTTCCTCGGCCCTTAAATTCCCTGTTGTCCATGTTCATGCGAGAATGGGAGACCCTGAAAACGTACTCGGACAGATACTGTGAGATGTTCAATGAGATCGATGGGGACTTTGATGACGTGGCTATAAGGACTTTTAAGGTCGGCCTGCCTGCTGAGCATGATTTGAGGAAGACCTTGACCAAGAAGCCGGTAAGGAGTGTGTGTCGGGTTATAGATCATATTGATGAATACAAGTGGATCGAGGAAGACCAGCAGCAGGGGAAGGGAAAGGCTAAGGTTATCCTTCAGGACAGTAGGGATTTTAGGTCTGACAGATACAATAATAACAGGCCCCGAAGGGATTTTGCTGGGCAATCTGGGTTTATGGCTCCTCAGGTGGTTAACATGGTGTTCCGAGAGTCAATACATCAAGTCTTGGAGAAGATCAAGAACGAGCCATACTTCAAATGGCCAAACAAGATGGGAAGAGACCCCATGAGACACAACCAAAGTCTTCATTGCCAGTACCACCAAGAACGAGGACATACCACCAAGAACGAGGACATACCACCGAGGACTGTAGAACTCTATGGAATCATCTGGAGCAACTGGTTCGAGATGGAAGGTTACAAATGTTTTTGTATCAGCCCAATGGGTAAGGAGACTAAGCAAGGTCAGGGGCTCAGGGGAATGCTTCTTCAAGGCTCCCTTTGGGCACAATTAATGTCATCTTTGCTGCTCCTGAGAGAATTGGTTCTCATCCCTCCAGGGTGATGTCTGTAGCTCGGCTACCTGCCGAGAACTCTAATTCTGAGCCGAAAAGGGCTAAAGTGGAGGTCCGACCAGTGTTGAGTTTTTCGGACGATGAAAAAATTGGAACCATATAGCCACACGATGATGCTTTAGTGGTCACACGATGATGATGTGAAGAGGGTGTTGGTAGACCAGTGCAGTGGTGCAGAGATTATGTACCCTGACTTGTACAAAGGGCTGAACTTGAAACCTGAGGATTTGACAGCCTATGATTCACTTTTGGTAAGCTTTGATGGGAGAGTTGTCATTCTAAGGGGTCAGATAATACTACCCATGCAAGCAGGTTTAGAGGTAGTGGAGGTGGACTTTATTGTGGTGGATGTTTATTCTCCCTACACGGCCATTGTGGCTAGACCCTGGCTTCATGCCTTAGGGGCCATTTCTTCGACTCTGCATTTGAAGGTGAAATATCCGTCGGGGGACCAGATTGAAAAGCTTGTGGGGAGTCAATCCATGGCTAGGCAGTGCTTGGTGGCTGCAATTATGCATCAACCTGAAGCTGAGTCCTCGGCATCTGCTGAGGGGGGCTCATAGCAATCAAGGATTCCGGTCCTATCTACGAATGCAGTGTCGGAAGAGGCAAAGTGTGAGAGGTTGGAGGAAATTGCTATAGATGGTGATCCAGAGAAGTTTTTTCAGGTCGAAACTCAGTTGCCTCCTCGAGAGAAGGAAGAACTGTTAGCGTTTCTAAGGAGGAATATTGATGTATTCGCATGGAATGCTTACGAAGCTCCTGGAGTGGATCCAGACTTCATTTGCCATCATCTGAATGTCAACTCAGTTGTCCTCTCTAGGAAGCAACCACCTCGGCGCTCATCTAAAGAGCATTCTAATGTTGTCAAGGAGGAGATGAACAAGCTTAAGCAAGCTGTGGCTATTAAGGAAGTTTTCTACCCTGAGTGGTTGGCCAATACAGTGGTAGTGAAGAAGAAGAATGGGAAGTGGCGGGTGCGTGTGGACTTCACAAATCTGAATAAAGCTTGCCCCAAGGACCCTTTTCCCATACCTCGAATAGACCAGTTAGTGGATACCACTGTAGGCCATCCCCAGATAAGCTTCCTGGACACCTTTCAAGGATACCATCAAATACCTTTAGCTTTGGATGATCAGGAAAAGATTGCTTTTGTCACCCCTACTAGGAATTACCATTACAAGGTGATGCTCTTTAGTCTAAAAAATGCAGGGTCTACTGATCAGAGGATGATGACTAGGATGTTTGAACCGCAATTAGGAAAAAGCATTGAGATTTATATAGACAACATGGTAGTTAAGAGTAAGTTGGAATCAGAGCATATTAACAATCTCGGGAATATCTTTGAGATCTTTAGGAGACACAAGCTGCGACTTAATGTTTCTAAGTGTTCTTTTGGTGTCGGATCAAGGAAGTTCTTGGGGTATATGGTTACACACCACGGAATTGAAGTCAACCCTGATCAAATTAAAGCAATTAACAATTTACAACCACCTCGGAATCCCAAAGAGGTCCAGAAGTTGATAGGGATAATTGCTGCTCTAAACTGATTCATTTCTCGGTTACAGGTGTAGACCTTTCTTCCAGTTGTTGAACAAATGGAAGGGATTTGAATGGACCAAGAAGTGTGTCCTAGCCTTCCAGTAGTTGAAGGAATACTTATCTCGACTTCCCATTATGTCCAGGCCTGAGGTGGATGAGGTTTTGTTTGCTTACATCGCGGTCGCTTCCCATGCGGTGAGCTTGGTGCTGGTATGGGTTGATGGTGGTGTGCAGAGGCTAGTTTACTATGTGAGCAAATCACTGCATGAGGCCGAGGTGCGTTACCTACCGTTGGAAAAGGCCATTCTGGCAATGGTGCATGCTACACCTAAGCTCCCACAATATTTCCAATCCCACACAGTTATTGTCCTAACCCAACTTCCACTTAGATCTTTACTTCGAAGTGCTAATTAAACAGGGAGGATTACCAAGTGGGGTATGATCCTAGGGCTTTTGATATCAAATACATGCCCCGCACCTTTGTCAAGGGTCAAGTCCTCGCTGATCTGGTGACCGAGTTTGCTAAAACCCCATTTGAAGAAAAAGATGAGAAACAGAACATGGATGGAAAATCAGTTGGCATGGTCTCCCTGGAAGAGCCTTTACCTTGAAGAGTACACGTTGATGGTGCAGCGAATCAAAAAGGATCTAGAGTGGGGCTAGTTATAATTTCTCCTGAGAAGATCATTATTTAAAAATCCTTAAGGTTGGGCTTCTCAGCCACCAATAATGAGGCCAAGTATGAGGCACTATTAGTAGGGATGACTATGGTCTAGAGAATGGGAAGAAAGGCAGTGGAGATGTTTTCAAATTCGGGATTGGTCATAGGCCAGATAGGGGGAGAGTTGGAAGCCAGAGATCTCAGAATGCAGGAATATTTGAACCAGGTTAGACACTTTCAGTCAGGATTTGAGTCTTTTAATTTATCACAAATCCCTAGAAGTAGAAACACACATATTGACTCTCTTACCATGCTTGCAACCTCCTCGGCACAAAGTTTACCTCGAGTGATCCTTGTAGAAGACTTATGTAAACCTATCAAAATAGGGAGAAACGTAGTTCATATTCATCAGATTAGGGTGGGTCCTAGCTGGATGGACTCTATTGTGCTATTCCTTAAGGAAGACATCTTGCCCGAGGGTAAGTCCGAGGCCAACAAGGTACGAGAAAGGCTCCTCAGTTTTGGCTATCCGATGACCAAAAGTTGTATAAGCGCTCTTTTTCTCGACCATATCTGCTATGCATACACCCTAAAGCAGTTGAACTACTCCTAGAAGAATTACATGAAGGGATTTGTGGAAGCCACACAGGAGGCAGATCTTTGTCTCACTAGGCCCTTACTTAGGGATATTAGTGTCCAAATATGCAGAAGGAAGCACAAGAGTATGTAAAGAAATGCGACCAATACCAAAGATTTGCCCCAAACATTCACCAACTAGGAGGTGTCCTTAACCCTCTGTCCAACCCTTGGCCTTTTGTTCAATGGGGTTTAGATATTGTAGGGCCCTTCTTTAAGGCAGCGGAGAATAAAAGATGGTTGCTGGTTAGCACAGATTACTTCAACAAATGGGTTGAAACTGAAACGCTAACAAGTATCAGGCATATGGATGCCAAGAGATTTATCTGGAAAAATATTGTCACTCGGTTTGGAATCCCTCGAACACTTATCTCGGACAATGGTCTTCAGTTTGATAGCAAAGCCTTCAGGAGGTATTGCTGTGACCTGGGCATAACAAATAGATATTTCACCCCAGCATATCTATAGGGGAATGGACAGGCCGAGGCTATCAATAAGGTCATAGTAAGTGGGCTCAAAAAGAGGCTGAATGACGCAAAGGGAAAATGGGTGAAAGAGTTGTCACACGTCCTTTGGACATATCGAACTACATCTCGTAGGTCCACTAGGGAGACGCCCTTTTCAATGACTTATAGGGCCGAGGCTGTGATTCCTCTGGAGACAGGATTTCCAACACTGAGAACAAGCTCTTTTACTCCGGGCAGCAATGATGGGCTATTGGAAAAGAGTTTAGATTTAATTGAAGAGCGAAGAGAAAATGCTATGTTCAGCTGGCATACTATCAGCATAAACTCAAGCAGGGGTACGACTTAAATGTAAGGTCAAGGCCACTAGCGCCTGGAGACTTGGTATTAAAAAAGGTTTTGGGTACTGCCAAAAACCCAGCCTAGGGAAAGTTAGAGCCTAACTGGGAAGGGCCATATCGCATCACTTCAGTGACTGGAATAGGTGCATATTATCTTGAAGATCTAGATGAGAATGTTGTACCATGCCCCTGGAATGTAAACAACCTGAGAATGTATTATTATTATTAATGAAAGCTTTCTTTACCATATTTTGGTTTATTACATTATGTGTCATGCGTTTTACTATTTGTTTGAATATCAAACAGAACCTTGGTCATGTCTAGCTCCTCGGACCACATACCTTAGGTAAATTGATATTTTAATTTATCTGCTAAGTATCAAACAGAACCTTGATCATGTCTGGCTCCTCGGATCACATACATTGGGTAAATTGATATTTTTTAATCATTTTTCTAAGTATTAAATAGAACCTTAGTTATGCCTAGCTCTTTGGACCACATGCTTTGGGTAAATTAATATTTCATGACAGTTTTCTAAGTATTAAACTGAACCTTGGTCATGCTTGGCTCCTCGGACCACATACCTTGGGTAAATTGATATCTTTTAATCATTTTTCTAAGTATTAAACAGAACCTTAGCAATGTCTGGCTCTTCGAACCACATGCTTTGGGTAAATTAATATTTCATGACAGTTTTCTAAATATCAAACAGAATCTTGGTCATGCCTGGTTCCTTGGACCACATAGAGTAAATTGATATCTTTTAATCATTTTTCTAAGTGTTAAACAAAACCTTAGTTATGTCTGGTTCCTCGAACTACCTACTTTGGGTAAATTAATACTTCATGACAGTTTTCTAAGTATCAAACAGAATCTTGGTCATGCTTGGCTCCTCGGACCACATACCTTGGGTAAATTGATATCTTTTAATCATTTTTCTTAAGTATTAAACAGAACCTTAGCTATGCTTAACTCTTCGGACCACATGCTTTGGGTAAATTAATACTTCATGACAGTTTTCTAAGTATCAAACAGAATCTTGGTTATGCCTGGCTCCTCAGACCACATACCTTGGGTAAATTGATATCCTTTAATCATTTTTTCTAAGTGTTAAACAAAAATTTAGTTATGTCTGGTTCCTTGGACCACCTACTTTGGGTAAATTAATATTTCATGATAGTTTTCTAAGTATCAAACAGAACCTTGGTCATGCTTGCCTCCTCAGACCATATACATTGGGTAAATTGATATCTTTTAATCATTTTTCTAAGTGTTAAACAGAACCTTAGTTATGTCTGGTTCCTCAGACCACCTACTTTGGGTAAATTAATACTTCATGACAGTTTTCTAAGTATCAAACAGAACCTGAGTTATATCTGATTCCTCGAACCACCTGTCTTGAGTAAGTTAATGCTTCCTATTATTTATTTAAGTATCAAACAGAGCCAGCCATGCTGAATGGCAAAGATCTTTGTTGTAGTGACATGATCAAATGGACACTCATGAGCATCACTTAAAGCATTTGAAAGAATATTTATGATCTGTTTAAGAATTGATTATTATCCCCAGTTCCTTAGACTTACTGATAAGTGGAGAACTAGGGGGAGTCTGATATGGATGTATGCTCTACCATTATATATGCTTTTGAGGTTAAGGTTACACTTTGTTGAGATCATGGATTTAGTAGGTTTAACTTGTTCTGTTGCCAATCATATGGAGTGCAATAACTGTGCTGCCACTTATGCAGATAACTAAATGGAGCTATATCTCATTTCCATGTTAGTTAAGTGTTAAATAAAACAAAAACTATGTTAGGATCAATATCAACATCACAAATATGAAAGAAAAACTTATAATTATCATTGATCTGAGTCTCAGGAAGAGGCAAAGTTGATTACAAAAGATCAAACTAAATTACAAGTTCTAAGAACAAAAACAACAACTAAAAAGAAAAAAATATATATATTAAAAAAAAAAAATCATGGTTTCATCTTTATTACAAGTTTGTCCTTTGGAGTCTTGGTGGGCTAGGTGTTTGCTGCTGCCAAGGATGTCGGACCCTTACCCTTAGGGTCTTCCTTGGCAAGAATGAGGAGAGTTGCCAAAACCAACTCTAGGTTTTGGGAACCCACTCCTTCCTTGGAAGAATCCTTAGGTGCGTCCGAGGACTTTGTCATCTCGTGGGCGACCTCCTTGGAGACTTCTTTCTCCTTATTAGTTGGGTCGGCTTGCTCTACCACTTCTTGAGGACTGTTGGAATGAAGAGGGTCCTTGGTCGAAGCCTCTTCAATAGGGCTTGCAACGTTAGGGGCTGCATCATCCGGGGAGGCTGAGGAGGCCTCAACCCCTGCCAGGTTGAGGGCCTCATTCCATACTTGGAGGCAATATGCTCTACATACCCCCGAGACCTCAGCCCTGAGGGCCTCCTCGGTCTCAGCTACCCCCACGTCGTAGCCGTCTTATTCGGCTTGATCCTTGGCTTTCTTAGCATCCTCCAGTTTTTTCTTTAGCAGCTTGATTTGCTCCCTAGTAGCAGTAAGCTCATCCTCAGTTAGGCGGAGTTGTTTGCGCTGAGTTTCAGCCTGCCTCTCTGCCCCATCCAGTGCTGCCTCAGCACTTTTCCCACCCCTTTCTGCCTCGGTGAGCTTGGTGTCCAACTCCTTTAGCCTCTTCTCGGCCACCTTAAAGGCCTCAACAGCAGCAACTCACCTGCCCTCCTCATCCTTCATTTGTCGGTGAGAAATATCCACCAACTCCTCGTCTCTGAAAATAGCTTGAACAGCCTACGAAGGAAACTTGGTAGTGAGTATATATATATTAATAAATAAATAAATAAATAAATATAAATAAATAAATAAATAAAAAATTAGCTTGAAAGGCTTACCATAGCGAGGTCTCTTTTTAGACTTAAAAACACCTCGTGTTTCTTCATGGTCCTCAGATCGACCATGTCCTCGGGTAGTAGCAAAGCTTGCTTTACAGCATCTGCTACATACCCGGCCTTCCCCTTTTGAAAGTCCCTGATGGATGAGTTCGCAGAAAAGGGGATCCATCTAGCACCAAAGGGGGGTTCCAGTTTGGAACCCTGGTGCGAAGATCACATCCCTTGTCTCCGAGTGCCCCATTGCTCAAGGACTTTGTCTGGGTAGTCTTGGCTACCTTGGCCCCTTTTGGAGGCTCATTCTCCTTTGGGAGGACACCTCAGCCCTCTTCCATCACGTCCTTCCCCTTTTGCTCTCGTTTCCTCTTCTTATCTACAAGTTCTTGCTGGGGGTCATGAGGAGTGGGAAGGGAAGGGAGTTTAGCTTGAGCAACCACCTCGAGCGCTTTTCCCCCAACTTGGGACTCCATCACCTCCATGAGGCTGGCCTTGGGTTTGCGCTATATCCCCATATCTTTTGGGATAGAATAATCTTCTTGTATCTGGCTTACTTAGGCAAAGGAGGGATGGCTAAAATCCTCGACGGGGACTTCTGAGGATTGAAGGTAGCTGAAGACTTCAAAATCATCTTCGGATTCAGAGATGTCAACTACCTCTTCCTCCTCCTTAATGGTTGGTTGTGATCGTGTGGCTGCTTCCACGGCAGTACGTAGGAATGGCAAATCTACTTTTGGCACACCCTCCAGTATGGGGTCAGTGGTGAGAAAGCCGAGAGCCACAACACTGATTTGATGTAGACATGGGTCTCTCGCCTTTATCTGGCACTTTGGAGCTTGAAAGCTGGACGAGAGCAAGGTGTACTCTAAGATCAGATGGGCCGTTCTTAGTTGGCCGTCCTTGTGAACAAACACCTCGGCTTGGAGGATCTTGTCTAAACTCTGCTGATTGACAAGATTGAAATTTGGAACAACAGTGTTCTTATCTGCAAGACAATTTGGGGGAAAAAAAAAAAAAAAACAGCATTAGCAAAAATGGCACAAATCAAAGGAAAAAGTTTAATTGTGAGCATAAACACAAACAAACAGGTAGAGAACATGTAAAGAAGAAGGGGTGATTTTCAAGTGATAAACCTAGACCTAAAACCTCACTTGGTTTCCCCTTTCTCATCGGGCAGGGGAGGCCATCGTGCCACCCCCCTGAAACGATTAGAAAATCCTTGTTCATGCCTTTGTTGGACTCGGGGAGGCATGAGATGAGTCTGACCTCAGGGTGCCTAGTTTTTAGGTAATACCCCTGCCCCTTTATATGGTGAAGGTTATAGACCCAGTTGACATCGTGATGGGTAAGACCTAAGCCCATTTTCTCATTAAAGGCATCGACGCTACCTAAAATCCTAAACATGTTTTAGGCACATTGGGTGGAAGCTAATCTGTGAGCCCTAAGGTAATCCCTAATAACGGTGCCCATAAGAATTCTCATCCCTTCCTCTATAAAGGCAATCATCGGGATTACCACTTCTTCCTCTTGCCTCTTCTCATGTCATTCCCCTTCCTTGTAGTACCTGATGGAGACTCTTGGTGGGATTCTATATTGAGCTTTAAAGCTCTCTATATTCTCTGTAGAGTCTACCAGGTAAGCAAACCTACCCATTCCTAAGAGAGGATTGAAGGAACTAAAAGGGTACTAGGAAGATAAAGAGAAAATAGAAGGGCCGAGGAGGAAAAAAGACACAAAGAAAAGAAAAGTATATAGAAAGAAAAATGGAAATGTTTATAAAAGATTTACGCAAAGAAAAGAAGTCTCCTCGAACAGGCTCTCGGAATTTATGAGGGCACGAGTAGGTTGAATAAGTGCATTAGATCAGTGTGTGAGTGCTAAAATGAGGTGAATGAAGTGTTTGGGTAGTATTTATATCAAAGAGAGGGTGAGAAGCGGGAAAATTCCTGCCTGAGTTCCAATAAAATCCTCAGCCGTTGGATCCACATCACGGCGTAGAACGTGGAGAACATGGAGCCGTAAGAATTTAATGAAGGCGCATCTCGGATGCCAAAGCGTCAGGAGCATGCATTGGGCAGTTAAAAAGATACTTGCGTAGATAGGGATGATGTGTGGCAAGGTACGGGGTCACTGTAATGACATCGAAATCCTCATTTCTTCCCAAGGAGCCAGAGAGGAGAATTTTGAGGGGCTATTGTAGGGGTGTTAGGCCCAGCAATATATATCTATGTATATATTGGGCCGGGGGCCCAATCCAAGACATGAAATAGTTCAAGGAGGGGTGAACATTATCAAGGGAGTCCGTATTAGTAAGTGAAGAGGTTAATTTTGATCATAAGGGTCCATGAGAGCGGTCCAAGGATGAATACCTCATCGGCTAATCAGAGCCGAGGTCTGAAGTGGTGGTCTACCATCCAGGGCAGCGTTCTAGGAGATTCTATCGATACAGAGAAGCATCACAGAAGCACAGGATAGAGGGAAGTCCTAAAATATCTAAAGAAAAAGCTACTACCACCACATTGAATGCTCTGCACCTAATCAACTGACCGCATTAATGTAGAGGTGATACCTGAACAGTAATTTTCAACCTTACAGTTACTACCAAAGACTTCAGGAAGGTATTGATGGGACAAATATCAACACCAACAATCTACCCTACACGTGGAGGGTAAAGAGGAAATAAGGAGGATGGTATAAGAGAGAAAGAAGACCTTAAGGAAAGAGAATCGAGAAATTAAGAGAGAAACACTATAGCAATCAAGAATTGAACTTGTAATCAAACTTGAGAACAAATATATAAGAACTGATCTCCTTGGATTGTGCCGATAACGATTTTCTTTAGATTAAACCAATATATCTTCATTTTTTTTTTGGTCATCTGGATCTATTTTATTTGTTGTCTGACTCATTAAAACCCAGTTTTTCGACCCACTCTCTACAGATTCATTATATTAGGCTCTTTGGGCCTAAGTTCATCCATCCTTTGGGCTTAGGAGACAAATTGTATCCTTACAATAACCATTCAATATCAAAGAAAGAAAGTGGTTGGCAAGTGATCGGGACAACTCATACCTATCAATCTTGATTAATACTAATCTTTAATAATTATTATCTTTTCTTTTTGGGATTAGTGAATAGCAAGAAATTGAACTACAAATATTACTTAATGGTTGGGCTAAGACATGTATGAGAGGAGCTCTCATGTCCAAAATACCACATAATGGTTCTTATCCCACCCATGTAAAACAATTAATCCATATGTCCCTTAATAAACGAAATATTTGGTATTAAAGGAAGCTTGATTTTTTAGAAAAATATTATTTGTTTTTATTTAAATAAAGTTAATATAAGAAGTTTTTGATAATATAAGAAAACTCTGCTTTTGAAATGTTTCATATATTAGATAGGCAAAAAAAAAATGTTATTGAGTATTACAATTTACAATGTTAGAATCATTTCAAGATTGATCTAACCGTTTAGGACTTTAGATATACATTCCTAATTTTTCATGACCGTAGTTGTACGTACTTTTCCAAATAACTAGTACTCCTGCAATTAGATTTTTATACAACATGAAGAATAACATATAATTACGTATCAAAATATAGGGGGATTTTTTTTTGTTTTCAATAATTGAACAACTTCTCAAAAAAAAATTTTGAACAAAGAGACCTATCTTTGTAGGAGGCCACTAGTTCAAACACCAGCAGATGTGGTGATTGGAATATCTTTGTAGGAGGCCACTAGTTCCGTGTTGGTGTTCAGATCCACTTGCAATGTTTCCCAGACTTTCTTCTTTGGGTTCAAAACATCACCAGAGCCTGGCTCACCATTGAATCCAGGAAATGTAACTCTTTCTCCAACAGTAGCAGATTTAGGTGGATCAACCAATTCAACCTGAAATTTTTTTTTATTAAAAATCTCGTTAGCGTTCATGTTTGATGATCCAGACTTAAACAAGCAATGACAATGCCAGAAATTTTTTTCAAAGTGAAACTTATTCAAAATCAACCGTGGCCTTTAATGGGTATCATAAAACCATTTTCTAAAACATCTTAACACCACACAACAAATGATGTAGCCATTTTTGCGACAAAAATGCTAACATGTTAAAATGTGTCATTACCCACAATCCAACACCATCACAACAATCTCAACTAAAATTATATACTCGAGACCACTAAGCCATTTTTTAAAGCTATTAGATGATTAATATATGTGGTTGCTATCTTCAATATAGAGGGAATCAGCATCAGGATGCTTCTGAACACTCGTAATAAGGCCAACACAGATGTCAAGTCTTGTAATTGAAATTTCTGTCTCAGCATTGGCCTTAGCTTTGGATTCAGTTGCAGGTTTTAGTGTTTTACAGGCCGTTGCTTTTTTCCACTGCTATCTGTTCCATACAATGCCTCACCATATTAAGCAACTACTACTAACAAATTAGTAGTGCCTATGATTAATCAAGAAGTATAATGAGAGAGGTATGAAAAGACACACTAATCATAGTACTACTGTAATATCAACTTGTCAAGAAAAATGTGGAAGCCACACTTATCATCAAAAACAAAATAGTTAGCATTTGAACAGAGAAGACCTGTGAAGAACCTAATTATAGAAGAATAAAAGATAAATTGATTAGTGCTTTTATGAACTTATTGGTTGGAAATATAGCACATCAATGACACCCAAACATGCAATGTGTAGCAATTGATATGGCAAACACTAGAAGTGAGTAAATAATATAATATCAATAAAATGCAACCTGAAACTTTTGTTTTCTTCAGTTTCTCAGCTATCTTCTCTGCTTCAGCTTCTGCCCTCACAATCCTATCAGCTTGGCTTCCTGCAAACTTCTCTCTGAAGAATTCTACTTCTTCATCTTTCTGAACATTTGTTTTCACTAAATTAGTAACTATGAGACAAAGCCCACAAAATCTCCATCACAATTCACAAAACAAAATATAGAAGTAGGAGAGTTATACCAATTCCTTAAACAATGGTGCTGGTGTCCCAATTTTGTGACCAGCAGGTAGGATCTCCCAAGGTCGGCTTACCCTATCAATATCTCCTTTTTCAAGCAAAATTGGAGTATCAGGAGGCAAATTAAGCTGCTTAAGTACCTTCAGGACAACCAACAATACAGATATTGTCAGCATGCACAACCATATTAGCTAACTCATGATAAAGAATACTAGCATTGCCCTAAGTGCCACAGAGAGATCCACTGGCAGGTTAAATTACCTCAAGTGAAAAAGATGGCATAAAAGGTTCTAACAAACATGCGAGAAGATATACTAGCCCAGCCGAAGTTCTTATGACAAGAGAGCAAGAAAGTTGATCATCATTGTAAAGCTTCCAGAATTTGCTTTCCTACATAGCAATCATGAGCAAAGTACACATTAGGAGAGAGAAATTTTGTTTCATGGGCAGCCAAAGAACATATTAAACAAACATCCAAATCAGTACAAACAAAAATGTTCTAGACTTACTTGCAGATATCCATTCCCTTCACTAGAAATGTTCATTGCAATTTTCAGCCCTTGCTTTAGTTTAACCTATACGAAATGCAAATAAGAATGTCATTATAATGCAAAAGCAATTAGCCAAAGAGGGCATGAGGCAGCTTCTGGTTGCCTGACAGTATACTAGCCAGTATTTCAATCACCTTTTCCATGGCTTCTACATATTGCTCCACATAGTCAACAATGCTACCAACCAATTTCCTAGTTGGTTCGTGTTGCAATGGATCTGGGTCAGCATCTGAAGGCTGAGGAATAATGGAACCATATCCTCGACCTGTAAAAAGAAACTCAGTTATGCACTTGCAGTTTCTCTTCATATCAGACAAACCCATTATAATAAAAATGGCAAAACCATTTGGAATTTCATAAATATTAAAGGTCTTGGCATAATGTAAGATGGACTATTGGCACCATTTTTAATTCTCTAAAATATAAATGCCTTGCAAAAATAAGCTTTTTTTATAGGTAAAGTTACTAAAGATTGAACCACAAACATTGAACCACCAAAAAGGTGGACATGCCACTAGGCCGGACGGCCTTTAGTTCACATATATGCAATAGGCATTGAGAATGGTTCTAATTCAGTGAGGCATTAAATAAAATGTCACTTCTATAACTAGTTCTATGTACTATAATAACAATCCAGAAATATTATAAGTATGTACCACAATCAAGAGAATCAAATAAAAAACTAGCTGAACAACAAAACTTTAAGAAACTTAAGGTACACAGCCAACCAACCTGGAGGTTTAACAATGAAACTCAAAACTCGATTTATAAAGTTGCCCAAGTTATTTAGCAACTCGCTGTTTAATTTTGCTTGCAAGTCAGCCCATGTAAATAATGTGTCTGATACCTAGTTTACACAAACCCATTCATCAATCCAGAAAGCAATTAGTAGAACCCAACATTAATTCTTATTAAAAAAAAGTAATAAATATATGCTGCTTACCTCAGGCCTATTAGTCAGTAAGTAATATCGCCATACTTCTACTGGAATGTTTGTATCTTTTGCATCATTGCCAAAGACTCCAATACCTTTACTCTTAGAAAACTTTCCTACAAAAACCATCCAAATGAAAATTCATCTAGCTCAATATTTTCGAATGAGAAACATCATTGTTATGTAAAAGAGAAGGTAATTGATCAATCATTCATCTAGATGACCGATAAATTGACCACCATCGCGCATCAGCTAAACTGCTACAAAATAGTTGGCTAACCTGTTTCATAATTCAAGTATTCAGTGACACTGATAGTCTTCATTAAAGTCCAATTTTCACCAGTTCCAAGAAGTGTTGATGGAAACATCATCTAAAAAAAGAATATAGTAACAGTCAAAAAGGGTAGTGGGGAAGAAAAAAAGCAGTCCCCACAACCAAGAGGTCCAAGCCAAACCATAAGTCTCCATGACAATGATGGAAAAAAAGGACAACCAAACGTTTACTAAGCTCAAAACATCCACCACTACAACCAAAGGTTTTTTTTCAGACCACAAAAGAGAGATTCGAATGAGTGACCCCTACTTCATGAGGCGAGACACAAGCCACCTTATGTACAGTTCATAAGAAATAATAAATAAATAACCCAAATTCTGAAGCCAAAAATTTCATGAGTCTTGCATGCAGTATCTATGAGACCAATTAGGTGAACTAATAAAACTCCGCTGCTCCATGCTATTGAACTTGCATTAACATTGCCAATGACAAAACAACAGTTTTTATTTTTAACCATTAGAACAATAACTTCACAAAGTCTCATCTCATTAGATTTGATTTAATAGCAATTTAGATTCAAGTATCATGTCATCTAACTTAAGTCGATAGCAATCAATATTTGGAAAGTGTAGAGGATTTTAACAAAGAAAGTTGGCCGTGTGGTTACACTAAAATTACAAGTCAACAAGCTACTAGCACAATGATACAAGAGATAAATACTCATAAGGGTGAGACAAGATTTAGACCTACCTACGACCTACAAGAAAACATACCAACTTAGTGACTGCCGCAAGGTTCTAAAATTATATGCAATAACTGTTGTATATTATTGTTATCTAAAAGATACAATGGTTACTGTAAACTTTTAAAAATATTAAGATGCAATATGTTATTTACAAGATGCAAAGACTACGTACATTTCTGGAAATATCTAACCAAAAAGACAAAAAGAAAAATTAGAAGTAGCTGGCAAAAACTGAAAACATGGAAAAGAATAACATAGATGAGTGGCCATAAGAAGATTTCTTTAAAAAATAATTAAACTTCAGTTTCTTAGCTGAAGGGAAAAACATTGATAAGCATATATCTGACCCAAAAAAAAAAATCTAACATTCTACAAAAAAACAAAATCTAACATTCTAACTAATCTTAGTACTTTTGAGTTAGTATCTTGCCCTCTTCTTAGAGTTATCAGAATTTTTTTTTTTTTTAGAAAAAAAAAATCACTTACAGTGTGGAACGGCACATTGTCCTTGCCCATAAACTGATACAACTCTACATCTTCAGGATTCTTCCACCACTTCTCCCACTCAGGTGTGTAGCAAGAAGTAATAGAAACATATCCAATAGGCGCATCAAACCAGACATAGAAAACCTATCCACCGCAAGTAAAAAAAAAGGGTCAATTTGCCAAATTTTGAGAAAAAATTTGAAGAGGCCAGCATGAATTCAGCATGTCTATCAACAACTAATAACCTTATCACTAAATCTCTCAAGTGGAACTGGAACCCCCCACTTCAGATCCCTGGTAATACATCGTGATTTCAGCCCTTTTTTAAGCCTGTCATTTGTTATTTGAATAGCATTCTGGCTCCAAGATCCAGCCACCAACATTTTGTTGATGTATTCTTCCAATTTGTCCTTCAGCAAGGGGAGTTCAAGAAACAAGTGGTTTGTGTCACGAATGTGTGGTGTCGTCTGACAGACCTGTTAGCAAAGAAAGCTCATGGATCAACTATAAGAAACGTATAATAAAACAAAATGGCGTAATATCATACATCTACTGACAGTAGCTTTCTTTTTTTTTATAGTTTATCTTCTTCTCAGAAAATCATGGAAGAAATATGATGCTGAGGGCTCTGAAACAGGCCCCAACAAGAGCTAGGCCCAAGAAACCAAATCAGGACTCAATTAAACCCTAAAGTAAGTTTTCTGACTAGAAATTCATAATTTAGTCAGGAAAATGATTACCAAGCACTAGTTTTCTTGTAATATAATTGGCTAGCAGAAAAAGGTCCTTGTTTCACAATGATTTAAATTTGGTTTATAGCATCAAAACGTGATAACCAAAAGGATCAGAGGATGCAAAATTTATTCATTTGAAAGAGAAACAATCAAATGTCTGAGATAAAATGCCTTTTTTGGACAAACTACATATTTTAAAAGCTGAATGCACAACATGGATAATATTTCATACAATCAGGTTCCTCATTTAGAATTTGATAATACAAAATAGAGACCTCAATATCAGAAGTAATTTTTGTACCTTGCACCTAGGATCTTTTAATTCTGTCGTATTCAAAACACTAACACAATTTTCACATTGATCTCCTCGGGCAGCCTGGTAATTGCACCCTTCTTTTGGGCAGGTACCCTCCACAAGCCGGTCAGCTAAGAACCTTTTGCATGTATCGCAGTAAAGCTGAATATGGGATGAATAAAGTGTTAGTAACAAGAGGTTAAATACATTTATTACCATTAAAGCCTATAATTGACCACAATAAAAAAGCTGAAGAACAAAAAGGAGACACCAGAAAAAATATCCAATAACTGGATAACTAAACAAGAATAGAAAAGTCTTTCTTTTTCTTTTTCTTTTTCTTGCATAAAAGAATAGAGTGGTCACGAATGTTATCATGTACAGAATCACACCAAGTATTAACAAGAAATTAACTCATACCTGCTGCATTGAATTCTCAGAAATCCAATTGTTCTCCAAAATTTTCTTAAAAATCGCTTGGCAAATTTCTGTCTGTTGTGGGGTTGAGGTACGCCCAAATTTATCAAAACTTATATTGAACCACTCATAGACTTCCTTATGAATCGCATGGTATCTGTAAATGCAAAACATAAAAGATGGACTGATGAATAACTTGAGGAGTATGTTATTTTAAAACATCCATAAAAGCATTGAAAGAAGAAGAAAAAAAAAATGAAAAACATTAAAGACAAGGAATAGCTAAGAGAACAAGTAGAATTTGATTACCATAATAATTATCTATAAATCTCACAAATGATCCCATAATAATTTGATCACCACATTCATTGCAAAGTTCGCTTAGCAACCAAGACCAGTACATTTTTGGGCTGTTTGGTTGTGTTTTTTCAGAAAGTAGTTTTTTAAACAGTTTCTAGACAACAAGTAGAAGTTCAGTAACGTGTTTTTAACTGTTCTCTTTTTTTTTTTTCTTTTTTTTTAATTATTATTCATTTAAAAACAAAATACTGGTTTCAAGAACAAGAACCAAACAGACCATGGTGTCTTTTCATTTTCTGTTTGTATTTTTTTTTTTTTAGAAATATTGTTTGTATTTTTTGAAAATATGTGTGTGTGAAAAAATATGTGAAAATATGTGTAATGTTGTTTAAATACTGAAAACTGTTGTTTTAGTTATAATATCAAACAACCCCTAAAATATTTACAAAAATATCGTTGAACAATATTATTTGAAACTGAAAATTAGTAAAATGGGTTTTTTAAATTCAATATTTATACACCATTAGAAACGTAATTAAATTGCTATTTCTGTTTCAATAAAATTTTCTTAATTTTAATAATAATAAAAAATTGTTACAAAATGTGTGGAGGACTCCAGACTTTTTGAGTTTGTCGGGGGAGATTTTTTTTTTTTTTTTTGATAGAATGTCGGGGGAGATTTTCGACGCATATATTGTTTTTTTTTCTTTGTTATAAAACAATTGTGCCGTATCTGAATTTCTGTTGGGTTATTGTTCTTGAACAAGAACCAAACAGCTTCTCAAAAAAAAAAAAAAAAAAAAAAAAGAACAAGAACCAAACATGAGTTAATTTGTTTGTTTCTTGTTCTTGAAACCAGTATTTTGTTGAATCAAACATGAACCAGACAGAAATCTATCATCTTAATTTCTGTTGGAAAACATCCCAATATTCAAATACTTAATACGTGTCCCAAGAGAATTGAATGGTTGGGTACATTTGGATTTAGTATATTAAAAGAATAGTAGTAAGTCATAGAAACAATATTGAATGAGAAGACTGTTAAACTAGAAAAAGAAGGGAAGATTACTTGTCGCAAATCTGCCTAGGGGTGGAGTTCTCTTCCAGAACTTTAGTCTCAGTGGTTGTCCCGTACTCATCAGTTCCACATATGTATAAGACATTGTAGCCTCGGAGTCGGCAATAGCGAGCAAACACATCAGCACTCAGCACACCTGCCAACACACCAAATACAGATCAAAAGGAAAGGAAAATTGGGTTTGTTTTGTTCACTACATGCTTGCTATTATTATTCTAATTATTAAGAGATACGTACAACCGATGATGTTTCCAAGATGGGGAACGTTGTTGACGTAAGGCAAGGCGCTGGTGATGAGGATGTTCCGTTTACCCTTAATCGGAATCTTCTTC
The DNA here is from genome assembly GCA_028535165.1 of Quercus tomentella. Taxonomy (NCBI): domain Eukaryota; kingdom Viridiplantae; phylum Streptophyta; class Magnoliopsida; order Fagales; family Fagaceae; genus Quercus; species Quercus tomentella. The sequence goes on from JAPQVY010000155.1 coordinate 78,442,578, forward strand.
GCTGCCATTGTCTGCTTTTTTTTAATTCAATCTTCTCAGAGTCAGCTTATTTATTTTTTTCAAAGAGAGCTATACTACTTGTATTGGTATTTTCATTCCTAATCCTAGCCGTGTTGATTCCCAAATAATATTATCACAAATACTAGCAATTCAAAGTAACAATCACATACAAGAACACAAAATTTAAGTGAAAAACCTTTTTTCTTGAAGGAAAAAACATCGACACAAACTCTGAATAATTTCACTATTATCAAATCAATTATAATAATTTTTTGCTCTCACGTGCACAAATTATCTTTATAAAGGCAGCAGTCTTTTTTCTCTATTCTTCGATATGTAGCACCCTGTTTCTTTTTCTTCTTTCACTGTGCGGCACCCTCAAAGAAAACCACATATAAACCTCATATAAATAACCCCAGCCGCAGACCCATCCTAGTAGCACACAAATACAAAATCCACTTGAACTAGGAATGCTAGTTGGCCACGGAATAAAAATACAAGCCCATATGTGGGCTTTTACTTTGTGGGCTGGACCATGTGCTTCATGCACCCAACAAGCTGAACCCCAAATCACCAAAATACACGCATTCATCATCACACTTGCAAAGTCTCCGTTTAACAAATTTTTTTTTTTACTATTTAGTTTGTTTTTGTTATTATTTATGGGTTTCACTGCACTTTTTGATACTATTCATAAATTCAACTTTACTATTTCAGTTAATTTCAGTACTTTTAAACAAAAATTTTAAGTTTAAGCAAAATAACAATATTAATTATCTAACACACTATTAACCCACTACACTACCATGAATTTATCTTAACACACTCAGCAACTGCAAGCAAAAACAAATAACACAGAGACTCCAAATACAATCACAGAACACAGATTCACATATTCAAATTTAATTCACAATCACATTCAAAAACATTATGGAGTGGAGAATAGAGAAAAATCATATGAAAATCAATGTTAGGCTTTGAAGTTGAAGGAGAGAAGAAACAATACTTGAAGCAGATGAGATTCGGGATGGAGGCTGAAGCGTCTGGCGTCGATGGCCAATGGCGGCGACGGAGTCACTCTCTTCTCTAGTCTCTCTCTCGGTCTCGCTCTCTCTCTCGACTCAGGTTGTATAGAAACTTGAAACGTGGGTTACAAGTAAATTTTGAATTGGCTTTTAATATTTTGGGTTTGGGCGGTTAGGGAAGTGGGCTAAGGCTTTGGAAAAGGGCCAATTCAATGAAGTCTAAATATGTCTAAGACAATTTTTTATTTTTTTTTTTTTGGGCTGGGAGGGGCCCAGGTGCTCTTGGGCCCCCTCCTTTCAGTTGATATATTCTTTGAAGGTAAAAATAAAAATAAAGTTACCATAAATTTGTGTGTTTTGTTCATGTTGTTACTTGTTACTTACTTCCCAACAAAAACTAAAGACTCTAAATTACATATGTTGGGCTATTAATGTGTGGCAACATAATTTGGAGGTGATTTCATGGAATTAATTTGATATGCACTTGTGTTTTTTCCGAATATTTTGGGTTTTTTTTTTGTTTTTGTTTTTTGGTTAGATTGGAGGCTTGCTTCTAGCTTTTGGGCTCCACAACTACCAAAAAAATATTTTTAAAAACAATTCTAAAAATCGAGTCTAGTCCCTATGGGGTTGAAAGTCAGGGTAGGGAACGAGATGGGGCATGGTTTAGGTTTTGAGACTTGGGTATTAGGTTCAGGGCAATTCAACCCAAACTTGTCTTGTGGCCATCCTTATTTTTGGGACAAGGCTTCTCTCCAAATTAGTTTTGAAAGAAATCTTCTAAACTTGTCTTATATCCAAAGAAATCTTCTAAACTTGTTTTATATCTTTTTATTGAATGTAAATTTTGAAAATATAACCGTTGGATTACATGTTTTTTATATTCTTAATATGCATGTCAAATTTCATTTAAATCGGATGTTTTTTAATATTCGATCAATAGCTTTTTTTTGTGCATAATTTTTTTACCATAAAAATTTGAAATTTAAATATGTCATTGATGACATAACTATTGATCTTTAATCTTTTTGAAATTTTGCAAGCATAGAGAATATATTAAGAACATGCAATCCAACGTTAAATTTTCAAAATTTACATCCAATAAAAAGATATAAGAGGAGTTTGAATGGTTTTTCTCTAAATTAGTTTAGAGAGAAACCTTTTTTCCTTCTTTTTGTGTATATTTGGTTAGCCATGACAAAGGGACAAAACTGGAGGGGGAGGCACTACCATAGTCTTGTGATTCTAGCAAGATAGACAAACAAACACAAAAACAAATCATTCTTCAAATTCAATCAAAGCCCTCACTTTTGCTCTTTATTTCCTAAATGTCCATTTTGATTCAAAATGTTTTTTTTTTTAATGAAACAAACACACACACAAAAGAAAGAGGGAATGAGGTTTCAACACTAAGGCATATAAAAATTTAATTTAAAAGCCATGAAAACTTTTGAGGGAGGGTGTTTATTTTGTTATCCTGTGACTTCTATCACGTGGTATATAATTATGTCTACTTAATTTTAAGAGAAATACTATTTTCCACAATATTTTCACAATAAATCTAAAGTGGTAGGTTGTTATTGATGAGCAAACAAGTATTTTAAGTGGTGGGTTCAAATTAGAACCAATAATACTTACCACCTAAGATTTGTTGAGTATGTTGTCAAATACTACTACTAATTTATCAATATCGTTTTTGAAAAATGACTTTCTTGTTTGGTTTCTTTGTGTAGTTTATAGTTGCTTTTTAAGTGTGATGAGTGCTTTTTCTCAAAAAAAAAAAAGAAAAAAAAAGTTTGATGAGTGCTCCTTTAATATCTAATTTTGGTTGGCAGAGTGGTAATCAACTATTTATGCATTCTTTTTACTAATAGATTGTGATTTAAGTAGGTTTCTCAATGCCTCAATGGTATTAGGATGCTATGTGGAGATGAAATTTATCCATTTTTTGTCTCAAGTCTATATAAGTATGCGTATATAAACATATAATTTATAATCTACAATCTAATCTAATTTAATCTGATATTATTTATAGTTAAGCCTAACCTAGTTTTAATATTGTGTTCTACGACTTGTGATTAGATTGAGGATATGTCATTAAATGCGCACCATCAATTCCACTAATTTTATATACCTTATTTACGTTATTTTGTGTCTAAATTAAGAAATATAAGTAAAACCTTAGAGGCTCGTTAAACAAACTAGCTTGTAACCCCATGTATATGCATAAATACACTTAAAGATATACAATAAGATGCATAATATAATTCCTATATATATAATTTAAATACTATTGATAGTCATTTTATATTTTACTAACTCTTTAAAAAATTTTGTAAGGATATTATTAGGTATAAAATGTAAATTGTCCATTTTTTTTTTTAATTATGAAGCACTTTTTTTTTTTTTACGATTCATTAATTCTAGACTCTTTGGTTTTTGTACTTAATAACTCATTTAGATGAATATTTATGTTGTAGTCCCATATTTAATTCTAAAATTAAGAAATAAAACTGTTTAAGAATAAATAATTTAGGACACATGGCGCAAAATTGGAACTCTAATTTGGATTTCTAATTTGAGTTTCTCTCAGCTTCACCTATTATTACATATATAGATAATTGGGAAAAAAACACCTACCAAAATTATATAATATATTCCATCTATTTTTTCACCTTATTATGGTATTTTGTATCCAAGTTTAGATATTTTTTTGAGTAATAAGTTTTTTAGAGATCTATGTTGTTTAGAGATTTCCAAATGTGTCAAAATCAACAATAGGAGGCTAGTCATGACAACGAATGCAGACAAATGCAAGAGCAACGACAGATGGGCTAGAATCATAGCTAGAGAGAGGAGTGATTGAAATAAGGGGAACTAAGGGAAGGAAAGAAACTATTTATAAAGCAAAGAAGCACAAAATACGAAGCAACGCTTCTGATTAGAAACGAAGCACCATGTGTCACCCGGCATTGATTAAAAAGCAACCTACCCCATAAATGACACACTTCCCAATGAGGTAATTAATGACCATGAATACCTCTTCGTACTCCATGACCCATCGTGAATGCCCAACAAACAATGGAGTAGGGGGCAGCTGATAAGGATATTTTGGAGTAGAGATGAAAATTCATTTCCCAAGGACTCGTCAGGAATGCATACGTCATTCCCTCTATAAGTCGACGACACTGATCCATGAAAGAGCTGTCGGTCTCCATAACGGTTTGCCTGGAGTCTCGCATTTTGCATCGACGAAGGCTTATGGCCATACTAAGCAGTATTAAAATGTATATGCTACTCAAAACACAAATTCAATTGCACACTTTGCTTAATACCTATAAATTCTATTAATTGAATTATTATTATACTACTTGGTAGAATTTGTGTACTTTTTGGGTCATGTTTTCGAAGGAAATAACCCCTTTCGACCCAACCCAGTTGGCCCATGAAGGACATCTTTTGCTGCCCTCTTAGTAATTAGTAGGCTATGACCTAAAAGAGTTTCTGAAATCCACTTGAGAAAATAATCCATTTCCATGCCCAATCCAGCTGCCATTCAAAGCCTAGTTTCTGCATTGGCCCATTAGTATTGTATTTCTATTCTCACCATCTTAAATTTTTAATTTCACAACCTCATAATCTATATTATATATATATAATAATAGGTAAAGTTGAGAGAAACTCAAATTAAAATTCTAAATTAGAGTTCCAATTTTACGCCATATGTCCTAAATTATTTATTCTTAAAGAGTTTTATTTATTAATTTTAGAATTAAATGTGGGACCACATCATAAATATTCATCCAAGTGATTTTTTTTTTAAGAGATAATTACAACATGCTATTAACCTCGTAGCTCGAACCCTTTCCTCTTTAGACCCCCAAGCATTTTGTGCATAGGGAGGTGCCAATTCAGCTATAAGGCCTTTGGCATCAAAGTGAGTTATTCAGTACAAAAACTAAAGAGTCTAGAATTAATGAATCGTAAAATAATAATAATAATAATAATAATAATAATAATAATAATAATAATAATAAAAAATAAATAAATAAATAAAGTGTTTCACAATAATTTTTTTTTTAAAAGGGACAATTTACATTTTATACCTAATAATATCCTTACAAATTTTTTTAAAGAGTTAACAAAATATAAAAATGACTATTAATAGTATTTAAATTATATATATATATGAATTATATTATGTTTCTTATTATATATCTTTAAGTGTATCCATGCATATGTATGAGGTTACATGCTAGTATATATAACTATAAGTGACTTTTTAGGTCTAATGGGAGTAAGAGAATATTAGAATTAGAATCAGTGACCTCCTATTTATGAGGGTGATCCTAGCCAATTATGCTATCCCTTTAGATAGCTCATGATAATTATTGAATTTGTTGATGAAATCTCGATTCAATCATTTGGTACTTTATATTCTTTAGGGGATGACAAATTATTATTGTACCAAGGAATTTTATGCCTCTTACCTTTTCAAAAATTGTCATACTAAAGAATTTCATGCCTTTTTACCTTTTCAAAAATCAATCTATCTACTAATAATTCAACCTATTTGTGGGTTTTACTGTCTTAGTTAATTCAATTAGTAGAATCTAGTCAATAGTCTCGTAACTCAATAATTGGCACAAAAAAAATATCTATGATTCAAATCTCTCCTCCCTCATTCCAACTATCAATTTATCCAAAATAAAAACTGGTAAAATTTATTGTGATCAAATAAATAACTTGAAATTAAATTACTTAAATTATGATATATAAAAATTTTCAATTAGTTAAATTAAATGGTTTCAACTTTAAAATTGAACTATATTTTCTCTCTTCCTCTGGATCTCAATTCTCAAAGAATCATTCTCCACATGAAAATTTTCTTTCTTGTGATCTTCTCTATCCTCGTGCTCTTCTATCTTTTAGGACCCCCACCCAAAAAAAAAAAAAAATCATTGCATCATCATTGACTCACATAACAGAAAATTTGTTTACATCTCGCAATTTGACCCACCATAGGCAATAATAATATACACTTCTTCATCAACCTGAAGAATGAATTGAATAATGTTTCTTTCTCAAAATAAAAAAATTAATAATGGCTCCAAACCAACAAGTGTGGGAAAACTATCACTGTTCTAAGGGGTGTGCATATTATATATAATAGAATAGTAACATTCCAGTTGCCATCATCAAGAAAAATATGTTTAATATTTTGTTTCAATGATCTAAATTCAATAGAATTTTCATCGGACAGTCTTGGGACCTTGGCAAGTCAATTTTAACTTATCCATGTGATTCACATTAATACTATAAAATTTCAACTAGAAGCATTACTTTAAAATAAAACAAATTAAAATGGTGAAGACCTTGGTTGGTTACAATATAAACCAACCCGAATCTACCACCTCTCCCTAATCGATCCTCTCATATCTTGTAGTTGGTTACAACTCCCACCTTATTATGTGATCCATAATTCTTAGACTGAGGTGTGCCATGACATCTTAGAGAATAAATTAATTAATTAATTTTCAATTAGTTAGAAATCACAAATATTATAAATATTATCCTTTATAGACACACACACACACACACACACATATATATATATATATATATATATATCTCCCTGTATAACTATTTCCATTTGACTTCTACAACATGACACATAGCCTAATATATATCTTTAAAAATAAAAAAGAGATTCAACCTTTTCGAAATGTGTAGGGAAAAAAATTATATTTTATTTTCAACATTTTTTATTTTTATTGTGACATTTATCTGGCGCATTCTTCCAAATACTTAGGAAGGAGAACATGGTTTTATGTATTATTATTTTTCAGATTATCATATGGTAATCACTTAGAGTTTGCCTCTTCTTTGCTCCGTAAGACTTTTTGCCACCTCTCTTCAAAGTTCAAACTCAATTGTATTTTCTATTCTTCTTCCTTGGCCTTGCTTCATTAAAGGGAAACCAAACTCAATGATACTATCATCAATAATTTCTTTCAACTTTTAGTCAATCAGCGAAAAAGTATATGATAAGTTATCCAATTTTTGGTTCCGAAGAGTTTGAATTTAAGTATTTAACCATCTAATTGATGAGATTGCTTTCTAATTTTGTTCCCTGCAGTGTTCAACTTCCACACTATGATATATCTTAGTCCAAATCATTGACTTTAAGTGCACTAATCCTGTTTCAGCTTGTACTTCTGACTTGTATTCATCCTTACCTAATTTCCAAACCATCATTAATCAAGATTGAGATAGTTTACAACCAAATGATAACAAAAGAGCCAAGTACCCCCCATAGTTACCCAATCCAGAGTGCTTTTCAATAAATTTACAAAACCCAAAAGAAGAAAAAAGGTATACGATGAACTTTCTAGCTTTAGCATATATGAACTTCTCACCAATTTTATTATGGCTTACAAATTTCATGGTAATTTTTAATGTAATTGGTACCTCATCAATTACATAATAATTAAATTTTTGGAAATAGATTTTAATTTCCTTTATACTTAAAATTCAACGCACAAGTGATAAGATTTATGTAATTAGATATAGTATCTTTTGTTGTATCACTTTATTATTTTGTGCTTAAAAGTTAAACACATCAATTTGTAAGATTTTACATAATAAAATTTGTATTAGTTGTAGCGTCACTTTTTATAATTAAATTTAATTAACACTACAACCTCACTACAGCACCAAATTTCTAGTTGAAAAGTTCACTCCCTCACTCACATAACACCGCACTTTGGTCTGTCGCAACCAAAAAAGACAGACTGAATTTTTTAATGAAAAATTATGTGTTTTTAAACTTTTTGTTAACACAAGGATTTAAACTCTCTTGACATCGACTTTTTCACACAATTCAAGTGTTTTTGTATTTGTATAATTAAACCAATCGAGCCGTATATCCCCGTATAAAATGTTACGTGAGTAAAATGTGAAAAAGACCAAAAATATTTTTTTTTTCAAATGTCCAATAGGATTATAACACGAATCCGAGTAGCCTAACTCCAATATGAACACCATTACTTTTTGCAAAATAAGACTTCCCACAAACCATTTGCAATATAAGACTTTCCCACAAACCATTTTTTGCCACGTGGTGTCTCCAGTCGTGGCCTCATGTTGGAACAAAGGAAGCAGGGCCCACAAATGCCAGGTCATTTCTAAGTTTCTAGATAATAAAAAAAAAGGTCAACCCCACATGCATGTTTAGCACCTAACTTTTCTGACCCAACCAATCAGAACACACCAAGTGGACCAGTGTTTCTTTGGCTTCGCCGTCGGCAGTGGCGGCACTGTCTATTTCCTCTATTTTGGAGGGTATTACGTGGCAGATATTGACATTGACCCTATGATTGAATCTCAGCCGTCCGGTCATTTGAGTTGCCTAGAAGATTGAAATTCCTCAAAATAGATAAATGTGCCACGCGTAGTTGCTTCATAATTTATATTGTTTCCTGAAAGGGAAATGGTCACTAGGCATAAGATGCCCTTTTAACTATTTTTTTAATAAAAGATTAGCCAAATCTCTTTGTTTTCTTCCCAAAAGACAAACCTTCTCTCCTAGAACTACTGTACTCTTGTCTCGTTTTTAATATAAAAAAAAAAAATCCTTATAAGTACCAAGACCTCCCTAATTATATGTGGACCTTTCCGTAGGACTAATCACTACTCAATTACCTAATCATTCTGCAACAATTTGTTGTATTGCTATGGCCCTCATCCGTGTGATGATATATATATAAAGAGTGAGCTTTAATAAAGTTAATTGATAAAAAATTTTGAAAAATAGTCAACAATACTTTTGCAACAAATGGTAGATAGTAAATTGTTATTGACTGTCATAAGTAAATAAAAAAGTGATTTAAGTAGTGGATTTAAATTAGAACCAATAATGATTTACCATCTAGGATTTATTGTGTTTTATCAACAAAAACAAAAAAAAATCTAAAATTTATTGTAAAAATGTCGTAAATATAGTACTTCTCAAAAAAAATTTCCTTCAATAAAGATTTGGATTTGAATCTTATCATATATATATATATATATATATATATATATATCAATCTCTTGACCAAATGATGAAAAAGTGATAATCATGAAACAAACACATAAGTTTTAAATATCTGTTATAAAAAATAAAAAAAAAAAAATACACAAAGGGTGTGTTCTGTTTATGGATGCATTGAAAATAACTTGGAGGTGGTGGACCCGTAATTCCTAGGTCCTAACGGTTAGGTAGTCATGGCGTTAGCCACTAATGATAGGAAAGATATTTTCAAAGGATAATTACCTCATGGAATCAAAAAAAAAAAAAAAAAAAAAAAAAAGAAAAACACATAAAACAACGTTAATATATTTGCATTATTAGCATATAAAGTCTTTTCAACAAAATTTTCTTAGCAATATGGATTATAGTGTGTTTAGATAAAGAAGTAAATTACACCACAAAAGAGCAAATTACGTGTATATATAATATATATACATGTCTAAATTATGTGTATATTCACGTCTTTGTGATATACGAATCAATTAGTTTTATCCTAAAATTGTTGGAGTTTCAAGGGTACTCATTTGCATGACCAATGTCCATAGGGTGAGTTTTCAAATTGTCTATTTCTTATAAGTTATAAAGGCTTGTTGACAAAATTTTATTGTTGGCGGAGTTAAATCATTTGACAATTGCCTTTTGAGAGGAAAATGAGATTACGTAACGCTTTGATTAATATAGTGTATAGTTTTTGACTAATTTAAGTTTAAGTATAATTACTTATTATAGATTGAAATGTTCACTTCAGATTTTGACACAATTATGTTTCTCAAAAAAAAAAAAAAAAAAAAAAAAAAAAAAAATTTGATGCAATTATATAGGGGCTGTTTGGATAAGAAAATTTCATCACTCAATTTCCGTCACTCATCACTCATCACTCAATTTTTTACACCCGTTTGGCATCATCACCCAATTTCCATCACTCAATATTTTTCACACTATTTGTGGGCCCATACCTGTCACCCGGTGCAGCTTTTTCTTTTTCTCTTTTTTTTTTTTCTTTTTTTTTTTTTTTTTTCAGTACCCAAACTCACCGAGGCTAAAAAAAAAAAAAAAAAAAAAAAAAAAAAAAAAAAAAAAAAAAAAAAAAAAAACCAAAACTGAAGACCGAACCAGTGAAAGAAGAAAAAAGAAAAAAAAAACCCAGAACTGAAGACCGAACCAGTGAAAAAAAGAAAAAAAAGAAACCCAGAACAGGCCGAACCAATGAAAAAAAAACCGAACAGCCAACCCAGGAAAAGAAAGGAAAAAAAAAAAGTCAAAAGTGGTCAAAAGGTGCGGCTGGTACTGTTTGTGGGTCCCCTATGTGTGTTTAATTACAAAAATACCATTGAGTTATGAGTTATGAAAACTGAAAACAGCCAAAATGTGTTTTCAGTTTCCATAACTCATAACTCAAAAATCAGAGAATTGAGTGATAGAAACAGAGTTATGAAAACAGAGTTATCGTTTGCCAAACAACCTTTTTGCTATAGATCCCACCATTTTTGAGTTATGAGTTATGAAAACAGAGAATTGAGTTATGAAAATAGGCTATCCAAACAGCCCAATAGTAATGATGATGTGCATTTTTTGCATTGTTATTCTAAATCACGAACACCTACAAAATAATTAAGGTAAAGTCGATCAGAAGGCATTGGTATGGTGTTGGCCTTAGGCTCTATGATTTTTAGTCAGATCGATGTTTTTAACTTCTTATAAAATTTGTAGAACTCTCTTTTATTAAGGATAAAGAAGACCTCAATTTAGATCTCTACTAATTAAGAATCTTCTCTCAATTAAGGCAAAAATGGGGATATACCCCTTTCGCCCAAAAGTTTTAACAAAATGCCCACTTTCTGAAACTATCTAGCAATATGCTCCTGTTTTGAAACTCAATTTTCTAAAAATTAAGTTTCAATGTAAAACTCGATTTTTAGAAAATCGAGTTATAGGCAAATTAAACTTTAAAATATATATAAATATATATATATATATATATATATATATATATATATATATATATATATATATATATATTTGTGGAACTCGAGTTCCATTCAAGGAATTTTCAAGAAACTCAAGTTCCTTATTGAAACTCGATTTTAAACAAATCGAGTTTCAAAACAGGGGCATATCAGTAAATAGTTTCAGAAATGGGGCATTTTGCTAGAACTTTTGGGCAAAAGGGTATATCCCCATTTTGGCCCCCAATCGAGGCTCTTGCTTATGGATGAAAGTGATTTTCTTTTTTTGGAGTGACTTGAATGTAGGGCTGTCCATGCAAACCGAAGACTCGCCGAAACTAACCAACCCAACCGGAACCAACCCATCACGGCCAAGTTGACACCTCTGACTGGTCTCAAACCGTCAGAACCGACTCCGGCGGGTCAAGTGGCAGGTTTCGTCCTCAAAAACCTGAGCCACCTAACCCGCCCGACAAAAACTCAAAGAACGACGAAAATCACATAGATCCGGCGACAATCTGGCGCTTCTCAGCTCCGATTCGGCCACGTTTAGGCGTCCTTCACTCAGATCAGCTCAAATCCGGCCAAGATCTAGTCTCTTCCTTACTCAGATATGCTTAATTCCGGCGAATCCAACCCAGATCTAGTCAAACTCAGCCAAAAATCCGGTAAGCCCAACTCTGACTCGGCCAAATCTTGGCCAAATTTTCATAGATCCAAAGGAATCTCGCCCAACTCTCGTTAGATTCGGCCAGATCTGACAAGATCCGACCAGATTTCGGCCAAAAACCAGCGAATCAAAAAAACCGAAACCGACCGATTCACACCCGAAAACTGATACGACCCGACCCGGTTGATCTGAAACTTCTGGCGAGTCGGTTGCAGGTCAAAATCTTCCCCACCCAATAATGTCGGGTCGAGTCCGGGTTGGGCACAAACCCGACCTGGCCTGACCTGTGGACACCCCTACTTGAATGTAATAGATTATTTGGGGATTAAATTCCTTATTTCCTTTTAAGTCTCAAATTGATCAAGCTTTGTAATTGACTAATTTTAGGAATAACACCTATAATACTACAATGCAATTTTTAGGAGAGAGAGAGAGAGAGAGAGTACTCTGTGTCTTTTTTTTTTTTTTGGTAATGTAATATTTTTGCCTAATTTAATTGTTAGTGTGCTTCCTTATAATTGATTGAGAAGTCCACTAGAATTTTGATGCATAACTTTTATTTTTTGATGCATAACTTCCTCTCTCTTTTTTTTTCTTTTTTTTTTTTTTTTTTGAGAAGGAGATGTGTACGTGAACGAAAATCAATTACCAACTCCAAATGGATAGAGAGTTAATATGAGATTGCTTAATACAACTAATTTGTAGAGAATGAGTTTCTGATGTCAACTTTTGTATGCTTTAATGGTTTAATTTCTAGTTAATGGAAAAACAACAAGTTATTTATAAGAAAGAAGAAGATTCAATATTAACTCTTCCTCGGGTTGGTCCGGGGATCTCTATTTCATACAAAGTTTAAGTCTCGGTTATAGAGTATAGATACACAAGATATATTTCTCTTTCAATTTTTTTATGTGTTCTCATTTTGGAGGACTTCCCTTTCTTTGTATAGTTATATGAATTACATCCTAGCCCTCCACTTATACAATTACTGATATTTCTTTGGATGCTTGTCCCATCAGGGTTTCGTTGGAGATGGTAGAATATGCTGCAAGCTATGAGGGTATTGTTCAGGGGTTATTTTGCCATTAATGCGGCCTGTTGAGTTGGTGCAATGCATTGAATGCGGAGGTAATGGATACTTTATTTCCCTTCTTTGCTTGCATGTTTCTACCTCCTTCCTCAGAATTTTGTCTTTTGGTCCAAGTGGCTTGCTTAAAGCCTTCCAAGGAACGCTCACTCTTCGGGCTCCTCGGACGATCGGCTTCTTCGGCTTCACTTTTCAGGCTCTCATCTATGTATTGGATCAGAACTAATGAGAGAGTTGGTCTTTCCATCTCCTCAAGTTGGGCCCACGGGGCACTATTCTGTGTTCAAATTTTACCCCTCCCACAAGATGCATAACTTACTTTAATACGATAATAACATTGAAATACTATAGTTGATCTCGACAGCCACATAGAATAACGCAATTAAAGGCATGGCTTTATGTCGTCACTCTATTGCAAATGATATCTGGAATTGATATTTGATACAGATTTATAGGCTTGGTCTCCGTAAATAGCAAATATGGCCGGTGCTTCTTTTAGGCAAGCCTATATATTATTTCTTAGCTAGATGACGCATCCCAATTTCCAAGACTTATTATTTTTGTTATGTTTAAAGAATTGTGTTAGATTATTATTATTATTATTATTAATGTGGCATACATGTTAATTACTGTATTAACTTTCTCTAAACCAAGTTGAAAAAAAAAATTGTCCATCTTACATAACGGCTTAGAAGATCATTTACATGTATTCTAATCATAAAACTTACAAAATCATCTAAATAAGTCATATAACTATAAAATACGTGTGAATGACCATTTGAGTCATCATGTAGTAAGTTGGAAAAACGAGAATAAAAATGTTAAAAAGAAATAAAGAGAAAATGAAGTAGACATAAAGATTACAGAAGAATAACGCGGTTTGGTTTAATTGGTCTTACATCAACATTATGAAGTCCTAAATTGCTTTATTTTATCATTCGTACCAATTAAAGAATATATACAATAGGACAAATATTATCCCTGAAAACACTCTGATAATACAAAGTCCTAATTGCCCATGTATTATGTTTATACAAAATCATTATAACAGTATATACGGTATTCCTGTAATTTCTAACAAGTTCAATGGTAGCTATAACCTTGGCAAAAAGTGAGGTAATACCTTTGTTTGTATTGTCAAGAATATTGCCAGTGCTTCTTTTAGTTTTAGACAAGTCTCTGTATCATTCTTAACTAGATAATGTACCCCAAGACTTATTATTTCTGTTTTGATTAAAGAACTGTCTTTGAATTTTAAAATTGTTTTTTTATTAATTTGGCTGCATTTGTTGATGACTATATTAGCTTTCTCCAAACCCAATTTGAAGAAATTTTTTCCAACTTATGTGATGGTCGATAAGACTATTAAATGTATTTTAATTAAAAAAACTCATAAAGTCATCTAAACAAGTCACATGACTATTCTTTCTCAAAAAAAAAAAAAAAAAGAAAAAATCACATGACTATTAAATAGTCGTGGACGATTATTTAAACCATCAGGTAGGAGGTTGGAAAAGCTTTCTAGAGTTTAGAAAAAAAAAATTATCATTAATTCCTTTAAAATATAAAAATGTTTATAAGAAATGAAGATAAGATGAGATAGTACATAAAGATTACAAGGAATAGCGTGGTTTGGTTTAGGTGGTCTTTGTCAACATTATGAAGCCTTAAATTACTATACTTTGTGGGTTTCAGTTAACTCAACTAGTAAAATCTCTAATGGTTGAATAAGAGATCTAGGGTTCAATTTTTGCCTATACCAAAAATCGATTAGTGTCTTAGTCTGATAATAAAGAGCTATCATTAAAAGCAGACGCCATAGGTTGAAACTCTTTCAAAAGATTACAATACTTTATCATTCGTACCAATCAAAGAATATATACAATAGGACAAATATGAATAAAATTATTTATTTCACTTTTATGGTCTACTTTATATTCTACCAATCAAAACTTGTCACGTCTTCTTTTTATTTTCTTATACACATGGAAAGTTTAAAATGAAAAAAAAAAATACACATGGAAAGTTATAATTTGTAGAGTATCAAGCATAATACGAAGTGGGATAGAAGATTAATATTCCACAAATATGCTCCCTCAAAACACTTCAGTGTATGATCTTTATAAAGTTATAATAGTTCATGATATTGTGTTTATACGGAATCATTTATCGTATTCCTATAATATTTTAACTAGTTTAATTGTAGCTATAACTTTGGTAAAAAGAAAAGCAATACCTTTGTTTGTTGAGACACAAAAATTGAAAGAAAGCCACTATTTTCCTGTTTTATATAAAACAGATTGACTCATTTATGAAAGCAGGAGATCAATGTATGTCTAACTCAAGATCTTCCCCTCTTTTTTTTTCCCAGAAAATTGTGGCTAGAACTCATCACTCACCTGGACATGTCTCTCTGTAGCAACCCTGGAGTAGTATATGCAACACAAATCAGAATAAAAATTTCAATCTGTTTGGCATTTAAGTTAGAGGCTTAGCTTAGAGCTAGTGTTTGCCACTGCCACAGAAACCCAAGGCCTAATTCCTTGATGCCTCATCACTGTCAATATAAGCCGACACATTATCCTAATATCTGTTCCCTTATGGTGTCATTGCCGCAAAGGCTTTTGCATCCTATGAAACTTACAATGACAATTGCACATAAGGAATGTCATGCTCATGCTTTGTCTCTTCACCTAACAAAATCCTTTCCCCTTGAAAACTAAATATTCAGTCAATTGTGAGAGAAACAATTAATGTATTGAGTGGTTGACATGATGGGAGTGGGGGCAATTTGGTCAATAGGACTTGATCTTGATTCTTGATTCTTGATTTTCTTTTTGACGATTTTTGATAGATGGGATGTGGGTCTTTTTTTTTAAAATCTTCTTCACGTTCATACAGTTTTAGAAATGAGAAGGTTTCTCTTTTGGCATCAAATCAAACAATAAATCTATCAATACAAATTTTTTCACAATCTTCTTCAATAGTACTAATAAAAATGAGGCCAGTGGTGAGTTCTTATAAAAATGACGTTAATCTAGTCACACTTTGTTATCATAGCAGTTATAAACAAGGTTGTAAAGTAAAAAATTGCGCTCCTAACACTACTCCAAAGTAAATAAACTTGACCAGGTTTCACCTGCCCAGCACAATTACTTATATTGTACAGTGGATAACATTAATTAACCAATTACATAAGGGTGAAGTCCCTCTAATTATGCTAAACTGATAGCCATAATTACAGCTAGAGATAATTAGTTGAACTGAATTGATTACGAGAGCAGTTGTTATCATATTTACATGCAAGTTATGGAGGTGAATTGCTCCTGGTCAAGTATATGACGGAAATTATTACAGAAAAGTTAAAACAGGGAGCTGAAAGCTTGAAACTACCCACCAAAGTTTCCTTACAAACTACGCTTCTTTCTCTCCAAAAACCAGTATATAGATTATAGAGGGTTTGGCAGCACAGAACACATTCTTTATTTTTCATAAAAACTTCTTTCAATCTCTGAGTTAGAGACTTTTGTAGGTCATATAACCTCTCCTCCTTCCCCTTCATCTCTGAACTTCCATTCATGTTCTATCTATATATTCTATAGTTTGCCTTATCTTCTCCAACAGTATATCTCTCTCTCTCTTGATTCTTGTTAGGTTGGTTTCCTCTGTTTTCCCCTGAATATTGAAAGTTAGAGACTTCTATTAGGATTTTGTTCAGGAATTATAGATTAATATTAGGCTTGGGTTTGTGAAATAGGTTGAATTTCTCCTGTTTTCTAGATTCTCTTTTGAGTTTTTTAGAGATTTGTTGGTTTGATTGCTGAGAACAGAGGGTTTTAGTGAGGATTTGGAGAATGGAAAACGTTTCCACTACTGCAAAAGAAGATGAACAAATAGAATTGCCACCGGGTTTTCGATTTCACCCGACTGATGAAGAGCTTATAACTCACTACCTATCTCCAAAGGTTCTTGACGCCAACTTCTCAGCTGTTGCAATCGGTGAGGTTGATTTGAACAAGTGTGAACCTTGGGATTTGCCATGTGAGCTTCTTCTTAAATCCATATTCACTCTTTTTTTCTCTGTTGCTCTTACCTATTTTTCTTGTTTTGTTCTAATTCATGTTTTGTTTGTGTCATGAAGGGAGAGCTAAAATGGGTGAGAAGGAATGGTATTTCTTCTGTGTTAGAGACAGAAAGTACCCAACTGGTTTGAGGACAAACAGGGCTACTGATGCCGGGTATTGGAAAGCCACAGGCAAAGACAAGGAGATATACAAAGGGAAAACACTGGTTGGAATGAAGAAAACTCTTGTTTTCTACAAGGGGAGGGCTCCAAAAGGAGAAAAATCCAATTGGGTCATGCACGAATATAGATTAGAGGGCAAATATTCTGGTTACAATCTCCCAAAAACGGCCAGGGTAAAAATCTTGCTCTGTTTTCCTCTGTTTTCTCTCCAAGGTTTTTGGTGTGTTATTATTGATGTAATTTTTTTTGTGTGTTTCTCTTTCAGAATGAGTGGGTTATATGCAGAGTTTTTAACAAAATATCAGGTGGAAAGAAAACCCACATTTCAGGGTTAATGAAGCAAAGCCCCTATGCTAACGAATCGCGCCCTTCACTATTGCCTCCATTGATGGATTCTTCTCCATACAACAGTGAAACAAGAACAGGGGTTGGTGAGACATCTCACGTGACCTGCTTCTCCAGTCCAATGGAGAACCATAAGACAAAGGAACACATGGTTGACAACTTCAAAACTAGTCTCTTAGCTGCCTCATCTTCCTCAAATCCTTCCTATATTTCCTCTGCTCCAAACTCTGCCTACTACACAAACATGGGAAATTTGCAATACTCAGACACTGCTTCGATGCAAGACCAATTATTCAGGATGTTGTTTGAAAATCATGCTATAAACATGAAGCAGAATATGAAAGCAGAGTTCTCGCCCGAAACAGGCTTCAGTACCGATATGTCTTCGGTGGTATCCAATCATGACATGGCTAAGAGATCATTTGAGGATCAAGACGATCCATCAACTTCTGGTGGACCAGTAGACATTGATTGTCTATGGAATTACTGAATTTAAGGTTGGAAGAAAGTTATGAAGAAAGAGAAGAGGAAATGGTTCAGGAAATTACTATTTGTTGTACAAAATTTGTGGTGTGTGTCTGTGTATAGATTCTCTGCATACAAATTATTATTAGGTAGTAAAGGAAGTGCATGTATTGTAAGAAAATTAGACTCGTGCTTCCTTTTGGTTTTTGAAGCTTATCAGCATTAAACTGATGACCTTATAATGGTGAAATTTGCTTGTGTACAGAATTCATGACTTGAATACTTAATTGCATTGAAGTACTTTGTTGATATGCTTATTTTGCTATTTGGTTTTGTTTCCTTTTTACCCAATTATAGGTGATGTTAAAAGTCTCCAGAAGCTGGCAATAATGCATTTGTTCTGGGATTCTTAGTATCCCACTATGTATGTACAATTTGTGTGGTTCAATGTGACAGTACTATCCTTTAAGCTCTAAATGTGACAATCCAATTGTTGCAATCTTAGAACGGATGAAGAAGGTATCTCATGGAATGATTCCAAGAAACTATCCTCTCATAGTATGTGGGGTCTGTTGATGTATGGGTCCTACATACTATAAGAGGGAGGGTTGCTTTATGTAAGTTCTATATAAGATAACCTTGCTTATAAATGTGGGTAATGGTGTGTTCTTACTCTATGCATCAAAATATTTTATGTTTCACCTGAATTTATCTTTCTAGTTTCAAGTTGATGTTCAATTTGTTAGAGCTTAATTTTTTTTACTACGCCTTTTTTTTTTTTTTTTTTCTTATAGATTAGTTAGTAATAATGTTACATCGTGTGTCATATGATGTCTCTCTCTCATCCTTCATACGTTAGGCCAACAACCGAGAGTTCATGGGTGAATGGGTGATTAAGAATAAATGACAAAATGCAAAAAATACATGCCGTGTAAAACAAAGCACTGCATGATATCTAACCGTACAAATCCAGTTAGCACATTTTCTGTGCCTTCTTATTTTTCAATTGTAATATTTGGCTGATAATTTGATGATTCTTTTTTCTACTTGTCATATTTATAGCCTTTTCATTTCTCATTTTGAATTGAATTGAAATAGAAAGAATTTTCTTTTGCTAAACGAAATAGAAAGAATTTAGACTTTTAAACTATTACAACATTTATTCTCATTATAAAAGTTCATAACAATTAACAAATTGAGTGGTATAGTCCATTCTCCTTTATTAGGAAAATTATGGTTCAAATTTTCCTCCTTTAGTTTCTAAAAGAAAAAAAAAAAAAATCTCGCTTTTTTATTATTGTAATTATTAAATTATATAAAAAAAATTATAAACGAAGTTTTTGGAATCATTTATAAACGTCCTTCAACCTTTAATTATTTTGCACAACCTGTTAAATCGAAAAACATTGGCATGGAGAAAATTTCAAAAGCTAACTACTATATGAGATTCTCTTTTTTCCAATCAAGTATAATCCGGCACATAAAGAGGTCTAAAAAGTCAAAAAAGTGGAGTTTTATATGATACCCTTGATGTCCTTAAGAATATAACCACGTATTTTTTATCTATTTTTATTTTTTACAAGCATATTCACCTGAGTATTCTCACTAATTATTACGAGACAGTGCCTGATGTTTCTAATATATATATTTATATTGTACATAATCACTAAGAGATCCCAAAGCTATAAAATAAATAATTAAGGGAAAGCTATTAACTTTGCATAACGTTATAGTCTGTATATAATATTAAAAGATGGTTTTCTCTATAGTCATCAGTCTATGCAATTAGATGTTTTTTTTAATAATAAAAAAATAGTCTATGCAATTATATAGAGCCCCACTTCACCCCTTTTATTGCACAAGTTAGAATACATCTAGCATTTTCTTTTATTTTTAAAGAAATAAAATGATAACTATTTTTTTTTTTTTTAAGAAAAAGATATTGACTGAAAAATTGATAAAAATATTTTGGTATCATACTGCCTGTACAGGTTTTTAAATAAATAAAATTTTCAATAAAATGTTCATGCAAACACATGCCAAATATATAGAGGATCAAATAAATTCATCCTGATCATTCTTATCAGAATGAGTAGCACAAGAAAGAAGAAGAAAAATATGAGATAAAGACAAACTCATAGTATAATCATGGGATTAATTGGTGTGGATTATTATGGAACAGAAAGCCATTTTCTTTTGTAGACACATCTCTTTCTTTATTCCCTCCTACAGGCTCCAGCTATATCTTTATGATAAAGGTTCTTTCCCTTTCTGTGTTTTTTTTTTCTCTAACAAAATTCCACTCCTCAGCAATGCTTGGTGACGCTAGCAGGTACAAGAAATTTTCTTTTTTTGGATAGTTAATTTCATAGTGAATTCTCATTTTCTTACACATGATCCAATATCCCATATGTGAAAGCCTTGCACGAAATTAATATGACCCCTACTATTACTTGAAAATAGAGGAATTTTATTGTTTTGTGCACATGAATTTTTACGGCTATTATTTGTCATCTTGTGCGAAAGAGGCAAAAGCCAATATAAGTTTGGACCTGATCACTAGGTGTAGTTTTACGACCTTTGATTAAACAATGAGTTTTTGTCCATTATTGCTTCCTTAAGGTGATAAGTTACTGTTATCTTCGGCCATTATATAAGAAAATAGGAATTCTTGTTATCCTTAATCGTGCTAGAAGTTTAGAACCTTTCTACGTAGCATTTGGATTTGAATGTTTAAAATTAGGGGGTTTCAAAATGATTACTATTATATTTGTTTGATTTTTTTTCTTCAGATAATTACAATATGCTGCTAACTCCGTAACTCGAATCATTCCTTCCTATACCCTGGGCACCTTATATATGAGGATGTATCAATTCAGCTACAAGACTAATAATTTGCTTGATATGAATCTACTGTTTGAGAGTATTTTAATTATTATATGTTTGATGTGTCTATAGTTGGTTCGATGCATTTTTCAAGCTTCAAAGTAAAATTCAAATTCGTGGTTAAATAAATGTAGTTCAATATTGTGGGCAATGGAAATGGTGCAAGTAAAAATAGAATATGAAAAATATGTAAATTAAATCCTAAGTTATCACCTTAAAAAACAAATCCTAAGTTATCAAGCTAATTTCTAAGCGAAATCTAATGCTAATGAACTTTCAAGAACTAAGTTATTCATGATCATCCTAAATTTAACATATCGAAACCTCAGTAGTCAAGCTAAGAATCAAATTACATTGAAGGTGCATAATTAACCGAACAGAGCCTGATTAAATATCAAACTGGATCAAAGGTAATGCATTATTGATCAAATTGAAATAAACTTATATAAACTGGATTAAACTAAGTTACAAGATCATGACGAAACACTTACAAGCATGAACATTTCATAAAACCCTATGAACTACAAGAAAATCTCCTGAGGAACTAAAATTACCATGATCTATGTGTAAAATAAGTTTTTTGGATGTGTGCGGTATCTTTATTTTGAGAATGAGCGCTCAATTTATACTTGAAGCTCGATGGTTTGCAATTTATTCCTTCCATGCATCCTTCCCTTGTTTTGCATGTATAACACTTGTTGTAGTGTTACATGCTGCGATAATGACACTTGTCTTGCGAATTGCCATCTTTGCCCTCATGTTGTTTTGGAACTCTCACAAATCCACCTTAAGTTGGCACTTGTAGTGCCTTTAACATTTCATGAGATTTTAAAATTAATAATTTAATACCAATATTTATAACCAATTAAGGATAAATTTAAATTTTAAGGATTTTATTCTAATAAAAACACTAAAAATAATGTCAACATCCTTGTAGTAGTTGGTACCTTTTGGTATGTTTATAACATTTAGGGCTCGAATCCTCTCCCTTGTAATCGTTGAATTATAAAAAATAAAAATAAAACACTTGCAATATTATAAACTTGAAATAATAACCTAAATAAGTTTTAAATATTCATATTAATAAACCTTTAAGTCCATTTATAAATTTCTTTGAAAATTATGCATTTTTTCATACTTGCACTACAAAAATTCTAATTCTAATCCTAACGGGACAACTTGATGATAGTATATCTACATTAATCTCCCTTCTTTACTTAAGAGGTGAATATATATACGGTACCGTGAATATCTGTATTTAGAACCCAAAAAAAAAAAAAATAAATAAAATAAAGAAGAAGCTTTTGATATTAAAATGTTATTTGGTAGTGAATTACACAACAATATCTGAGCTAGTTTTATTCACTTGAAAGTTGAAATATTTGAGCTTACCAAAGATAACATAGATAAAAAATTAATTTCATTTTAGGAGAACACCACGTGATGATGTCCCCCCCATGTTTTAACAACTATACTTATTCAAATGATTTTAATAGTATGGTCCATCTATTAAAGCTTTGAATATGTTCCGTCAATGTATAAATGAATTAAGGAGTTGTATTACTTCTAAAATTAAAGATATGTGCCCCTTTTTTTCATTTAGGTGAAAGTCTAAAACCTATACTAAACCTACAATTGTGACCATTGTGTGAGATTTTATGGAAACAACTGTATACAACTTTACATTAATTGCATGTTTATTTCGACCTATTAATAAACTTAGGTCAAGAATTGGAAAACTATGTCCTTAGGTTTATTAGCTTGTCAAAAGTATTCAAGAGTTTTGTAATTTAACTAACACCTCTTAGCATTTGCAACGAAAACATCTACAATTTAAATTGTCATCCCCCATTATAAATATTGAATTATTAAATAAAAAATATTGCCAGAAGTCATTTTGCATGATAAACACCTGCAATTAAACAAGATTCTTAAAATAATAATAATAATAATAATAATGCGTCTAGTGAATCAAATCGATGGTGTAACTTATTCAAGGTTTGTGCCCAACTTTCTTACTTATTATTATTATTTTTTTGATAATATGCAATTCATTAAATAAAAGACGAGAAACAAAGGGGGGAATCAAGCTGCTAACAAAGTAGAGGGAAGATTTCTGAAATTAAAAAAACAAGAGGAATTAGAATTTAAAGCAAACTTTGCTGTTGTGTGTGTAGCAGATTTACAAAGCCTATTAACCCAAAGGAAAGAACAGGAAATGAAAACATCAACTAAAACACGAATATTATCTACTAAGGTGCAGATGGACCAATTCGGGGTGCACAGAGGGGAGAGGATCGCATCAAAACAAGACTTTGAATCCCCTTCGAAGATGACATGATGCCAACGTTCACGCTTGGCAAGCTACACCGCCGAGAAAAGGGCCTCAGTCTTAGCTTGAAGAGGGGGTCGGGTTGGCAAGATTCTAGCCCAAACCTTTACAACAACACCAAGATGATCTCTAGCAACAATTGCGAAAGCTACTTTGCTTGTAGAATTTTTACTTAGGTATTAATTAAATAATTTTTATTAATGCATGCCCACAATGGTGGTTAAATTTTTTCAAAAAGAAAATGTGCACAAGCTAGGAGTTTATTTATGCAATTCAATGGACTCGTGCCTAATATTTCCCCACCTAGTAAAAGATAACATTTTAGGGTGCCAATCTGTCCAAGTCATTCAACATGATAAACCCTATCCAATCAAATTCCATAAATAAAACTGTTGCATAGTACTGGTGTGGATCTGAAATGATTCACAAAGCATTAATTCATCAGAAAGGTTATAAAGAAGTTTTGTCAATAAATGAATGAATTGGATTATTTATTTCAGGCTTTTACACAAATTTTTTGCATTGGAAGGATTGAATCCCGAAGAAATTTCTACAGTACGTTGAATGAGAATTTTTTTGGAAAATATTTTACACAACCCAGGAAATTATGTGATCGATTCAATCGACTTAGCGCAAAGATTGGGAGATTATGCCCACAAAGTAAAACATTTTAACGGTGGCAATCTCTCTCCAATTTATTTTTCTCTAATTTCTTTTTTCATTACATGTAAAAAAGATTGGGAGACTATACCTACCTAGGCAGTGTATTTCCTTTTGTTATTATTTTTAATTTTTATAAACTGAATCCCTTCATTAACACAACAACTAAGGAACAACATGAAAGCAATCAGACTAATGATTGGTAGGTATAGACGGTCTAATTTCATTAAAGAAAACTTTATAAAGTGTGGATCATAATGTGTATGATAGCAATTTATCTTAAAAGATAATAATAATGACAATTCTGAAAAAAGTTGTCCGTTGCAATTCGGAGGAAAATTCATCCAACTTATTACGTGACCATTCAAATAACTATTTGCATATACATATAATTGCAAAATCTATGTAATCTCATATTACTTATTTGAATATCTTATATAATTACTAGATTCTATAATTAAAAATGGACAAAGAGGGAAGACCTGTGTTTCTTATTCAAGTTTTCATAAATGGGATAGAATCTATAAGACTATACTAATCCCCACGAATAGTATTTGTGAATTGTTGAACAATCTTATATATAACCTATCCTATATATGAATTCAAGTCTAAGATTGGGAGATTATTTAGGCCCACCTAGTAAAACATTTTTTCTGGCAACCAATCTGGGAAAGCCATTTAACATGACTGACTGTCCCTACGTAAAAGAATTCCATGAAATAAAGATGCATTCAAACATTGTTGTGGTCAGTGTGGGCACCAAATTAACAATGAATCGATGATCCCCAAGATTAATCCTATATATATAGATTAAACTTCCCCACAAAGCTGTAATTAGCTTGGACCCCAAAACCAACTTAGACAGGACAGCAAGCAAAGTTAGGCAGGTCTTTCATTTGTGGGGTTTGTGGGTGTGGACTAAAGCCCTCAATGGTCGACACGTAACCTTTGAAGTTTGGCCCCACTTTCTGGGGATTCTTTTACATAGCATGCATGGCGTCATCTCCTTCAGCCCACTTTCTAGGGATTCTTCTTTTACATATTAGTCTAACTAGCTTTTAAAAGAAATCTATTAATTTAATGCATGTGGATCATTTCTTCTTGACTCTTGATGAGCTCTAATGTATAATCTTGCAATTCACAAACTAGGGCTAGCACCTTCCTAACAGTATATTCCTTTTTTATGCTTTTCAAGAGAAGAGGCTTTCTCTCGTTTAATATTTTAAATCCTACAATTTTTTATTTTAAATTTTATATCCGACTAATTAAAATAGAAAGAATTTGAGGATTTAAATGAGAAGACGTCTTCATGAGTCTCTTATCAGATAAAATTATAATATTGCCATGAAGTGGAATACAAATTGTAATTATTTATGGATATGTGAGAAAGAATTTTATAATTAATTAACTATATATGTAATTTACAAAGTTGATCATATCTTTAATTCCCAAGCATTATGGTTATGTGTACCAAGAAGATATCTGCTTTCTACGAACCCCACAAAAGGGGCCGAAAAAGACCAATAATTAACGAGTTATTATATATCTTAAAAACTAAAAATTAAGCAGTCTACTTTTCTTACTTGCTAGGTTGATATACATAGTGAAATATCACGCAAGTTTATGAGGCATCTAAAAGTATATGTTACAAAGGCAATAAATTGGTATCCATAGACAGGACTTTGTCAAATAAATTCCCTTGGTATGAAACTCAAGACCGTCATTAATGCTGAATAGATTTGGATGAGTTAATTGGGTATGACATGCATGGGACAAGACTTCTTACCGTATGTTCCATGTAAAACTCCTCCAGTTTTCTACATGGACTTGAGTTTCCTCATATAGAAACAACTAGCGTATTCACTGAACTTTCTCTCTCTCTCTCTCTAACGGTACCTTTTATATATATGCACTGAACCTTCAAAATTGTTGAACAACTTTATCGATACATTAACACCAAAAAATGATGCTTCATGTACATGTGGATCAAAACTCAAAACGTGATGTCAAGAAAGTATGGGACTTTGTTCCATTATCATATAGATGATACAACCAGAACCTATAGTCATTTTGGTAGGATGGTTTAATTTAGCTTCATGGGCATACTTATAACATGTGTGATTTCATCATCAAATTTGTACCAATATAAGATAAGGTCCAAAGAAATCATAATGCCTTACACCGTAATTAATTCAGAAGGAAAAGTCTGCCAAATTTGGCTTATCTAACAATTGTTGTGTGGAGAGGTTGAAATCAAATTTTATTGGAAACGACCATGATCGTACAAGTGTATGGATTTGATCAATAGTTCCTCTCTTGCTTTCTAAATCTTTTTAGCCCCTTCTGTTTTACGGGAAGTTTGAAATATTGCCCAATAGTTCCTGGGGGGATAAAACAAAAGAACAATGACATCCAATTGAACCTAACCTCAAAAGAAGGTGAGAGTATAATTACTATGAAAAAATTGCGGATACAACATAACTTTTATGCCACAATTTTTTGTCAAAATTTTGATGTAGGATATTGTGAGTAATGGAAAAAACGTTATAGGTCAATGTGAAAGTGATTAACAATTATTCACATTTTGCCACATCAAAAGTGTGGTAAAAGTCATGATACAAAAATTGTGATCTTAGAAGAATTCAATTACAAAGTACTGCCTGATGACGACAATACATGGTAATTGGTGGACAAAAATCATGCATCGTGGTACAATAATGAGGACTCTCTCTAATAAGGGTGGCTGTGGAGGAAGTGAAGAACAAACAAATACGTCCAGTGACGTCTTTGTCACTGAATTATTATTGATGAAAACACCGGCCATGACATAACTTATACCTAGTAACTTCAGAGTGCAAGGTGAATGTGGTCCTATTTTGCTTTACTGCATGTAGCTTATTCTTTTGTTGGTCTCTATCCTTGTAAGGTTGCATACAAAAGATAAAACAACTGGACATGGTTTGGTCGATCAAGTGTCTAGACATAATAAAAATCTTGGCTCACGGTGCTGTTCCTCTGTATATAAAGAACAAAGAATCAGACAAAGGAATTCTTCAAAATATACATCTATATGCACATTAATTTTGTTATCCTAACTTTTTTTCTTTTTTCTTTTTTTGAGTAGATTGTTATCCTAACTAAGATAAACACCACAGGAGAACAGTGGCGGCGCCATCTTATGGCCAGGGTGGTCCTAACCTGAAAAAAAATTATATATAATAATTTAAAATTTTATATTTATTTAACTTAAAAAAAAATTTTGGGACCACCTTGAATTTTTTATATGCCAATAAAATTAAATTTTGGTCCATAATTTGAGCAACTTAACAATATATTGGGGTCTTTCAAGCAAAAAGGAAAAAATCAAAAAAAAAATTTGAACTAAAATCTGAAAAAAAAAAATGTATATATATATATATAATAAAACTACTACAGGCTGGGCAATGGCTTGATTCCTTCGACTAAGCATAATGCCCAATACAACACAACACAATTTTCAACCTTTTATTATTTTTCCTCACCAGACATATATTACTTACTTCTCATTTTTAATTATTTTTTCTTGTTTATTCTTAACCACACACGCCTTCTGTCTTCTCGATTTTTACACTTCATACTTTTAAATTTTATTACATCTTCATCTACACTTTTACATCTATGTTTTGTCTTCCTCTTTATTCGTAACTTTTGTGTCTTCCACTAGTACCAGTGCGGCAATGCCTCTTCTCAAGTTTTAAGTCTCAAATTTCTCAATACGATTTTTTTTTAGCTGTATAAGTACCTTTGTTCATTTCATTTCTTTTCATTTTTTTTTTATTTCCTTTTGAGGTTTTTTGATTTACAGAATGCAAATTTGTTTTGGTTTTAAGAACAATTTTTTTTTTTTTAAGCACAAACTTCATGCTGGCCAAATCTTAAATTTTGGCCGGTATTTACCGAAACACCTGAAATAGATCGGAATGACCCAAAATTTTTTCCGAAGTGGAATAGGGTGGGTTACTGTTCCGGTTTGTTTACCGACACGGTATTTTCCAGCCGTTACGGCCTGAACGGAATGAAATTAATAATATTAAATCAAACCTAATTACCTAAAGGCTAAAAAGAAATAAGATTGTGTGATTTATGCTTCCTAAAGAACACACTGGACAAAATTTCTAGAGCCACCACTGCGTGAGAAGTGGAGAAAAGAAACAGAAAGGAGTGAGAATTATCATGTATAAAATTGCATATGGAAATCGGTGCGTTTATTTTGGTGATTTTCAATTATACATTTTTCCTTCCTCACTACAAATTTTTTCTTGGTTGGGCATCACTACGTACTAAAAGATTATTGAGCGCCCATGTATTGTACAACGAGAGGAAAGTTTTTTTCTTTCTTTTTTTTTTTTTTTTGAGATAGTTTCAACCTATAGTGTCCACTCCTGATGATAGTTCTTTATATAATATATCCATAAAATAACTGGATTTACTGGGATTGAATATTCTTTTATAGAATAAGCAAGTTGGGCTTGGCCAGAAGCGTCTCTCTCTTTTTGGAGTCCTGAATCACGAAATGTATCTACAATTTTTTAGTTAAGCTATCGGCCTATGACTTTTATGAGCGACTCTATTGAACTGGGCCTATGTCTGACAATAAAGTATAAAACTATACAGACAAGCCATCTCAAAAAAATGTTTAGTGGAAGCCCATCTGTAGTAGACAGCCCAAGAAATAAAATTTGAGCCCAATTCATGATACCTTCGTTCTCTCTTATTTTCTTCTCTTCGTCTATCAAGCTATTCTATTCCAATACCTTTTTTCCAACAAACCTTAACATTAATGATTAATCCCTAAACCTTCTTAGATCGGCCATAACCTTAGCATTAACATTTGTAGTTTTTATCTCAAAGTATCCCTCACCAGTTGACATACTTGGAGTTCTTATATTGGGTCTCTTGTATAGTTAAGATCCATGTCTATATAGGATCACACTTGACATGCAATATTGAAAATAACTTCTTTTTTACACGGCTTTACACATATAATGGTGGAAAGATAAACTTAAAACTAAGGTCTCCGGTTCGAACCCGGGCGACGCCATTGATTTTGCCAAAGGCCTTGTAGCTGAATTGGCACCTCCCCATGTACAAAGTGTTTGGGGGTCTAGGGGGGAAAGGGTTCGAGCTGCGGGATTAGCAGCATGTTGTAATTATTTCTCAAAAAAAAAAGAACTAAGGGTGGCAAAATCAACCCAAACTCATTTGCCTACCCAAACCCGCCCACTTAAATGAGACCCAAATCCACCCAATTATTAATTGGGTTAAATGGGTATTAACCCAATTAAACTCAATTAACATTAATGTTTATTGGGTTTTAATTGGGTACCCAATTATGATCCAACTATCATTTCTACAGATCACCCAACTTTAAAATGCCCCAAAACCACAAAAATTACCAAAATACCCCCTTAACCTAAAAAATGACCAAAATAACACCTAAACCTAAAAATGAACAAAATACCCCTAAAACCTAAAAAAAGACCAAAATACCCCTTCAACCTAAAAAATGACCAAAATACCCCCAAAATAAAAAATTACCAAAATAACCCCAAAACCTACAAAATGACCAAAATACCCCCGAAACCCAAAAAATGACCAAAATATCCCTCGAAACCCAAAAAAGACCAAAATACCCCTTAAACCTAAAAAATGACCAAAATACCCCCAAAACCAAAAAATTACCAAGATAACCCCAAAACCAAAAAAATGACCAAAATACCCCCCCCAAAACCCAAAAAATTACCAAAATACCCCCGAAACCCAAAAAATAACCAAAATACCCCCCAAAAACCTAAAAAATACCAAAATACCCCCAAAACCCAAAAAATGACCAAAATACCCTCGAAACCCAAAAAATGACCAAAATACCCCCAAAACCTAAAAATAACCAAAATACCCCCGAAACCTAAAAATTACCAGAATCCCTCTAAAACCAAAAAAATGGCCAAAATAACCCCAAAGCCTAAAAAATGACCAAAATACCCCCGAAACCTAAAAAATGACAAAAATACCCTCGAAACCTAAAAAATGGCCAAAATAACCCCGAAGCTTAATAATTGATAAAAATAATCTAGAAACCTAAAAATGACCAAAATACCCCCTAAACCTAAAAAATTACCAGAATACCCATGAAACCTAAAAAATGACCAAAAAAACCCTCAAACCTATAAAGTGATGAAAATACCCCTATACCTTTGAAATGATCCAAATAAACCCAAGACCTCTAAAATGGCCACAAACAACCTAAAACCTCTAAAATTACCAAAAATAACCTGAAACCCCTAAAACGACCAAAATACCTCTAAACCTATAAAACAACCAAAATACCCTCAAAATATCTAAAATGATTAACATACCACTAATCCTATAAGATGAACAAAATACACCCGAAGCCTCTAAAATTACCAAAATAGGAGTTTGGGATATTTTGGATTTTTCGAGGGTATTTTCATTAAATTAAAGGTTCTAAGAGTATTTCAATCATTTTGTAGGTTTTGAGGGAATGTCACTAATTTTTTAGGTTTTTAGAGGTGTTTCATTAACATTTAGATTTTGGGGCCATTTTTTGTAATTTTCTAGGTTTTGGAGGTCGTTTAATAACTTTTTAGGTTTTTGGGATATTTCAATCATTCTTTAGGTTTCCGAGGTATCTTAGTCATTTTTAGGTTTAGGGGGTATTTTGGTCATTTTTTTTTTTTTTTTTAATGTTTAGGGAGTATCTTAGTCATTTTTAGTTTTAGGGGGGATTTGGGTAATTTTTTAGGTTTAGGGTGTATTTTTATCGACTTATAGGTTTAAGGGGCATTTTTGTCATTTTATAGGTTTCGGGGTATTTTGGTCATTTTTTAAGTTTCGAGGATATTTTGGTCATTCTAGGGTTTAGGGGTTATTTTGGTCATATTTAGGTTTCAGGGGTACTTTGGTCATTTTTTAGGTTTCAGTGGGTATTTCAGTTAATTTTTAGGTTTCGAGGGTATTTCGATCATATTTTAGGTTTCGAGGGTATTTTGAACATTTTTTGGTTTCTAGGTTATTTTGGTCAATTTTTAGGTTTTGGGGTTATTTTGGCCATTTTTAGGTTTCGGCGTTATTTTGGTTAATTTTTAGGCTTCGAGATTATTTTGGTAATTTTTTAGGTTTTTGGGGTATTTTGGACATTTTTTGTGTTTTGGGGATATTTTGGTCATTTTTAGGTTTCGGGGGTATTTTGGTCATTTTTTAGGTTTCGGGGTTATTTTGGTCATTTTTTAGGCTTTGGGGTTATTTTGGCCATTTTTTAAGTTTCAGAGGGATTTTGGTAATTTTTAGGTTTCGAGGGTATTTTGGTTATTTTTAGGTTTCGGGGGTATTTTGGTCATTTTTTGGGTTTCGAGGGTATTTTGGTCATTTTTTGGGTTTTGGGGGTATTTCGGTAATTTTTAGGTTTCAGGAGTATTTTGGTCATTTTTTGGGTTCTAGGGGTATTTTGGTCATTTTGTAGGTTTTGTGATTATTTTGGTAATTTTTAGGTTTTGGGGGTATTTTGGTCATTTTTTAGGTTTTAGGGATATTTTGGTCATTTTTGTGGTTTTGGGGGGTATTTTGACATTTTTTGGGTTTCAGGGGTATTTTGGTCATTTTTTGGGTTTTGGGGGGTATTTTGGTTATTTTTTTGGGTTTTGGGGGTATTTTGGTCATTTTTTGGGCTTTGAGGGTATTTTGGTCATTTTTTGGGTTTCGGGGGTATTTTGGTAATTCTTTGGGTTTCGGAGGTATTTTGATCATTTTTTGGGTTTAGGTGTTATTTTGGTAATATTTAGGTTTCAGGGGTATTTTGGTCATTTTTTGGGTTTCGGCAGTATTTTGGTAATTTTTTGGGTTTTGAGTGTATTTTGGTCATTTTTTGGGCGGTATTTGGGTAATTTTTTGGGTTTCGAGGGTATTTTGGTAATTTTCTGGGTTTCGGTAGTATTTTGGTCATTTTTTGGGTTTCAGGAGTATTTTGGTCATTTTTTGGGTTTCAGGAGTATTTTTGTCATTTTTTGGATTTCGAGGGTATTTTGTTCATTTTTTGGGTTTCGGGAGTATTTTGGCCATTTTTTGGGTTTTGGGGGTATTTTGGTCATTTTCTATTTAGGGTTATTTTGGTCATTTTTGAAGATTTTAGAGTACTTTGGTCATTTTCACTTTAATGGCATTTTGGTAATTTTGATAATTGGATAATTGGGTAGGTTGGAGTTTACCCATAATAATTGGGTTGGGTTGGATTTGGGTTAGAAGCAATTAGTTAAATGGATTTTATATACCCAACCCAATTATGCCCACCTCAAACCCACCCAAACCCACCCATTTGCCACCCCTACTTAGAACTGATGATATTTTTTCTGATAATTTTCTGTTGATGCATAAGGTTTTGCACAGCCAATTTGAACCATAAACATCTTAAAAAGGAAAGAAGAGAATTGAAAAAATCACTCGGTAGAAAGCCTTTGACACTTGACATGCAATATTGAAAATAACTTCTTTTTTACACGGCTTTATAATGGTGGAAAGATAAACTTAGAACTAATGATATATTTTTTTATAATTTTCTGTTGATGCATATGGTTTTGCACGGCCAATTTGAACCATGAACATCTTAAAAAGGAAAGAAGAGAATCAAAAAAATCACTCGGTAGAAAGCCTTTGATACTTAAATTAGCAAAGAATGTGGCTCATTTTGATATCAGACCTATAAGTTTGTATTTTGTGCATATCTTTTGTGGACATAAAACGTAGTTTCTATTATGAATTTAATTAGTTGGATTATATAAAAAGAAAAAGTATGAGTGAACAACATTATTGTACTCTCAAAATATTGTATAATGAGAAATGATATATCTACAACATTTTTACAACATTTTTACAACAAATCCTAAGTGGCAGGTTATTACTGGTTGTTATTGTTATGGCAAAAAAGTAATCTTAGTGTTAGTTTCAAATTTGAACCAATAACAACTAACCACCTGTGATTTGTTGTAAAAATATTGTAAAAATGTTGTAGGCGTAGCATCTCTCTTGTATAATTATCCTCTTTTGTGAGATGTAGAGCTAGAGCCTCTTTTTATTGAGGGTCCGAGGAGTTTTCCTTTGATTTGACCCCTAATTAACTGATTAATTATCTTTCTTATTATAGGATAGAATTTGAATTTAGATGAGAGCATATTAATTACATCTGTTAATAGTTCCCTATAAGTTAATTAATTCTAGCCATATCAATATTCAACGAAGATGGCTTCATGATCACATGATGACTTACATGGATATAACATAATTGAATAGATGCTTAAAGAGTTTATTATGAGCAGATCGATTATCTTTTATTCCAAATATAGAAACATTAGAAACGTGCAATACTAATAGGTTAAGCTTTGTTCATGAACGCAACAAAGGCTTTTGCTATACTAGGTTAAAGCGTGACAGTTAATAAGCTTTTTAAGGGTTCGGGAGATTGCCATTTTAACATTGTTTTAAAATTGTGAGGGATTTCACAATTCACTCCAATACCATTGGACTTGGTCTGCGATCGAATGCTATAAAAGATTTGTGCCCCCTCATCCTTCACCAATTGGTCGTTGGATAGATCGGTAAGGCACACGGTTCGACAAGTGATATCAGAGCCCGATCATAGGTTCGAGTCGTTGGAGCCGCATTGTGAGGGAGGGATTGTGAGAGATTTCACAATTCGCTCCAATACCAATGGGCTTGGTCTACGATCGAATGCTATAAAAAATTTGTGCCTCCTCATTCTTCACCAATTGGTCGTTGAATGGATCAGTAAGTGATTAAACATTTAATTTGATCCCTGTCGAACTATGGTTATTTGCTTGCTTGCAAGCATATATGTATTTCTTTCACTCAACTCTGGTTATATAATTATTTCAGGTGACCTACCTAAACTCTATGTTCTACCTAATTGTTTCTTCAAAAAAAAAAAAAAAAAAAAACTCTATTAATTAATAATTGTTTCCCTCTTAATTAAAGCTCTCCCTGTCAACGTTTTGTTGTTGTTGTTGTTGTTGTTTTTTTTAATTGGCTTCAGGTGTCCAAGACTTTGTCCTGACTAATCATGGGGGTGCACAGACCATCGGCAAGGAGTTTCCCGCAAGTACACCTCAAGTAATTCAAGAGACAATTAAATTCCCCCAGTCCAATAGTCCTAAGGGAGTGAATACACGTATGGCTGCTCGAACCCAAGACGTCAGAGTTTTACTGCTCATCCTAGAGTTCGCCTAACCGCAATACGCCACACCCCTTGGGGTTTGTCAAAGTTTCTATTGTTCAACATAAACAAACTTTTCGGATATCACATGTAAAAGTACCTTCTTAATTCCATTTACAATATATTCCACAATTGCACACTTGATTTATATTAATTTTCATAACTTTTCATGCTGAAGAGTTTGGCTCTAGATTAAAGTACTCCAAATTTTAATCTTATGTAGGAACTATAAGATATTTTAGAAATGAAGTTACATACAAACATTAATATATTTTAGTGTGGTCGGGAAAATTTGAAAGAAGAGACGGAAGTTCAATGACTTTAACAGGATCAAACAATGATAAATCCTTGCAACTTGACAGACACCCTGTTAAGGAAATGAAGCCCCAATTTAGCCCTGGGCAAGGGAGGCTCTAATGGCCAAGTCAATAGACCATTGGGGAGAATAAAAGAAACAAAAATGACAGTCTTAACGTGTAAGATTGCATATCTTTGTGTAAAAATCTACTATTTATAAGGACTTTTCGAAAGGTAATATGGTCATTCTCCAACAGTCTAGATTTATAGGTCATGCATGCTTGTAGACCATACTTTGATACGATTGAGGAAGCATGGGACGTGCGACAATCTTCACATCCCTCAAATCCAGAGAAAAGCAAGATCGATGTGGATGGTTGTCTAATAGCATTTAGCGACTTGATGGGATTGCATTATGTGCTACGTTGAGGGGAGATATATATTAAAACAACAATACTAATCCCTGTCATTTTGGTTGTGAGGCTCATACGAACAAAGAAACTCTTCAAACTTATACAACTTTATATTACAAAAACTTGAAATTATAACATTTATTTGATGATATAGCAATTGATCTTTGATTTTCTTAAAATTTTGTAAGCATTAAGGATGTAATAAGAACATACAATCTAACGGTTAGATTTTCAAAATTTACACTCAATATAAATATATATGATGAGTTTGTAGGGTTTTTCTCCAAACTAGTTTGGAGAGAAACTTTGTTCGGCTCATACCGCCCTACGTAACTTTTGGTATGTGGTTTCAAGTTGAGTTCTAATCCTATCAACAAATGCTCAGGAAGACCACCTAGGTTGGTTGGGAATTTGGGATCCTCATGGCTGGCGAGGCTCCCTTTGTTTAATCTAATCACTAGGGGTGTCAAATGGGTGGGTTTGGGGTGGGCATAATTGGGTTGAGTATTTAAAACTCATTTACCCATTAAAACCTTATTTAACTAATTGTTTCTAACCCAAACCCAACCCAACCCAATTATTATGGGTAAACCCCAACCCACCCAATTAACCAATTATCAAAATTACCAAAATGCCCCTAAAGTGAAAAACTCAAATCTCATGGCTCCACCTCTTATCCTTCTCTGGTTCAAAAAGTGAGGTTGGAAAATTTCATCAAATCTCAAAAAAAAAAAAAAAAAATTGCCACCATCCACTAAATAAAATAATCCAAGATCCAACAAATTTAAACCCCTCTGCTCATTTTCTGCAACCCCATATCTTCCCTCCACGTTTAATTGCTAAGAAAACACAGGAAAAACAAAACTCTAATTTTCTCAACAACCAAACACTACCCAAGAAATAGGAAAAAAAAAAAAAAAAAACACATTCACAACCCAAACAGACAACTTTATATATATATATTTAACTGAAACTGCTTTCTCTCACTCTGTGTACATAAAGCAAAACGGCCGAGTCAGTGAAACGGCACTCTCGAAAAAATGGCCACAGAGTTGGAAGAGAAGTTAATAGAAGAAGAACTCGGGTACCCGATTCAGCTCTCGGAGCAAGTTCGGGCCGCGGTGGACGAAGACAATTGGTTCAAACTTGAGTGTTCTGAAGTGGGCAAGCAAGTGGACCGAGTCTCCCAGATGCTCTGAAACATGACCCAGTTCGCTTCCACGGCACTGTTTCTTTAAGACTGTCCGATTCGGCGAGTGACCGCCGAGTTGTCTAAGAACCTAGAGCATGCCCTAACCCTAGTCCGGAAGTGCAAGCGCCGGAGCGTTCTGCGACGCATTGTAACGATCATGAGCGCCGCCACCACTGCCAACCACTATGTCCTGCGCTTGCATAGCCGAGCCATGGCGACTCTTGTCAGTCACTGACTCTGCCATTGTTGAGAAAGTGAAGTAAGAGTTTGGGGTTTCTGGGTTGGTTTACTTAGGTGGGTTTAGAAATCTGAATACATGATTGGAGGCTAAGAAAATGAAGGAAAATTTTAAAATTTGAAAACCTAGTGACACGATTAGAGAGGCTGAAAGAGGGGTAGGGCTGGGTTTTTTATTTTTATTTTGGATGTGAAGGGCTGGGTTGAATTTGGGTTAATTGTTTTTGGGTTAAACGGGGCTCAATGGATTTTTAGTTAAAACCTAATAATTATTGGGTCTAATTGGGTTGATGACCATTTAACCCAAATAATAATTGGGTGAGTTTAGGTTCAATTAGAGTGGGTGGGTTTGGGTAGGCAAATAGGTTTGGGCTTATTTTGCCACCCCTACTAATCACCCAGACCCAGCATTATAAGGTCAATAATTGCAATGAACTTTTCAAGAGGTGATGCTTATGGATCTACATGAAAGATAACCACAATCACAAGTCGGCTCCAAACAAGGCTTTTGGGCCTAATGACCCATCTGACTACTCTTATGTGCCTATAGGCATGGATGTCCTCACAATTAGTGTGTTCACCACCTTCTAAGCCAAATTAACTGAATGTTGAAAAGTTGAAATGACAGTATCGAGAATTGATTATTCAGAAATCTAATGGGGTTGGCTGAGTGGTTGGGCACTCGATTCCAAAAGTGGTTGTCTTGAGTGGAGGTGAAAGATTCCAAGTTTGAGCCTCAGCACTTTGGAAAAACTCCCTAGACCATGATTTACCTCTGTCCATCCGTCGTGACAGTGATTAGTCCCTTGGTTAAAAGCTTTGGAGATACTTGGATCAAAGACCAAAAAAAAAAAAAAAAAAGACAAAAAAAAGAGGAAGAAAGAGAATTGATTATTCAGAAGGATTGTGTGCAATCTTTGTTAACTCACTTGTAATCTTTATCTCTATCTTATTCTTGTGGTGCTAGGACATCCAGATAATAGAGCATCATGGAAACCAAATTAATTACTATGACTTCGGAAATGCAGTTTATCTCCAAGATAAAGTGATTTGATTTTGAGTAGATAGTTAATTAATTCAGTGCATAGACTTTGAGACTTGCAAATCTATTTTGGACTTGTCAATTGGGGCTCTCTACAATGACAGGTACCAAGATTATGATGATATATGTAATGAAATTAATGATTCATATATTTGATTTTTTTTTTCCTATTTGTTTTGAGGAGAAACTATCCTCTTGCACTTGTAGAATTTTGACAAGTGTAGTGGTATACATTTAATAGGGTCATAAAGACTATGTTGGACCATATACAATGCAAGAGCTGGCACTGATAAAAGAGAATTTAAGGTGGTGTCCCCAGTGTCTGCCCTAACCAATATGAAACTATAGAGATGAGACCTATGCTTTGCCCTTTGCAAGCCACTGGCACAAAAATACTACTGAAGAATCCTATTTTAGCTTCTTTTTTCTTTTTTCTTTTTTCC
Source organism: Quercus tomentella (assembly GCA_028535165.1). NCBI lineage: Eukaryota > Viridiplantae > Streptophyta > Magnoliopsida > Fagales > Fagaceae > Quercus > Quercus tomentella. The sequence continues at coordinate 78,480,217 of JAPQVY010000155.1, forward strand.
TTTTTCATATATGGGACCTCACTTTTTTTGTTTTTCATGCACTAAATCATTTAAGATGAGTCTTCACAAAGTTGAAGTTCCACCTCAATAAATTGCTCAAGCTTCAAATAAATTATAGATATACCCTTTCCAATTAATTATATTGTAAGAAATTCTTTGAGTGGAGAAGAAGCCTAGGTCACAATCGCCCATAAATTGTCCACCTTTTCTGGTAAGGTAAGTTCTGGATCTGGGTATGTGATGAGTCAAGGTCCACAATCTCTTGTGCTGCCACTTTTGTGTATGTGATGAAATTAATGTAATCTATGAAAATTCTATGACAAAATTTGAGATGAACTTTAGCATATATAAAAAAGTAGTGACTTTAATAATTCAAATTGAATCCTAAAAATAGTGGATGTTGTTATGCCCCGTTCAAATGGTAACCATGATTTTATCACAGTGGATAACTTAAAAAATTTTATTATAAATTTGCTATTGTACACTTCATACGCACTTCATTTTGAAATCGTGCTTTAAAAATATGATTTCAATTCATATAGTAGTCCGTGTACGTTAAGTTTGTAATAAATAATATGTGATTATCGTACTCATCTTATAAAACATACATATATATACTTTATTAAATGATAACCTTACATGAATTTTGTACTAATTAACTTACGGAACTGTGCTTTGATCCTTTCAGCTAACAAGACGTGAAGCAAACTGAGCAGTCCATCTCATGGGTCCGGTCAAGTACTCTCAATTCAGTACTCATGAAGAAAATATTTGGCTTGAAGAAATCCCTTTATTGTAAATTTGTAACCAATTTAGCCAAGATAAGTCGCATGGTGTTCTTGTGTAATTAATCTCCTGCACTTTTGTTTTAAATGAAATATATGGAAGTGAATTTTGCGCCCCAAAAAAAAGGAGTTTAACTAAATTTATTAACACTTTAGAGAAATAAAATTTAATTAAGTATTCATTATTCAACAAATAAACAATAAAATAATCAATTTCAATTCTCAACTATATATTTTTAGTGAAGCTTTAATGAATATTACACCATTTAAATTTTTTTTTTTTTTTTTTTTTTTTTTTGAGAAACAAACATACACACACAAGGGAAAGGGAAAGGGGTTCTAACATAAAGGCACATCAAAACTCCACTCAAAAATCATGGTAACTTTTAATTTAAATTTTTTTTATTGGATAAGAATTTTGACAAATTCAATATTAGATTATATTTTTTTCTTATACCTTTTGTGCTTGCAAAATAAAACTATTACAAATTTTGAGTCTATTACAAAGTAACCCTATCGGTTCATTAGTTTCAAATTGAATATTGAACTTTAAAATTATATCAATTTAAATCCGAATAAAATCTGAAAATTCTAAGGTTGAAATTGATACAATTTTAAAAATCCATGATTCAAGTTTAAACCAACAAAACTATAACTTTTAATTTGTAACAATTTAAAACTCTACCTTTTCCCTTTAAAAAAAGGGTTATTGAAACCACCCCTAAAATATAAGATTTAAAAAGTCATTTATTTATTACTACTTACATAGTTACATACACTAATTTAAAAATAAATTCAATTTATTCCTAGATCACTTGTTTATCTCCCCATTTCCTTCGTTTTTTTTTTTCGTCTTCTCTCCCTCTATAAAGGTACAATTTTGTTTGGAGATCGCCTTTAGAAATGCTTTTTTTTTCTTTTTCTTTTTTTTGTTCTTATGCCCCCAGCTGTAGGTTTTAAAAATTCCCGAGAGCTTCAATTTTTAACAAAACTCTTATAATTGATCTTCTATTTTTTTTTTTTTTTTTTCCATTGGGTCCAATTGTAAAATCTAAAATGTTTAAATCGCTCCTATTTTTGATATATTAATCCAAAAATTTGTACAAATTTTAATAGGTACAACTGAACTAACTGATTACAACGAACTCCACCGCTGGCTATGTTAGTCTATGATTATTTGAGGCTAAAGCTGTGCCTCTTATCTTGACCTACAAGAAGCCATGAGTCCTAGGCAGCTAAAGCCATATAGATATAGTCCATAATTTTGGGTTTTGTAACACCATTCTGGTTCTATAGTCTTCGTCCTAAACTTTAGATCAAGTACAAGCTTTTCAACGACAACAAAAAAGAAGAAGGTAAAAGCTCATTTACGTTGATTCTTTTAGATTTTGGGACCTATGATAATATATATAGGCACGAAACATATTGAAAATGACAATATGAAAGGCTCACAATGACACTACAATAATCTCACTGTTTTTGCTGTGTGATGGGATTTGGACTAACAGTTGCAAGGGCATAACAGCTCTTTGACATGGTGTACCTAGTCTTCATTGCATGCATGATTGGAAATTTGATGTCAATGCAGTGGGGTCAGAATTCACACTAATCCTTTTGTGTTTCCAATTCATCAGTGATGCAACAAATTTGAAAACCATTTCGCTTTGTTTATTTTGTTTCCATTTGCAATTGAAGGCATAAATGATAGTTGATATAGATGAAAATTTATTTTTTTGAGAAGGATATAGATGAAAATTTTTGTTGCGTGAAATCCTTGTATTTTACATGCCAAGTATTGTAATTAATGCACTAATTTCAAATGCATTAAAAGAAATACTAACGTAAATTCATTTTAAAATTTATTTTTTTAATATAGTATTTTCTAAAATAAGTAATTATATAAATATTCTTAATTGTTTTTTTTATCAATTTTTGTAGTAATTTAATAGTTACAATTGAGATAATGATTTAAATTCTCAACATCTCCGTTACAAATATCAAGAGGTATTAGCTAAACTACAAAGTTCTTACCAACAGTTTTATCTCTTAATCAAAGACTAAAGTTAGACAGCTATGAAATTGGAGGAAAAGTAGTATTTGTAATCATGGTTCTAGGGCGATTTTAAGTTATTCAATTTTTTTATATTATTATTATTTTATATGTTAATTAAATAATGATGTTATTTTTGGAAATTGAAAAAAAAAAATGGATACCAAGAGTCCAATTATATATAAATATCGATTATATATTTATAGCTCATTTCATGATTTAATAAGGAATCGTTTTTTATAAGTAACTAAAACTTTACAATCTCTTTTATATGTTAATTTAATTTCGATCGCATTCATACAATTAATGAATTGACTGCTTTGACTATGGATTCTAATTATAGACTGGGCTACATAATAAATTAGGAACCTCTAACTTAGGTTTAGGTCTTGGTCAATTACGTAATGGTAAAGACAAGGCATTCCTTGCTAGCCTAATCATATCATTTCTCTCAAAAAAAAAAAAAAAAAAGAGGCTAGCCTAATCATGTTATGGTGATGATTTCTATCTATAGCCAAATCAAGTTGGCTCAGCTACCTTCTTATTGAGCTAGCCTTTTGGACTTTTTCCTTTGACTGAAAAAGGTAGAAAACTAGCCTTTGGACTTGAAAGGCTGAGGGTGTAACAAAATTGATTTCACTGAACACGTTATTGTTGTTGTTGTTTTTTTTTTTTCTTTTTTTTTTTTAAACCTTGAGTGTCTTATTTGAAAATATAAAGAGGTATCAACTAGTTGAACTATAACGCCATTGGTGTGTTACTATTCCTAATAAAACTTCTAGTATTGTCAACTTATTTGATGATTTATTAGTGAGTGTGTTAGGTTCTAAATATTTAGGAATAAATGTTTAGGTTCTAATTTTATATAAGTTGGCAAACCGAGTATAAAAACATGTCTAGTTTAAGATATTCATGTCTTAGAACAAGTGTTAGACATTGCTCAAGTTAGTTCAAGTCAAGATCCAAGAACAATTAAGCTGCAAAAAGAAGATTTTAGAAACTGTCTTGCTCGACTGATCAAGAGAACAAATTCGACCGATCGAGATGTGTTTTCTGTTGATTTTAAATCAAACTCAAAAGCCCGCGAAATGTTTAGGGTTTTAGTCCAATACTGTTAGGTATAAAAAGAAAACCCTAAATCATGTTTCAAAAGCCCTAAAAAGACTTGTGAGTTATTAATGTGAGATTTGAGAGATTTTGTAACCTTCTAACTCAACAAGAATCTACCGAAAAGAAGATCCATATACAAGAACCAGTGGAGATAAGTTGCTGCATACAAGATTAACTATTGTTGATGGTCTAAAACTTTGAGTGGGATCTCAAAGTTACAAACGGGGGTGTTTACGCACAACAAATTCAGATAGAAGAATCTGTGGATTCGGAGCTACGTGTGGTTACGTGAGTAAGTACTATAGGAAATAGCTTTAAATTTAGAAAAAAATCTATTGTAAAACTTTCATTCTATATAGTGAATTTGTTGCCTTAAGGATTATTTAGGTTAAATCCCCCTCAGGTTTTTTACCTTGAAACTAGACAGTTTCATTGGTTTTCCTAGTTCATCATATCGCTTATCTTCTTTACCTTTCCACACTTAGTGATATGATTGTTTGTGTTTGGTCTAGATTTGAATAATAAACCGAAGTAACGATTTGGTTAATTAATTAGGTTAAACAATCTGAGTTTACAGGAGTCTAAACCAGGGGCGAAGCCAAGGGGTCCGAGGGGGGCACTTGCCCCCCTTAGCCCCACCCAAAAAATCTATTAATATTTCTTCTATTATATTATATAATACAATAAATGCATTTAAAAATTATATAAATAAGTGGTTAATAAATAGGATGATTTTTTAAACCAAAACCAAAACCCTCCTGATATAACATTTTTATAATTACAATTTCAAAATGATTTTTGTGGGGCCCAATAATTTATGGGCCAGGCCCATTTGCCCGTGGAGAGTCCGAAGGCCCAAGCCGAGGAGAGTTATGGACCAAGCCCGATAATAGAGAGCACCAAACAGTTTTGGGATACAGCCGAGGACAGTTCAGTCCTCGGCAGATCCAAAATCCCACCAAAAAAAAGAAAGGGTAAAACTGGTATAGGACTAAAACTTGAAAGAAGATCTAAAATATCTTGGGAAAGTTATCCTTACGATCCTTCCCAGATAAGGCTCTGCACCTAACAGAGCCGTATTCTTCAGCTTTATCAACCATCCCCAACAATTCTGGGATGGGACTGATGGGACAAATATCAGTCTTGTAAAGGTTGACCCTACACGTGGACGAAGGACAGCGAACGCAGGCTAGTATAAAAGAAAAGGTAAGTGAGCCAAGGAGGGGGGCTCTCTCCATCCCACCTGAGGAAGAGACTTCATGGGGGAAAACACCGGAACAACTCATGCAGATCAGAGAAAAAACAACCACCGTTGGGGAACCGGAGCAGGGCCTTAATGCTCCTCGGATCAAGTCCGAGGAGTCCAACCCCATGGGATGCGACACTATAGGGCTTAAATGTTCAAACCCAACTCCTCTTCCTATATGAATTCCTCTGAAATCAAGACCGGAATATCGCCCCGTGCCCAACGGCTAGCTTTTCAAGCCCACTCTCTACAAATCATATTGTGAGGGATCTTTCATGTGCGAGCCCAACATCCTTATTGGGCCTCACCAGAATCGTGTCCTTACAATTTTTTTTTAAGTAAATAAACCCCTAATAGATAAATAATATAATGAATATGTTATTTTATTTTGAATTTTCTTGCATTCAAATATTGCTTAATATACACATGAATGAATTGTTATTTTGCAAATTGATCTCAAATACTATACATATATATATATATATATATATATATATATATATATATGTATGTATATGTGTTCGCTTGTACGTGCATAAATATGATGTCAAATATAATTTTTGCCCCCCCCTCAAGTTAAATCCTGGCTCTGTCTCTGGTCTAAACAAACTAACAGAGTGGTGTTACTACTTATTATATAATGAAGAAGTTTTTTTTTTTTTTGACAAAAACGAAGGGGAGAAAGAATAAGATCAAATTTTGCTCACTAGCATGTGTGTGTGTTTTTTTAATGAATAATTCATTTGCTTAGTAAGTGTACCTGAACAAAGTGACATCACATCTTTGAAACACTATTTTTGGAAATCACACGTGTTTTTGGGAGTAGTCTGATTGAGCAATGATGTATTCATAAGCAGCATCACTTTTATCAGACCCTGCCTGCTTCTGATCTAATTGAAGAATGTAGTCAGTCAAGATTAATGGCTTAGAGTGTTATGTTTATTTATTTGTTTATATGATAAGGATTGAATGGCTATGATTGCTGCATATATATGATGATAAGGACCTATAGATGGTGGAGTCGGCTATGTTATATTATCATAGAGAATACTTCCTCTTTTTGTTTTGGCAAAGTTATGGTCGGTCCATTCCAAGACCTAATAATCAAAACCTAGATTAGGTTTTGTCTATTATAAGTTTCGTTAGGTGGGATTGATTTTGGGTCAACAACCTGGGATCTAAAGAAGACTTGTGCCCGTTTGGCTAAAATCACTTCTTCTTTTTTTAAGTGTTATTTTTCAAAAACTAGTTTAGCTTTTTTAAACAACTCATTTTTAAAAAATTTTAAAAATGAGAGACATCAAAATATCACTTCAACCTAGCCAATTTAAGACCCACTTCATACTTTCATAATTTAACTTGTATTTAACTCAAATAACAAGCTTAAAGGGGACCATGGAGTTATATTAATTCAAATAGTCCTTTCTTCTTCCATGATAATAAGTTAACTATGAGATAGTGGGTTTGAGATAGTGTAATTTATTAACAAAAATTGACAAAGCTGAAGTGAAATTATTTTGAAGCCTATGTTGGGTGTTTGGTACTCAAAGTCCATGCCCCATCTACCCTTCGTTAATTACTGTTTCAATGCACGATTCACTTAACAGCTGCTAACAATTATGGAAATTTAAAGAAATAAAAAAAAAAAAAATATATATATATATATATATATATATATATTGCATTTTTCTTTGCGAGTAATTATTAGGTACTCTTGCAGCACGGAGAATGGTACTCTCTCTTCTCACATTCATGGTGAGGTTCGTTCATTAAATTCATGGTGAATCCATCATGAATGTGAGAAAATGAAGTATCGTTTTACTATACTTCGGGAGTACTTAAGAATTTTCTTATCCTCCACATAATACTTTATAGTAAACTGTATTCTTGTCTAATAGGTACGTAATACTATTTATAGATCAACCGAATTGAAATGGGTCATATTAGGAAATAAAAGTCATCATCATAAGTGATAGTAAAACCGCACATAGCCAAAAACCATTAATTCTTGGGGGCTTCTCCCTTGAAAAAAGTCATCAGGAGACTCATGACTATAAATTTCCAAATTATTTTCTTTGGTTCGTTTAAAAAGTAATGTAATCTATTATTATGTAAAAAGAGAATGAAATCATTTAACTTTTCTTGATAAATAAGTAAATTCTATTAGTAGAAAATTCAAAATCATTAAATCCTAATAGAAAATCTAATAAAACAAGTCAAGAACATTGTATTTCAATGGTATTGTCTGATTCGATAAGAACAAATTGATGAGTTTGAATCTCCCATATCCATTTCTTGTAAGAAAAAACAAAAGCTAACAGTCTACAACACAAAACTATTATTAAAAAAAAATTAAAATTAAAAATTTAAGTACTTTTTTGCACTATTGGATACAAGGTTACAACATGGAATATGCCACAAAATTCAGTTGGAAGTTAAGGGCACTTTTGGCATGCAAGTTTTATATATACTATGGTGATATTAATTCCTTCATTACATTTATGTCGCTGACCTTTCTTCTCTGCCCATCTCTTCATTTATAAACACAAACCCTCCTCTTTCTTTCTTTTTATCTCAACAAAACTTAGTTTCTCTAACTCTTAGTATTATATAAAGGAAAGCAAAAACTAGTTACCCACTTTCCTGAGTTCCACTTCCAAATGGGTAGGTCACCATGTTGTGAAAAGGTGGGCTTGAAGAAAGGACCATGGACACCAGAAGAAGATCAAAAGCTCCTAGCTTATATTGAAGAACATGGCCATGGAAGCTGGCGTGCCTTGCCTGCAAAAGCTGGTGATTAATTTGCTTTCATTAGTTCTTAATTTGTAGTTGATATAAATAATAGTAAAAGGTTTTAAGCTTATTTAGTTCACTGTTGTAGACTTTGACATCTTTGTTTATGTTTGTAGGACTCCAAAGGTGTGGGAAAAGCTGTAGACTGAGATGGACTAATTATCTTAGACCGGATATTAAGAGAGGAAAGTTCAGTTTGCAAGAAGAGCAAACCATCATTCAACTTCATGCCCTCTTAGGGAACAGGTAAAAAAAACTCTTGTAAATATATCAACATTTGTTGTTTGAGCAATTATTTTGTGTTAATTAACTTAGCCATGCTAGCTACCTTTTTCTTTCATAAAAAACCTAGCTAGTGGGTTCTACTTTTTGTGGTTAGTATGGTACAATTTGAAGCTTTATTCTTTTACCCTCTTCCTTAGTCTTGAAGCTTCCATGCTGTAAAATTCATGGATGCAATTGCTTCTAGTGTTTCAAATTTTAGTACATTAACTTTTTCGGTAAAATTGGTAATAATTTTAAAATTTTCCTTCTGAAAAAAGATAAATAAAAAATTTCAATGCTTCATCTTAGTCTTATCTTCTTTTGTTACAACCAAATGTACTATGTGCTTTTCTTAGTTTGGTTTTTCTACTGCAAACTAAATTTTTTCTTCTATTTGAATTTATTCACCCCAATACTACATACTTTAAATGTAATGACCTCTGTCAATTTCCTCAACCACTCACTCCGTCCTATCACCAACCCAGATTCCTATTTTGACGCAGATTTCAAAATATGCTTTCTATAATTTCCATAATTTTTTTATTTTCTGACACCCAATTTTATTAAATGGGTTATCATTGAACCCAGAGAATCTTCATGGCCGAAAAGAAAATGAACATAATATAACTGCAAAGGATCTTTAATTTCATTTTTTTTTTCCTCAACATGTCATAGAAACTGAGGTTTCTTTCTTGTACACAAGCCGATGATCAGAGTGTGCCTTTTGTCTTTAATTAGATGCTTCAAAACAATATTGATACTTGCTTGTACTAGATTATTTCTAGGGTTTTTCTATTAGTGTTTTTTGAGATCTTTGTTGTCTTGGCCTTAGGTGGTCGGCTATAGCTACTCACTTGCCTAAGAGAACAGATAATGAGATCAAGAACTATTGGAATACACATCTTAAGAAAAGGTTAGCCAAAATGGGGATTGACCCTTCGACCCACAAGCCCAAAAATGATACCTTACTCTCTAATGATGGTCAAACCAAGAATGCAGCAAATCTTAGTCACATGGCTCAGTGGGAAAGTGCTAGGCTTGAAGCTGAAGCAAGGCTTGTTAGAGAATCAAAGCTGCGTTCACATTCATTCAACCAACAACATCATCAGCTTGCCAATCATGCTTCTTCATCTTCTGCTTCCACTTCAGCTCAGCCTATGACTTCAAGGTCTTTGAATGTACTAAAAGGTTGGAATGGTACTAGTGCGTGGTCTAAATCAAGTGAAGGCAATGGTGGTCTTGTAGCAACAGGAATTGGCAATAGTGACCTTGAGTCTCCCACTTCAACACTAACATTTTCAGAGAATGTGCCACCGACTATGACTGGTGGATCGGTTGGTGAGAATTCAATGCCTGTGATTGAGTTTGTTGGTGGCGCTACTTCAGGTTCTAATTCAGCGGTTGGAATTGTTAAAGAAGAAGGTGAACAAGATTGGAAAGGCTTTGAATACAAAGAGGGCATGGAGAATAATAATCATGAAAGTAATTCATTGTGTACTTTTAGAGCTACTAGCCTACATGACATGTCAATTTCCATGGAAACTAGCACATGGAGTACTGGTGGTGGACATATTATGGGAGAAGATGGGTTCACTAATCTTTTGCTTAACAATTCTGATGATAGGAGTTTATCAGATGGAGGAGGTGATTCAGACAATGCTGGTGGCAGTGACTACTATGAAGATAACAAGAATTATTGGAATAGCATTCTTAATTTGGTGAATTCATCCCCTTCTGATTCACCAATGTTCTAAATAAGAGATTTCCATGAATTGAAGTAGAAGTAAGCCACAGTACCACACTCCTCAAGCCAAGTCATGAAGAGCTATTGATTTGTTTTTTATTGTTATTAAGTAGCAATCATGTTTATCAACAAAAAAAAAGTAGCAATCATAGAGAAATATTGTTGCCAAAGCAGTTTTGGTTGCTTTCACAAATTATTTAAAACAATGAAATGCTTCACATGCTTGAAAATGCTGTGAAAGCAACACTACAGTTTTGGCAATCTCTTTCTTTCTCTCATGTCAAATGTTCATAGTTCAACCATGATGAAAATCTGTGTCTCCTTTTCTTCCTTTTGAATCTTCGAATTTTCATTCGGACCTGAGTTGTCAAGGGTAATATATGGTCCTGTGGAAGTAACTGATTCTATGACATTTTTACCCATGTCTTTGTATAAAGTTTTATATTATATATATATATAGACATGTCCAATAAGAGATGTATTTATGATAGATTTATTGCTGTTGGTTTCATGTCGCCTTCTTGCTTGTAAGCAAGGTATCTCTCTCTCTCTCTCTCTCTCTCTCTCTCTCTCTCTTCATGAAGTCAGAACTTTTACATTGGAAAGCAAAAAATGAAATCAAAACCAAAATTTGTCTGGTGATTAATTCTCAACGGGAGAAAAAGGGAATGAAGTTTAAAAATAAATAAAGAAAATAAAAAGCTGTTTTCAATTTCACCAAATTGATGCTCTTTTTTCATGTAAAAACTAATTGGATTCATGCTATGACGATGATTATATAAGAGAAAGATAAAACTTAAATACAATTTTCTACTATGTTAGAATCTTCAACTAAATTCAACCATATGGTCTTAAAAGCTATAACTATATACACAAGAAAATGCATAGTCAATAAGTCATACGCTTGTGTTGCCTTGGCCTATAAGCTATTTGGTTAAATCTAATTGAATAACCTTATATAAAATGCTCAAAAGGAACTGAATCTAAATTTTGGCTAAATGAAAAAAAGGCTAACCACTATATGAAGAAAGCTGTGCAAAGAATTTCTCTACTATAGTACTATTACTTACCTAATATAGTCCATTTCTCAAGATCATCTCGTACATACCAATTTCTTCGAGAAATCAATTAAATTCACTGTTGTTTTCTTCTAGAATTAATTGAGATTCTTATTAAAATTGTACCTAATCCGAAGAAAGTCAGTACTTTAATTTGAAATGGAAGACTAGCTAATACCCACATGGTAAAAAAAAATTTCTGCATAAACCCACATAGTACATTAATCCAAGCTACAATAGTAAAAATAAAAATTATATATATATATATATATATATATAAAAAATTGAAAGCAAGACTTTCTATTAATTACTTCTCCCAGATCTAAACCGAGAGATATATGCAATGATCAGTATGATGATGTTTTAAATTACATAAAAAGTGAATCCAAGTGACCATCACAACTATGTTTTATTAGCTTAGAAAGTATTTGCAATGTTGATAGCTAGGTGGTGAGCACACTTTCTCTCTTGTCCTCTTTTTATGGTTGTGAGACAATTATATTGACGTGGCATCATTTTTGGTGGAACAAAATCTTATTTGATGGTTGATAATAGGCAACATATATACCTCATCTAAGGACTTTTAGTCATCTAATGAGTGCTACGATAAGACAAATTTTCTTTATAGATAGGTTGTCCACGTCATTCTTTTTCATTTCCTTTTCCGAAAACTACAACTTTCTTTTTCTTGTAAAACCAAGTATGGTGTAGGGTTTTCACTAATCAATGGCTACATTTAATAGTGTAATGCAACTAGCTATATATGGTGAACTATATTGGAAACTTGTCCTCTCCTAACTAAACCTCATGCTGTGAGCCTGTGACCCATCAATTGGCATAGTAAATTTTTTATCCATTATATAGGTGAAGGATTAGCATCAATCTTCCAATTTAGTTTAGACCTCTCAAGACATTAACATATTTTTTAGCCTAAATGAAGAGCACTATAGTCAAATCACTAAAAAAACGTCTCACATCTGACTCTCTAATTCTATTAAATCTTTTGCAAAACACTATATATGGTACTCAATAAGTTTTAAGAGCATTGTTGTATTTTGCAACCAAAAAAAAAAAAGCTTTCTATCTCTCCTCTCTCTCTCTATTGTCTAAAAAAAAGAATTTCTATGATAAAAATTTTAATTAGATGGATTAAAAAAAACATGAAGAGTGAGATGTAATTAGAGAGTGAGTATTTGAAAAATTGATAGTTAAAATAAAAAAGAGTGACATTTTACTTCAAAAATTTTAACTAAAATTTATAATTAAACCGAAAGTGTTTTTCAAAGACTCAAATGTAGGGTCTAGTCTTGATGTAAGCTTAATAGAAATTGATATCATATGGAATTTATGGAAGATATGAAGGCACGTCCGGGTAATACATGATAATGATATGAAATTGGACGATGGTCCAAGAAGAAAAGGGTGCTTTTATTTTTCCTCTGCAAGAAGCACTAATAATCTGTCTGACAATATATATATATATATATATATGGTCCCCCATATTGGTTCGATCTTTTGGTCTGCTGACCTTTTGATCTTTCGGCAAAATAATGGAACTGGCTAATTAAATGGATGACTCAGGTAGCTTCAAAGTGTCTTGCTTTGGGGTCAAAAATCCCATAATGTAGCTAGCTAGTTGGAGGACAAGCCATGGACAAGATCATGGATGTTGCTAACAAGCTATGGATACTTGCCATAATGTTCTGAAATGTAGGGGAAAAATAATAGAGGGAGTCTGAACATTGCAGTGGTTAATACTGAAGATTTAAACTTGTTTTGATTTATTATTTAGAAGAAAACAAAAAAATAAAAATAAAAGCAATATTTAGGATAATAATTTTTTTTGAGAGAAATAGGATAAATTATCAATCGTAACAAAAGCTGAATTTAATCGTTTAATTATACTTTTAAGACTTCCCTCCCCTTGCATGTGGTCGCATGAGTCTAAACTTTCCTTTAATAAGTGAGGCTTAACATAGAAATTTTAATATTTTAAATAAGAAATAAAGTGAAGATAAGAATCAAACTCGAGAGTTCCTACTCTCTTACCATGATAAATTATTAATTATCCAAAAAGCTTAAACTTTTATAAAATGATAAATTTATCTACTTAATTAGAATTCTGAAATATATATATATATATATATATATATATATATATATATATAGATCCTAAGAATAAATCACCAGAGGGAGAGAGAGGTCACTCCACTATGTTAGAGCATCCACAGCAGTGGAGCTAAATTTTTAGCAATTTAGCTCCACCAAAAGTTACTTTATCTATTTTACCTACACACATACTACAGCAGTGGATCTATTTTAGCTTTCAACATAATAAAATAATATAAACATCACAATAAAATATTATAACTACTACAATAAAATAATATATTCCACAACCAAAAAAATATTACACCACCAACCTCAACCACCTCTACCATCAACCACAGGCACAACCACCACCAACACCACCACCACCACCACCACCACCACCACCACCACTACCACCACCACTACCGACAGTCCACAGCAAAAAAAAAAAAAAAAACCACAACGAGCACAAGCCCACTGCCACAAACACAAACACAAACCCACTTGCCCACAACAAATCGGAAAACATAAACACAAACCCACATCGGCGCTGGGCCTCGCACAGAGAGGGTGGAGCTCGGAGGTTCGGCCTTTGAGGTGGAGAACGCAAAGAGTGGTTGGCACTGGGCTGGACTTCGGTCGGTGCTGGGCAGCGAGGAGTGTCGGCGCTGGGCTGGGCTTCGATCAGCGATCGGTGCTGAGGAGTGGTCGACGTTGGGCTGGCCTTCGATCGGCGATCGGCGCTGGGCAGCGAGGAGTGGTCGGCGCTGGGATGGACTTCGATCGGCGATCGGCGCTGGGCAGCGAGGAGTGGTCGGCGCTGGGATGGACTTCGATCGGCGATCGGCGCTGGGCAGTGAGGAGTGGTCGACGCTGGGCTTTGGAGCAACGGACTGAGCAGAGAGGCCGGTTTGATTAAAATGGGGGACTGGAAGAGGAAGAAAGAGGAAGAAAGAAGAGACACCGGAGAGAGAGAAAGAAAAAGAAAAAGGAAAAAATATTTTTTTAATAAAAGAGGAGAGAGGAATTTAATAAAATAATATTTTATCTTTTAGCTGTGATGAACAGTGCACATCTATTTATAGATGTGCACTGTAGCAATGGAGCTAAATTTTTTAGATTTAGCTCCACTGCTGCAGCAAGGTTTTTGGGTTTGAGGAGCTAAATTTTAGTATTATAGCATTATAACTACACTGCTGCAAATGCTCTTACAAGCAATTTTCAATTAAAATTGTTGTTTTTTATTTATTTTTTATTTTTTAAATGTCAAATCGATGCCCTACTAATGGCGCCTTCGAAGACTGAGACATGGTCTGTTGGGGAAGCAGATGTCATATCTTTTTGGTATAAAAAAGGAGTGTACAAAAAATATATGTAGCCGAACAAAATAATTGTTGAGGATTTTTTTTTACATTTGGTGTCTTGTCTTTTAGGATACCACCTTGCTTGGTGCAGAAACACTAAATCTCCACAAGATCGGTTTGCTCCTCCTCTTTCCAATTGACACAAGATGACAAGAATCCTATCCCATAAATTTCAATCCCATAAATTAAAACTCATGCATCTGATGTTGTAGCTACCATTCAATCAATGTCTTTCACCTGCACTAGAATGCTTTTTTAGTGTGGAACTATTATACCTCAAGCAGCTAATATACCATGCATGGTGCATGCCAGATCGATAGACATTATCTAAGGACTGAAATTTCTTCTTTGAAAAAAATATATCCTCCATCAAAGTGGGCTGCCTGCATGAGAAATCAACCATTCAGTACTTAGCATGGCATTGGGAGCTGGGATTTTGGGAGACGCATGCTTAATACTTCACGCCAATTTGGATTAAAGGAGAGTAGAATAAAGTTAGTAATTTATGGCTAACTCTACTCTACTCTT
Organism: Quercus tomentella; assembly: GCA_028535165.1. NCBI lineage: Eukaryota > Viridiplantae > Streptophyta > Magnoliopsida > Fagales > Fagaceae > Quercus > Quercus tomentella. The sequence continues at coordinate 78,495,250 of JAPQVY010000155.1, forward strand.
CTAATTTTCGGCAAACATTACTCTACTCCCCCCTCCCTCCCGCTCAATCCAAACTAACCCTTAAGATATTAGAAATAACTCCATCCTTTTGTTTTATAGGTCCACTTCAATTTCTTTATTCATACATTTGAATCAATCAATAAGTCTATCTTATAAGGATAAAAAAGTTTACACAATTTTTTTCATAATTGTTAACATAGGCAGTTGCAATTAGCAGTGCGTAAAAGTCATATCACTGGTGAGTTTATTAGAATACAAGCCCAAAGGCCTAAACCCATTGTACTCTATTTTTATTGTACATCTATTATTTATACAACACTCATATGTCTTCCTCTATAAAGACAGTCTCTTATATAATTTTACACACAATTTTATTGTCTCTAAAAAGTTATTCTCCATCTCTTAGGCACTTTGCATCAAACACCATTGCCACTACTACTAAAACATTAATGCTGTTCTATTCTATCAAAATCTAGGTAAATTCATGCTCAGATTTAAGCAACCAACTACTTGAATCACAAAATCAGAGAATGACGAGCCCAACCACACCAGAGATAGCTAAAATAGTGCCTCACATGCCTACACGCATCAAAATAAGGTTTTGCAGAGTAGAAAACGCCACCCCGTGCCAAACCCTTCATTGTCTACTACTACCATGTGTTACACACTTGCCACTACAATGACACGGCGACACTACATTAACTTACTCTAATCATAAATTATCACCTTAACAAGTTGTAAAATATATTGCGAAAATAATTCTATCTATGAAATTGCTCAAGCAAATATTTTAGCACAAACATGGGCTCTAACTAAGATACATGATACAATATTGGTATATGCACTCAAGGAAAATCATTTTAAGTAGAAATCAAATGGCTCAACATTCCTTTAATAGGAAATGTACAGTTCAAAATCCAATTCCATTGCTTCCAAAATTTGATATAGTGTGCACAAATTCTCAACTTAATTAACATAATAATCTTTCAATTTCAAACTTTTAATTTGAGGTTAATAACAAAAAAGCTGGGTTATACAATCTTATTTATAATAATAATAATTGTAAAGACTCAAAATGTGATGATCCCAAATGATATGGGTTTCGCACGTAAAAAGGCCCTTGCAATAAAATTTATAGAGTGTGGGTTTGAAAGGTTAGGCCTTGATCACTAGACAGTGGTTAGTCGTGGTGTTCGTGATAGCAGCGCGTTTAGTAAGACCTTTCCTCCGGCATGGCCTACACGGATCCGGTCCTTTGGCCTTGTCCGAGAGGTTTGGTTTTCTCATAATTCTCCCTTGTTTAGGACTCAGGGGGGTGGGAGACGGTTTGTCCCCCCCTCTCTTTGGCACCCAAGCCTTTATATTATATAGCCCTCCTTGGTTGATCCTGACTCTCCATCTATCGATCAGGCAGGTGCCTATTCGAATGCCTGTCCCATCAGCCGCCTTTCCCTACTTTCTATTAGTTGCAATAACCGAAGCCACACTGTTTAGGAGTCTTATCCCTTCAATATGGATAGGACGTTTGTGGGCGCATTCATTGTAGAGGTGACCTCCTCTCCTTGAACCATTCCCACTCCGTACCTCCACGTGTGACCCATTTAATTCGCCTTTTCTTCTGGAGGTACTTTTGAGGTTGCCTTTGATGACACGTCGCTCTTTCTTTTGAAGTCTTGAGATGCCGAGGACAGGGTCACCCTCGGCTGTACCACTAAGCCATTTGATCTTTCACCACTCGTCCTCGGCAATTGCTTTCGTCGGCATTGGCCCTGAGTCCAGATGGAAGGTAGGCCGGGTCATAAATTTTCTGGCCCCACAATAGCCCCTCAAAATCCTGCTATCCGGGTCCTCGACCGGATAGAAGGGTTTTGATGACATCAGGCCTCTGCCAAGGCTTTATCGATCCTTGTCGCCCATCGGTTCCCGAGACTCTTCGTCTGCCCGAGACACGTTCTTGGAGCCTTTGGAGGATGAAACGTGTCTTCATTAAATGCGGGCGGCTCTATGCTCCCCACGTTCAACGGTACAATGTGATCAAACGGTGGAGGTTTCTTTGCCTTTATGGGCAGGAAAATTCGTGCAGTTACTTTCAATAGGAGGTATAAATGATTTTTGGAACTAATTTGTCTCTTCATCTTTGCACTTTAAGAGTTCTAGCGCATATATCCAAGGTTCATCCAAACTTTTACCCAAATTCAAGTGTATCTCCAGCACAAAAAGCCTGTCCAAGGCAACTTTCCTCTTTTCTGTAAGTTCTCTGCCTCCAGTAACTCGTACTTTTTCTTTTCTAGGTTTATTTTTCCCTTGTTCCTTTCCTTCTCCCGTCACTCACTAAATTCGTTTAGTAGCGCTTGGAGATGGTTAAACAGAGAAAATTGGTTGATACTGAAGAGGCGATGGAAAAGTTCATCACTGATTATAGGATTCCTCCCAACGTAAGTTTGAGACACTGTAAGATGGGGGAGTGGCATTCTTTGAGAAAGGCGGGCGAGGTGGTAATTCCCCTTCTCGCCTTCGTAGAGGGGGGTATGAGAATCCCCATGGGGCCGGTAATGAAGGATTACCTTAGGCATTTCCGGTTAGCTCCCACCCAGTGTGCCGCCAATATGTTTAGGATTCTGGGTTGTGTGGACGCCCTAAACGAAAAAATGGGACTAAGACTAACCCACCATGACGTGAATTGGTGCTACAATCTCCAAAATTTGAAGGGCAAATCTTATTACATGAAGACGAGAGACGATAGGGTTCGATTAATCCAATGCCTCCCTGATTCCAACAAGGGGTTGAATAAGGATTTTCTTATCGTATCCGGGGAGTGGCACGATGGCCTTCCATGCCCAGTGGTGGAGGGAGAACCAGGTGGGGCACAGAGAGTAGACGGGTGCCAATCTTTTGCGCCGTTTTAATTTGGTGTGGTTTGATTACTAACCATGTATATGCCTCTTTTTGCAGATCCAGACGCCCTTCACCGACACTTTCACCTGATTAATCGGGCTGATCTGGAGACTGTTCTCCAAGCCGCAGTTTTTGTAAATGATGAGGACGGTCAAGTCAGAGCCGCTCACAAAATCCTAGGGTACGATCCCATTCAGAAGTCATTTGCCGACCCAAAGCACGTGGTTAGCGCTACCCATCCTCAGCTTCCAAAAATTACGATAACCGAACAAGGGTTTTTGATCTCCGAAGGATCTCCTATACCGGAGGGCATCCCAACTGTGGGTTCTTCGTCGTCTCATCAGGCAACGGAGGACGAAGGTAATCTGGGTCTGTCCGAGAAGGGTTTTGAGGTATTCGACCAGGTTGACCCATCCGAGGATCCTTCTGGTGATCTGGGTGACCCGAATTTGTCTGAAGCAGAACTATTGTCGGTGGGAACAATCTCCCGAGCCGAGATGGGTCTTAAGAGAAAGCCCCCGACCAGCTTGTTCGACCTCATCGAGGGTCAGCCGGGGAAGGGTGCGCAGGAAAAACCACAACCCAATGTTCCAACTCCAATACCCCAGCTCCAGCTTAGCCAGACTAGGTCCTCCTCTACCAAGTCGCAGCCACAATCTCCCCGCCCCAAACTTCCTACTCCTCTTCCATCAGCTCTGCCCCCTCGACCGGAGCCCACTGACTCAAAGAGAAAGAGGAGTCCCAAGGGGAAGGATCCCATGGATGGGGGAAAAACCGCCTCCTCTCAAGAGAGGGATGAAGCCCCGCGAGCGCAAAAGCAATTAAAGATTGGGCACCAAAGCAAGGGGAAAGGGATCGAAGGTCAGTCCGTGCCGAGTGCATGGCTTCCTGCCCCAATGCTCCACGGGGAGCCGTTGCTGGAGAGTGCGTCCATAAGGAACCTAGGAGACGGCGAAGGAGGTTATGTGGCCGACGCGTTAGGACGGACCATGTTACTTCCCACTGATATGGAGGAGTTGAAGAATACGAGGATGCAGGAGGTTTTCCTCAGCGCGAAGAAGTACCTGGGAATGGTAAGACTTTTGCAACTTAAGACTCTGTCAACTTTTTACACCCAGATCTTCATTCACAATGTACCCGTCTCAATTGGCAGGCTATCCAGGCCACCTATAGGATGGAGGAAGAAGTTAAAAGGCAGAGTAAGACCGCCGAGGTTGAACGCACCAAGCGTATAGATGCTGCTCGGACCCTCAAAGCTTCCGAGACTGACCTCGCGAAGGCTAGGGAAGATTTAAAGATGGCTGCCCGAGACAGGGATAGTGCCTTGGCAGGCTTAACTGGAGCCCAAAAACAGGCCGAGGAACAGACAAAGTGCCTATCCGTTTCCGAGGAGCAGTTGCAGATTGCAAGGGAGTAGATCAGTGATCTGAAGGAGAAACTGATCACGGCAAACAACGCTAAGGGCGTGGCTGAGTTTGCCAGGGATGAAGCAGTGAGGGCTAAGCAGGAAGCTGAGTTTGCCAGAACTGAGGCTAAAACAGCTAAGGACAAAGCCGAGGAGGAGGGCTATAAGGCGGGGGTGGCTGATACCCAGGCTTCCCTTAAAGCTCAAATTCCAAAAGTATGTAGGCTATACTGCTCCCAGGTCTGGGAAGAGGCCCTTAAACAAGCTGGGGTGGAAGCTTCGTCCTACTTATGGAAAGCAGACCGCGTATTTTATCCCCCAGCCATCCGCAAGACCGCCTCCACCAGCTCCGAGGCAATGAGCGCCCCACGGGAGGCTGAGGCTGCTCAGATCGTCGTCACTCCTAGCAAGTCGACAGAAGGAGGGGAGCCTCATGTTGCGACTGAAGTACCTGAAGGTTTGAACTCCGGGATTCCTCAGGAGTTCACACCGTCTACAGTCAGTGACCGGATCTCTTGTGCCAAGAAGCCAGCCACCTCTGTTCAGCCCCTTCACGCCATTACCCTTACTGATGTGCCCCGCGGCATCGACGATGATCTTGCCAAGCCCTCCCAGGAAGGAGATATCACCCCAGATTCCGAGGCTAATCCCGCTCAGCTTTCCCAGGATGTGGTCGAAACAAAATTAAAGCAGTAAAAAGCCCAAGCCGACTTTTATATTTGTTTCTAGTTTAACGGTTAGCTAGTTTCCTTTTTGTTTTGAAGACTTTATAATTTGTTTGTAATTGAACTCCTAGACTACATATATGAAATTCTTTTCCTCCTTTTTCCTCTAAATTACATGCTAGTTATCCTTGCGAATATTTATTATGGTTACGAATCTCATGGTTTTTGATCTATTTATCTTAACCTGGATGAATAGTTGTACACATAACATACTTAGGATCATATCTCAGAGTTTGAATTTGTACCTATATGTACTTCTGAGGGACTGAAGGCATCATCCGAAGTGCCATGCGTGTTATTGAGCCGTATCTGGTACTTAAATTTTCTTGGCGTATCTAGTTTCCCTATAGATTGAGTCCGAGGACCATACAATACCTTGGTTCTGTCCAAAACTTATCTTTTCTTTTTTGATGTACTTGGTTTCCCCATAGGTTTGAGCCCGAGGACTATGCAATACCTAGGTTCTGTCCAAAACTTAGATTTTCAATCTCATATACTTAGTTTCCCCATAGGTTTGAGTCCGAGGACAATGCAATACCTAGGTTCTGTCCAAAACTTAGATTTTCAATCTCATGTACTTGGTTTCTCCATAGGTTTGAGCTCGAGGACTATGCAATACCTAGGTTCTGTCCAAAACTTAGATTTTCATATAGTTGGGGGATATTAGCCCCTTGGCCCAGGTGGAGGACATTGGTTTGGGGGGATTAGCACCTCGGCCAAGCCCCTAGTGAAAAACGCAGCCCCTAATGGAACTTTAGGTTAGGGCGCTACAACGGGCTGTTGGAGGTGATGGGGGGACTTTCTCGACCCACCGCCTGTGACAACACACAAGCCTTCCCACAGACGGCGCCAATTGTAAGGACTCAAAATGTGACGATCCCAAATGATATGGGTTTCGCATGTAAAAAGGTTCTTGCAATAAAATTTATAGAGTGTGGGTTTGAAAGGCTAGGCCTTGATCACTAGACAGTGGTTAGTCGTGGTGTTCGTGATAGCAGCGCGTTTAGTAAGACCTTTCCTCCGGCATAGCCTACGCGGATCCGGTCCTTTGGCCTTGTCCGAGGGGTTTGGTTTTCTCATAATTCTCCCTTATTTAGGACTCAGGGGGGTGGGAGACGGTTTGTCCCCCCCTCTCTTTGGCGCACAAGCCTTTATATTATATAGCCCTCCTTGGTTGATCCTGACTCTCCATCTGTCGATCAGGCAAGTGCCTATTCGAGTGCCTGTCCCATCAGCCGCCTTTCCCTACTTTCTGTTAGTTGCAATAACCGAAGCCACACTATTCAGGAGTCTTATCCCTTCAATATGGATAGGACGTTTGTGGGCGCATTCATTGTAGAGGTGACCTCCTCTCCTTGAACCATTCCCACTCCGTACCTCCACGTGTGACCCATTTAATCCGCCTTTTCTTCTGGAGGTGCTTTTGAGGTTGCCTTTGATGACACGTCGCTCTTTCTTTTGAAGTCTTGAGATGCCGAGGACAGGGTCACCCTCGGCTGTACCACTAGGCCATTTGATTTTTCACCACTCGTCCTCGGCAATTGCTTTCGTCAGCATTAGCCCTGAGTCCAGATGGAAGGTGGGCCGGGTCATAAATTTTCTGGCCCCACAATAATAATAATAATAATAATAATAATAATAATTGTAGGGTTAAGGGCCCAATCATATACTGGGCCTTGGGTTTGGGCCGAGAACGTGAATGGTCCAAGGAGGAATAAATAGTTATGGGTGATTCCAGTTTAGAGTCTCATAAGTAAGGAAGGAGTGGAAGGTGGTCCGAGGAGGAATTTCTCCTCAGGTATGATAAATACAGCTCAAATATGTATTCCAACAATCAGGGTGACCTTCCAAGAAACTCCAGTGATAGGGACGTGCATCATGAACATACGAGAAGGAGGGGAACCCAAAAATATCTAAGGGAAAGCTGTTGCCACCGCATTGAATGCACTGCAGCTACTTTTCTGGCCGCATTTATGTAGAGAAGACCCCTGAACAGTGTTGCCTTAGTTACCACAACTCACAAAAAGCCAAAGAAGGTGTCTGATGGAACAGTACTCAAGTAAGGGCTCAAATGATCAACAAGTGTAGAATCAATATGATCCAAAGGGAGCTATATAATGTAAGAGACCCTCTAGGGAGAAGGGAGAGAAAAAAGACCAGAAGAATCAAAGTTGTATTTGTAATCTGTTTAATTGATTTATATGAAAACTTACCTCATCGGACAGTGAATTCATTCAGCTTTATGTTCCTTGTTCTTACTTGATCATCCTCTAAATCCATACTAGTCGTTGTCAAATTCATTAGGGCCTAATTCTTTAACTCACTCTTTACAAATTTATTGTGCTAGGCTTACTAGACCAATATCCCATACATCTTGGGCTTGGGCTGCAAAACGTGTCCCTACAATAATAATATTAATAATAATAAAATTGGAATATTAATCTAAAAACCAATAAGATTAGAATGAGCTAATCACCCAGACAATGTCACAATCAGGGCTGGCTCAATGAATTTGGGGGCCCTAGACGAAATCTTTAAATAGGGCCTTTTATTATATTTAATTATAAATTCATATATTTTTTTCAATTAAAATTTATTTTTCTTGCTTTTTGAGAGGCAAAATTACTAATTTAATTTTTGCATTCAAGTTCCGCTAACATTTCCTTTTCAATTGGTAATATGGCTAATCTACTTAATCTTTCTTGTGACATAGTTGATCTTAAATAGGATTTTATTAATTTTAATTTTGAAAAACTTATTTATGCGGAAACAACTGTAACAAGTATAGTTAGTAATATTCTGAAAGCAATACATGCATTTGGAAAAAATTCTAGCCTCTTTATATAATTTAGTACATTAATTGGAGAGTTTTCATTTATTTGCAAAACTTCTTTTAAAACTTTTAGTTCTGAAAATAAATCTCAGCCATCAATATCAGAATAAGTTTCATGTGTGAGAAAATATTCAAGATTAAGACAATTTTTTTTCAAATTATACAATTTTTTGATGGGATATTATATAATATTATATAATATATTATTACTATTTAGGGGCCTCTTTATCAGTGGGGCCTTAGGCCACTGCCTAAGTGACCTATAGCTTCAGCCGGCCCGGTCACAATGTGGATCTAAAGCGTATTCACCATGCACGTTGCCGTTGAACATAGTCACCCAGGAGGCGAGTAAAGAGTAGTTAATGTGTGGATAAGACGTGTCCCAGTCTTTGATTGTTACTTTTCTTTTTGACCTATTATAAGACAAACCATGACTCTAGTATGAGCAATGCATGCTTTTCTCTGTACAGCTTTTTTCTTTATCCCCTACGTACCTGCTCTAATTTGTCGGTGCTTTTTTTTTAGTAAATTAATTTTGTAAACGTACAAATGAAACTTTAAGTACTCCTATATATATATATATTTCAGGGTGGCCTCCTATAAATAGTGAAAATTTTCTTCCAGTATACAAACTAGTATTTTTTTTCTTAAGAAGTAAAATAAAATAAATGATGAATTTAATTTCTTAATCAATATTGAGACACACTTTTTTATTGTGAAAATTGTTATGCCTATAGAATTAATTACTCAAAAATATGAGTTCATGAAAAAAGATGGTCTTAATCATTTAATCATTATTCTAATACATCATTATTAAATCTCTCTCTCTCTCTCTCCATCTATATATATATACACACACACATATATATATATATATATATATATATATATATATATATATATATTATATTAAAAGCCAAAGTTTAGAGAAAATTAAATTAGAATCCAAATTGAATTTCAATTGGAGTCTAATTGTGTGCCATGTGTCCCATCTAAATTTTAATATTTGTGCCAAATTAATTATGAGTATAAAAATCGAAGAGTCCAAATTCAATGAGATTCTAAATTGGATTTCAACTGAAGTCCAATTTTGCGCCACGTGTCCATTTTTTTTTTTTTACTTTTTATGCCAAGTGAATTATTAGGTGCAAAAACAGAATAATCTAAGTCCAATTAAATTCTAAATCATATATATATTAGAATTCTATGGTTTAATAAATGTGTAAGATAATACCATGTATAATTTTAATTTTAATATTTTCTCAAAAAAATATATAATTTGAATCATATAATTATGATTGTTTTTAATTGTAACTGTGCATATGCACGAAGTTATACAAATAAATAAATAAATACTAAACCTAATTCTCTCACATAACCAAAAAAAAAATTAATCTCACAGTTAATAATTAATTGAGCTACATATAAATATGTCGGCATATGGTAAGTACTCTTTAGTACTCATGCGCCCTGTATGTCTTATGATCTTAAAATTAATGCTACTCATGATCACTAGTATAAGAAACAAAGATAAACTGGATGTCAAAATATTCTTATGAAAGAAAAAATAAAACAAAGTGTGGATGCCTAAAATATCCATTAATGGCCAAAAGAATATGAAAACATGTCAAATTTTTTTTAAAACAAAAATAATAAAGAAATGGACAAAAAAATCCACAGGGTGCACTTCAAGATAAGCCATCACATAAAAAATTAGAAAGAATATATTACTAGAAGCTATATTGCCATTAATGAGGATCATGAATCCAGGCTGTGTTGAAAGCTGTGGAACAATGGTGAATTTTTGGCCACAATTTAGATGTGAAAGACACCATACATGTTTTTCCTTTTTTCTTTTTCTTTTTTTTTTTTAAATTTTTCCCCTATATATACATATCTTTTTATTCTACACGAGCATTTACTCAGTGTATAATGCACCTCACATGGGTCTTAAATTGCCTCGACTGAGCCCAACTGTGCTTATTAAATGAGCTCTTCTTTTGCAATTTATGCATGTGCTTTGTACCAACGATGAACTGAAAAAATAGTTTGCCTAGCTATGAGCTCACTGCAACCACATCACTCAGTACCTTCAGTTGTTGCACTGGCTCTGGTCGATTTCGAAATTTTCATATATTAAATGTAATAATGAAATTTTTCCCATAATTGCCAACATTAAAATCACTTAATTGGGAGAAAGGTTTCTCCAATTTGAGTAAAATTTGATGGAGTATAACATTTTCTTTTTCTAATTAATGGTATTCATAGTGTTAATATATATTTCACGAAATGTAAAAAAATGCTTTGTACAAACTACAATTTTTTTATATACCGATAATTGAGGATGGGAGGTATTTAAATCTTAGATATTTCCGTTGAAAACTTTAGGTCATTTGAGTTAAAATTTAAAAGACTCTTGGCAATCAAGTGCAATTAAATATGGTCAATCAATGTCACATTGATAGGTTTTCTCTAGAATTTCGGCATAAGGACAATGAACCCGCCATATAATTACTTTATTACGAGTAAAACCACAAAGCGGGCCAACAATTACAACATCAACTAAATGGTTTTTATTTTTATTTTTATTTTTGTGAATTGAGTTTAAGCTTTTAAGGATAAAATGGTAAGAGAAAACTTAATGATGTAGTTAATTGCAAGGATGACCTTGCAATATAATCATCTGGTGAGCTTGCCCGTGGAGAACTCTCTAATGCCTAAATCAGAGGGACTGTAAAAAGTTTAATCTTATGGAAATTACTGTGAATTTCAATGATATATGTTGATCATATCTTTTCCTCACTGATCTTTTTTTTTTTTTTTTTCTCATTTAATTTATGTCACGTTTCTTCTTGATTCCTGTATGGGGTTTAAAATTTGAATTCTCACAAGGAACCCTTCCCCTTGGATGGGGATTTCATAAATTTGGCAATTTAAGTTAGGGTTTTGCTAACGGGTGCCCTAAGAGTATTCGTTAAGGAAATATTATTGAAAAATTTTTATGTAAAAGAAAAGAAAAAAAAAAATCTTTTATAGTTTTTTCTATTTCTTATAAAAATAGTTTCAAAATTTTCCTAAAATGAATCATTAACAAATGTGCTAAGAGCATCTATTAATTGGATCCATTTATTTACGAGATTATTGATCTTTGATTAAGGTAGGTGTGAGTGGTACCCCCAAAAGCCTCATCTTGATAATTACTCTGCAGGAGCCACATTGCCTTTTGGCCAGGTATACTCAGGTAGGCCGTGCATACATGATCACTGCATGTGACCAAGCTGTCAGCTAGAACAATTCGAGCTGCCACATCAATATTATATTCATCAAAACTAAAGGATAAAAAAAAAAATTAAAAATTAAAAAGGGTCTTATTTCCATCTTGCATGTGTACATATGCATAGTATGTGCAAGAGTGATAATTTTTTTTTTTTTTTTTTTTGAGAAAAAAACACACATACAAGGGAGAGGGAAAGGGGTTCTAACACAAAGACACACCACAACTTCACTCAAAAGCTATGGTAACTTTTAGGGCAAGAGTGATAATAAAGGTATAATTTTCTTTACATAAGCTCCATAAACTTATGAGCTAATTTTTAAATCCAAAACAAAAACACTAGAAAACAATTTTTAGTAAGGATGACAATAGAGTGGGGTAAGGTCTAATTAGGGGTGTTCCGTCTCTCGATGTATCATTTCTTTGGAACAGGAAAAATACATGTGGGGGTAGGTGGTAGGCCAAGATCAAGAATAGGCTGGAGGTATTTTGTCGTCACTAATGAGATGATCATTTTGGTAAATAATAATGTAGAGATGAAACAGAAAGGAGAAAGGCAGATGTAATAGTACTAAGAGAGAGAAAAATATAGTGCTTAAGAGGATAGTAATAAATATGTACAAAAAATAAATTATAAATAAATGCCTAAAATAATATTAAATTATATATATAAATCATTTAAATATATATTAAATAAAAACACAGTTAGACATTTGAGACAGAATAGAGCAAGCAAAACTCATCCTTACCTCAACATCTCTTCAGTATAGGAAAAATCCACTCAGAGTAAATTAAGGTAAGGTGTATTAAGAAAGACGTATGACTTTTGTCATCCATAATTGTCAATGTTTTATTAGAAATTTTTTTTTTTTTTAAATTGCTACAAAACAGCACCCAAACTCAGCCACTTTTATGGATAAATGTCCAAATCAACTTTAGAAACACTGCATTAAATTTTCAAAGAAGGAGCTTTTAATAGAACAAAAAGAGAACAAGCTCTTTCATAAATACTCAGAAAAACATTGAACACATATTTAATACTTTACAGTATCTTTTTTTTTTTTTTTTGAAGACATACTTTACAGTATCTGACTGTGAGCAGAAGTATAAATTGGAGTATTTGAGGCAAGGTAGGACTTTTTTTTTTTAATTTTTTGTCCTTCAAGTTTGAGTTATAAATACGATAATTGGTTATGGGTCCGCTATACAGGTTACATGACCCAGCAATGTAGTCAGAATTTGCCTTCTGACCAATTTTTAAAGGCTTGTGCAACCAACTAAACAGGAAATAGCACCGAATTTATTAACAAGCGTGCAATGGATCTCTGGGAGTAAATGGAAATTAAATAGACAAGAAGTATTCCTTAAAATCTTTAAAGAAAAAAATAGTGAAAATAATTTAAATCAATAGGAGTCTTCTTTTGTTTTTGTTTTTGTTTTTTTGTTTTTTTTTTTCAGTACAAATTGCATTATATAGTATACTTTAAAAGAACTTTGACATATTTGTACAATTTTTTTCCTAATAAAAAGTGATTAGAGTAGTAGTTGAATGATTAAAATTCACTTTCTTAAGTACTGAAGCTTAGTTTCAAGTGATAATCTACCAGTAACGACATTCTTTGTGATTCCTTAAGTCTAGGGTTCAACACCATCTCCTCCTACCATCTACCTATTAAAAGGGGGTTCAAGTGATAACGCAACAGTAATAATATCTTTTGTAGTACTCAAACTCAATATATGTGTTCAAACTCCACCTTCTTTCTCCTCCACTATCTACTTATTAAAAAAAAAAAAACTTAGTTTAAATTTGTTAGGACATATGTGATTCAATGTTAGGAACATATGTCAACATTTTATGTAATTGGCTAATCCTTTGATAAAATGCATTTTACTTATTATTGGGTAGATCTAGGATGTGTTTAATGCTTCGAAAAACAAGATTTCAAGTTCAAGTGTTAAATCCATGCAAGTCTGTCCAATAATCAAGTCAGAAAGTGTAGGATTTTAAATCTCGACAGTTAGCATCTATCAAGATTTAAAAGCTACTGAAGCCTGTGGCTCGACAGCTAGCTCGATAGATGGCTATCTATTGAGGTTTATGAAGTTCAGTTTTTCAAGACTGTTTTTCATCCAATCCGTGAATGTATGTTTGGGCTTTCTTTTCTCACAACCCTAAACATATATAAAGATTATTTTAAGGGCTGAAAAAAGTGACACAAGTTGCACAAGAGCAAATTTTACAAAAGTGAAGAGGAGTGTGACCCAAAACTTAGTTTGCCCTAGTTCTTGAAGAAGCTGCTGTATTTGTACACCATAGGGTTTTGTGACCAAGCAACTTCATGATCTTCATCGTTTGGATGAACTAAAGAATTTTGCAGCCAACATCCTTCTCAAGTTAGTGATCAAGTCACGTACTGGGATCCACGCAATTGGTTAGTCATGTACTGAGAGCCGTGAATTAAAATGAGAGATTGTCACTACAGAACAAGTCCAATTGAGTATTGGGATAAAGTTTCAACTGTAGGTTGGTAGAAGGTATTGAGATTCCTTTACTTGTAACCGCTTGTTTTGATAATAGTGGATTCTCGGAAGTGGTGACCTTAAAATCACCCGATGGGGTTTTTGCTGTGTAGGTTTTCTCCATTTGTAAACAAATCACCGTGTCAATTTATTTTCCACTGCATACTTAGTTTAATTGGTGATTTGTCTGTGCTACCACGCATATTGTATTTTAATCTGATTAATTAATCAACTTGGCTAATTAATTGGTTAATTCATCACAATGGGTCAATACATTATTGGCCTTTCAAAATTTTTGAGATAATTGATAATTATCAAAGTAGATTGTCCTAAATTCTAACTTTAGCTCCATTCTACCTCTCATTTGAAAGATTTAAATCTCACGTATAAATTATTATCATAGCTTATTGCATAGGTCATCCTTAGTTCTTAAGAAAACCCTTCATCAACAAACTTAAGGCCAGTTTGGATGGAGGGAGAGGGAGGAAAAATAGAGGGGAGTAGAATATACTAATTTCGGTCAACTTTACTCTACTCTTCCCTCCATCCAAACTGGGCATTAGTACCAGAAAGTAAGGGTCTATTTTGTTAGAGGGGTAGAAAAGTGGGAGAATAGAAAAAATTTTAATTTCCCTCTTTTTTGTTTGGTTGGGAGTAAAAAAGTGGAGGGATGGAAAAAGTTAATTTATATAAATTTACTCATGTACTCTTGTTAAAAATGATATCCAATTAAAACCAAAAAAGTGACAAACAACCAACAACAAAGAAAACACAAAAAAAAAAAAAAAAAAAGCAACGTACACTTAAATCAAAAGAAAAAAGAAAAAAGAAAAAAAGAAGAGGCAACGAGGGAAGAAAGGAAGAGGGAAAAAAAAAAAAGGTGAAGAAGAGCAATGTACAGACAAGCCCATGTGCAAATGCACAAGGGCATTTTTGTCCATTAAGCAGCCTCATTTTCTCCCTTCAGTTTTCTTTCCATTTTGGGAAGAACTTTTGGGTGGACCTAGAGAAAAAACACCTAAGCCCCACCATTTATTTTTCCTTCCTCCCCACCCAACCAAACACACTTCAAAAAAGTTTTTCTTCCCGTTTCCTCTCAAAAAAATTTTATCCACCCTATTTCACCTATGTGAAAAGAACACTTTAGTTTGTCGACAAAAATCTTTTGGAGGGGACATTTATATATCTATATGTGTACTATTTCAACCTATGTCTCTAGAAAAATATGGTCAGCATTAGTTTGTCGCCAAAAGGCTTTAATCATCAACACCAACCCTTAATGAAAGTACCATCCAGGACTGATTTCCAATTTGGCTTCATTTGAAATTATTAGAATATTTGTATATCATTCAATTGTATGCAAAACTGTATAGAGAGAAGCTTATTTATAAGCGCATTTTATAAGTTGTCTATAAGTAATTAAGAGTGAATTACAAATAACATGAGTATTGTACAATTAATCATAATTGGCACAGGTCTCCAATGTATAGGCCTACAACTAATGACTACTTTTTTTTTTTTGGTGGGACTAATGAATGCTAACATACCCTATCAAATTTCAAAATACAAGTTCCTTGTATCACTTTTTGTGTTCCACTTTATGTTCTAAAGTTCAAACTCAAGATGAACTCTAAAAAACATTGACCCACTAATAACCAATATTGCACTGGATTTGGAGTGTTTGCCGATGGGTGAAATGTCCATTCTCTCACCTTAGTGTTAAAAAGATGACCAATAAGTTTATGGTGTGGTGCGGTAATACTTGTGAAATTTTGTTCAGTAAAATTGTTTAGGCCAAACAAAAAATGCTAGATTTCAGTTTATTTATTTTTAATTAAATAACAAAATGTGCTTAATGAGACTTTTAAGAGTAGAGGTTATCAATATTAATCAAAGCTGCCCTTGTCGCTCGTACAATTCCTCTTCACATAATTTACAACTTACTATAACATGGTAATGAAATGTTACTAACCATACTACCAAAAAAAAAATAGCATCTTTTTTTTTTTTCTTTTTTACTAAATTACACTTTTAGCCCTTAAAGTTTGGGGATATTTTCACATTGACCATTTAAGTTTTAAATTTTCATATTTGATTCCATTTTCATATTAGCCCTTTACATTTCAAAATCTTTATTTTGATCCTTCATGTTTGATTTAGTTTGTTTGGCCTTTCATGTAAATGAAAATTTTGAAACGTAAAGTGTGCAAATAGAAAACTGAATCAAACATGACATAAAGAGCAAAAAAGAACATTTTGAAATATAAAAAGTCAATATGAAAATAACTCCAAACTCTAAGGGTTAAAAGTATACTTTAGTCTTTTATCTTCTTTTTATACGTACTATAAGATTTGAATTTACGGTGTCTATTTCGTGATAATTGTTATCTACTATCAATCTAATACACAAATAATTGGATCCCAAGTCATTTCATGACAACAACAAAATTCACCAATTACGCTAACTGAAATCCATGTTATAAATCCTAGTATCTGAAATATAAAATAAAACACACAAATTTCTTTCATAATAAATAGCAATTATTGTCATAAAAATGGGAAGGGGAAAAAAGTGTAGGCCCGAAAAGTACAAACACAGCCCTATTCTAAAGCCCAAGATCAAAAGTCCTAACCCAAATTCCTATTCTCTTCTTCGTCACTTCATTGTCCCCACAGTCCACGCCCACCAAAAAAAGTAGGGCTGAACACACACAAACACACACAAAACAAAACTGGAGTATGAGTGACACAAAGAACAAAGAGACTAATGTGGGTTTTTGTGGCATAGACTACAGGGAGCTGTTATTACATTTTTTGTCATGATATCCGTAAAAGGTCTTCAAAATCTCTATCTTTTGCTTCTAAGTTTTTGTTTGGCCCAAAGCATAATCCTTTTGAGAAGTCAATAATTAAAATTTTCTTACTTATCTTTTACTTTGTTAAAAATGTCAAATACTATTTTGTCATTCAAGTTTAAATTAACGATGATAGTTTTAGAAACTTCTAACTTTCTAACTAAGAAACAACTCATTAAATGATGTTTTCTTTAAAATATTGGATTTTCTAAACAAGACCAACAATATGGGATGACGAAGGTAGTGAATGAAATGGTTTTGTTTCATATGTACCAAGTTGGTGCATAGGCTTTTGTGCGCACCAAAAATGAGGCTGATGGGTCAGTCCTCACTTGGGCTCACAATCTATTTGTAGTATGAGCTTTGGATTTCCTACCTTGGGCAGTTCCTAACGCAAAGACCCAACAAAATGACCTCTCCCTACGAATTCCTCTACTATCTCTACCACTACTACTATAACTCTCCTGATGCTCCCTTTACTCCCTCTATCCTTAGTTTCCTTTGAAGCCTTTTCGACCCCCTTATTCTTCATTCTCTTCTCTTATTTATAGCTTGAGATTAGTGGAGAGATTATGATTACTTTTGTTGTGAGTGGGAAAAGGAGGTCCAATGTTGTTATCCTTAAGTGGGTGTTTAGTTGGGAGTGGGGTGTGGTAGAAGTGGCATCGGAACTAATTTCCACATCAGAAGATTTGCCCGGCGACAATGTGGCCCAAGGCAATACTAAGCATCCAAGGTCTCACTTTCCTGGGAAATTGCACTCCCCGGCCAGGTTAGAGTTGATTGGCAGGGTCTCACCTTTGCCGCTCATGCCATAATGGCTCCATTGTGGTTTTTGGGCTTTGGATGGGCGTCTAGCCTTGTCTAGGCCAAGGTTGTGGGCCCAACAGAATACACAACCACGCATGATGTCTCGAGGTCCAAGGCCCAACAAGTTCAAGGTCTTGTACACGTGGCATCATCGTGATGGATTCTATGAACAATGGACCTGAGGGGGAATAGTGCCTCATACAGCTTTCATTTGCAAATAGTGTAATGAACCAAGGTAACCAAGCAGAGCAAGGAATTACAGGAAACAAAAGTAAGTCTTTTTTGTCTAAGTTTGACAACAAGCTCACCCTTGTCTATTGCACATTTAGATTAGGCCACCAGAATTCGTGCGGTACAGATGTAGCATTTGTTGAATCAACTTCTCACAATATGTGTGGTAATCTAGTTTTATCTATGAACCCCAATATTGATATTTTAGAACTCAATAATATGTCAGGAAGAAGTTGGCAAGAGTTTACTTGTTGCTGTGAAAATATTAATGCAGAATTAAAGAGAACAGATAAAAAATGATGCACTTTCAGTGATAACTGATAAGTTAGAATTCAAACACCAAATACATTATGGAGAAAAAAGTTGTCAACTTTTGTGAGGGCATTACAGGCAGCAGAAACATTATTAAAGCTCAAGCTGCAAAGCGGATCCCAACATTGATATCTGCACAGTGAGATTAGGCAACCATTGAACTTTATTCTGGTCATGGAGCCTCAGTACTAGTGCAGCAGTGTATGTAAATCTTTGTTATGAAATTCAAACTAAGAAGTTTCATGTGTTATTTGTCACTAAAGAATAAGGAAACAAAGAATCATCCTAAAATTGATATCTGCACATTGATTGTCAAGGAGACTCAGCAATGGCAAGATTGTAAGTATTTTAAATCAAGTATCAACCAATATACTAATTTTTCAACCAAAAAAAAAGTATCAACCAATATGCTAAACTAAATTTTATCTATCAACTTTGGTTGATATATACTATTAAAAACTAAAAATATAGAAAATAGAAAGTAGGCATGTATGTAGTTTAATTCCAATTACCCTGCTAACACTAATCTAGAAGCTTTCCTTTTTTCTTTGATTGCTAGTTTACTGTTGCAGAAGTAAATAATAGAAAGTAGAAACAGCACACTATAGACCTGTGGCGATAAGATTAAATCACCATGGTCAAACAAACCAGATTCACCATTGCTTATGAAAGTAAAACCACAACTAAATTTGAAGTCGTACTTTTTCTAAACAAACATTTTTTTTTTCTATTTTCTTATGAATGTAATGAACTTGGTAATCATGTGAGGTCATTACAGGCAGCAGAACACATATTAAGTTTAAGCTGCAAAGCGGATACCAACATTACTTTTGCACATCGAGATTAGGCAACCAAAAAATTAATGGTTATGGTGCCTCAGTACCAGTGCAATACTTGACATGAACCAAAAATCCTAAATCAAAATTTCAAAAAAAAAAATATATATATATATATATATATTAGTACTTGAAAATTATTGGAGGCAAAGATGCACTCGATATGTCAACTCAATGTTCTTTTTAGTGGGGGAGGGGATTGTTTAGTAACTCAGTGTATATTGCAAGTGTACTGATCACTAAACACGCCTCTGATGACACTGTGTAAGTTCAAACATAGCATTGCTCTTGAAAACCTTTTAATCTTATCTTCATGATCCTTAAAATGAAGACTGTTGCAGGGCAGTCCCACAAAGCAGGCCATAAATTGATTAGTCCATTGGGTTGCAAGTTTCAACTACAGCCATGGGGCCTAATTTTGTTTGAAGCACCTCTTTTTGGTTTCATCCTTTGATCCAAATAGACCCAATGGGAGGCCATACAACCCAAGATTCTACCATCCCAAAAACCCAACAAAAGAAGTGTTAAAAGAAACTCTTTCCTGGATTATTTACACATAATGCATAAACAGATTCTTCTTTTGCAAGCAATAGGATTTGAATTTATGACCTCCCTTTCATAATGATTGATTTACTAAACTTCATACATAAACAATTTTTTTTAAGATACGATTAGGATGTGATCATATCAACAAGAGATATATAAACAGATTTAAAATTTATGTCTTCTTGTGAATCAGAAATATGTAAACCTTGTCCTTCACTGGACACTCCTTAGTCCTTTGGCTATGTGTGCTTTTATAAAAAACATGTTATAAAATTTCCATATTATATACCTCTCTCAAAATTATTACAACCAAAAAAAAAAAAAATATATATATATATATATATTTGGATGGAATCATGTGAGGTCATTACAGGCAGCAGAACACATGTTAAGTTTAAGCTGCAAAGCGGATACCAACATTATTTTTGCACATCAAGATTAGGCAGCCAATAAATAAATGGTTATGGAACCTCAGTACCAGTGCAATACTTGATATGAACCAAAAATCCTAAATCAAAATTTCAAAAAATATATATATCAGTACTTGAGAATTATTGGAGGCAAAGATGCACTCGATATGTCAACTCAACGTTTTTTTTAGGGGGAAGGGGGGTGAGTGTTTCGTAACTTAGTGTATATTTCAAGTGAACTAATCACTAAACACACCTCTGATGAACTGTGTAAGTTCAAACATAGCATTGCTCTTGAAAACCTTTCAATCTGAACTTCATGATCCTCAAAATGAAGACTGTTGCTGGGCATTCCCACAAAGCAGGCCATAAATTGATTAGTCCATTGAGTTGCAAGCTACCCGATTGGGCCTAATTTTGTTTGAAGCACCCCTTTTTGGTCTCATCCTTTGATCCAATTAGAGCCAATGGGGGGCCATACAACCCAGGATTTTACCATCCCAAAAAACCAACAAAAGAAGTGTTGAAAGCAACTCTTTCTTGGATTATATACACATAATGCATAAACAGATTTTTCTTTTGCAAGCAATAGGATTTGAATTTATGACCTCCCTTTCATTATGATTGACTTCCTAACTAAGACACTTCATACATAAACAATTTTCCAAAACATCTCCAAAAACCACAAAGTCCAAAACATCACATAGTTTCACCAACATTATATAAATCTGAACAAACATTAAAAGTAAGCTGATACTTGCAGGGCATAACATGTTACAGAAAGATCATAGCTTTAATAAGTGAAAACAATTTTGTTTCAATAAGAAAATCAGGACTCATAAACCTGTCACTCCAAATATATATAACCAATTTGGAGAAATTTTTTTTCTTATAATAAGTGAGAGAAGGGAATTCAAACCCAGATTTTCTTCATGAGAGATAGTGCCATTGAAAAAAATTGAAGATTCATGGCAATAGAAAGTGATTGAAAAAGCATAGAGCATAAGAAAGAAATAGAGATTGTAAGGTATGATTAAAAGATACCTCATTGTCAATGGTTCAGAGATCTGAACTAAGCCGCCACTTTGTGTGAGGCATTTTTAAAAAAAAGACTAAACAAGACCGTTGGAATTTATATTAGTCTAGACTTTTGAGCTAGGGCATCACATGGAATAACCATTACACTGTACCGTATTGTTATCTAATTAGTGTTTTTAGATCAATGGTTCCTGAGAAAAGTATAAGAATCACATGGTTAAAAATAGATACACGTGTCAAGTCATATACTCCACGGGTGAACCGTTTGCTTTTCCTCCCTTAAAGATCAACGGTCAGACGGCAATCATGAAAAAAAAAACACCCTTTACACAATTAATCTTTTTTTTATATAGGAATTATTTACTTAATACTGAGTTGCCGTAACTGTTGCATTAGATTCAAGATTTTTATTTGGATGGAATCCATTGTCTTTTTCACTTCGTTGGTGAATAGTGAATGGGGGGAAGAGATTAATTTTAGTAATCTTTTTGAAAAACAATTTGGGAGGTGAGGTTGAGAGTATGAGTTTTATATATAACTAGAGTTGGGGGTAAAATGAATAATGTCTTGTTCAAAAATACTATTAGGTGTCAAATAGTTAAACTACAAGACTCTTGGCAATGAAGGTATGAGTTTGAAGAAAGAGAAATGTGGAAGATTGTGAAAAGGATAATAATTAACGGAAAATTGAGAGAGATTTGAACCATTCTATATATTTTTAATATATGAGTCTATTTATGTTTCTCTATTTTGAAGCTATGGTTTTTATTAACATCATCTATATCTATGTGACAATATTAATAGAATTTTAATTTATGACATTCACTCCATAATGATTGTTTTTTATCATTAGCCCAAAACACAAATTGATTTTTGGTGTAAATGGGGTTCGAACCCAATATCTCTTATTCGACGACAAATGACTTTGCCGGTTAAGCTGACTAAAACCCATAAATAAGAGACCTAAACTTGAGCCTGATGGTAAAGAAAAATCATATTGGAGCAATAGGCTTTTAGTTTTCCTTTGGGGTTTGAATTTGTTATGGAAAATGCTAAAACCACAAATTATTTTACAAGTTTTTTTTTTTTTTTGGGGGATTAAAAGGCAATTCATTGATAAACTATGGAGCCATAGGCATAGTATTGGAATAATGCCTTACATAGTACACATCATTGGCATCAAAAATTACAAAAGAAGAAATATTAGGTGAGGGAGGGGCGTTAAACATCACAAAAGTTTCCTGTTGCAAGCATTCCCTCTTAGCCATCGCATCCGCACAACTATTCGCTTCCCGAAATATATGGGTCACCTTGACTTGCAAGAACCTGTTAAGCAGGGACCTGCAATCAATCAAGAGGGATGAATAAGCTTTGTTAGGCATTGAGTTAGATAGGACAAGGTTCACAACAATTTTTGCATCAAGTTCAACTTCTAGGCAGGAAATCCCCATTTGAGATGCCAATAGCAAGCCATCCCTTAGTGCCCAGAACTCTGCCATGACACTTGTGGTGTTGCCTATGCAGCAACTGAATCCTTTCAGCCATGCCCCCCTGTGGTCTCGGACTAGCCCTCCTCCACCTGCTTTTCCGGGATTCCCTAGTGAAGCACCATCAGTGTTTAGCTTAAACCAACCCTCACGGGGTTTAATCCACTGAACTTGCTTTGTTCTCATACTCTTGGCTCGAAGCGATTTTCCAGTACAGGAGCAGTGTATAGCATGTTTAATGCACGCACTGTGAAGATCAGGATTCAGAGTAGTGTTTTCAAAAACCACCCTATTCATGTGCTTCCGTAGTGCCCATATAGTGAAGATGAACACTGTTTTCCACGGGATGCCGTTAGAGAGGATATTTGCATTGCTCTAGCAATTTGCTTTCAACCATTGAAGCACATACAATCTGAATAAGGCTTCCAAAGGAACAGGAATTCCAATCTTTCTCTAGATTTGTATGGCGTAAGGGCATTCTCTAAGCAGGTGCAAGATTGATTCATTGCAGTTCCTGCAGAGAGGGCAGATAGTATTACATTCAATTCCTCTGCTAGCAATGACCTCTCTCACTGGGACACTGTTGTGATGGCAAAGCCATAGGAATGAGCATATTCTTAGCAAGGTATCCATCTTCTAAATCCATTCTCTTGGGAGGGGATTGCTCTGATTGTCATCCAAGATTGCTAAAAGATATGTTGATGCCGAGTTGAACTCTCCATCTTGTGAAAATTTCCAGCTTAACGTGTCTTCCTTACTCCCAAACATTTGAATGGGAGTAGCTTTGATCCTGTCCAAAATGTCAGTTCGAAGCTCAAATGAATAGTTATTTTATTTCTCTAAATTAATTGTTATATTCTATCAAGTGGTCTATTTCTCGTGTACTAAATCTAAATGTGCCTTTGTTTCTTAGCCTCCTTCACTAATTTTTTACGGAAATTATTTTTTTTACCCTATGCGAATCATTTAGTAGAATATACCAATTAATTGTTTAATTATTCAATGTATCTATTAATCCAAACAGATATGTAGTCCACTAAAATTTAGTATATACCAAAACCAAATCTTTTTTTTTTTTTTTGACTGAAAAGGTAGAATACCAAAACCAAATCTTAAACCACCATAATAAAAACAGTAAAAGACAAGACAATATTTGGTAAAAAAATAGAAAACTAAAGAAGAAGATATTCAGTTGAAAAATGACTACATAGACACAAATTGTCACGTAAAAAATTTACTAGGGGAAAAGAGATACGATGATTTACTTACAAGTGTAATCTTTACAAACGTTTTGCTTGCCTTCCTACCATAGTAACCCTAGAAAGTCATGGATCCTCCAAGACAAATTTCCACCATGAATTCCTTGTTCACATAAACCAAAGCCTTTGGTACTCCAAGCAGTGGCGGAATCAAGAATTTAGGTCGGGGGCAAGATTGAAAGTAAAAAATTAATCTAAAAAAATTAATCAATATTAATAACAAAATAAATAAACAACTATATGTCAATTAACTACAAATATATATATGTCATATCATTAAAATAAAGAAAAAAAATTACAATTTATGATTAAGAATAATTAAATTATGAGATCATTATATAAAAATAGTTTAAACATATAATTTGAATTATAAATTTATGGTTAAGAATAGTCAAATCAAGAGATCCGTCTAAATATAAACAGTTTGAACATATAATTTGATTCTTCAAAAAATTAAATAAATAAATAAATAAATCAAAGCAAAAGTATTAAGAGTATGCATACCTATAAATATTTGAATGTGTGACTTAAAAACCCAACTTGAATGCTTTTAAAAACTCCACAAAACTCTAAGGTCCAAAGAAAGAGACCGGTATGAAAAGAAATTTTTTTCTCTTTGACGGGAGGTGTATTTTGTTTGCATTATATATACCTTTTTTTTTTAGAGTTCTCTGCTAGTACTGATTCTATTCCGCGTAGGTGTAGCAAAGTTGTTATTTTTTATTTTTTTTAATCATTACCAAGTGAGACCCATGATTTTATATTATAGTTGTAGACTTGTAGTATGTTTTTATCTAGCCCATCAAGTTTTTGTGTTCAGACTACTATTCAATAAATCAATGTAGAGGATTTTTTTTAAATCATTCTAAGTAGGACCCATTGGTTTTATATATAGAATTGTAGTAGGAGTAGAAGTCTACTATTACTAGGAAAGGTACCGTGAATTTACTTAATTGAGATTTTTTTTTTTTTTTTTGTCTTTTGTGTCAGGGGGCAAATAAAATATTTTAGGTTATTATAATATTATTAGTCAAAAATTTGAAAGTTCGGGGGCAAGGAACCTCATAGAAGATTTAACAGTAGTGAACCTCATTGGAAAAATACTTTGGTTTCAAACAATCAAGTACTCTCTTTGGGATCATAAAATGAGTGGACAAAGAACAAGGATTTTTCTATGATGTACAAGGAGGAAATGCACAAGGTTTTCTCTTTGAATAGCACAAATTATCTATATTTCCTCTACTTAAAATCCGAGCAAAAGTATGGCTTATATAAGTGCACAAATAAAATTTAAAGAAATGATACTACAGAACCTTGTCAAAATAAAATAGCAGTCCCAAACAAGCCATGCTCTCTCTCTCTCTCTCTCTCATATAGTATTGTTTATACACATATATAACATCACCGTCAACATCCTTCTAGTAAGGGTCCGTTTGGATACAGCTGAAAACTGAAAACTGAAACTGAAAACTGAAAAACACTGTAGCAAAATAATTTTTAAATGTGTGAATAGTATTGTGGGACCCATTTTTAATGAAAAAGTTGCTGAAAAGTGAAATTTATGGGTCTGTAAACAGTACACGATGTACTGTGATTGGCCGAAACAAATTGGAAAAGTCAAAATTTGCGGTTACTGTTCATTGAACAGTAACCGCAGCACTCAAAAAGCTCAAAAACGCGTGGGAAAAAAAAAAAAAAAAAAAAAAAAAAAAAAAGAAGGAAAACGCAGACGCAAACGCCCTATCCAAACGTAGCCTAAGTAATTCACGCAAATACATTATAGGTACACCATACCATCATTTGGTCAACAACCTTCTCAATTACCTACAAATGAAGTAAAACAATGTTAGTAAGCTATACAGAGACAGGAGTGTCTTAGTTCTTATGAGTTTTGAGTCCAACAAATTTCATTCAAACAAAAAATGAATATAACAGTTTGGTTTTTTTTTTTTTTTTTCCTTTTTAAGTTGAATAACATTTTTTTCAAAAATAATTTTATCATATTTTGCCAAAACTTAGTTCCCTAATAAATCAAGATACACTACAAATTTAACAAACATATAAATAAATAAATAAATAAATATATATATATATATATATATATATATATATATATATATATATATATATATATATATTGTAGGGGTGATAGGCTCAGGAATGCATATCTACATATATATTGGGTCAGGGGCCTAATCCAAGGACATGAATAGTCTGAGGACGGGTAAACATCTTCCTAAGAATCTGTGTTGGTAAGTAAAGAGGTGAGATATGATCATAACCATCCGAGAAGCCTATCCGAGGAGGAATACTTCCTTGGCAGGACAAAACCGAGGTCAGAAGGTGTGGTCTGAAACCAGGGGCAATGGTACTGACGACTCCACTAATGTGGATAAGTATCCAAAAGGAACCAGACAGAGGGAGGCCATGAAATATCTTAAGGAAAAGCTACTACCACCGCATTAAATGCTCTGTAGCTAACTTTCTGATTGCATTAATGTGGAAAAGACCCCTGAACAGTGCTGCATTAACTACCCCAACACACAGAGGGCCTGAGAGGGTGTCCGATGGGACAAACACTCAAGTAGTGGCTTGGATGATCAACAAGTGGAGAGCCAAGATCATCTAAAAGAGAACTATATAATGGAAGAGACTCTCCATGGAGAAGTGAGGGGGAGATTGAGAGAAAAATACTGTAGCAATCAAAAACTGAACTTGTAATCAAATTTGAGAATCAATATATAAGAATTGATCTCCTCGAACTGTGCCAAGGACGATTTTCTTTAGTTTAAACTTGCCTATCTTCATTCTTTTGTCATCAAGATCTACTTTACTTGTTGTCTGATTCACTAGATGCCCAGTTTTCCAACCCACTTTCTATAAATTCATTGTTTTGGACTTTTTAGGCCTACGTCCATCCACCTTTTGGGCTAGGGACTCAAATTTGGTCCTTACAATTGGCGCCATCTATGAGAATTTTTAGTGTTATAGTGAGTCTAATGTTCAACTATGGTAAGTTCAGGTCCACACCAGGTAGAATCTATGGGGTCCCAACGTAAAGATCATTTTGTCAATCTCGAGCGAAGAAGGGACCAAGAGGGGAGTGTGCATACTACCCATACTAGTAGGAGCCATTCTCAGGGTGGTAGCCACCTCTCTCATGAGAGAAATACCAAAACCATGCAGCTGGGGATTGATCACTTAAAGAGGAGGTTGCGCCCCGAACTGCGAAAGCGAACTCCTTCCAATTCTGGCTTTTCTTCCGACGATGAAGAAGATGGTAACTATAGACGCAAATCAAGGACTCTTCCTGGTGAGTCTTTTTCGTACGATGCCGTGAGTGCAAAAACAGGGGAGCTCATCTTCCAAAGGCTTGAGGAATGATGCGATGAGCAGAGCACTCAACCAAATTTTCAAATCACATTTCATACTCAAAATTGAGGGAGGGAAACTTCCTCGGTGGTTCACTCAGCCCACGTTCACCATGTATAATGGTCGAACAGACCCTATGGAGCATGTTAGCCACTTCAATCAAATAATAGTTGTGCACTCCAAGAATGAGACCTTGATGTGCAAGGTATTCCCATCTAGTTTGGGGCTTGTGGCAATGAGGTGGTTTGATAGCTTGGGAGCGAGCTCCATTGACTCTTTTAAGGAACTCACTCAAGCCTTTAGATCTCGCTTTATTACGTGCAGTAGGGTTTCTCGGCCCTTAGATTCTCTGTTGTCCATGTCCATGCAAGAAGGTGAGACCTTGAAAATGTACTCGAACAGATACTGGGAGATGTTTAATGAGATTGATAGGGATTTTGATAACGTGGCTATAAGGAACTTCAAGGTCGGCCTACCCACTAAGCATGATTTGAGAAAATTCTTGACCAAGAAGCCAGTAAGGAGTGTTCATCGGCTTATGGATCGCATTGATGAGTACAAGCGGGTCGAGGAAGACCAACAGCAAAGCAAAGGAAAGGATAAGGTTATCCCTCAAGAGAGGAAGGATTTCAGGTCGGACAGATACAACAATAGTAGGCCCCGAAGGGATTTTGCTGGGCAATCTGAGCCTACAGCTCCTCAAGTGGTAAACACAGCGTTTCGGGATTCAATACATCAAGTCCTAGAGAAGATCAAGAATGAGCCATACATCAAATGACTAAACAAAATGAGAGGAGACCCCATAAGGCACAACCAAAGTCTTCATTGCCAATACCACCAGGAGCGAAGGCATATCACTGAGGACTACAGAACTCTGTGAAACCATCTAGAGCAACTGGTTAGAAAGGGGAGGTTACAGCAGTTTTTGTATCAGCCTAATGGGCAAGGAGACCAAGCAAGGTCAGGGGCTTGGGGAAATGCTTCTTCAAGACCCTCGTTAGGCACAATTAATGTCATCTTTGCTGCACCTAAGAGAACTGGTTCTCATCCTTCCAGGGTGATGTTTGTAGCTCGGCTACCCGTGGAGGACTCTAATTTTGAGCCGAAAAGGGCTAGAGTGGAGATCCGACCGGCACTGAGTTTTTCGGACGAAGACAAGATTGGAACCATCCAGCCACACGATGATGCTTTAGTGGTCACCCTCAAGATATGAGGGTATGATGTGAAGAGGGTGTTAGTGGACCAGGGCAGTGGTGCAGAGATTATGTACCTTGACTTGTACAAGGGACTGAACTTGAAGCCCAAGAATTTAACAGCCTATGATTCACCTTTGGTGAGTTTTGATGGGAAAGTCGTCATTCCAAGGAGTCAGATTAGGCTACCCATGCAGGCAGGTTCAGAGGTGGTTAAAGTAGACTTCATTGTGGTAGATGCTTACTCTCCCTACACGGCCATTATAGCCAGACCCTGGCTTCATGCCCTAAGGGTTGTTTCTTTAACTCTACATCAGAAGGTAAAATATCCGTCAGGGGACCAAATCGAAGAGCTTGTTGGGAGTCAATGGCTGCAATCTTACATTAGCCCGAAGCCGAGTCCTCGGCCTCTACTGAGAAAAACTTATAACAATCAAAGACTTCGGCGCTACCTATCAATGGGCCAACCGAGGAGGCGAAGTGTGAGGATTTAGAGAAGGTTGTTGTTGGTGATGATCCGGAGAAGTTTTTTCAACTCGAAACTCAGCTGCCTCCTCAGGAGAAGGAAGAGCTGACGGAGTTTCTCAGGAGGAATGTTGATGTGTTTGCATGGAATGCCTACAAAGCTCCGAGGGTGGATCCAAGCTTCATCTATCATTATTTAAACGTCAATCCGTTTGTCACCCCCAAAAAGCAACCACCTCGGCGCTCATCTAAGGATCATTTTGATGCTGTCAGAGACAAGGTGATGAAACTTAAGTAGGCGGGGGCTATTAAGGAGGTGTTCTACCTTGAGTGGGGCTGGCCAATACTGTGGTGGTGAAGATGAAGAATGGGAAGTGGCAAATGTGTGTGTACTTCACAAATCTAAATAAGGCTTGTCCAAAAGACCCTTTCCCTATGCCTCGGATAGACCAACTAGTGGATGCAACTGTAGGCCATCCTCGGATGAGCTTCTTAGATGCCTTTCAAGGATACCACTAAATACCACTAAATACCACTAACCTTGAATGATCAGGAAAAGACAGTTTTTGTTACTCCTACTGGAAGTTACCACTACAAAGTGATGCCTTTTGGTTTGAAAAACGCAGGGTTTACCTATCAGAAGATGATGACTAGGATGTTTGAACCACAATTGGGCAAAAATATTGAGGTCTATATAGATGACATGGTAGTGAAGAGTAAGTTGGTGACCGAGCATGTGGGAAACCTCGGAAATATTTTTGAAATACTGAGGAAACATAAGATGTGCCTTAATGCTTCCAAGTGCTCTTTTGGCGTAGGATCAAGCAAGTTTCTGGGCTATATGGTCACTCACTGTGGAATTGAGGTCAATCCCGATCAGATTAAGAGGCCAGGGACGTGAGAATGCAAGAATATTTGAATCAGGTTAGACACTTACAATCAGGGTTTGAATCTTTCAACTTACTGCATATCCCAAGGAGTAGAAACACACGTGCAGACTCCCGGGCTACTCTTGCAACCTCCTCAGCACAGGGTTTACCTCGGGTCATACTTGTTGAGGACTTGTGCAAGCTTACTGAGGTGAAGAGGGAGATCGTCCATATCCATCAAATCAGGGTAGGGCCCAGCTGGATGGATCTTATAATGTTATTCCTCAAGAAGGATATCTTGCCTAAGAAGAAGTCAGAAGCCGAAAAGGTGCGAAGAAAGGCTCCTCGATTTTGGCTTTCCGAGGACCAAAAATTATACAAGCACTCTTTTTCTAGGCCATACTTGTTGTGCATACACCCTGAAGCATCAGAGTTACTCCTTGAGGAGTTACATGAAAGGATTTATGGGAGCTACATAGGAGGTAGATTTTTGTCTCATAGAGCCTTCACTCAGGGATATTGGTGGTCGAGCATGCAGAAGGAAGTACAAGAATATGTGAAGAAGTGTGACCAATGTCAGAGATTTGTACCAAACATTTACCAACTTGGAGGAGTCCTTAATCCTCTGTCTAGCCCTTAGCCATTTGCTTAATGGGGTTTAGACATTATGGGTCATTTCCATAAGACAGCAGGGAATAAGAGATATCTGCTGGTCGACATGGATTACTTCACCAATGGGTTGAAACTGAACCATTGACAAATATCAAGGAATTGGATGCCAAGAGATTTGTTTGGAAGAATATTGTCACTCAGTTCGGGATCCCTCATACCCTCATCTCGAACAACGTCCTTCAGTTTGATAGCAAAGCCTTCAGGAGATACTGCTGTGACCTGGGAATCACGAATAGATATTCCACCCCGACTTACCCACAGGGGAATAAACAAGCCGAGACTGTCAATAAGGTCATAGTGAATGGACTCAAAAAGAGGTTGGATGATGCGAAGGGAAAATGGGTGGAAGAGTTGTTGCACGTCCTTTAGACATATCGGATTACATCTCGTAGGTCAACAGGGGAGACGCCTTTTCAATGACTTATGGTACCGAGGCTGTTATTTCTCTAGAGACTGGATTCCCAACGCTGAGAACAAGTTCTTTCACCCTGAGCAACAATGATGGGCTGTTGGGGAAGAACTTAGACTTAATTGAAGAACGAAGAAAAAATGTTATGGTCCAATTAGCCTATTATCAACACAAGCTCAATTAAGGGTATGATGCCAACATGAAGCTAAGACCACTAGCACCTGGAGACTTGGTGTTAAGGAAAGTTTTGGGTACCGCTAAGAACCCAGCCTGGGGAAAGTTGGGGCCTAACTAGGAAGGGCCATATCGCATCACATCAGTGGCAGGAATAGGTGCATATCATCTCGAAAATCTAGATGAAAATGTTGTACCCCATCCCTAGAATGTAAACAACCTGAGAAGGTATTATTATTAATGAAAACTTCCTTTACCATATTTCTGGTTTATTATATTATGTATCATGCGTTTTGGCATCTATTTAAGTGTTAAACAGAACTTTAACTATGTCTGGTTCCTCGGACTACATGCTTTGGGTAAATTAATACTCCCTAACATCTATTCAAGTATTAAACAGAACCTTAGCTATGCCTGGCTCCTCGGACCACATGCTTTGGGTAAATTTATACTCCCTGACGTCTATTATAGTATTAAACAAAACCTTAACTATGCCTGGTTCCTCGAACCACATGCTTTGGGTAAATTAATACTCTCTGACATCTATTTCAGTATTAAATAGAACTCTAGCTATGTTTGGATCCTCAGACCATATGCTTTGGGTAAATTAATACTCCCTAACATCTATTTTAGTATTAAACAAAACCTTAACTATGTCTGGCTCCTCGGACCACATATTTTGGGTAAATTAATACTTCCTATCATTTTGCCAAGTGTTAGGGCAAAGCCTTAGTTATTTCAGACTCTTTGGACTACATACATAAGGTAAATTAGTACTTCTTATTGATTACTTGAATGTCAAATATAATTAGCCACTCTAAATAGCAAAGATTTTCACTGTGATAACAGGCTCAAGTGGATGCTCATGAGCATCACTTAAAGCATTTGCAGGCATACCTGTATTTGTTTGGAAATTGATTATCCCTCTGGTCCTTTAAACTTACTAATGAGTAGGGAACAGAGTAAGTTTAAACCTGTATGTATGCTACATTACTGTGTATGTTCTTGAAGTTGAAATTATGCTTTGCCGAGATGATGGACTTAGTAAATTTCACTTGTTTTGCTGCTGACCATATGAGATGGGATAACTTTTCTACTACTTATGCAGATTAATGAGAAGAGTTTTACCTCATTACTACGTTTATTAAGTGTTAGATAAGATAGAAATTATATCAACACCAATATGAGAATCATAGGTAGAAAGAAAATATGCATAACTTTCATTAATTAAAGCCTTAAAGCAAGGCAAATTGAATACAAAAGGGCAACTTGGTTACAAACTTTGAAAACCAAAATAGAAGTTGCAAAAAAAAAAAAAGGAACTGTGCTAAAAGCTATTTCTTTTTTATTACAATTTTCTCTTTGGGAGGGGCTTTAATTGGCTGAATAGATGCAGCTCCTGGAGCCTCAGGGACTTTGCTTCCAGGATCACCCTTGGCAAGCAGGGGAAGGGTGGCCAGGACTATCTCTATTCTTTTAGGAGCTTTTTTCTCGACAGGAGGGTCCTGAGTCACAACTGGGGGCTTGGTGGCATCAGGGGCCACTCCCTTAGTCATCTCAGCCTCTTTTCCATTCACCCCAAGCTGCTCAACCACTTTTAGAGGGCTGCCAAAGGAGGGATGGACCTTGTCAAGGCTATTCTTCTCAGGATCTGCCACCTCGGGAAGGGCGTCTGCCTTGGAGCTGCTAAAGGAGGAGGCACGAATGGCTGAAGGGTAGTATACATTCTCTGCCTTCCTAAGTACAGAAGAAGCCTCAACCCCAGCTTGGTTGAGAGCTTCATTCCATACTTGGAGGCAGTAGTTCCTACATACCTTCGAGACCTCAGCCCTGAGGGCTTCCTCAGTCTTAGCCACTCCTATGTCATACCTTTCTTGCTCAGCCTCCTCCCTAGCTTTCTCTACCTCTTCCCTGGCCTTCTTTGCTTGATCTTTGGCCTTTTCAACCTCCTCCAATTTTTTCTTCAAGGTAATGATCTGCTTTTTGGAGGCGGCCAGCTGGTCCTCGGCCTGATGAAAGAGCACTCGCTGCCCTTTCGCCTGCCTCTCAGCACTATCCAAGGCAGTTTCTATGCTTTTCTTGCTCCTCTCTGCCTCGGTTAGCTTGTTCTTCAGCTCCTGATTGCTCTTCTCAACCACATGAAAGTCGTCCATGGCCGCGTTTTGCCTTCTCTCCTCCTCCTTCATCTTTCGATGGGAGCTATTCACCATATACTCCACCCTAAATGTAGCTTGAATAGCCTGGAAGGGAAGAGAAGTACAATTAATATATATATATATATATATATATATATATATATATATATACATATATAAATAAAATAAAATAAAAAAGAAAGAAAGAAAGAAGACTTAATATAGTCAGGTCCCTCTTCAAGCCGAGGAAGACCTCATGCTGCCTCATGGATCAGAGGTCAGCCATGTCCTTGGGCAGTAACAAGGAGTGCTCCACAGCATCAGCAACATACCCAGTCATGCACTGTTGGAAGTCTCGGATGGAAGTGTCGTTGAAAAGAGGAGCTCCATCCAGCTCCATGTGTGAGGCCTAGGCTAGGGCTGTAGCTCGGTGGTCACCTCTCCTCTCTCCCTTATTAGCTAATCTCGTCTGCATCCTTCTGGGCTGCTTGGCCCCCCTTTGAGGCTCAATCTCTTAGGAAGGGTGGGTTCGCCCAGTTTCTACCACTTCTTTGCCCTTTTCCTCCCTTTTCCTCTTATAGTCAACTGGATCAGCTCGGAGGGGTTGGGTGGGTGGATGAGTGGGAAGCCTGGTCTGGGCTGCCTTCCCAGTTGCGTGTCCCCCATGCTGAGATTTCAATAATTCTTAGAGGGTGGACCTCTGCTTGCGTTGTATGCCCATCTCATTTGATGTGTTAGCAGCTTTTTGGTTATGGCTGGATTGGACTGGAGAAGAAGAGCCGAGGTCACCAGGTGAAGCTTCTAGGGACAAAGTTTGATTGAAGACGTCGAACTCATCCTCGGAGTCAGACACTTCAACTACCTCTTCTTCTTTTTCTTCTTCTTCCTTTGTGATGGCAGGATGAGAAGAAGTGGCTTCCTCGGCTGTATGCTGTGGTGGCAGGGCGATCTTTGGAATGCATTCAAGTATGGGATTGGTGACAAGCGTGCCTTCTAGGATCGGACCGGAGATGAGAAAACCCAGAGCGGCAACACTTATCTGGTGTAGACGAGGGTCTTTGGCCTTTATAATACACTTCGGCGCTTGGAAGCTTTTGGAAATAGGGGTGTAGCCGAGGATGAGGTGTGCTGTTCTGAGCTGGCCATCACTGTGGACGAATACCTCGACCTTTAGTATCTTGTCTAGGCTTGTTTGATTGACAAGATTGAAGTTAGATACAACAGTGTTCTTATCTACAAAACCACGGGGAAAAACATCGTTAGCAAAAAACAGAACTAATTAAAGGAAAGGTCATATACAGATATTCAAACCTAGACCTAAAACCCCACTTGGTTGCCCCTCTCTCGTCGGGCAGGGGAGACCATCGTGCCACTCCCCTGACACGATTAAGAAATCCTTGTTTAGTCCTTTGTTGGATTTGGGGAGGCATTGGATAAGCCTAACCTCGGGGTACCTTGATTTTAGGTAATACCCCTACCCCTTTAGGTGGTGGAGGTTGTAAACCCAGTTGATATCATGGTGGGTAAGTCCTAAGCCCATCTTTTCATTAAGGGCATCTACACTCCCCAAAATCTAAACATGTTGGGGGCGCATTGGATGGGAGCTAACCTATGAGCCCTAAGGTAGTCCCTGGTTACAATACCCATAGGGATTCTCATCCCTCATTCTATGAAGGCAATCATTAGGATCACCACTTCTCCCTCTTGCCTTTTCTCATGTCATTCCCCTTCCTTACAATACCTAATGGCTACTCCTGAAGGGATCCTATACTGAGCCCTAAAATTCTCTAAACCCTCCTCAGAGTCAACCAAATGAGCGAATCTACCCATTCTTAAGAAAAGTTTGGAGGAACTAAGAAGATTGAGAGAAGAGAGAAGAGTCGAGGAGGAAAGTACACAAAGAAAAGAAAAGTATATGGAAAAATAAAGTGAAAAGGTGTATGAAGACCTACAGAAAAAAGGAAAACTCTCCTCGAACAGGCTTTTGGTATTTGGAAGGGCACGAGTGAGTTGGGTAAGTTTGCAGGTTCGATGTATAAGCGCTAAAGTGAAATGAATGCTAAAGTGAGGTGAGCGATTGATTTGGGCAGTATTTATATCAAAGGAGAGTTACGAGCGGGAAAATTCCCGCCCGGGCTTCAGCAAAATCCTCAGCCGTTGGATCTGCATCATGTCGTAGAACGTGGGGGACAGGGAGCCGTAAAAATTTAATGAAGGTGTGTCTCGAATGCCGAAGCATCAAGAGCGTGCCTTGGGCAATTGAAAAGGCGTCTTCGCAGTCAGAGGTGGTATACGATGAGCACAAAGCAACTACAGTGATATCGAAATCCTCCTTTCTCCCTGAAGAGCCAGAAAGAAGAATTTGGAGGGGTTTTTCTAGAGGTGATAGGCCCATGAATCCATATCTACATATATATTAGGCCAGGGGCCCAATTCGAGAACATGAATAGTCCGAGGACAGGTAAACACCTTTCTAAGAATCCGTGTTAGTAAGTAAAGAGGTAAGGTCTAATCATAACCATCCGAGAAGGCTGTCCGAGGAGGAATACTTCCTCGGCAGGGCAAAGCCGAGGTCAGAAGGTGTGGTCTGACACCAAGTGCAATAGTTTGGACGACTCCACTAATGTGGATAAGTATCTGAAACAAGATAGAGGGAGGCCATGAAATATCTCAAGGGAAAGCTGCTACCATCACATTAAATACTCTACAGCTAACTTTCTAGTTGCATTAATGTGGAGAAGACCCCTGAATAGTACTGCATTGGCTACCCCAACACACAGAGGGCCTGAGAAGGTGTCCGATGAGACAAGCACTCAAGTAGTGGCTTGGATGATTAACAAGTGGAGGGCCAAGATCGTCTAAAAGAGAACTATATAATGGAAGAGACTCTCCATGGAGAAGTGAGGGGGAGATTGAGAGAAAAATACTGTAACAATCAAGAACTAAACTTGTATTCAAATTTGAGAATCAATGTATAAGAACTGATCTCCTCGGACTATGCCGATGACGATTTTCTTTAGTTTAAACTTGTTTATCTTCATTCTTTTGTCATCAAGATCTACTTTATTTGTTGTCCGATTCACTAGAAGCCCAGTTTTCCAACCTACTCTTTACAAATTTATTGTTTTGGGCTTTTTGAGTCTAAGTCCATCTACCTTTTGGGCTAGGGACTCAAATCTGGTCTTTACATATATATATATATATATATATATATATGTAACAACTATTAAAATCACAAATTGTAATTAATATACAATATAAATGATGTTAACGACGATGTCATGTAAAAGTGATATTACATTAGTTCATAAAAAAAGTGATGTTTTATTAATCATATCTATTTTAAATGTTTACACGTAAAAAGTTGTGAAATTTATCATATTGGCAGGGGTAGCATTATTGTTGTTGTTGTTGTTTGTTTTTTTCTTAAGGGATAATTACACTTTACCCACCTGTGGTTTGCCTCTAATTCGATGTGCCTAGCCGTGGTTTCAATTTTGACACTTTACCCACCTGTGATTTCCTCCGTTAGTAATCCGTAACCCATCTCTGTTAAAAAAGAGGGGTAAATAAGTCTTCTTACACCCATTTTATGTCTCTCTCCTCCCAAAACAAGAAAAACAAAAAAAAAAAAAAAAAAAAAAAAAAAAACAAGATTAAAATATGGTATTGGTTTCTCATCATTCACAAACATGAAGAACATACACAAACATGAAGAACATAAACCCAAAAAACTAATACAAATCAAATGAAGCAAAACCATGAGAGAAAAACAAACTAATACAAATCAAATGAAGCAAAACCATGAGAGAGAGAGTTCTTCGTCTTCTTCCTCATACTTATTTTTTGTGCCTGTACTAAGAAATTTATTAAAATCAAAGCATAACACAATTTACAACATGAAGCACATAGACCCAGAAAAATCAAACTCAAATCAACCTTCACAAATATATATTTGCCTTGTTGTCTCTCTTTCACCACAATGGTTACTAATTTGTTCAAAGAAAAAAAAAAATCAAATGGCCGACCACTCACACTTGTTCTTCTTCAACAATCTCTCTCCAAACCCCAAGCCCCAAACACAGCCAATTCACACTTGTTCTTCTTCAACAATCTCTCTCCAAACCTCAAACCCAGCCATGGCTGACCACTCACACTTGTTCTTCTTCAACAATCTCTCTCCAAACCCTAAACCCCAAACCCATCCAACTCACACTTGTTCTTCTTCAACAATCTCTCTCCAAACCCCAAACCCAGCCATGGTCGACCACTCACAGCTCATCTCCGCCGCTCCAACACCACCTTAGATGGTGGTTCTCAAGCTTGAACCTCCCTCTCACCGGAATCTCTATCCTAACCCGATCTTAGCCTAAACACCTCCCTCTCTCTTCAATCTTTTGGAATCTAAAAGAATTGAAGCTTCCAAGCTCCTTCGCGGCAAACCCCAGCCACCACCATCTCTCCACTTCTCTACCCGATCTTTCCGAACCTAAATCTCAAACTCACTCTTCGATCTACCACAGTGGTGTGGAGGCCGTGCACAATTAGACCCAGGCTCGATGTAGGAAATCGTTAACCGATCTAGTGGCGGATCTGGTGATTCCATGGGTTCTGGGTTGTTGTTTGGCTTTGAAATTTTCACTTTACTTCTATTATACCCAACAAATCAAGTAATTTTTATTCTACTGTTCACGATGTTGTGATTTTTCTGGTGGGTTTGTTGTTTGGCTTTGAAACCTTCCTCTCTCATATCTCTATTCCTTGGTCAAGCTTTGCCGATCCTCCCCTTGGGTTCTGCTAATGTATATACAGTGGTTTTGTATGAGTGAGATCTTGGATGTTGAAAATCAAAACTTTAGAAATTAAGTGCTGGAAATTGTTGATCCTATTTCTCTTGTGTTTTTAGTTGTATTTTGATAGATTTGTGTTTGTACTTTGATGGTATTGCTTGATTTAATTTGTATTAGTTTTTTAGGTGTATGTTCTTCATGTTAGTGAGTGAGTTTTGGGAATGAGAGTGTTTTGATCCGTTTGGGGTTTTGTTTTTTACATATTTTGTGTTGGAGTAACAGCTGAGGGAGAGGTGGGTTACGGATTACTAACGGAGGAAATCACAGATGGGTAAAGTGTCAAAATTGAAACAACGGGTAGGTACATCAAATTAAAGATAAACCACATGTGGGTAAAGTGTAATTATCCATTTTTTTCTTTCTCTTTGTGGATAACAATAACTTTAAAATATTTGGCCTGCACTTTCCTTGTAAGTAGACAGGACAGGATTGTAAAGAACCCCTAGTTGCATGGTCCACTAATGTCTTTGTTTTCGATGGACAAAATTATGAATGTCCTGCTCATGCATTACAGCTTCTCATCATGGCCACCGGGACAGGGCCCACCCACAAAGTAGCCTTCTCCATTTTATTATGCTTTTGCCTTTTGGTATAAGTATTATCATTGCATCAATATCAACCTTAATTTTAATGGTAAGAGCTCATAATGCGCCATGATAATAATATTTTAATTTCATGGGTATTGGAAATTGAAACTCCCTAAAGAACCTTGTCCAAATTTTGATAGACACATGTGATCTTGTCCACATTTTTTTTTTAATGTGTACTCGCCAACACGGCACATTTCATGTTACGCTATATGTTGTGCAACACGATTTCCCATTTCCTATAGCATGCACAAGGGATGGTACACTCACGAGAAAAATGCTAAAACCATAACACTTTTCACAATTTTTGCTATAACTTATTCACATGATAAGTCTTGCGTGATAGAAAAAAAAATAGTAAATCCATAATTTTACTCTATAACTTATTCACATGATAAGTCTTGCGTGATAGAAAAAAAAATAGTAAATCCATAATTTCACTATTCAGGACTTGCCACACAAGTAACTTGTGACAAAAATTGTGATCCTAAATACAGAAATATAGAAATTTGTATGCGTTTAGGGGAATCATTCAAATCTACTATTATTTGCAGTCATATGTGACAAACCGACAAGTAAGAGTTGGTAACAAAACAGAACCCTTTTTCTACTCTCGAGCATGGGAGAAAAGACACGCACCAAACACACAAGTTGGGCACTGAGAGAACCACATGCTTGATGCTTTCCTACTCCTTCACCAGCACCTACGGTTTAATTTTAACCCAACTTGTGTTGTTAGTATACACCCAACTGCTTCTCAAAAAAGTATACACCCAACTTGGGTATGTGATTTTGGCTAGTTAATGTTCTGTCACACTCTTTCTTTGGCGGACTGGGAAATATAAAAAAAAAAAGGCTCAAATGGTAGGTGGAGAGTTTTCTTTTCCTCTAATATAATGTCCTCTCACATGTTGTGAAACATATGGCTTCTTTAAAAAATGTGTTATGAAACATATGGATGCTGACTACGCTATGAATTTTTTTTAGAGTTGTCATTTTGAAACTTAAATTATACAAAATTTAATAAAAAAATAATTTTATATATTGGCAAAAAAAACAAGTAAATACATAAAATCTTACAATTTTCTTGAACGAGTTTTCTAGTTTTGGAATTGTTGTATGATAGTCTCATTATCAATACTACAAGTTACATCTTTTTCAAAATTTTAATTCAATAAAATTTTTCTTGAACTTTTCATTTTTGTTTGTAAAGGATTAATATATTGTTAAGGAGATCAAAGTTTAATGACAAAATTTGGTTACAAATTTAGTTATAGCTTAAGGCTACAACTCTTACTAATAAACAAATTAACATGGCTAAATATTTTGAAAGTCTAATAGCTAAATTGCATGTGCTTTATGTTCTTAAAACACATATCAAATTTCATGTCAATCAAATGTTTAAATTCCAAAAACTTATTTTTTATATATAATTTTATACTACAAAAACTCAAAATTTAAACATTTGATTGAAAACATAGCTATTGATCTTTGATTTTATTGATATTTTGCAAGTTTGAAAGATATAATAAGAAAAATTTAATCTAATGGTGGATTAATAAAAAAAGTATTAAGTGGAGTTATAACTTTAATCTATAACCAAGTTTGTTACTAATTTTTGTCTAAAGTTTATTTATGTTGAGGCTAGAAAAATTTAGGATTTTTTTTTAAAGATAAAAAAATCACAAATTTTTTAGAATTCATATATAATTTTTTTTTCCCAAAGTGGTCCTGGGACCACCCTAATATAAATGTAGAGCAACTATGATCCTGTCGGCTCACTTTTTTGCATAAATAATAGAGTTGGGATTGAATTACGTTAAAAAATTAATATATTTATTTTACAATTAGAAAAATATTGCGGAAAACGTTCCATAAATTCGAATTCTATAAAAATTATATTATATATCATTTGTCATGGCGAAAAACAGTGGACAATGATAGGTGTTCGGTTCTTTTCTTTGTCCTTAAATAGTTTTGCCGTAGCCCATGGGCCATAAATTAAATGAGAATATGAGGGACGTCCTTGTCTTGGGACAACAGATAGGGATAGGTATTAGGTAAAGATCCCCCAAATTTGACTCAATAAATATTAAAGAGTACCTGTTAAATATGTTATCTTCAAAGTTTATTGTCCTTTCATTTTACATTTATTAAACTATGTTCTTTTTTTCTTTTTCTTTTTTAAATAAAAATAAGGGTTAACTAAACTATACCAATTCTGAGCAGGACGTTCAGGTTAAGACCTATGAGCCAGCCTTTATGGATGCCAACTAATGAAAAACTGCTGGCAGCGAGACTCAAACTTAAGTGGATTAGACGAAGTACCAGATCCTTACGAACTAAACTATCCCCCGTTGGCTATTAAACTATGTTCAAGTGCAAGATGTTGGGTTTCTTCACATTCTCGTTGCATTATTAATTTTGACTATTAATGTTCTATTCATTTTCCTATTAAAAGAAAGAAATAGGAATCAACTCTACAAATCACATGCTTGTGTGTTTCCTTAAGATTATAATTTTATTTTATTTTTATAAAAGTAAGATTATGATTTTTTTTTTAATAATTCAATAGTTCCTTAAATAGATATATTAAATAGGTTCCACATAATTATTATTCTTTTTTTTTTTTCTTGCCCCGCTAAGCCTTTGAAGTTTTGCATCATAAAATTAGGTTATGTACTGCAAAAGGTAGGTAGACTTCAATTGAATAGTTAATCTAACATTTAGTAATGTCACCTAATCCAGAAACTTAAGTTTATGAATTTGAGCCTAGTTATGTTATGCTAAGACCTCTACTCCTTTATTTTTCTCTGTTTTGGATACTTTATTCATGGAGAACTCTACCCATAAGACTTTCTTGCCAGGAGAATTGGGAATGCCCATTGGGTGGAGAGATTTTTTTATAGTATTTTTTAGCAATATGCAGGAACCTAATTCAGTATTGCACTCCCTATTTACCAATAAAAGAATAGGACTTTCATGGGATCAATGGCTAGCTCTTTAACTATTTTGCTTGAGAATTTAATTGATAAACGAACTTTGAAGCTTAATTTTTGTTGCAACAACAGTTATTGTCTTTGCCTTTTCAAGTAGGGATCATTTCTCTAGTGTTAGGATCATCCATGCTACTCAAATGAAAAATAGACAACATTTGAATTGAGAAGGTTTTCGGCAAGTGTAATGGTAGAAGACTCTGAAAGAAACTCTATCATTATTTAAAACACATACGTGACATGTTATGAGAGGCATGTTGTTTTCTTTGTCTAACTTGAATCCAGAAGTGAGAAATAATATCATAATAAAAGAATTTTTAATTTTTTAGACTAAGCAAGGGTTTTCCCTATTTGTCCTTCACGTTTACTAATAACCTTTGTCCTTTCTCCCAGCCTTTTGTGCTTTTACATGTAATAACAATTGATACTAAATTTATTTTAAATAAAATATATTTTATTTGATAAATTGGATAGATATAATAGGAGAGGGAGATTTGAATCTTCAACATCTCTATAAAAAAAGTGTCAATTAAATTACAAAACTTTTGATCAAATAAATTATTTACTATGTTTGAATTGATGAATCTATCTATCAAAAAAAAAAAAAAAAAATGATGAATCTTATGTTAGGATGGTTTGACTCACCAATAATTTAAAAAAAAAAAAAATTATTCTAGTGATGAGCGAAAATTTCTATGGATTAGCACGTGATCTTCTATCATTATCTCACTTATCATCATTTAATTGATTATAATATGATATTTTAAAAAAATTGTGAATTCTTCTTCATCTCTACTTTACAAAATATGATGTTTTAAAAAACTTGTAAATTCTTCATTTGAAGTACATAAAAAATCATTCAAACAAAGCTTAAATATGCTGATCATAATTATTAGGATTAGAGTAACCTCATTCTTACATGGATTTTGTTTTCTTCCATGTTATTATATGAATTATAATTAAACTCAATATAATCTAATCTAATAATGTGAATTACATAAAGATAAATAATGGGAATGAATATCCTAAAATAATTAAAATAAGGAATAAAAAATAAAAGGGTTGTTTACGAACGTATGTCTTAGGGCATATGTTAGTAAACTATTTTAAGGAAACTTTTAAGGGAAAACCAAAAAATAATTAACTTTTTTTACAGCTATTTCAATTTATTATAAAAAGTTTCTTAAAATAGATTATTAGGGCATGTTTGGTTAGTTGAAAAAAGTAGTGTTTTTTGTTTTCATTTTCAGTTTTTAGTGGGACCCACTACAAAAAAAAAAAAAAACACTTTTTCAATGTTTTCATTTTCATATAAAATGAATACAGTGGCAATTTCATAAATATTGTGAAAATGCAAAGGGCCCCACCTGATTGATATGAGTGTGTAAGTGAAAAAAGTAACTTTTTTATTTTTATTTTTTTATACAAGATAAAAATTATATTCTAATTTAATATAAGTGTATATGTGTGTGAAACTCCCTCTTGGAGACTTAAAAAAATAGAAAACAATGCCAAACCGTATATGATGAATTTTATACTCAAATTATATATTCAAAATAACTTACTAAATACCCTCACATGTAAAAATGAGTCCTTTTTTTATATTTAATTTTAGGATTTAAATAAAAAAAAAGAAAATAAAAAGTAAATACATCACTTTTTAGAACTAAACATGGCCTTAAAGTGTGCTCTAAGACCCTACATTAACTTATAATTTGTTTTATATTATCCTTAAAAAAATCTCACTATTATCTATGATAATGTTGCCATTATAGAGAACAACAACTGCGAAGTTCAAGGATAAGGCTTAACATCGCGCACTCTTGGTGCAGTAGTCACTCCATAAGTATAAATGCTTGTAAGGTGTGGGGGGTAAGGGTTATAGTTCAAGTTTTCAGGAGTGAGCTTCACACACATATACATTTAGATTAGGTTAGAGTATAAATTTTATCTTTAAAAAAAAAAAAAAAAGTTTCACACACATATACACTTAGATTAGATTAGAGTATAAATTTTATCTTAAAAAAAAATAAGATAAGGTTTAAAATAGTCGTACAGGATATAATCTTTTCTCAGAGTACAGTGCATTTCTCATTACTGAGATTTGTGACCAAGTCAATCCCACACGGTCAAAAAAAAAAGTCAAGCCCACAGTCCACACACACTGTAAAACAAATCACCTCCACCAACTAACACAACTCAGTCTCAAAATAAACCAAAAAAAAAAGAATATTCCTTTAGAGCTCTTTAATCAGACCACAAAATGTAGGCCCCATCTCACGTGCTACTACCTAGCTCAGATTCTGAACTAGTGCTAGCCTATGAGTGCTTCACACATCGGCACATCCCATTAACATATTTTTCCTCAAAATAGTACTTAATTAAAATGTTATTTTAATGTTGTGGATGGTTAAGATTTTTCAGAATTTTATGAAAAAAACTGTCCTTTATCCTATTCCTAACTCTAATGATTTTTATTCAAAAAAAAAAAAAAAAAAAAAACTCTCATGATTTTTTTAATATAAAATAAAAATTTTATTCTGCTTAATCTAAGCGTATATGTACGTGAAACTTCTTTCGGAAGACTTGAACCTCAGTCTTTGCTCCTACATCCCACAAATACTTATACTTGTAGAGTGACCAAATTTATAGATGATAATTTTTTTTAACAACTTATCGAATTGAAGGGATAATATAAGTGATAGGAGTAGCATACAATGGATAGGACTTATTGTAAAACTTATAATGTGATTAGGTGATTTAGAGTTTCTAAATATATAATGTAGGGATAAGGGCCCAAAATCATATACTGGGTCTTGGGCCTTGGCTGAGAACGTTTATTGATTCGAAAACTAATAAACATTAGTGAGGGTGTTAAACTTAGAGTCCCATAAGTAACCCACAGATAGAAATGTTGGGAAAGGTGTTCTGAGGAGAAACGTCTCCTCAGACAGACGAAGCACAGGCCGAATGCATGTCCTGTCGATCAGAATGGCCTTCTAGGAGGTTCTACGAACAGGAGCGTGTATTACAAACGTACGAAAGGGATGGGGGCTCAGATGTATCTAAGAGAAAGCTACTACCACCGTATTGAATGCTCTGTAACTAACTTTCTGGCCGCATTTATGTGAAGAAAATCCCTGAATAGTGCTGCATTGGCTACCACAACTCATAGAATGCCAAAAAGGGTGTCCGATGCGACAAGCATTCAAGTGGTGGCCTGGATGATTAACAAATGGAGGGTCAAAATCAACAAAAGGAAACTATATAATGTAAGAGCCTCTCCATAAAGAAGGGCGAGAAAAAAAGGAAGGAAAACATTGTAGCACTCTAGAACAAAACTTGTAACCTAACTTGAGTATTATTAGAAGAGAATCAGTCTTCTCGGATTTGGCCGAAGACAATTTTCTCAAAGTCTAAGCTTGTTTATTTTCATTCTCTTGTCATCAAGACCTACCGTATTGTTTGTCTAATTCACTAAAGTCCAGTTCTTTAACCCACTCTCTACAAAATTATTATTTTGGGCTCCTTGGGCCTAAGTCCGTTCATCTTTTGGGCTTAGGACTCGAAGCTGGTC
Organism: Quercus tomentella; assembly: GCA_028535165.1. Classification (NCBI taxonomy): domain Eukaryota; kingdom Viridiplantae; phylum Streptophyta; class Magnoliopsida; order Fagales; family Fagaceae; genus Quercus; species Quercus tomentella. The sequence continues at coordinate 78,539,985 of JAPQVY010000155.1, forward strand.
CTTACATACAATTATGGGATTCTTAATAATCTTATCAACTATAATTTTTAACTAGTATATATCACTAACAATTTTTTTTAAAACATTATATCATTAATATTTAAAGAAATAATAATTATAAGCATTTTTATGTGTATTTAAATTATTAAAAGTGATTCTTAAAAAAAATATATTAAAAGTATAATTCAATCTATTTATTTTCAAAATAGATGAATATGATTATAAAACATTGATTATAAATTTATAGTTTCTTTGAAGACACTTGGGTGGTGGCGTTAATGGATTAGAAGCATATACCTAAAATCTAGAAAGGGAAAAACAAATTCCCTAAGAACATTGGTTTATAAAATATTTTTAGAAACTTCTTATGGAAAAATTAAAAAAAAAAAACTAATTTTTTTCACAACTTTTTATATTTGTCATAAAAGTATTATCAAAACTTCCTTCAGAATGTCCATTAACAAATGCTCTAAGAGCACTTGTTAACCGGACCAATCTAGAAAATACCAAACTCTATCTACCATGTTATCAAATGCATATTATTGAGTGAGAATTTCGAGTTCCAAGTTCTATCTACCATCTTCTAAAAAAAAAAAAGTTATATCTACCACCTTATCGATATGTGTTATTTCTAATCTATGAGAAGGTATCTCATACATGATCTGGTGAATGAGATAAATGACAAATCTTAAGTGACAAATGATTACTAGTTATAATACGAGCCTACCATTGAAATCACTTTTATGCTTACTAATGACAGTTTACCACATAAAATTTCTATTGAAATTATTCTAAAAATATTGTGAATGTTTGTAGATGATAAGTAGTAATTATTGAGTGAGTAAAGGCAAACCTAATGGAACCATGGTTAGTTAGGGAATTGACTAGGGTCAAAAAGACACTTAAAAAAAAAAAAAAAAAACTAATACTGGTGCCACATAAAAAGTACAATTTATGCCATAACTCGTATATGGGGAGACACAAATCTACCGCTCATAACTCGACACGTGTAAGAGTTGTAAAACAAATTGGACAATTTTATATGGCACCAGCGGTTACTAAAAAAATATAAAATAAAAAAAATAAAAAAAAGGATAAAAACGAGAGAGAAAAACCGCGTACGGTATCTGTCAATACAGTCAATAGTTCTCGGTGAGAAACTTGCGATAAATAGCAACCAAAACCAACCCATTTTCGCCTTTCTTTATAATATCATTTCTTAAGTTGAAAAGATTCTCAGAGAGAGAGAGAGAGAGAGAAAACTAGAGCGACGTATCGGTATCAGTAAACAAAACAAATGGCCGTGTCCTCGTGTCCCCTTGTTTTCCCTTCTTTCTTCGAGTGTCGCTCAGATCCCGAATTCTCCGGCGCGCCAAAAACCAGCGGAGGATGGCAGAGGAAACCGAGCCAGAGCCGGTTCTTCGGCAGCCGGCTCAACTCGGCTTCGGCTCAAGGAGCGATCCTTCGTTTTCCTCCCAACTTCGTGCGCCAGCTCAGCACCAAGGCTCGCCGGAATTGTAGCAACATCGGCGTCGCTCAGATCGTCGCGGCTTCTTGGTCCAACAACTCCAACCCCTCTTCCCCTCCCCCGGCGGCGGCCTCTTCTTCAGCCGCCGCCGCCGCCACTGCCGCCACTGAGCCGATCGCTCCGATCGGTGATGACGTGGCCTTGCTTGGCAAGGAAGTAGATCTGAAAGCCAATGTGAATTTGGAATTACCGTTGGAGACTGAAGACAAGGAAGAGGCTTTGCCTATTCCAAAGCTCTCCATCTTTAGCTGCGATGGTAGCCTTGCCATTCATGCCGGTACAACTCTCTCTCTCTCTCTCTCTTTCTCTCTCTCTCTCTCTATATATGTATGCTTTTTATTTAGATATAATAAAGATTTGAACTTGTGGCTTCCCATTTTGAAATTATTAATCTTTATTCTTTTTAAAAGTTTAACTGACTCAATGGTAATATATGTTAAATTTATGGGAATAATGCTTTGTTTATGTATGTATAGATATGTATGTATGTATGTATGTATGTGTGTGTGTGTGTGTGTGTGTGTGTGTGTGTGTGTGGATGGGTTTAATTAAGGAAAAAATGGGTGTTTGTGTAGGGGAGAGATTTGGACGCGGAATAGTGACTGATGCAATTACAACTCCTGTGGTTAATACTTCTGCTTACTTCTTTAAGAAGACTTCTGAGCTCATTGATTTCAAGGTATGTGGCTGTGGTTTGCTATACTTATTAGTTTAGTTATTGATGTGGGGGTAGCAAGAGAGTAAAATGGAATGGGAGGCCTTTATTGGGTATTTTTTTTTTGTTTGATTGGATTAATGTATGTGCGTATGATGTTGTGTGTAGGAGAAACGCAAGGCAAGTTTTGAATATGGGCGGTATGGAAATCCGACCACGGTTGTTCTTGAGGAGAAGATAAGGCATGTCTTTGTGTTTTTATTTGTTTATTGGTGTGTGGTTGTATTTAATGCATATTTGTGATCGAACGATTTAGTGAGGGTTGTGTTGTGTGTTTTTTTCTTGTGTTTAGTGCGCTCGAGGGGGCTGAATCGACCATGATTACATCATCTGGCATGAACATTAGCACGGTCATGTTGATGGCACTGGTTCCTGCTGGTGGGCATCTTGTGACGACGACAGATTGTTATAGGAAGACTAGGATCTTCATTGAGAACTTTCTTCCCAAAATGGGGATCAAGGTATAGTTTTTTCTCCTTTTGGTTTTATCATATTTGTATGATGTTGGTAATTTGTCTCAAGGTTGTGAAGCACGTTCTGTATTTATTGACATTTTAAATGAGAAAGACTTGGGTATTTGTGCTGTTCTTGTTTGGGAACAATGGAAAGTGTTGTAGTTTCCTGAATAATGCGATAGAATTGGTTGGAATAGGGAATTTTGGTGCTATTATTTTTATTTAGACTTCAACAATGTCTTTGTTCTTAATTATAAATATTACCTCTGCAGGCCACAGTCATTGACCCTGCAGATGTTGGAGCCTTGGAATCTGCACTGAATGAGAACAATGTCAGTAATGGAGATAGGTGTTAGCTTGATTTCACAACGTTCTTTATTGACTACTTAGGAAATGCCGGGTAATTCTAAGTTTCTTGGTGTTATACTTCCATGCAGGTTTCTCTTTTCTTCACAGAATCGCCAACCAATCCTTTCCTCAGATGTGTTGACATTAAGCTGGTTTCAGAGCTTTGCCACAAGAAAGGAGCATTGGTCTGTATAGACGGTACCTTTGCAACACCCCTCAACCAAAAGGCCCTGGCCCTAGGGGCCGATCTTGTTCTGCACTCTGCAACAAAATACCTTGGGGGCCACAATGATGTAGGTTGGCTTGTGTTGGCTACCTGTTTAGGTTAAAAAAACACAAACAATTAGGCTGTCAATAATCGTAAAGTTAAGCATTGAACAATTATTCTTTCTGCTACAGGTACTTGGAGGTTGCCTTAGTGGTTCTGAGAAGTTGGTCACAGAAGTTCGTACTTTGCATCATGTTTTGGGTGGTGCTCTCAACCCGGTGAGACATTTTTATTAAGCATCTCATGGATTGATCTATGGTTTTAAACACTTCTATACTCATTCACAAGATTTGCAGATTTTACTGTTATCTACTGCAAATCTTATGCAACTTGAGATTCATGATGGTGATTTTCTTTTCCTCAACAGAATGCCGCATACCTGATCCTCCGAGGCATGAAGACACTGCATCTTCGTGTGCAGCAGCAGAATTCAACAGCGCTAAGGATGGCCAAGCTTTTAGAGGCACATCCTAAGGTATTGATATTTAGTGTAAATCCAATTCCAAACATTTTGTTGCCACAACCTTATGTAGCATGAAGCATCACAAAATCATTGTTGCATCACCATTCTCCTGCTTACCTTTTGCTTTGATCACCTTAGTATTATCATAAAATTTCCCATGCGCAACACCTAGGAATCACACTGGGTTTCCTAGGCAACTCGAGAAGATGCAAGCTGATCTAAAAGTTTCACTTATCAAGTCCTACTAAAATTGGCCAAGATCAACAACTAGTCTAGCTAAACAAACTCATTAGCCCCCCAATTAAAGTTCTGCTAGAATGTATTATTCAGAAATTGTTCCAATCCCTAAACTGGACAAATTTTCTAAAGTTTCAGTTCTGTAGTTTACTTGTTTGCTTGCCCTTTGAACATTCTTATATCATATTGCCTCTGTTGGTAAAAATTCGGCAATGGCTTTTGTGTTTCTGGAATATTTTATGAAGTTTTGAATTTGCATCTATAGCATAGGCCTTGAGTGCCAATTGCATCACTCATTTTGCACTGCTGCCTGTGCTTCACTATCGTGTTCTACAATATATGTGTCTGGATGTGTCATCTTGCATATGTACTGATAGATATGTTTGGCAAAATCTAGAGCCTGATTTTTCTGAAAGCCATAGTCAATATTGTCCTCATCAGTAGTCATCACTCCTCAATTAGCAACTTTAAAGCTTTTTCTTTCTTAATTGATGATGATGATCATCAATACATGCCTTAGAAATTTGCACCATCATGTTAATCATCACTGTATGTATTATTATGATGCTGTTATAGAAAAGATTTAAAATATTAGAAATTAGTTTTTGAGCTTCTCATCTGGTGGTATTTTGATAATGGACAAAATCAAATGTTATTATTCACAGGTAGCGCATGTCTATTATCCTGGGTTGCCAAGTCATCCTGAGCATGAACTTGCCATGCAGCAGATGACTGGTTTTGGTGGTGTGGTCAGTTTTGAGGTGAGCATAGCTAACTGCTTTAATATGTGGGCTACTGCTGATATATTCTCTAGTATACGTGCTTCCATTAAGTAATCCCACCCTTTTTTTTATCAATATCTATTGCTCAACCATGCAGGTTGATGGAGACCTAAACACCACCATACAATTCATTGACTCACTGAATATCCCATATATTGCCCCGTCCTTTGGTGGCTGTGAGAGCATTGTGGATCAGCCAGCAATTATGTCTTACTGGTATTCCCTCAAGTTCCTCATCAAATAAATTTTCTATTTTTTTTATTTGGAATGGTTCTGCTGTAAGCATGTTTTAACTCCACTCCGTCGGTTGTGAAAATCCGAAGCTGTGTGAACTGTGATCTTGCCACATAAGCTGTTGAAATGGTCTCCAGGCGATGTGGTGAGATTAGGGTGTTCTGGTCCACATAAGCTGTTCATCCATGTGGACTATACTTCTAATACTAGGACAAATGGGGGACCCAAGTAGATTTTAATCTTTGTACTCTAGGGTCTTGGGGTTTAAAAGCGTAGGGATATTTTCCTACAAATATGGACCATGTCCGTGCACTTGATACTGGATGCATAACTCAGTGTACCGATAGCCAATTTGACTTATTTTTAATTTTTTTGAAACAGGGATCTACCTCAGTCAGAAAGGCTCAAGTATGGGATTAAGGATAACCTGGTTCGATTTAGCTTTGGGGTTGAGGACTTTGAAGATTTGAAGGCTGACATACTTCAGGCTTTAGAGGCCATATAGGGCCAAAACCTGCATCATTTGTTGTCAAAGATCCAGGATGTTATAGGCCTCATAACTTACCGTGTCCTTTTTTTTATAATGATTTTCCTTAGTCTACCTTTTTGTGGTGTTGCAATTGATTTTGATCATGCAATGTTCTGTTCTGTTCCCGGCGGTTGATCATTTAACAATATGGTGAATTTCTCTTAAAATTTCATCTATTATGTTTGCAATTTTACCCCTTATTGTTACGTACCCTTTTTAGGGTTGTTAATTAGCTGAGTTATGTCTAGAATCAAAAGTCTAAGCTTGTTTGTTTAGTTTTATTCTGAACACAAGTTGAACTTGAGCGAATCACAAAACAAGATTATATGTTTAAGCTTGATTAATTTTCATGTCGAACAAGCTTGAACTTGTTTACTAGTTAGCTTATTAATTTACCATATATAGTAAATCCATGACAAATTTTTAACCCTTCACAAATTTAAAAAGTTTTATTGGAATGATCTATTTTTTTTGGGGGGAAGAGAATGGACTATTTATTATGTCATTATACAATTAAGTCATAAAAGCAATTGCATTGGTATTCGGTGCTTCTATTTTTTTTTTTTTTTTTTGGTCTATTTTACAAAAAGAATCTACTTTTATTTATTTATTTATTTATTTAATTTTACACCATTTTTACAAAGCACCTATTTTAGTTTATCTATTCTATACCATTTTTTATTCAAATAATCATTTTATATATATTTTTAATTATTTCTAACAATTCACATCAAAACACACTTTACTCTGACTCTCACATGGTCATTTTTCTTTCCTTCTCTTCTTTCTTCCCTCTTTCTTCATTGATCAATTTTTTCTTCTTCTTCCCCTCTTTCTTCACCGAAAAACCCCATAAATAAACCTCCAAACTCCATAAACAAACCTCCAAACTTCACTTCGACATAAGCCCATGTCAATCCCAGTCCATTTTCAGCATTTTTAGACAAATCTGAGGTTTGACTCTTCACTTTCTCACTCATGGCAGTGGCTAGCACTCCATCGGAGCCTCCATGGCAGCGGTGACGGCAACATCAGTGTGAGTTTGGGGCTGATTTGGGTTATTCGAATCGGTTTTCTGTTGGGTTTTGTTTTGGGTTGATTTTAAGTTGGATTTGTAATGAGTTTTCAGATTTGTTTGAATTGGTTTGTTTTGTTTGAGTTTTCAGTTTTCAGATTTGTGATGAGTTTTCAGCTTGGGTTTGTTTTGGGTTGAATCAGGGAAGAGAGAAAGAGAGTTGGCCAGAGAGAGAGATTCAGGGGCAAAGAGAGAGAAGGGGGTGAGAGAGGAGAGAGAAAATATATTTAAATAATGAAATAGAAAGCTATAGTAACCATGTAAATATACATTTACACGGTTATTGTAGCATTTTGGCATATGCACAGTATTATAGACCCATTGATGTGAGTAGTTTTTTAGCAAAAATATGTAAAATTTTACACTTTCTCTATTTTCCCAGGACTGATGCTATTGCTCTTAGTTTATATATGTATATTTTCTGACAAGCATACACATAAAAATATAGTATTATATAGGGTCTTGTTAACAATTGTCCTTTGGGCATTTGTTAATGGACCATTTAAGTAAAAATTTGATAACACTTTTATGGAAAATATAAAAACATGTAAAAAATTACTTTTTTCTTTTCTGATAAAATTTTTCTAAAAATATTTTCTAAATCAATGTTTTTAGAACATCTATTAACTTTTTCCTATCACAAATAGTTAAATCGCCTTTTATGTTAATTTTACAAACAAATTATTATGTTTGAACTAGAATCGTTTAATGGTCAAGTGAGATTGACTCGTTTGCTAAACAAAGGAATACAAACAAGCTTTTTCTTGACTTGAGTTTGAACCATTCATAAGTAGCTTGGTTCGTTCATTTGTAGTCATAACTCATAACCAAGTCTTTACATCATAGCATTCGTAAACATCCCTACAGGAGCAAAAAGTGTTTAAGAAACAGCTTGTAGCTAAGGCTTTGGTTTCCTTAGTATCAGTCCCGGCACTGCATGTAAATCTAATTGAATTACTTGTTGGATATGCCTCAGGTCTTCAATTGGTGCTGAGAGAATCCACAGTGGTTTCCTGTACTAGTTCCAAATTAACTCCAATTCTTTGCTTCTTAGTTCTTACCAAAGGATGATTCTTTTAAAATCAAGTTCCTTTACCCTCAGTACTGCGTCTCTTTTCTGCTACAAACCTTGTTACTTTGCTGTCCTTGAAACTGGTGCTGTAGCATCCCACAAAAATAACAGTCCAATTATTTTCCCTAAATTTTAATTTGAATTTCAAGGAACAATCAAATGGGCACTTAGGTTCAATCAAGGGGAAATGGTTTTTGTCTCCATCAGTGAACAATAAATTAAGCTCAATAGATGAAAATGGATGAAAATGTTTTAAGCTTTTAGTTGGATCTCTTATCACTAGAAACCCAGACCAAGTCAAACAGTGTACATAATACATCAAATAACATAGTATTAGATACATTTTTAGATTTGAAACATTCAATTTGAACCATCAAATAAGAATTTCATTAGCTCTAGTCAATGCATACAAACATAGCCAAAAGAAAGCACACAGAAACACCAAACTCTAAATTCTAACTACAACTTGAGGGAATATTAGAAGTTTCTTCAGCATCCTAAGAGAAAATACCCAAGACTTATGGGTATGGAATATTAAAAAGAGCACCTCTTGAAATTTTCTGAAAAGGAATTGCTTGGTGATTCTTATAAAGTCGTAGAAACTCGAGGATACATTAATTGTATGTCTTATTATTCGATGCAAGCCTTGCCTTTATGGAATTAACTTCATAGTTTATAGCCTCTTACTTTCTTCTAAAGTGACATATTCATGGCATTGTTGAATGACACCCTTCCTCTTTTATATTCTTGTACTTGTTTGCTTATTCCAAATGGGCTTTTTAAGGCTGATCAAAGACTTCATATTCAAGACTTTTTTAATCACAATCTCTCAATGCCAAAGAGGCATTTAAAAATAGTGTTATAGCATTGACCAATCTTAACATATGATTAAATTAATTAGAGAACTTAAAATAAACATCAACATTAAGCACTTAAAGAAATGTACCTAAATTTGGTATATTTATATTGGGTAAACTCCGCATTTGGTCTCTATACTCAACATCATATTTCAATTTGGTCCCTAACATTTCAACTGTGTCAATTTAGTACCTAACCTTTTAGTGTCGTGTCAATTTAGTCATTGTCATTATCTCTTTAATGGAAATTGCTAACGTGACAAATTGCCAGAATAAAAAATTAGTTTATTGTCATATCAATGGAAAACTTTTTTTTTTTAAAATAAATTTTGGCCGTTTGCCATGTCAGCAATTTCCATCTAAGAGATAGCAGCATAGACTAAATTGACACGGTATTAAAAAGGTTAAGGACCAAATCGACACAATTGAAAGGTTAGAGACCAAATTAAAATATAGAGTAAAAGACAAGGACCAAATACGTACTTTATCCAATTTTATTTGACATTTGTCTCTTTTATGAAGAGCGATTTTCCATTTGTGTGTCATCATTTATGGTTCAATCAACAATCACCCCCAAATAATATGCCAAAAAAATATATATATTTAGAAGGCACTCATCATTCTATAAAAAAGAGAAGTCTAAACTCTAAAGGTCACAACATATTTGGAAATAGTAATATAAGGAAACATTTTTTTACTATTTTTTAAAGCAATTGTTAATGTAATATATATTGTGATTATTGAACAATAAAAATGAATACAAAACATATAGAAGTGATGTAACTAGCACACCCACACGATTGGTGGCCTGATGGAAAATGACTCGAGCTTTCATGCACATTGCATAGGTTCAAGCACGTCCATCCATACTTTGTGTTTATGGGTGCCCTATCCAATTGTGCCCTGGAGCGACTTGGGTGTTGTTATGGTAACGCCCAGGCAATGTAGCCACGTGGATCGCCCCCAACTCATTTTTTTCGGTTACCAAAAAAAAAAAAAATAGAGTAACTAGCACCTTACTAAATGATTGTAAAAAGTAGTTGTTTTAATGTCATTGCTATTACCATTTTTTTTTTTTTGGTTGAGAAACTTTAGCAAATTGCTTAAAACATTGGCTCCACGCTGTGGATCTTTCCATACCTTGTTTGTGGTCCACCAAGCACAAATCACATAAAAATAAAATTAAATAAAGAAAACAAAGATCCAAATCCTATGATAGGATTGGACATGATGATGAGACGATATTCCAAAACACCAAGTCCATCCAAATATACCAAAGACAATTACAATACTACTTGCACTTGTAGCAGCCTAGCAAGTCATAGCAAAGATTTGAGATGATAATACCCATGCTCCATGTCCTGTCTTGTGAGTTGAAAAGTTAAAGTACTTAAAAAATTATCTAGTTTTCATCAATATGCATCACTTCCACTTCCACAATATTCCAAAATTCCATCTCACCCCTTTCGGCCTCTTTTTTAATTCACTTTTTTTTTATTTACACCACACGCTTTAAAGGCCCAACAACATAGAATAGAACAATCAGCATACAACATACTCTTCTGTCTCAGAACTCAGAAGAACACATATACCATAATTACAGAATTTACAGCTCTCAGAATTCAGGGAGATATACAATGAAATTTGGGAAAGAATTCAAGACCCACCTGGAGGAAACTCTTCCAGAGTGGAGGGACAAGTTTTTGTGCTATAAGCCCCTCAAGAAGCTCCTCAAGCACTTTCCAAATCCCACCCCAGATTTCAATCTTCATCAAAAACATCACCATGATGATGATGATGATAATAATAATATTAATAGTATGGATGGCCTTGATAACCACCTCCCAACCTTGGTGGACCTCCAGGAATGGTTTATCAAGATTCTCAATGAAGAGCTTGAAAAGTTCAACGATTTCTATGTTGATAAAGAGGAAGAGTTTGTCATTCGCTTTCAGGTTTGGTCATTTTCGTTCTTTTTCTTATGTTTTCATGTGTATTCTTTGTAGTTATATACTTATATATGGGTTGGCAGTGGCAGAATCTAAGAATTTTTGCTTGGAAACATAATTGAACTCTATATATGTACGCATATTATATATACATGTATGTCTGTGTTTAGTTGGAAATTGTGTTAGTGAAAAAACTTTATGCTTTATGTAATAGTACATATTGTATAAAGCGTAATGAAAAATTGTTCTTTAAAGACTCAATTTTTATTGCAAAAAGAAGAGAGAAAAATTTTTTTTGAATGTGAATGGTATGTTTGTATTGTCTCTGTAATATACTTATAGCATTATTCTCAATCATGAGATACTTTTGCCTTCCATGAAAGTTTCAACATCTTGAATGGTTGAATTTAAAGATTGTTTTTTATTAGATTTATGGAAATTATAAGGAATTAACAGAATTTCACCCCCAACCTTTCCACCTAGTTCTGTCCTTGTATGTTGTAGCTATAAGTTATATGTATGTATGTGCCTTGTAATTGAAATAGGTGATTGGGATTTGCAAATATATATACCAATATATAGAGCTAAATGTATATATATGTGTCTTCCAATTTTAATGGGTAATTGAGACTTGCAGGTTTTATGTTATAACTGATTAGTATCATCGAATGTTGGATTATTGAAGTGTGTAGAAAACTTGAACCCCATTTAAGTTGGTAACTGAAAACTTAAATTATGCACTGCCTAATGCTGTTAAAAACTAATTGGGAGGTACAAGTCTTCAACATAGTCTAAAGGGTTTTAGGATGAGCTGGACAGTAGTAGATTGTCTGGAATGTAAATGGAAGAAAAAGGTATTTGAATGTGACCACCTTTGTCATCTTGGTTATTTGTGAGATGGGGATGATTGGAGAAGTTATTATGCATAGAATTAGAGTAACATGGATGAAGGAGAGAGTTGACTGTTGTGTGATTTATTGAAAACCTATCAAATCAAGTAATCTTTGTGTAAGATGGGTTGTAAAGAAAGGAGGCTTTCCTGGAACTGTTTTACCTTACATGTAATAGGGACACTTCAGTAGCAGATCGTATGCAATTTTGTAATGGCAGTGTACACTGAGCTTTGAATTTTATCAAAACAGTTCAAGACTGGAGTTGGAGTCTTTATTTTCTTTCTTGGACCTAATTTACTCAACTTTGGTGAGAGGCAGTGGAGAGTATAAGTTTTGCTGGATCCCATCTAAACAAAGGGGCTTGAGGTTAAATCCTACTATAAAGCTTTAGTCCCGATTGGCGAAGTGTTTTTTCCCTATAAAAGCATTGGAAAGCCTAAGGTCCCAATAAGAGTTGCATCCTTCTTGTTGGCTGTAGCATTGGGAGAATCTTAACTATAACAACTTGAGGAAAAGACATATTATCATGGTAAAATGGTGTTGCATGTGCAAGGGGAATGGAGAAACGGTTGATCATTTACTTCTTCATTGTTCTATTGTCAGTTGTCAGATAGTTGTGGACTATGGTTTTTAGCCTTTTTGGGGGTTCAATGGGTTATGCCTAAAGGAGTAATTGAGTTGTTAGCTTGTTGGCAAGGCGGTTTTAGTTGACACTGGTGCATATAAATTTGGAAGGTGATTCCTCATTGTTTAATGTAGGGCATTTGGCAGGAAGGAATTCTTGTAGATTTTTTTTTTTTTTTTTTGATAGGAACGAACTCTATTGGATCTGAAATTGATGCTTCTCAGATGCTTGTTTGAATAAATGGTTGCATCAGGATTGTTTTCTTTTTTGAACTTATTAGATTTGGTTGATCATTGCAACTTTATTATTTAATTATGGGTGTACCTATTGTGTACTTCCCGTGTGCTTGGGCTATGGCTTTCTCTTGATTTAATAAAATTTGTTACTTATTGAAAGGAGTATGCATGTGGAAAAAAAAAAAAAAAAAAAAACTGAAAATTAAAAAAATGGAGATTATGTGCATCTAAAAAAACCAACTTTAGAACCCTTGTTTTTTTGGGGAAATATATCTAGTCCAATTTTGAATGAAAAGGTGCAAAATTTAGAACCAGTTCTTTGAACAATTTTTTTTTCAAAAACAATTAAACCTGTTGTATTGTTTCTAGCTGGCCTGGTTCTATGACATGCCCAACACACCTTTGAAATATCAAGAAGGTTATCAAAGCACCACTGGTAATTAAAATCTTCTTCATAGCTTCTGGTTGGACCATTATTCTCAAAAATGCCTGACCTCCATTATCAACAGTAACTAAAATAGGATTTCCTCAGATGGTCCTATTTATAACCCATGAATTTATATTTGATACCCATTCCCTGAGAATCAATTAAACTCAAATTTGATGGATGATCCACTCAATTAGGGAAAATCAGTGAATTAGTTGTGATCTGATATATTTAGCACAAATCAGTGAACAGCTGTTCAATATGTATTTAAGTAATGCACATGCATGCACACACACTTGTCTGTTAAAAGAGTTAACTACAATATATGGTCTACCCCAGATAAATAAGTTTTAAATTGAATTTAGACAAACTAAATGTTAACCCAAAAAGGTTCTAACTTCAGTCTGGGTAATTTGGATTTAAAACAACACCAGTTTAAAATTGAACTTGTTTTATCAGAACTAAACTAGTTTTCTGGTTTTCCAAACACCCCTTCCCCTTAACAATCTTTATTTCTTCATCATCTAATGAATAACAAGAATTAGTTCAAAAACTATCTTCTTAGGAACCATAGAACCTAGTGTAATTGTACTTGTCTTAAATAGGATAATTGGGGATCAATAGTATCTTCAAAATGGGTCCATACTTTATGTTCTTGGGTTTCGACAGACTCCTGGTTGTGACTCTTCTCATGCAATTTTTTGCCTCCTAACTCAAAATCACGTGTGACTTATCATTGTTATAACCACTGCCCACACATTCCCCATCATTGTCACACATGATGATATTGTTTATCATTGTTCAAGGTGTAGAATGGGCTCTGGTTGCTGTGATGGCCATATGGCAGTGCTACTACCTTATTACTGCCCTAAAATTTTGCAAGTGCCCCATTAAATTGGTTGAATTTGTTAGTGATAAAGTGATAGTCTCATGTTTTGTCTGTATCAGACACTATAATAGATTTAAGTCTGCAATGTAGTTATTTATATGGGAGCCAACTGGTCACTGGAGAATCCTAAGGGATGTTATTTATATTGCTGTTTTCATATCAGAATGGCAATGTATTATCCAGGTATGTAGCACTGTTCTTCATTGATTCTTATTTGCAATTTTTTAACAGGAACTGAAGGAAAGAATAGAGCGACTTAAGGAGAAGAGCAGCAAAGGCAGAGTTTTTACATCAGAGAGTGAATTTAGTGAAGAAATGATGGGGATTCGGAAGGACTTCGTAACCATTCATGGGGAAATGGTGCTTCTAAAAAATTATAGCTCCTTAAATTTTGCAGGTACAACATTTGCTTCATTTATTCTCCTATTCTAAATTTAACTGGGGTTGGTAAGGGATTTGTTGCTATTTATGGGGACATGATGCTGCTAAAAGTATATACTTTTGTCGCTTTCTAAATCCATTTCCTTTCTTCTGCTTCATTAGGGCTAGTTAAGATTTTGAAGAAGTATGAGAAACGAACTGGGGGACTGTTACGTCTACCTTTTGCCCAACTTGCCCTTCGTCAACCTTTCTTTACTACAGAAAATATTACAAGATTAGTCCATGAGTGTGAGGCAAATCTTGAGCTCCTATTCCCATTGGAAGCGGAAATTATTGAATCTAATCCTTGTACACAAGACCAATCAAACCCACCACCATATAATGCAACAAAAAACTTATCTGAGACATCATCAACTCTTGGAGGGGAAACCGTGTATCTATATCGTAGCACACATGCTGCAATGAGAGCCATACAAGCCCTTCAAAAAGCAAGCTCCACCAGCAATCCCTTGTCATTCTCAGCCTTCTTGAGAAACCAGGATGATGAGGGTACAGGTGCGGTAACTGCTGAAAACTCTGCTGCAAACTCATCAGCCTCTTTGCCATATGACGAGGAGGATGATCAAGATGATTCCTATTGTGTGTAAAAGGAACTTTGTCTCTATGGTTGCTGTAGTGCATCTTCTTTTGACTTCTCTAGTTAACAGGTTGGAATTGAATAATAGGTCTTCATGGGTGTACAATCAGTTCCACACTTCCACAGCCAAATAAATTGTTATTCAAATAAATGGGTTAGTAAGATGTCTAGCATTATCTTGAAAGTTTTGTTTGGCAGATTCAATTACTGTATATGGATGTCTTCATATAACTACACTCAAGTAGTCCAGTTGTTGATGGGTTTATCTTTCAATTTTTTTATTAACAGGCAGTTTGAGTATTAAGAAAGTGCTGCTACTTAGGATCTGATGGAAGCAATCTACAGTCCAAGACCTCAACCGTCGCTCTAATCATCAATCTCTCTTTATTATCCCTCAAAGGCCGCTAATTTTTCACTTTCATTTATTTTCCTTCTAATAACCATGATTTTAAAATGTTCTTTTTTGACCTCATGCAGTATAATGAAATTCCTCAGTCCTCACATTATTCCATAAATACTCCTTTGCCCCTCAAGTTTGTTAGTGGAGAAAACTGATAAACTTTAAATTGACGTTCATCAAATTCAATTTTAAAACTTTGATGTTGACATGGTGCAATTCTTGTTTGATTTATAGGGCTCTAAAAACTGAATTATTCTTGATGTTTACATTTTACTACTCTTGTTGAGTCCATCTTATTCTTAGAACACCTGGACTACAATGAAAGTCGAATATGTCTCAGGAAAATCTCTCTCACATTTTGTGATGGGTTGTAGAGGTTTGATCCCACAACTATGTCCCAGGGAATAGCAAGGATAGCTATGGAGCACAATCATGGTGGTAAAAAGCAATGGGTAGCAGGGCATAATTTCTTTTTATTTATTAGTAAGTTACACACACACCTAGTGGGTCTTGAACCCACAACCTCACCCTCCAACTAGTGCTTACAAGAGGAGGAGGTGCTAGTTGAGCTAGACCTCATTGGCAGGTATCTAGGCATAAGATGTGGCTGAAAAACTCTTTGAACTCCTTGCAGGAACATGCATAAACATAGTCAGATACTAATCAACCCACCAGAAACAGTAAGCGGGGTCATTATTTGAGCCGTGCCTTGTGTAAAATTGTAATCTTTAAAAACATTGAACAATCTACTGTTGGCAGGTCAGTCAAGTAATAGAGTTTTCATTCATAAGCAGCCAGCTTTTCTAATAGGGCAAAACTCTGAAGTAACACAGTCTGGGCTGTAGATAAGAGGATTTCCCAAGACCACTTGGTTCCTTTTCCATTCATTTTTTCTATACCACTTTATTCTCTTTTCAAATAATTTCAATCAACTACTTGATGAAAAAAGAGAAGTGGTGGTTTTAGGAGTCATCCATCAGAATAGCTAGGATTATGGTCTTGTTTGCTGTTTGATTATCTGCTTTAAACAACAATAATAGTTATCTAATTATAATCTTTTGTTATAAAGGAAGGAAATATTTGGGCCCTTAGCATTGCTCAGTTATTTATTCTTGCTTCAAATCTGGTAACTGTTAGTGCTGCATATTGTAGAGTCAAGCTCTGCACATCGTAGTCAAACCCAATAATTTGTATTGACAGTAGAGTCTATCAATATACTCTTTTCTTTTTGTTATTTCTTATCTAACATCTCAATTTCACTCAAAATTTTAAAAAATAAATAAAAGAAAAAGAAGAAGAAGAGAACTAAAGAACATTAAGTAAAAAAAATAAGACATATATGAAAATGATGATCTCAGTTCTTCTGTCATCTTTCTTCTGTACATGTCTATATGTCCTTGTCTTCATCGTCATCATAGTAAAAAGGTAGTGGTACTGACTTGAATGCCCGATACTTCCCAACATTGTTTAAGTGTTCATTCTCCAATCTGATCGGTTCAACATAAATTTCTCATTAGTATATGAGGAGGTTTTGGAGCCTGGAATGTGCCCTAGACAGCTCAAGTTTAGGTCTATGCTTAAACCAAGTCTTGTAAGCAGTTCTGAAGCAATTGAGCTATGCATATACTGCTAAAGAAAAGAATTTATGCATATTCTAACTGATTTGCATGTGGCTGCAACATGACCTGCTGTTTGATTTTCTTAACAAATAACCTAATCTTCATCAACACCTTAACTAAGTCAAAGAATAGTTCATTTTTATGTACACAAGGGAAAGGCAAAATGAATTGTTCATTTTTTTTCCCTGCACTCTATTCTAGGCCACATCAATTTATTAGTTAGATGCCTACAGTGCTAAGGAAAACATTACTAGCCAGAAAGCTTCTTGAGTTACACAAGTGCATATCAGCACAGTAACACTTTGAAAAAATATGTAAGATTTATGCATTGCATCTCTTGTAGAGTGCTCTGGTTCTTGAGGTATATCAAAATTGCTAGACTCCCTTATTCTATGCTGTAATTACTTTCAAGTTGTTATATTTGTGCTAATAACTAGTAAGAGGATTGAATATTACAAATTAGTATAGCATACCTGAAGAAATTCCAAATGCCACGACGAAGGATCTCCAAGCAGGCAACTATCGCAACCAAGGCTTGTCTATGCAAGAAAGGGGTTTCCGTAAAACCTAAGACTGACTGCATCCAAGCAAGTCTGAGTACAACATTTAATACCTGCAGTTAACATTACCAAAAGTTGGCAGAAAAAGAAGATGATTGGATTAAGACTCTTCCTTCAACTACCATCCCAAACAAATGAAAATGCAAGACACTTGCCATAGCTACAAAGTAAACACTTCTGTTTGACACAATGAGTTTATCTCTTAGCCATGGATTTTTGGAATTCCTTTGCAGAAGACCCCAATCTATGACAATGTCCCAATATGTAGCAGCCATTGTTGCAACACCTGAACTGACTGCAGCTATGATCCTCCAAGTCATCACCCTTTTTAAATCATAACTAGTCCTCATGGCAACTGCAATAAGTATCGAGAAGTATTTCAACCCATTAAGCCCTTGCATTGCATCTTTCTCCTCCACGAAGCGCCGGAGGCTCTAAATCATAACACTGTCGTGAGCAAAACTGTTGCCATTTGTGTTAAAGATGCATGTGCAACATATCAAAGAAACCTAAAATTAGCAGCTAGTGTTGTTGTTGCCCTAACTACCTGAAGGAAACGGATTGAATATGGAATGATTGCTACAATGAAATAGAAAGTTTGAAAAACACCACTTTCTTTGCACTTGTTTGATCTTCTTTTGAAGTCACCCCAACCATAATAGCAAACATAAAATTCCAAACTTCTGAAGGCTTGCACCTGAAATTATATGACAGTGTGTTAATTGGAGCCAGCAAGACATAAATCTTCATGAATGTTAACATATAACTTGGCCAATTTGCATTACATTTACGAGGGAAACTAGGATGAAAAAATATGTATTTGTAATAAATAAACGTTGAGACCAAAGAATAATCATCAGGACTTACTTGGATTGATCTAATTATGAAAAGAAGTCATACATCAGATAAGACAGTTGCTATCCAAATCTATGTGCTTTGTCACAAAGTTCAAAGATTGAAGGGCAAAATATTAATCAGGAGGATTGCTTACGATGTTGATCTTGAAATAATTCACCATGTATACAAATTAACTCAAAAGCATGACAAGTATCAACATGTTAAATTAAGCCTGATGCCTAACCTGGCTAGTCAGCTGGTCTGCCAAGAAAAAATCTGGAAGGGTAACCTTCAGATGGAAAAAGAGAAGAATAAATTTTTGTTTCTATTTTGATGGAATTGAATGATATGTCTGTGCAGAAATTCTTATCCCTACTACCTTGTAAAGAGGAGCACAAAGACAGTGTAATGTAGATTGGAGGAGGAAGAAGCGACTTGAATGGAAAATGATATTGAAAGGACACAATATTATAAGAAGAACAACCTGCAAAGAAGGATCAATAGTTCAACTCATCAGGGTAAATCTTGTTATATGAAAAGTTCGATTATAAAGATTGTGTAATCTTACAGTAAGTAGGCCTAAAGGAACTAATTCAGTTAAGGCTTTGAAACTTTTTGTTCTCGGGTCCATCTCCATATCTAAATTTGAGATTACTCCAGCCAATGCCAATACAGCAAGACCTGAACTAAGAAGAAATACTTCTCTGTAACCTAACTCTCTTCCTTGCTTAAAGCCAAAAATAAATGCATAATTGATTCTATAACGCCTCCAGAAGTATAAGTTTGCGGAGTGCATGAGCATATGAAGGACAATGAATCCAAACAAACTGCAAAAAGGTGCACCAAACTTAGTATACCAAATAACGTCAGTATGCAACTTTAGGAGAAAGCTACTTAAAGTTTAAAAGCAAACAAAGGAACGAATATCATATAAACAAAAATCATTAAACATAAAAAAACAAAATGGTTTGTATAGGGGAACATTTTCTCTAAATACAATATGAGAATAACTTTTTTCAAAGACCTGGAACTTACCTGTAAAGAGGAAACATGTTTTCCATATACTGAGTACGCCCCTCGTTCTTCATGAGATCTCTTGCATGTACAAGCACAATGATGGCTATTACAAGTGCAAGTGAGAAGCCAGAAAAGAAACCTGCAGTTTTTTAACATGTAAGCAGATTTTATATAGATTGGATTTATGACAAGCATAGACAACAGCTAATTGATTGAAAAATCCGTAGCCAACCCCATAGTTTGAGACCATGGCTTTTTTGTTGTATACATGATGGCTAATCTCTATTTTTCATTCAAAATTAAGGGAAAAAATTATGCAGAGGCCATCGAACAGCTTCGGAACTCTATATCACATACTAAAACATTAAAGTAAGCAGATGAAATTTTAACTTAACTACTCTGAGATTAAATGAGACACTTGAATATGATCAATCAAATAAGCCTCTATTTCTACATCTTCAACTTTGGAAATTTTCTGTTATATCTTGTGCTCAACCCTCCCTAACTTTGCAATATCTGTACAGCATTTGCACTAAAGTACATAGCACATTTTCTTCTGCTAGCACATCTTACCTAAGGAAAACGTAATTCTATGTCTTTCCCTTCTGGCTTTAGGTCTTAATGTGTCCATTCCTTTTCTATGATTTCCATTTGCAAAGTGCTTTATAAAGGTAACCTCCACCCTTTCCATGAGCCTGGTAACCTATGGAGGCACAAGATGGATAAGAAGGCAAAGTTTCATAATAGAATCCTTTCAAGTAACGCAAGCTGAATTTCCTGAACAATTACGAACCTCATCAGAGCTACCAATATAAGAACTGTCCACCATCTCCATGTATGTCTTTGACGCATTCCTTGAAGTGATCTGTGCTAATAAAGTTAGTATGATCAAAGTAAAAAGCTTGCAGTCATGGATTGATGAACTAGAAACATAAATTTATTAGACCTTGTCATACTTCTTCATAATCTTTGAAAATGCCAATTGATTCAAGAAGCTGTCACATTCATTAACAATAGGGTCAGTTAAGCTCAACTAAGAGCATTGAAAAGAAAATTCACATTGTAGTTAATCATATGAGATTTGAAGAAGGCCATGTTACCAATAGCTTTTCAGAAGTCTTAGCTTTTGGTAGAATTCAATAAAAGCCTGTGTCATTTGTTGTTCTGCTTTCCTTAGCTCTTTCCTGCTGAATGAAAAGTCTGAATTTGAACTCATGAGGATGCCTTTCAAGGTAGACACTGGAGTTTCAGGTGTGACATTGATCTTTACATGATTCAAAATGTCTAATGAAGCTCGTCTAAAGCCCTTTATCTCCACCTTGTTTCCTTTGGACTTGCTATGCTCACAAGCCTTTTCTATATGGTCTTCTTGTTTTTCATCTTCTAAATTTCCTTCACTGCTCATCTCGACTTCTTGAATCGCATCCATATGAGACAGTCCTTTACATTGGAAACAATGTGGAATTTTAAAGGTATGCAAGACTATTCAATTATCAAAAAGTAATCTTTAATCTAATTCAAATAACTATCCCAAATTTATAAGCATTTGCTATACTAATTAACAGAATATCTCTCTTTTTTTTGGATGAGCAATACTTGTTTTAACTAAGGTTATATCCAATGCACAAAACTCCCACTTTTGTGGGGTCTGGAAGATATGATTGGTAGCCAACCATACCCCTAATATACTTTGTGTTAACTACTTGACCAAAAATGCAGGAAAATGAAACTAAATACATATCTGGTCCACAGAATATTGATTCCTCTAACCTGGTTTTCTTGCATTTATGGAATGAGCAGCCGTGGCTGAAGGTGAGGACGCCCCATTGCTGGAAATATTTCTTGGATCAGATCCATTAAATTCCATCACAGGATCATCTACCTTTATTCGAAGTGCAATCAAAACATCCATCTGCTTGGTCAATTCATTTGCCTCCTCCATCACTGCCTCCACCTTCTTCTTATAAAAGTTGATGACTTTATTAAACTCATCATCAAGCCTCCTAAAAAACAAAAGCTCATACTCTCCCCCCATTTCCGAGCTCATAAGGAACATGGTTTGGTAGTGCCTTTCAGACTCCTCCTCTTGCTGCTGCACTACTGCATTAACTAGAATTACTTCGTCTTCGTTCTTCTTGGGAGAGCTTCTGTGCCGGCTAGTAAGCCCACTGAAAGCTCTATAGAGGGACACCCTTCTCTTCAAAGACCCTTGTGAGGTTGATGCCTTTGGTGTTGATGGGTTTCTCTTCTTGAACTGCAGGATATCTTTCAAGACGGTTTTGAGATAGTTGTAGTCCATGTATGCTTCTTGCCATTCCTGCACCATCTGTGATGCAAACTCCTTTCCAAACTTCATTTTCTTTCACAAACAACCTCTTCTGCAGATCAATGTAGATGCTAGTGAACAAACATATAGTTAAAGATATGAATTGAAGCTTTAGTAGTCTTTGCATTAATGAGCTTATTTATGGGTCCAGCGAATATGGTCAAGAAAATATATTTACCTATTATTGATATCCTTTTTTAAAGCTTGACAGTAGTTCTTCCTTTTTTAAGCCTGAGAGCACCATCTATATACTTCATAGAATTTAATGTCAAGAAGAGCCTAATGATCATTTTCTCCAACACGTATAAAAGATTATGATTACAACACATACCATAAAAAACTAATGTGAAGGCTCCACTCCTATATCATAATCTATAACAATCAATCAGTTGAGAAATTGAGGCATCTTTATTATTAATTTTTGCTTTAGTTGTAAAGATTATTGGTCTCCACCAATCATGATAGAGATCCATTTTTTAAAGTGAATATAATCTGGTCGGCCAAAACTCAAGAATGTCATGCATGTATTACGTATATCCTGCAATCACGGACTAAATATTACTATTTGCTCATCAAGCCTCTTGTTTCATTCACCATATTTAGGAGTACTCAAAATAACGGAATGAAATGGAATATGGAGTATATAATTTTATTACTATTATACTACCTTTGATCTTTTATATGTTTATTCAAAATGTTCTTGTAAATGATTTGGTTAGCAGTTAATGCAAGTTTTTTTTTTTTTTTTACTTTCTCAAAAAAAAAAAAAATACAAAAACAAAAAGGGTAACATTTGATTTTAAGGCAAGTACAACGGTGTCATGTTCATATTTTAAAAGGTCAATTCATGCTAGTCAAAAGAGGAAGCTGAGCTGCTGAGTTATGTCATATAGGACGAATATTAATCTTCAAGAACATGCAATTCGTTAGAAATCGAATCTGCAATCTGCATATCAAAGACAAGTATTAATGATTTTAGAGAAAGAAATAATAAGGGTCAGGGAAAATATGAATCACTCATTGAAAATATCGAAGCTATTAGGTTGGCCATGATAGATAAACTGAATGCCAGTTGTCCCACCGTGTTGAATTTTTTATTTTTTTTTATTTTTTATGAACACCGTGTTGAATTAATACTTTTAGTATTCTCAAAAGATTAGGTATGTGTTGGTTGTTCATATGTCTTTATATTGTTTACCTAATCATTTAAATTGAAATAACATGTACATTGGGATTTGGGACCACCAAAAGAATCATGCTCTTAATTATTTATATAGATTGTCAATTGGTGGTCTCTTGAGACTCTTGTATGTACAGTTACTGTTCTAAATTTCTAATCTGTTTGTGAATAAAGTTTTTTTTTTTTTTTTTTCTTTTTAAAGCATAAAAACAGCTAAAGGTCTTGTATCTGAATTGACACCTCCCTATGTACAAAGTGTTTGGGAGTCTAAAGGAGAAAGGGTTCGAACTGTCAGCATGTTGTAATTATTTCTTTAAAAAAAAAAAAAAAAAAACATAAAAACAAAACCCTATAAAATTTGCACTAGTAAATCATGTGTATTTGCTAAAAGGTCAAGACACAGTCATGAATCATGACCAAATTCAAATAATAATGTGGAGTAACATTGGAAAAAAAAAAAAAAAAATCTTACAAAAAAACTGGTTCGATATTTGTTTCTTTCTCCAAAGAAAAGTGTTTAAAGTATTGGGCAAATTACTTCTTCTTTTTTCTTTTTTTAAGAAAGAAAGTTACATTTAATTGCATATAATTTAACTATTTAGTTCTACCAAATTTTTTTTTAACTATTTAGTGACTATTACAAATTAAATTAAACTTTATGGTCTCAAAACTTTCTAGTTTCAAATGTTTTAAAATCTCAACTATTTTCAGCAAACAAAACATATCAAATTTATACTTCTGTCCATTTTTCAAGTAATGTTGTTTGAGTACATCTGGGCAAAGCCGTGAGTTGTACTAATAGTCATAGTGTGAGATTGTTAGGTTTTAGATATTGGCTAATATACCATGTGATAAATCATGTATGAAGAGGTATGTTGAATGTTGAATGTTGGTGCCAGAGGCTAGGCTCAAAGAAAAACTATTTTCAGTTTTTTTTTTTTTGGGCAAGACATTGTATTTTTATTAGTTTATTGTATTTTAATATAGACTCTAGCATTTAATTGGGTTAATTAATATCGATCTATCTATATCTATTTTATATATATATCTAAAAGTTTATTGTTGTTACACTTTTATTAAGCCACATCAACGATCACATCATTCACACAAGACAATATTTACGTGGTTCAGTAATTTGCCCACGTCCACAAAGTTACAAGGATTTCACTATTCTCAGGAAAAAATACAAAATGTGATAGTACAATTTTCTCTCTAAAAAACAATATTAAACCCTAATCTCCAAAACTACAGTTTTTCTATCCTACGCACAGGATTCACAATGGGCTACCACACAGCCCATTGTGAAAATCTCCCACACAATGGCCTCCGCTCCATGGACTAAGTCTTAGAAAATCTCTCATTAAAAACCATAACAATATTATTTCAGGTCAAGTCATAATCCGAATCAAATACAACTAAGTTCCACACAGCCCAACATAATTTTCACACACACACACAAGGTTATTTCTCTCTCTCTCTCCCTCAATTTTTTTTTTTTTTCATTTTTTGGTGGAATTTTTTTTATTTTTTTATTTTATTAAACTCATTATCAAGCTTCCTAAAGAACACAAGCTCATACTCTCCTCTAGTTTCTGAGGACATAAGGAACATGGTTTGGTAGTGCTTTTCAAACTCCTCTTGCCTCCACCGAATTAGCCAAAATTACTTTATCCTCATTATTTCTTGTTGCAATAGGTTACCACAACAGTATGGTTGATTATTATAAACAACATTATCGTCATTATTAGCAGCCACATAACCTACATCATCCGTTAGATAATCATCAAAATCTCTTAATATTGCATTTGGGGTTCATTCACTTCATTTTTATTGGCATCATAAACTTAGATTCATCACTAATATTATGAACTTTTTTATCATTTTCAACTAGTCAAAAAAAAAAAAAAATTTATATTTAAAGTTTTTAATTTGGGCTAAGACGACTAGCTAATCTGTTTATTACATTTTTTTTTAATCAATTTGGGGCATTTGGGCTCCATTTGGAGGCCCAAAAAAGAATTTATTTTTAGAATTTTCCTTTATATTAAAGGATTTTTAGTATTGTGGAATCGGGATCTTATAAGATCCTAAGATCCGGATCGAGATACTAATAACCATGCTTATATGAATATTTGGTGCAAAATATTTACAATTGGTTCACAACAAACTGGTAAGCATTTAGAGCTACCCCAAAATAACCTTCCTAAAATGTAGAGAAGCACGTACAAACCAAAGAAAGAAAGAATTGAGAACATAATTAATGAGACAGTGCAAAGGATAAGCATTTATCTTCTTGTACCCCACATTTGTTTTACATCTATGATCTATCATAAGTGCAAGTAGCCTAGCTGCCTTGTCTGATCAGAGAAGATGTCTTTATTGGCTTATGCAAATTGCAATAGCCTAGCTAGTTTTACATGTACATGTTCCTGATAAGTGATAGAGTCATGTTTAAAACTGGTCACATTTGAGCGGTGGATTGTTGTTTCTCAATGAATGTTTGATGAGTGATGACTTGGCTTTCTTTGAGCTTAATGTAGCACCCCTTTTGGCTGTGAAATGGAGTAAACGGGAGAGAATGTAAAGGGAGTTGATTTAAACCCGGCTTTGCAAGAAGTTGTATGTTGAGTCCAACCTATGAGGAATGAAGTTTAAAAGATTCCTTATTGGCTTTGGAATCCTACTTAGATGTATGGGTGTTCTTGGGAGATCCGGATGGAGAGTGTTTATTTAAGAGCCATGATTTAAACTTAAGAGAATGAAATCTAGGATCTAGATTGAGCTTAAGTGAACAGCCACCTCATCAACAAGGATAGATGGAAGACAAAGAGGCTCGAATCAAAACATTGGATATCATAGTGACAAAAATCCAAAATTTTAAAAATAAATGGGCAAATTCAAAATGACACGAGGTTACAATTTGTAATTTAGTCTAAAAATTAAAATGAGAGAAACATACAAAATTTATGTATAGATTATTCTTAATTTTCAATATAAGTGATTTTTGAGTATTTATAATTGTAAAATAATGTGATAAACTGTGATTGAAACAACGTCATAAGTCCAGAGTTACGTTGTAACTCTTTACATTTCAAAATTTTCATTTTGACTTTTTATGTTTTATTATGTTTTCATATTGGACCTTTTATTTATTTCTGTTAATTAATTGACTGTTTATAATATGTTTTTCATGTTTTTTGCTTTAAGTTATAACAATGAAATTAATGTATTTCACAATATTTTAGAGCTAGTTTTACATCTTTCTCAAAAAAAGGGAAAAAAAAAAAACTAATTTTACATGAAATAATTAAACACGAATGACACTTAACTTTTAAATTATTCTTCTAAAAATACTCTTTAAATTATTAATGAAAATAAACATGTTTAATATAAAAATAAAATCAAAACATAAACAATCAAGACAATAAATATATTTGGTAAAAAAAAAAATGTCATATACTTTGTTTTTGAGACAATTAATAATAAATTATTTTAAAAAAAATTTTAATATAACTTTTGTAGGGTCAGTTTTTGGGACCCAGGCCCAACAAATAAGTGATTCTAGCCCAAAGAACCCTAGACAATGAATTTGTAGAGAGCGGGTTACAGAACTAGGGCTGGACGAAGTGAACATTAGTTAATTGTACGCCATGCAGCAGTTTGAACGTAAGAATATCTCCTTAATGTCCACAGGATACTCAGTCCGAGGAAACGTATGGATGCACCTCTGTTTTCTGATCATAGACTATTGCCTTCCTCTCTCTTTCTATATCCTTTTTTGTTTTCAAATTTCTCTCCCCTCTTCATGGGGATTTCATTCTCTTATATAGCCTCCTTAAATTGATAAGAGCCTTACACTTGTTAACCATCTGGACCTTCACTTGAATGTCTGTCCCATCGGACATCCACCTTATCTTTCTGTGAGTTGCACTGGCCAATGTAACACTGTTCGCCTGTCTTCTCCACATTAATGCGGTTGGAAAAGTAGATTCCTTGCATTTAATGCGGCAATTGTGGTTTCCCCCTAGATGTCTTACATTTTCTTCCTTCTTCCTGCTTTGCGAGGCTCATCCTACTACTCTCATTTGTTTGGGATGATTCTTCATTGTTGATGGGGCGCACATTGGGCCCGTGTTTGGTGTGTCCGAGGAGATATTTCTCCTCGGACGTCTTTTAAATAAGTTGGGCTCAACAGGGTTGGACTGGAAGTCTTTTGGTCCCCCTTTTCCCTTTTGGTCATGGTTGGACTCCGTGCGGGGCCCAAGGCCCCATTGTTGACTTGGGGATTTTACCCATACAACTTTTATAATAAATAAAAAACTGTCAAAACATTATTTTTTTTTTACTAAAAACAAATTCTTTAAATGTTTCCTTAAAAATTGCATTTACTGTATCCGGTAACTTTTTTTCCAAAAAAAAAAAAAAAACGTTAATTTGGGATTTGCTCTAAGAAACATTGAAACTGAGACGTTTTGACCAAAAGAGAAAGAGTCACAGAAGCTCCACTTCCCAAATTCTTGTTTTAGATCTCCAGTTCTCCCTAACTTTTAAGGTTGTCTACACCTAAAAAAAAAAAAAAAAAAAAAATGTCTGGGTCATTGTTACTAACAGTTAATCTGCTTGCACTTCTAAGCCTGGGAGTAATTTTCAACGTGGCTCACTCATTGCGTTACGACCTTCAATCGGGCACCACAAAATGCATATCGGAGGAAATAAAAAGCAACGCCATGTCTGTGGGCAAGTACAGTGTTATCAATCCCAACGAAGGCTTTCCTCTTCCTGATACACACAAAGTTACTGTCAGGGTAATGCCTCCAAAACCCACAATTTTGTTTCTCAATTTTTTGTGCTTTGGTACTGTTTGATAATCATTTTCTGCAATTTTAATTATTGGGTTTTGATTAGTTTGATTTTTGTTGGAGGGATTAATGTAAAAGACTTTTTTTTTGGTGCTTTGGTTCAGTTTGATAATCATTTTGTACAATTTTGATTATTGGGTTTTGATTTGTTTTGGATTTTTTGTGGGGGGCGGGGACTAATGTAAAAGACAAATTTTTGTAAGTCATTATGTGTATAACTCGAATGCATATTGCAAATGGTATTGGTGGGTTGTTGTTTTCTCTTATCTGGAATTGAATTGAAGATATTGATGTAAATACAAGGTCTAATATTTGGGTAAAAGCTAGCTTTTGGATTAAAATAGCCAATGATTAAATTGAAATCCAGAAGCTCCTGTGAGCATGCGTTTTGAATCCTTTTATAAATAGAAATTCTCAAAATTTTTTTTTTTGGGGTTAATTTTGTGGTTTTTGGGCTTGGTTTGAGGGAATAATGTGTTTAATGGGGTTCTTATTAGGTGAATTCACCTCACGGGAACAATTATCACTTTGGGGATAATGTAGAAGCGGGTAATTTTGCGTTTACTGCAGCCGAGTCTGGTGATTATACAGCTTGCTTTTGGACACCTGAGCATAAGGCCCCAGTGACGGTGACAATTGAGTTTGATTGGAGAACTGGTGTTGCTGCAAAAGACTGGTCAAATGTTGCTAAGAAAGGGCAGGTTGAAGTAAGTGTTTGCTATGTCCTCTCTTAATTTGTGTCTTGAATTTAAGGAGTTACTGTCATGTTTCCTTTTAAGTTATTGTGTTACTGGTGCATAATATCTGTCTTGGCTGCTGAGAGTGAGACAGAAAGTCACTTCTAGGTTATTTCCTACCTTGCTGATAAGATGAAGAAGGTTTTTTTTTTTTTTTTTTTTGGTTTCCATTTATAGTCATTTCTTCACTCATTTGAATCTTCTATTATTCGAAGTGGATAGAATAGTTCAACCCAGCAATGGAACTATTCTGCTGCATTCTAAATGGAAACGAACTTAGATATTCTGAGTCATAAGTCCAGACCTACAGTAATGTCATCATCCATTATAGGTTACTAGAATTGGTCTAACCAAGACCACCAGCATGATTTCATGTTTTATTCAAATAGCCCATGTTTAATGAAACTTCATTCTTTAAATCTTATGTAATAATGATCAAGTTATGGTGGGATTAAAGGTTGCATTTTTTATTGAGTGTGTGTGACAAAACATGTTGGTCCCAAAAATCTTTTACTACAGCTTGATTGTTGGTTGTTGCATGCAACAAAACATGTAGTTTTTAATCATTTACATTACTGCAAGTGCTATTTTATTGCATTAAATTCTTGTGATTTGTTTGAAGTGCACTCTTCTGTGGCCTTGTTTTGTTTACTAGCAAGTAAACATGCGTGGATTTGTTGGTTGAATCTTGTATGATATTGTTTTATATGTGGTTGAGGGTTTTTTTCTTTTTTGGGTGCTGTCGTCGGATTTGACTTAAAATTTTAGCAAATCTTCAGTTTTCAAGCTGTTGTTTCTATTCTCATGAGCCTCTTCTTTGCCATTTGTGGCCCTTTCAATGATAATTTTGTGTCAAGTCACATCAGCTGGTTGAAACATTTGATACTATTCTTAAACATGGAGAAAATCTTGGCAAACAAAGCTTCTGCCAAATTTTCCATAGGTTGTGTGGATAAATTGTGGTTACAGTAGTTGATGATGGTGAGAATTTATATTTGTTTGAAAGTGGACCTGGGCAAAACAGCTACAGCCTCAGAAGGATCTCTTGTTTTCATTTAAGATTTCAATTTCCGTAGTTATCAAAATGTTGTGTTTGAATATTTTCTTTAGTCTACGGTGTCTAGCATCACAAATCGTAACTTCTTAATTTTTTTATAATTGCATAGTTTTGTTTTTGGGGGGGGGGGGGGGGGGGGGATTTGAACCCTAGATGTTTCCATTGAAAACACCTTGAACTGCCAATTGAGTTGTAGGGCTCTTGGCATAAATCATAACTTCTTAATTATGCGTATGGTTGTTGTGTTTATGGGATAATCTTATGTCTTAATGGATGTTAGGAGCTGCTGTTCCTATCATAAATTTAATAGTTCTTAGTCTTCATTTTGGTTATTCTTGTTTTTATATGATAGATCCAAGCAATTAACAGAAAGATATACTTCACATGGTCTGCTGATGTATTATTATTTCATATTTTGTGCTAGACGATGGAACTTGAGTTGAAGAAATTGTATGACACGGTCGCATCCATTCATGACGAGATGTTTTATCTTCGTGAGAGGTACAAACACAATTTTCCCTGTAATATTATGGTACTTATTTGTTTCAACTTTAAATCTCACTTCATGCGTATTTTGGAAAGGGATATCTTATTGTAGAAGTTTTTACTTAATCATACTATTTCTAACTGAAGATGACATGAAAAATTTTTGTGCAAATTGTTCCACGTGCACATAGAATACATTTAAATAGATTGAAATTGCTATCTCCATTGCTTACACTTCACTCACCTTGTGTGTGTGTAAACAGAAATTTTTAAACTCTTGGTAGCTCAGTCACTAATATCGCCAGTGTCCAAGAGTTGGTTATCTGATTGAACACACATTGCTCCAACTTATTCTTTGTAGACAAATGCGAAAATTCATTCATTTTTCCTCAATTGTACATTTCAAATGCTTTGCATTTTAAAATTATTAACCTTAAGACCTTAGGCCCTAAGGAGCATCTACGATCTGGGTTTGCCGTTACTAGAGGCCTTTTGGCTAAATCTGATGTATTTTTGTCCTTGGTGATCTAGGGAGGAAGAAATGCAACAGCTTAATAGATCAACTAACTCTAAGATGGCTACCTTAAGTTTCCTCTCCCTTGTGGTTTGCTTGTCGGTGGCCAGCTTGCAGTTTTGGCATTTGAAGACATTCTTTGAGAGAAAGAAGCTCCTCTAATTTTGTTTTGGCATACAAAAATTGCAATTTTTGTTTTATAACTTACACACTAAGCAGTTGTATGATCATGTTATGTACTTTATTCTTTTCTTTTGTTAATGTTTTCTGGAGTAGATGTTACCCCCAATTTATTGGTTGTACAATTCATACTACCATGTAGTATTTACAACAATGCTACAGACAAAAAAAATTTCACAACTTTTTACACGATTTGTTGAGGTAGCAGAGCGTGATTAGTACAATATCACTTTTACTAAGACCGCCATTGACGTCATTTTATTGTACACCAATCACAACATGCTACCTCAACAGTTGTGAAAAATGTTATGTCCTTAGACATATTGAGATTTTAAAAGTTTTCAGAAGTCCCTATCTGTTTTAAAGTTCATGTAGAGTTATTGATAGGTTTGTAGAAGACAACGTGCTTTTGCAAAATGCACAAATCTGTCATCTTTTTTTCGTTTTTTGATGGGGCACAAATCTGACTTGTTACTATGATCTTGGGTTTGGGTTTGTGTGTCATACCCTTAGGTAGTTACTCATCTCATTGACATAGGCACCCGGATTTTATAGAAAAGCTATTCTGATTATGTTCATTGCCACACACATATGATTGCCCATCCCGTAGACAACGAAAATCTTTTTCTTTTTCTTTTTTAAATGGAAAATTTTGACAAAGGATCCACCAATTCCTTGTAGGCTTCGGGAATACCGAATGCTTGGAGTCAGCCAACAATGGGCCTCATCCCACGGAAAAAGTATATGATGCAGTGGGTATATGTATAACGCCTCTGACGCCTCTTTCACATAAGATTGGACCTCACAAGCATGAGACTCACCCTATATGAGAAAGGCGTTACATGATCCTGATATATCCTCTCCTTCCTATGCCCTTTGGCATGCAGAACAATAAACTGTTGGTTCAAATATGTAAAAAATGGTGCCTCTTATTGATTGATTCGTGACAAAGCCAATGTGACCTTGTAGGAGGAAGGAATAATTAAAGAAAAGAGAAAGATTGTTACTTGAAATCAATTGGTAGAGCTTGCAAGGATAAGGGCATGATTAAAGAAATATTATTGTGATTTTAAAGAAATTATCACGAATTCATGATCTTCTAGTGAAAGCAAAATGCTTCTTGCTGAATATCACAAATTTATTTTTCATATTGACTGATGTATAGATTTTCTTATCAAGATGTATCATAGATAATTGTGTACAAGAAAATTATTTTTACTAAAATTTTATGTGCATAACACTGTCACAAAATTAGTAGTAGTTTGTTATATTATGGATGGTAAACTTTGTTACATATCTAGCATATACTAGTGTTTTCCACAGATATCCAAGTTCAAATCATATGAGGTGTTCAAACCAAGGTCTAGAACTGAAGGTGGTAGTGGCTCCGGAAAAACGGAAGGTAGGATGGTAGGGAAATCGGCGGTGACGCATGAACCGAGTAAGGATCCAGAGATTGGCGGAAATCACGAGTCTAAAAAGACAGCTCTGAAAGTCAGCAACCCGATGAAGGACAGCAACCCGAGGCTTGATGGGGATGTTTCAGGCCCTCGTACACCACTGTCAGAAGTTCTGCGTGACAATGGCAATCTCAAAGAGTGGGTGGGAAAGATAGGGGGAACGGAAGTTTCTTTGGGCAGTCAGAACAACATTCAGACTATAGACCAAGCTACTCCTTTAGCTGGAATGCAATGGGAGACAGCTCACCTTCAGGATGTGGATGAAGTTCACATGGGTGCTTTAGCGCCAATTAAAAAACTTGATGCAAAGGAGAAGGGTCAAATTTCCGTGGGCCAAGATTTGGGCCTTTCTCCTAAGTGCCACATTGAAAGGCAAGGCGGGAATGCGGAAACTCCAGGCCCACCGAATAAAGAGTGGAAAAGGCTAGCAAGGGATGCAAAGCCCAAGTCTAATAATGAAGGAAAAAGCCCACTTGAAGTAAAAAAAGAGGGCCCAACTCCTCTCCAGGTCTTAGACCCCAACATAAAAGATCTCCACGACTCTTCTAGTTTAGTTCTGGTCTCTGAGAACAACAATGGCACGGTGCAGGCTAAGTGGAAACGTCTTCCCCGCATGGAGATGGGCACATCCTCTATCAGTGTTGGTCTTGCTGGTTCTAAACGTCCCACGGACATGGTTTCGGATCTTAATGAGTTACCAAGCAAAAAAATTCTGGTTTCTCATTCGGAAAAAGAAAATCATTTTGTATTGGCGATGGCTGGCCCCCAGCCTCGCCAGGAGCAATGAGTTGCATAATTTGGAACTGCAGAGGGCTTGGGAACCAACTTGCAGTTCAGGAGCTTGTGGAAGTGGTGCAGGCAAAAGCTCCCTCTGTCGTGTTCTTAGCCGAAACACTGGCAGACGAGGCAAGGCTAGATTATGTTAAGGATCGGATACGGTTTGATAAAAAATTCACTGTGAAAAGAGTGAATAGAGGAGGTGGTTTAGCTTTGTTGTGGAAATCTGATATTGGGGTCGATGTTGAGTCCTCTTCGGTGAACCACATTGACGCTACAATCAACAAGAACTCTGATGCAGCCTGGCGTTTCACTGGGTTCTATGGTGAACCAGAAACACACATGAGACATGAGTCATGGGATCTTCTCAAGTATTTACACAGACAGAGCTCTATGCCGTGGCTTTGCGCCGGCGATTTTAATGAGATAACAAAACAGTCGGAA
This sequence comes from Quercus tomentella, assembly GCA_028535165.1. Taxonomy (NCBI): domain Eukaryota; kingdom Viridiplantae; phylum Streptophyta; class Magnoliopsida; order Fagales; family Fagaceae; genus Quercus; species Quercus tomentella. Next base: position 78,573,038 of record JAPQVY010000155.1, read on the forward strand.
AAAGTGGGTGGTAGGTTGAGGCCCTACTCTCAAATGCAGATTTTTAAGGAGGCTTTGGATGAATGTGGGCTAATGGATTTGGGATACAAAGGCTCTCCATTCACGTGGAGCAAACATTATAGGAGTGGTGCTTCAATATGGGAAAGGCTGGACAGGGCAGTGGCTTTGCATGATTGGTTCATCAGATTTCCGAGCTCTCGTGTCCACCACGTGGACAGTTCAACATCGGACCATAAATTTTTGTGGATTGAACCATCACACCTGGACTTTCAGTTAAAAAAGAAGACTTTCAGGTTCGAAGAAATGTGGTTAGCGGATAAAGGTTGTGGCGAAACAGTAGAAGGGGTGTGGCAAGCCAGTTATGAGGGGTCTGAGAATTCGAAGGTGATCAGGAAAATTGAGAACTGTGGGAAAGAGCTGACTTTTTGGAGTCATAATAATTTTGGCAACGTCCGGAAGGAGCTGGTTAAAAAAAGAAAAGAGCTAACCCGGGCAGAACAACAAGCTGTGAGGACTGGGAATTTGTTTCAGGTTGTGCTCCTAAAGAAGGAGATTAACTCTCTAATGGGGAAAGAAGAAAGGATGTGGAGACAGAGGTCGAGGTTCACCTACATCAAAGAGGGTGATCGGAACACCCGCTTTTTTCACAGCCGTGCCACACTGAGAAAGCGAAGAAATTGTATAAAAAACATCCGTAACCAAGCTGATGAGTTGTGCACTGGCCAGGAGCAGATTGCTGAAATTTTTGTGGAATTTTATAAAAATTTATTCACTTCCTCAACTCCAGAAGTTAACTCAGAAGACCTTGACTCTATCCCGCAGGTTGTGACTGGAGAGATGAATGAGATTCTGGTTGGTGAGTTCCAAGATTGGGAGGTTGAAGCAGCCTTGAACCAGATGGCCCCTCTCAAAGCTCCAGGACTCGATGGAATGCCTCTCCTGTTTTATCAGAATTTCTGGCATTTGGTTAAAGGTGATGTTACCCAAACTATTCTGCATTTTTTGAATTCTGGTTCACTGCCTAATCCTTTAAATCATACATTTATTACATTGATTCCAAAAACAAAAAATCCTGAGCGGGTATCCGAATTCAGACCCATTAGCCTGTGCAATATGCTATACAAAATTTTCTCAAAAGTTTTAGCAAATAGATTGAAAAGAGTGCTTCCTTATATCATTTTTGAACATCAGAGTGCTTTCATTAAAGGTTGTTTGATCACGGACAATATCCTAGTGGCCTATGAGACTTTGCATTACATGAAGAACCATAATTCAGGGAGTTCGGGCTTTATGGCTCTCAAGTTAGACATGAGCAAAGCCTACAATAGGGTCGAATGGTCTTTCTTGAAAAATGTTATGCTGCAGATGGGTTTTGATGAGCGTTGGGTGGCTCTTGTTATGGAATGTATCACTACGGTGACATACTCCATCTTGATCAACGGTGAACCCCTGGGTAACATTAAACCGAATAGGGGTATTCGTCAGGGTGACCCACTTTCACCTTATCTATTTTTGGTGTGTTCCGAGGGTCTTCATAGAATGATTCAAAGAGTGGCTTGCAATGGAGATATCAAAGGTGTATCTATTTGTCGTAATGGTCCAAAGTTGACTCATTTATTTTTCGCCAACGATAGCCTTCTATTTTGTAGGGCTACCATCCAAGAATGTCGAAAGGTTATGGAAATCCTTGCTGCATATGAGCGAGTTTCGGGGCAAAGATTGAATAGAGAGAAGACGGCCCTTTTCTTTAGCAAGTCCACGGCCCTAGACCATCAGACTCAGATTATGGAGGAACTTGGGGTGTCGGAGTTGAAACAGTATGAAGATTACTTGGGTTTACTAGCCATGGTGGGAAGAAATAAAAAAGCTAGCTTTGGCAAAATAAAACAAAGGGTTTGGAAGAGTATGCAAGGTTGGGAAGGGAAACTATTGTCACAAGCGGGTCGAGAAGTCCTAATTAAATCAGTGATTCAAGCTATTCCCACGTACACAATGAGTTGTTTCAAACTCCCATCTACTTTGTGCCATGAGATTGAGGTAATGGTTAGGAAGTTTTGGTGGGGTCAAAGAGGAGAGAGACGGAAAATCCATTGGGTAAGATGGGATGATCTTTGTCGTCATAAAGATGATGGGGGAATGGGGTTTAAGGACCTCACTCTGTTTAATGAGGCCATGCTCGCCAAACTTGCTTGGAGACTCCTTCATGACGATAACTCCCTCTTCTTTAGGGTCTTCAAGGCTCGTTTTTTCCCCTCAGGAACCATCCTCGAAGCTAAGGATTCTGTTTCGGCCTCATATGCATGGAGGAGTATTCTTAAAGGCCGCGATGTCATCCAAAAAGGGGCACTATGGAGAATGGGTGATGGGCAGCAAATTAGAATCTGGGAGGATAATTGGCTTCCCTTAAAAGGCTTGGCCAAAGTCACATCTCCTCAGTTACAGGGGCAGGTGAACTCTTCAGTGGCAGTACTGATTAATGAGTCTACTAGAAGTTGGCACACTGATGTAATTGAGCATGTATTCGAACCAGCAGAAGCTGCTGTCATCAAGAGTATCCCTCTGTCTTCCTTTAGCCAAAGAGATAAGCTCATTTGGCCTTTCACCCCAAATGGCCAATATACTGTGAAGTCGGGGTACCGTTTCTTGTATGAAGGCAGTACAACGATCCAAGCTTCAGCTAATGATCCATTGTTTTGGAAAAAGATTTGGGGATTAGAAGTTCCTAACAAAGTGAAAAACTTTGTCTGGCGAGTGTGCAGGGAAGCTCTTCCAACTAAAGCAAACTTGTATCGCAGGAAGATCGCCCAAGATGCCCTCTGTGACAATTGTAAGGTGCGGATTGAGGATGGCTCACACTCTATTTTCTTTTGTCCTAATGTGTAGGTTTTGTGGCGGTCTGATACTCGGTGGAATTGGCTCTTTGCTTTGGATGGTCAACCTATGAAGGACTTATTCAACTATGCCATTTTGTGAAAGAGAGATGTTGAGCTTCTAGCCTTTACGGGGTGGGCAATTTGGAATCGTCGAAATCAGGTCCGCCTCAAGGAAGCTGCATGCCTACTGGACCAAATTCTCAAACTGTCAGAGGGGAGGTTCACTGAATTCAGGGGTACTAGATCACTCACCCAAAAACTGGTACACCATAACCATGTACGTTGGAGACCACCAGCAGGCGACATGGTGAAGATCAATTATGACGGTGCAATCTTCTCAGAGGAACGTCGCACCGGACTGGGAGTTGTCTGCCGCAATTCGGAGGGCATAGTCATTGCCTCACTATCTGAGCAGATACCATTACCAGCGACCATTACTCAAGTCGAAGCATTGGCAGCGAGGAGGGCTACCGTTTTTGCAGTAGAACTTGGCATCACCGCTGCAGTTTTGGAAGGAGACTCTAACATCGTGTATAAGGATTTGTCTAGCACAGAACTATCCCTCGCGCTTCACGGTCATATTTCACATGATGTTAAACTGTTAGCTTCTTATTTTTCCTGTATTCTCTTTTCTCATATCCGTAGACAAGGAAATGGTGTCGCCCACACTTTGGCTAGAAGGGCAATTAACTCGCCCAATCAAAATGTCTGGATGGATAATGTACCACCAGACATCCTTCATGTAGTCCAGGCTGATTTAGCCTCTTCGGTTTAATATTATGGAAGTATTTCATTCTCAAAAAAAAAAAAAAAAAGGTTCAAATCATATCACCCCCAACACCCAACTATCAATGTATCGAAAAAGAAAAATTTAGTTGCATAACACTTACCATCTATTCAGCATCATTCCTCGACCTTCTAATCTATATAATTACAAAGCTTTATTTTTTTCTTCTTTTTTTTTTTTTTTTTTTTTTTTGAATCAATTACAAAGTTAATTTGTCATTAAATCCGTCTACAATAGTTCTTTTGCTCTGCTTCTAAATTGGTATGTTTTATATCTATTACGAAAATCGTAATCAGTAAGGCATCACAGAGACTTATGTTTTAAAAAACTCACATCATGAATACGATTTTAAATATGTACTACTCATTTATAGTTATCATGAATTTGTTAAACGATATGAATGTGACCAACCACACCAACCCAAATATCTGGGATTTTATTTAGAATCACACAATGAGACATACTTGCGCTTATACATCCATATATGTCTTACTCAGAAATCATAATAAACTTACACCATTCCAATAGGACAATACCACTCAAAAGACTCACAGAAAAACATGCCTCAACCTTTTATTTAGTAGCTAATTATGGCATGAATCCCAGCATTCCATTCACTCATCATCATGGCTCTTGCGGTGGTGGTGATGCTTATAACGGTGGTGCTTCTTCTCCTCATCATCATCATCACCAGAGCCATCATCTCCCTGACACATATATACACGATCAGACAAAAGACAGTTCCAACCAATTGCAATACAAACAAGTTCATCTTTCACTTTCTTAGCACACCTATACCACATACATGGCATGCAAACAAAACAAGGTAGGTCATCCAAATCTAAAGTATATTCTGTACCCGCTTTTGGTGATTGATGAGACTAATCTGTACCATAATAGCTATTTTCACAAGCATGGACATGTTCATGATAACGGATATTAATGTAAGATAGGGATCTCTCAAGGTAATAATCAAAGGTGCCCATAATTAATAGGGTCCGGTTAATGTATGCCATAAGTATTGACAGTTTTTTCAATTTTCGAGAAAATGTTTCCAAAAATGGATGGCTTAATGTGTGCCCTTAGGGCATACATTAACCGGACCCATATATTATTTCACTGGTACCTTGAACCTACATGCAACAGGAGAACCAGGGTTAAAACAACCATTTGTTCCAGGAATTCAAGCTTGCTTAAAATTGAGAAAACCTCATGTTTGGGAATTCTTTAGAAAATTTTCCATGATATACAAAGACTAATACCACCAACTTTAGGGTCTTAGCTCAAACTAGCAGAAGGAAAGTCCAATATTCATTTGGGTGCATCAACAAGACTTGCATATGCTAATCAACTCTAGAATGTTTTTCTTAACTCAACAGGCACAATCAAATTTCAGACAAGATAAAACATACCACATACTCATATTACATGACTAAGCTAGCATTAAATTGATGGTTAATTGTAGCTTCCCTCATAAACTATGGTCTCACTTGCAATGTCTACACTAAACTATAATTTTTGCCACTGACAGATTAATTTGCAATGGGGCCTCCAACATCCAAAACCAGTCATAAAATTAACAAATTAGTGAGCTCATTGGGCTAGACATTGCAGATTAATTGGAAGTTTGGAACTAATCTAATAATTTTAACTTATTATTGCACCACACCACCAAACCAACCCACTAATTTGATGGTAAAATCCTGACATTACAAGAAAGTAACACTAAGAAGACACATAATCAAAACTCAGACAAGATAAATCATACCACATACTTATAATAGTGAACATTCATTCCAAACAAAATAAATGTTTAATGTTAAAATTAATAACCACAACAACAACAAAGCCTTAATCTTGGATTCAACTACGGATCCTTAACAGACTAATCAGGGTCGGCCACATATATTCTATTTGATATATTAATATATATAATATCATATCACAAATTATTCAAACTAATTGGTCATAGGAATTCTTTCCCTCCATTCTAAACATATAGTAACAAGGAAATGGAATCAAGGAAAGAAATGGTCACTCACATATTTCTTGCGGCCATAGCCCTCTTCACTCTCCTCACCATAGCCCCCATACTTGGGCTTCTCATAGCTCTCCTCTTCCTCAGACCTCCCATACTTAGGCTTCCCATAGCTCCCCTCTTCCTCAGAACTCCCATACTTGGGCTTCCCATAGCTCCCCTCTTCCTCAGACCTACCATACTTGGGCTTCTCATAGCTCCCCTCTTCCTCAGACCTACCATACTTAGGCTTCTCATAGCTCTCCTCTTCCTCAGACCTCCCATAGCTAGGCCTCTCATAACCCTCTTGCCCCTCATAACTTGGCCTCCCATAACCTGCTGGCCTCCGAGGCGGCTCATCCCCGTAACTCGGCTTCTCAAACTCAGTCGTCTCAGTCCTCCCCCCATACCCATATCCACCACCACCCTCTTGTTCCTCCCCATACCCGGGTTTCCGCCCGTACCCGGATCCATACTCCGACCCAGGTGTCTCATACTCGGGTTTCCTACCATACTCCGATCCGGCAGCCTCGTACCCGGGTTTCTTACCATACCCAGATCCGAATTCAGACCCGGGTGTTTCGTACTCTGGTTTCCGGCCATACCCAGATCCAAATTCCGATCCAGCAGTCTCATACTCAGTCTTTCTCCCATACCCGGATCCGTATTCCGATACAGGCTCCTCAGTCTCCGGCTTCCGGCGATACCCAGACCCGTATTCCGATCCAGGCTCCTCAGACTCCGGCCTCCGCCCATACCCGGACCCGGTCTGTTCAAACTCACTTTTCCGTCCATACCCAGAACCGTATTCCGGTTCTGGCTGCTCATACTCACTCTTCCGACCATGCTCAGATCCAAATTCAGATCCGGGTCGCTGCCCATACCCGGATTGATATTCAGACCCAGGTCTCTCAGACCCATAACCAGGCCTATTCACACCAGGAGGGACCTCATAACCCGATTCAGGCCTAGGCCTATCTCCATACCCACCAGAAGCACCGAAGGAGTCGGGTGGACCAGGAGAGTAACCGGGCACGGCTCCGGGTCGGGGCTTGGGTCGGGCATAGCTGCTGTACTCGGTTTGAAGAGCCTCATCACCGTAAGCAGAGGGCTCAGAATGAGAGGAGTATTGGGGGCGATCGTAGTCGAATTCATCGGACTGCGAGGATGAAGAGGGATAGCAGGTCTCATCGGTCGGCTCAAGAGGACGCCCGTAGGTGAGTACTTGGTCGTAGCCTCCCCCATACGGCGTCGGATCGTACTCGTCGAAATCGTCCACGTCAGCATCAGCTCCGCGCGTGTTATACGGCATCGTTTCAGGAAAGTTGTTTTGTTTTGAGATCTAATCTGATGAGAGGAGAGGAGAGAAATGAGGAGGAAACGCGAGGACTAGGATGGGTTTTATAGTAGCTTGACTTGCCGACAAATACGGCGTCGTTTGGGAATGTAATAAGGGAAATTGCTCAAATTAGGGCCCCGTTCGGTTGTCTTGTGGACACGTGGGGAACTAGCAATGGTTGAAAGTGAACGTATAAAAGTGAATGTGATGGGTGTGGGCCTCAGATACAGTTGAAACTTTGGGATGCCTTATCTAAAATCATTAAGTAGTGGGCCACGCGTTTGATTTTTGCTAGATTTTTATTTTATTATTGATATCAAAAATAAAAAAAAATAAAAAATGAAATTAATTGGGCCAACATGGCTCCTAAGTCCAATTGTTAAAGTTTGGCTAATGACACATATAGATAGGCCCAATGATTTGATACGTAATATCATTTTCAGAATAGCAATGTTTAATCACGGGCTTGTTAATTGTTATACATGTACCATAACTCCGTAAGTTTTTCCATCAACCACCTAGATATGTCGACCATTTTAACATGATCCTCTCTATTTCACTTTAATACGACCTTTTCTGTTTCACTTTAAATGGGGCGTCAATTTCATAGTTGAGATTTTATTTTACAGGTCTAACTGCACACTATTTTAAATTTTAGATAACGTGACACTAGATACACTTTAAATATGTAATATCAAATCTAAATTATGAAATTGATCCCAAGGAGAATTATTTTTCACTAAGGATGTTGTATTGTAGTATAGTGCATGCCTTGTAGTGAAAAGAATGGTTAAGATTTAAAAAAATTTACTGGTAAAATATCCTAAATTTTCTAGGATACTCTACCAATAGATGACATTCAACATTGAGAATAATTATACTCCAAAAGAAGAACAGCAAGGCTCAGATGGTGAACCAATGGGGGCATTTGAAGGCCAAAATTGGGTTTTACTCCTTTCAATCAAACTTTCCAGCAAAATGGCCCCTGTTTGAAACTATTTAGGGATATGTCCTTATTTTGAAACTTAATTTTTAGAAAATCAAATTTCAATGCAAAACTCGATTTTTGGACAATCAAGTTATAGCGAAATATAAAAATAAAAATAAAAATAAAATTGTGGAACTCGAGTTCCATGAACTTGAGTTACATTTAAGGAACTCAAGTTCGTTCCACACTAAAAACTCAAGTTCCGTGAACTTGAGTTCCTTGAATGGAACTCGAGTTCACATAACTCAAGTTCCACAAATTTTTTTTTTTTTTTTTAAGTTTAATTCCGCTATAACTCGATTTTTAGAAAATTGAGTTTCAAAATAGGGGCATATCCCTAAATAATTTTAGACAATGGGGCATTTTACTAGAACTTTTTGACAAAATGGGTATTTTGCCATTTTGGCCAGCATTTGAAATTGAACGTAGTTGATACAATGATTGGCTTCTGTTTTTTTCTTTTCTCAAGTAGTAAAAATTGGTTTGATGGAGAATATATATATATTTTTTTGGTTATGCTTTAAGCAACCTTAAGCACATATGTGCGGCCCTATGGTATCCGAACGCATTTGGGCTTCGGGCTTCAACCTGACAACATGACCCATATTGCCCTTAGGACCAGGCCTCAAGCCACCTTTAAGCTCATTGTACAAAAGGATCTTCATCAATTCTTACCATGCTTCACATCCGGGATCCCATCTGGTGATCTGCTTCCCTAACAAGAAAGAGGTTGCTCGGTTGCTCGACAGTGCCGGATTATCATTGCTGAGTATACCTCCTGAAGTGGGAACCATTTCCAAAGCCACTTCCACCTGTAAACCCACCTAAGATCAACGATATTGGACCGTCTATTGCACTAACTCTGAAGGCAATCATAAACCCTCCACTAGCGCTTGGCTATATATATGAGAAACTAAAGGAAAATAGGGGGGTTGTTGAAAGGTGAGGAGGTGAGCTTAGAATTGAGAGCAAAAGAGAGTTACAAGAGTATAGGGAAAAAGGAACACGAAAGTCGGAGAGTTGCTGTTGGGCCTCTAAGTAAGAATCACCTAAGGTAGGAAATTCAAAGCCCACATCATAAATAAATTGTGAACCCAAAGTTGAGTCAGCCTGTTTGTCCCATTTTGGGTGCGCACAACATATATATAGCTTAAATAACTTGCTTAAAATGAGTTGAATTGAGTTTATATAAGAGCTCATAATGTTAATAATGTCGTCTCCTATTGCCAAAATCTCATATTTGTCAAATGCATTTTGTTATCAAATATGTGTGTGTATATATATATTTGTCATATGCATTTAGCTACTGATATAATTAATTCTTAGGTGATAAAGATGGGGATGTGTCTTCTTTACTTTTGCCCCATACCTTTTTTTGATGAACCAGAAATTTTATTAAGCAAGAAACAAAACTACAGCTAGGTCAAGGCATATATATATATAGTGTGATAATGTTGACGGCTGCACAGCTTTCCAAAAAAAAAAGTTGTGGCATTAAAATTTTATAGGTGTTTGTGTTTCTTTTCAACTGTGATCAGATAACGTTTGATTGTCAAGGCTGGTCTGATGAAAATTGTATAGGTGTTTTGCGTTATTGTATTCTTTTAGTGCTATTATTGTTGATTGCAAATTCCTCATCAACTTGTTGGAGTTTCATCAGACCAGCCATGCTTACAGCTTATAGTCTTATTCAGAAGGAAATCATTGTGCTTAGACTTCAATAATGCTATTCCTGCTTATTTAGTTGTGGGTCCAACTAGAGGCTGATGCATGAATTAAGGATTAAGGTTTTTTCTTTTTCTTTTTTGGATAGGGTGATAAGGATTAAGGTGTTTGTTATCTTTGACTATTTTCTACTGGACTTTCCAATCGGTTTTTGGTATAAGTGGAAATTGAACCTCAAATCTTTTATTCAACAATCAGAGACTTTATTAGTTGAACTAAGTAAAACCCACACTTTATTTTTATTCTATGAATTCAAATTTCAACCTAAATGATAAACTAGTAATAGTTTATCTAAAAAGATCAATGCTAGTAAAGGCCATGCCGTAATAATAGTAATGCTCATTCTATTATAAAAATAAATTATTCTTTTGTGAAAATTTATTTGTTGGCCAGATTTACACAAACCTTAATGGAAAGTATCATTTCATGAAACATTTAGGAAGAAAGTCATTTTAGAAAACAGGAAGGTTGGTCTAACTTATCTTATTATTTTTACTTTTATTATTCACTAATCATTACGAAAATATATATTTGTGAAATTTTTATGTGGTTGGACATTGTAGCCAAAGGAGAGACACCGCATCGTAACATTTCCACCTTCCCCTATAAACAAACAGGACTAATTGAAAATCACACCCTTAAAATTTGGGGTAAGTTTGATTTTTCTCCTCAAAGTTTACAAATTTTGATTTGTTCCCCTAATGTTAGCTATCATCTTGATTAGGAGTCCTTCCATTCATGCATGTGCTAATGTGTCCATTAAGTGACACCAAAGCTCAAAACCTAGTTTTCAACGTTAGAGACTTTGTGGCTAATAAAACCCTTGCACCAGGGTCCAATTGACGTAACCTTCTCCATCCTCACCTCTTCCTCCTCCTTGTCTTAAATTTCCTTGACCTGCAACTCCATCAAGTCCTTCCCACTCTTGCACTCACTTGCCATATCTTGCCACTTCTTCTCCCTCGCCTTCTCTCCCCCCATCTGCAAGCTCTTTTTGGGGGCTCTTTGACACCACCTCATCTTCCTCCATCAAACTTAAACAATCCAACAGTTGGATTGACTCCATTCTCTAATCCAATGATCCTAATCTCACAAACTTTGACTTTTTTCAAGCTTTGATTAGAGTAATTGTACAATGATTGTTTTGGTTTTGAAATCTTGATCTTCATTTGGTTCTCAAGAAAATGTAAAATAGAAACTAAAAGAAAAATTGAGATCATATTGAAATGTTTGGATAAACAAAAAAGCGGAATCATATATAAATGTTAAAAGTCCAAAAAATTGGGCTATATTTCTATATTTGGATGCTCAAAAATGTTGTGAAAGGAAAATTTTTTTTTATTTTTTTAGTTTGTATAATTTTAAAATATCCAGAGAATTTCATAATTAAAAAAGATATTTATAGAATTTATTTTAAAATTTCAAGTCTTTTTTAATCTATTTAATCTATATGGAATAATGAAACACACACGATAGATTTAAGAGTTATTTAACGAACATATGTATGAATATGAACGAAAAGGCTACTAATCAAAATGATAGGTACACTAACGGGGCCAAATCAAAAATTTTAAATTTTAAAGAACAAAATTAAAATTACTTCAAATTTAAAGGATATAAATGGCAATTTCAGTCACTGTGAACAAACAAAGCCAAAATACTTCCCACCTCCCAACAAGAACAACTGGACTAGGTACTAGATTCTGTTACTTTTTAGCTAACTTTAGTGTTTCCTTTATTTATTCTCTCTCCACTCCATTCCATTCCATAATTGTCATTCCCATTACAGAGACATAGAGAGAAAACAATGGCGGCCTCTGTGATAATAACGGTGGCACAGGACGGCACTGGTAACTATGTAACGGTGCAAGAGGCAATAGATGCTGTGCCACTAGGCAACAATCGTAGGACAGTGATTCGTGTGGCCCCAGGGATTTACAAGCAACCTGTGTACGTGCCAAAAACCAAGAACTTTATTACTCTGGCTGGTCTTAGACCTGAGGACACTGTTCTCACTTGGCACAACACGGCCACCCAGATCGATCACCACCAGGTTTTTTTTTTTTTTTTGGGCACTTTGCACTGCTATATCATATATATGTGCTAATACGTAATACCCCATCTGGGTTTAACTTTTATATCTGGTTTTTGCAGGGAGCTAGGTTGATTGGGACTGGGACTGGGACTTTTGGGTGTGGAAGTACTATTGTGGAAGGAGAGGAATTTATTGCTGAGAATATCACTTTTGAAAACTCTGCTCCTCAGGTAATCTTTAATTTTTTGTTTATGTTTAGCATTTCCAAGTTTTCAAATTTATTGGCTTTTCTTGTTAGTTGTTACTTGGTACTCTAGCTTTGATGAATTTAGATAATGGAAGATCAGCTAAATGTGGTAGAAACTGAGTTTTGGGGTTTTTTAGGTGATAGGTAAGTTGGAATTTTTTGATCAAGGTTTTGGATATAGAAAAGATTGCACCTTTTGTGTTGGCTAAATTGTTTTCCGCACCACAATTTGTTTCTTCCAAATCACCCTGTTTTGGGACTCACAATGTGAAAGAAAATGGTGTGGAAGTAATTTTTAGATGTTGGGTATGTTGGCAATGTTTTTAAAGTCTGGGGTGTTGGATATGCTCAAAATTTATCCTTTTGTATTTGTTAAGTGAATATACTGTGGCCATGTTTATGTAGCACCCTGTTTTTTTAAGGCTTTGGGTGCATAGTGCGTTTGGTGTAGCAATTAAACTAACTGAAATAGTCTGTGGTTTTCTATCTTAAGGTATTGATTATTTCTTGAATTGTAGTTTAAGGTTATCATTATACATACATACATATACATATAAATATATACATACATTCATATATATATATATATATATATATAAGAGTAGTTTGAGCTTATTAGTATTTGAGAATGATAGTATTGTTTTACTATTTATCTTCTGTCAATGCTTGTAACAATTTAATTTCATCATAACCGTTAAAGTTAGAAGATCGACTAAACTCTTCCTTTTTGGTAGGGTTCAGGCCAAGCTGTGGCAATTAGAGTAACAGCTGATCGATGTGCCTTCTATAATTGCAGATTTCTTGGGTGGCAGGTATATGCAATGTCATTCTCAATTATGTTTTGTGTTAGTGAATTTATGGAGCATCTTTTAAGGATGTTACATTTCTACTTTACAATTCCTGAACACTTCATCTTGGATCAAAGAATTTCATCAAACAACATAACTAGTTGGTAGATGATAGTAAGAACTTGTATGCTTTCTGGCAACAAATACACACTTCCACTGTAAATAATCAAGAATGTTGTTTGTAGCCTGATCGATGAGAATTATTATTATTATTATTTTTTTTATTTTTCAAGTGAAGGAAATTAAATGATATGGGTGGCTAGTGGGCGGTTGCCTATATCTTGAGGTTTACCCTGGCCCCACCTTTGGTGGGGCCAGGGGTTTCACTTCATCAAAAAAAAAAAAAAAAGTGAAGGAAATCAAATGAGTTCTTTGTGCTAGGTTTGGATGGTCACTTTGAAGTCAATATCTATTACTTTGTACCCTGAAGGCCAGCAAACCAGATGTTTATGTGCTGTTTGATTGCTGCAATTCTCTTCTTAATTTCAGTACATTTTAGGGAAGTTATCTGAGGCATGGATATATCTGAAGGGTTCTTTCTTTTATGATTCTGATGCAGGATACTTTGTACCTGCATTATGGAAAACAGTATTTGAGAGATTGCTATATTGAAGGAAGCGTGGATTTCATCTTTGGCAATAGTACTGCTCTCTTGGAGCATTGTCATATCCACTGCAAGTCAGCAGGTTATGTTACTGCCCAAAGCAGGAAATCTTCTCAGGAGACAACTGGTTATGTGTTCTTGAGGTATTTAATTGACTAGTTGTCTTACCATTCCATTTTTGGTAGAACATCCCAAATACTTTGAATTGATGCATTATATTTCGGTCACCACAATATTTTCTTCTAACCTCAAGTGGAGATCTTTAATTAGTATTATGCTGTCTCTTTAGAAGTCATAATCTTAAGTCTTAACTAATACCTATATCATGCAATATTTATACAAATGCACAAATACTTCATGCGATAGATGTTAATTTTGAGGTAACCCAAACTGAAACTCCCCCATGATTGGGCCCTACCATTGGAGCACGGCAGCCCAATAACCCAACCCACCCCATCCCCTCAGCTAGCATGTTGTGCGGCCCAGGTGCCACTCTGCAATCCACCACTCATTTGCATTAAATGTAGAATGACAGTTCCATACTTGATCACCTCGAAAAGGGATTCCACCAACCTGTCCCCTTAGTCGTATAACTGGATGGATTGGTGTAAGTTCCTTCCACTTCATGGGGAAGTGGTGCAGACTGTTTAGAGTTAGGACCAGCATCTGGAATGGTTTGGCCAAATCTGACTTGAAGGAATTGGAGTTAGTGTCACCAACCTTGTTAGAAGCTTATAAATACCCCTGGCACCTAGGGAGAAAGGTATGTTCTTAATCTAAAAAGAATTCATTAACTTATCTGCCAGAACTGAAATAGAGACCTTAGATTGTGAATCTGACTTAGGCTTCGGAGGTCACCGATTGATCAGAAATCTAGAAAGTAGGATTGTTTCTTGTTTTTGAGGAGGTAATAGACCCAACTGCTCATAGGTGCTCTTGGACAGGGATTGTGAGAGTGGTTCCATATGACAATCTCCACTTTTATACCCCCCATATTTACTTGTCACATGAAATGGAATATTTGGATCTTATAGACTCCAACTAAGAGTTATTTCTGTAACTAGTTTTGAAGAATAGAGTTAAGTTGCAATAGGTTGACATCTGGCATAAGAGCCTCAAAATTATATTTTGACCTTACAAATTTATTTGTATTATGGAGGTAAGAGAGATGGTCCCAGAAGGGACTAAACAGTGAATAAAGATTAAGTTTTGCCGGGTAGGATTGAAGTATAGAATTAAAAAATACGATTAATTACATGCTCCTTAATTCTTTTGGATGTTTTGAATGCTCCACATTGATTTAAAATTTTACATTTTGGAAGTTTTCAAACCCATGCGTATCCAGAGCTGTTATTGAGTCACATTGCTAAAGAGTGTCTCTCTTTAAACTGGAGCTGTGCTAAGTTGTTGCATGTTGTATGTCATTTCAAGATTGATTATAATTGCAGTTGCATTAATAGTTGATCTGGTTCTGCCAAAATTTTTATATAATTTTATACTATTTTTCTCTCTCTTTCTTTTCTACTATTCCAGTTATTCGCTTCTGTAAACTATATATCAAACCAATGCATTACACTTCTGATACAGCCAGATAAATTTATGGCTTTCATGCTTATCCTGGTTACAGTAGCAAATGGGTTTTTTAGAGATGTCATTAAATTAATCATGTCTTGCCAATAAGTTGTCTACGTTTTGTAGTTGTTCCTTTTCCCCTGGCCCTTCTAGTTTTTGGGCCAAAACTTCACCTGCTACTATGGGTGTCACCTATGAATATTTTTTATGTTGATGCAGATGTGTGATCACTGGCGTTGGAGGAACTTCATATGCATATCTTGGACGACCATGGGGACCTTTTGGAAGGGTCGTCTATGCATACACATATATGGATGCATGCATAAAGCATGTTGGCTGGGATAACTGGGGCAAAACGGAGAACGAAAGAAGTGCTTGCTTTTATGAATACAGGTACATCACGTTTAGTGCTTGCTCTAACTTTATAGGGCCTACATGTAAAACACATAGGATATCATTCACCAACTGAAAACTTCTCTTAAATTGTGAACTTAGTTGATCAAATCCAGCTGTCAGGGGCTTGAGTGAGTTTGGATGATACCATGATGTTATATTAATCTACAACAGATTTGAAATGATAACCTTTTTTTGATGCTGAGTAGAGATGAAAATGAAAATGAATTGATAACATGTTGGATTACTGTTTTGGTTGAGTTGGTTATATTTTCTTTTCTTTGACTTTTCTTGTGAAATGGATGCTGGTGTCTTTATGAAAGTTTATTCTTAATAGCACACTAAATAAGTATGGAATGCTTCAATTAAAAATGCAGGTGCTATGGGCCAGGTAGTTGCCCATCAAAAAGGGTCGCATGGGCTAGAGAATTGATAGACGAAGAAGCAGAACAGTTCCTCATGCATCGTTTCATTGACCCAGATTCACAAAGACCTTGGCTTGCCCAGAGAATGGCCTCGAGGATACCATATTCTGCGTAAAGTTAACGGAAGGAGACCTGCTTATGCTTCCCAGCAACTAATATAAGATCTGCATAATACGTTTTATTTTTAAGTCTTTGATTGGTCAAGATATGAGAGAATAGCATGGTGCCTTTTGATGTATGAGCTTCCTCTATAGATTGTTTGGCTTATATTTTGTGAACTTGTCCGATCAGCTTGTGTTAAGATTCTTTCAAATAGTGTTTCGAAAGGGACACTATCATTTTGAGCAATTCGTGACTGATGGTTTTGTAGAAGCAAGATGGTTTCTCCATAATAGGTCTCATGTTGACTGCCATGAAGATCAAAACTATAAACACATGGGTTATGACTTTATGTTAAGTGCCAACTTTGGCATCAACTTTAGCTCTCTTTTGATCTGGCATATGCATTTCATGCAAGACCTACAAGGTATAGTCGCAAGGCAAAAACTTGTTTTACATGGTATTTAGAATCACGTTTTCAAGTTGGTAGGGGTTATTTGAACTACAGTTTTCGTTGTTTAAACAATATAATACATATTTTCACAACATTTTTTCAACCACATGTATTTTCAAAAAACTTAAACAACATTACTAGAACTAAATTACCAAATGGGCCATTGTAAAACAAACACCTTTACAACCACCACCTTAATCGCTACTGCTTTGACGCTAATAACATTTGGACCAAGTGGAACATTCCCTACAAGTCTGGGATGGTAGACAAGGTTTGATCTTTGATGTCTTCTGGCAACTTTAGATTAGCTTTTTTTCTTTATTTGTTCATGTTTAAGCTTCCTTTTATCTAGGTACAAATTGTGATTTTGTCAACTTTCAGTAATAATAATTAAAAAAAATTAATCTAAAAGCACCCGAATCGTTTAGGAACCAAAAAAGAAAAATTATGTAGTGATAGAAAATCACAATGGCTTTGATAGTACGTTACCAAAGAAACTCTTGCTGTCAACAAAACTACTTTAAACTCGACCAACTGCCGTCTACTCTGCATAGTACTACATTCTCTAGTTTTTATTTTCTTCGAACAAGTGTTTGATCCAAAGCCAAATATGAGTCTTAAAATGGATTTGATTCTACTTAAATATATGTGTGTGTTTCTAGTTTATACCTAAAGACATGATGGTTATGCATGGTCTTTATGTTTTGTTAGATAAGTCTGCGTGATCTATTTTTAACGTGATTGTTACATATTGTGGGATAGTCAATGGGGCATGCATCCATTTTAATCCATATATAATATCTAAAACTGAAGTGTAATATTTATTGCTGTTATGCTTCATTTTGAGCCACATCTACGTAGCATTTTGTTCGACTTCAGTCCCATTTGGTCCATTTCGGTCTAATTCGGTCCACTTAGGTCCACTTTGGTTAATTCGGTCCAATTCAGTCTATTTGGTCCTTTTGGTCTATTTTGGTCCAATTCGGTCCACTTAGGTCCATTCTGTCCATTTAGGTTCATTCGGTTCACTGCAGTCCAATTCGGTCTATTAGGTCCATTCAGTCAATTTTAGTCCACTTCAATCCTATTCGGTCCACTTAGGTCCATTCAGTCCAATTCAGTTTTGGGCTCAAAGTTTTATTTTATTTTTCTTAATTTTTAGGTTGAAAAGCATGAAATTTTATTCTATTTGTGTCAAACTCTTTAGTTTTAGGTTAAAAAATACAAACAAAATAGGTATTGGAAATAAAGATATGGGCCCTAGAAAAGCAATAAAAATAATAAATATTCAAAAAATTACCTGAAAATTAAAATTTCAACAATATAGGTATAATAATTATATTTGGAAAGAAAAAAAAATGCTACAATTCTAAAATTATATAATAATTTAAACTTATTGTAATATGAAACATGTATTCCATAGAATGGGGGTGTACAATTTTTTTAAAATCTTCTTGGATATGTTTAAATTAGTCAACTAACTATAATATATTTATAAAAAAATCACTATAATAACATATTCTCCATTTATATAAGAAAATATTATAATAATCTAAGTTCAAATTTATCGTCATCGCTCTTCCTGTGTAGAGTGTGTATCCAACCCACCAACACAACCCAACCTAACCCACCATAAGTCTATTTGGGTGGTGTCATGTGTAGTGCATAGGATGTGACTTCAAGGCTTTAGGTGGCACGTAAGGGTCAGTGGAAGCTTGAAATCTTCAATAATGGGTTGATCTATCAATCTGATTGTGGAGAGCTGAATGTTGGGGTCAATTTGGTGAAGAATGGATCAATGATGGATTATAGCTCAATCTCGTCGGTGGAATGTGTAAGGACGGTCTCTCTAGGCACGTCAATGTCTTACACCACTAGAGAGACACTTGGAATGCTAAGGGGCGTAGAGACTAGCGAGACTGAGCAAAACGGCACGTAAATTAAGAGCTAAGGCTATCGAAGGCCACAACAATATAACTCTGATACTATGTTCAAATAAACAAGCAGAGAAAGAATCATAATTTTTTTGAATATATAAAATTTCTATATAATTTTTAATTTTTTACACCATGAGATGCTATACAATTGTGTATAAATAAAGGACAAAATTTAGCTACAAAATTGATTGTAATCTTAAACTACAATCTTACTCAATATCTTTTTATTGAATGTGAATTTTGACAAATGCACCATTGGATTACATCTTCTTCTTATATTCTCCATGCTTGCAAAATTTTTAGAAAATTAAAGATCAATAGGTAATTTATCAATAAATTGATTAAATTGCAAGTTTTTGTAGTTTAAAATTATGCATAAAATATAAGCTTATAGATCATATAGTAAATAATATCCGATTGACACAAAAATTGACATGTGTATTAAGAACGTAAAAAACGTGAAATTCAACAGTTAGATTTTCAAAATATGTAATAATGTCTATTTTATTAAGTAAATTTGTAGTCTTAGGTTACAACCAATTTTGTAACTAAACTTTGTCTATAAATAAATACAAAGAGCTGATGTATGAAGATCCCTTAATTATACTAAAATAAAGAAAAATTAATGTTCATTGAATTTAGTCATAATCAAGGGCTAATCAATCAATTAATATATAAACAAAGAGAACATGAGGCTCTGACATGTGGCTTATTTCTTGGAATTTTCTATATTTGGATTTACATCTCAATAAAGTTTGTATTTACATCGTAGTATTAGTTCATTGAATTAACTAATGAAGTAAATACATATATTAATTATATATATTATATAAGAAAATATTTTTATTTACAATTATAATAATTGATTTAAAATATGACATTCTTCCTTATATGAGAAAATATTTTTATTTATAATAATAATAATTGATTTAGAATGTTTAGTCGTTTTGATAACAAACACAAAGCCATAAAAAAATTAATATTTGTGAATTCACTAAAATTAATTATAACCATTTAAATTTCTTAACTTCTTTTAGTGATATTCTATATATAACCAACATTGTAGTTGTAGGGATGACAAACCCAGAAATGTATATTGGGCTGTGGGTCCTGTCCGAGGATATTTGATTGTCCAAGGATAGGTAAACATTAGCATGGAAGTGTGAATTAGTGGATGGAGAAAGGGGACTGGTCATGAGGGTTCAGGAAGGTGGTCCGAGGACAAATGCCTCATCAGCTTTAATGGTGCAGAGGTCAGAAGGGTTGGCCTGCCATCAAGAGCAATGTTCCGGGCAGTTCTATTGGTAAGGATAAGCATCAAGAAGGAATAAGATAAGGGGAAGATAAGAAATATCTAAGGGAAAGCTGCTACCATCGCATTAAATGCTCTGTAGCTAACTCTCTGGCCACATTAATGTGAAGGTGATGCTTGAATAGTGATATTCAGCCTTACAACTACTCTTAAAAGTTTCAAGAAGGTGTTGATGGGACAGGGGTAAAAGCCAGCCATTTGATTTACACGTGGAGGGCTAAGATGAAGCAAAGGAGGGTAATATAAAGAAGAAAAATCTCATTGCAAGGGGCATTGGGAAATTTGTAGTAAAAAAAAAAAAAAAACCACTGTAGCATTAAGGACAATAATTGTAATCAAGTCTAAGATAAATATATTCAAGAACTACTCTCCTCGAACTTTGTCGAGGAAGAATTTCTTCGTAATAAACTTGTTTTTTTCTTGTTTTTCTTTGCTTTCTTACTATCTTTAGTCCATTGTGAACGTTGTCTAATTCATTAAAGCCTAGTTTTTAGCCCACTCTTTGTATTGGGCTCTTTGGGCCTGAATCCACTTACTTTTTGGGTTTAGGATCCAAAACCTGCCCTTACAGTAGTATTTATTATATATAATTAAAAAGATTATTAATATGATAAATAAATATATTTTTTATATTAATTATTTAAATATAATGAAATTTTGATGTTAGTTTTCTAAGATTATATGAGAAAAAATTGATTAGAAATAGGAAAAAATTTAGCTAGAAAATTGGTTGTAGCCTTAAGTTACAACCTTACTCAATAAAATAAACATTACTATATATTTTGAAAATCTAACTGTTAAATTGCATGTTCTTTACACTCTTAATACACATGTTAAATTTTGTGTCAATCGGATATTATTTATTATATGATCTATAGCTTATATTTTATGCATAATTTTAAATCACAAAAACTTGAAATTTAAACAATTTATTGATGATATAACTATTGATCTTTAATTTTCTAGAAATTTTGCAAGCATGAAGGATTTAAGAAGAAGATGTAATCCAATGGTGGATTTGTCAAAATTTACTTCCAATAAAAAGATATTGAATAAAGATATAGTCTTAAGTTACAACAAATTTTGTAACTAAACTTTGTCCTTAGAAATATAGTATTCTTGTGCAAAATTTACTTTGGCAACAATGGAAACAAGATCCAACAAAAGAAAAAAAAAATTAATAACACACAATCAAGAATGTAAAAACAATTATATATATATATATAGAGAGAGAGAGAGAGAGAGAGAGAGAGAGAGAGAGAGATGGGTTCAAGTTAGTGAAGTTACACCTGATGTAATTTTATAAAAGTTACACATTTTATCCACCATAGTTCTCTAAGTAATCTAATGGTTTAAAAAACACTATCTTACTTAATTAATATAGCATGTACGTTGTATGCCCACTTTTTTTAGAAATAGAAAGCATAAAATTCCAATGCATTTCAAATATGTTCATGGTTTGACTTGTAGTGCACAATGCAAACCAAAAACTGGCTCAGTTTGATGATTTCATCATTTGGGTTCAATTGAACTCCTTGAAAAATGGAAAACATTCTTGAGTACCTAAAAGAAAAATGTTCTAATAAATCATTGAGGATGACACAGAGATGAGAAAAGTTGCACAGATCACTAATATCCATAGAAACATCATGCCTATTAAATCAACTAAAAAGGACTAGAAATATCACAAAATCAAAAGAGGATCAATTTCAACTAATAGGTGTCTCAATTTTACATTTCTCAGGAGAATGTGAAAGGGACTCCAATAATTCTATTTGTAACATCTTTAATGGATAGACAAACCCCATCTCTTCAACCTATAAGAAATAAAGAATTTACATGGATTTACAAAATTGCTTCTACTATTTTATCTTAGTGGTGCCATATCACTAATCATGTAAGCGAGAAGTAAAATCAATGAAGATGTCTTCACTGCAAGGAATTGTGAGACCACCCATTGGATGATCATACCCAAATTCTTCCTCAGCCTTACTTAGCAATTCTAAAAAAGAAGGCTGGTTCAAGAATGATATAGGAAATATGAAGCGCCTCTTTTCACTCTTTCCAACATATACTGCAATGTTTCCTTTGGAACATCTATAGATGTTGAAGCAACTTGCTTTCCAAATGAGTTTGAAACCAAAATACAGGAAAAAAAGACCATAAATAATTCATGAGGCTCCAAAAAAACCCATAAACCCAGAAAAACCCATCAATAATTTGAAATCCAAATTGGGGAAAAGGGAAAATCATGAAAAACAAACCTTTGGATTGTGGCTCACGGCAGTTCCGGTATGTTTACAAGCTCCACACACAGCTCCGGTAACCTCTGTGGCAATGAGTTTTGGTGTGTGCTATGGTGGAGGTTTGGGCAAGCAAAGGATGGAAGAGGAGGAAGCAGAAGTCTGAGGGTTGTGGGGCGTTAACTTTTTTTTTTCTTCTTAATTCGTTCTCTGTTTGATTAGGGATTTAAGTGATAAGTACAAAAGATGACATGGCAAGGTTCTATTAGCTGGCGTAAAATTAGTGTTTTACGCCATAGTCTGACCTAATGTATTCTCAATCTTTTAACCCTTGGTAAATAAGGTTCTTTAAGAATATTTTGACCCTCAAAATAAGATAGAGCACTTATTTTGAGGGCCATGAAGGCTGTCAAAAATTTCATTTTCGACGGTATAAGTTTCGAAAGTTATCAAGGGTCGATTAGACTCTTAAAATAATTTTTCTCGAAGTTTTTTAATACATTTTCAAGGATTTTGACCCTTGAAAAAAGTCAGCTTTGTGTGTGTGTATATTGATAATAGCTTAATGTGGGGACCGGCCCAGAATAATAGGTTGGCTGGGCCTTGGGCCCGTCCGAGGACCATTCTGTCCGAGGAGACGTCGCGGCCCAGAATCCTTACTCAAGCCCACTGGAGCAAAGAGAACACGTCCAAGGAGTAATTCCTCCTCGGACGTTCCAAAATCTAGGTCAAAGGTGCATCCCAGCTACTGTAGTCCTCCCTCCAAGCACGTAAAAAGAAAGGAGACCCAAAATATCCCAACAAAGGCTGTCACCACCACATTAAATGCACCAAAGTTACTCTCCTGGCCGCATTAATGAAGAGAAGACCCCTGAACAGTGCTACCTTGGTCACTGCAACTCATAAAGAACTGGTAAGGGTGTCTGATGGGACAGGTGCTCAAGTAGGGGTTTGGATGATCAACAAGTGTAAGACCCAGATGATAGAAGATGGCCTATATAATATGTAAGAGTCCCCCAAAAGAAGGGGACGGAGAAAAAAGAGAGAGAGGAGGGACAGAGGAGCAAAATTTCACTGTACAAATGTATGCCATGAATAAAATTTCCCCCTTCACATCCACTTTCTTCTTTCTTGTTTCTATATCTTCTGAGCCCATGCAACGAACCGTTTAGGCCAACTGGGACCAAGTTCTTCAGCCCACACTCTACAAAAATTCATTGTGTGGGACTTTTTAGGCCAAGACTTGACCACCCAGGATCGGGTCAACTAAAATCGTGTCCCTACACTTAATTTTGCATATTTATATCATTATTAGAAAGTATTATCATACTTATTTTGAGTTAATTCATGCATTTTATAGTTGATTTTGGAATAATGCTGAATAATCAATTTTGTGATTAATTGAATTTTAATGCGTGAATTTGTCTTAGGATAATGAAATTAAATAAGTGGATTTGTGCAAAGAAAAAAAGCTAATGGACTTTAATTTTACAAGAGCCATGATGAAGTCAAAGAAACCCAATTAAATTCAAGTCCAAATGGAGCAAGGAATCAAAGGAAATTTGCACCTAATCCAAGTCCAATTCGGATTAGGATTCCAGCCTGTGCACCAGTTAGTATTTGGAGCATAACTTTCGGCTCCGATGTCCAATCGAGATGATTCAAGTTGGGCTGGAAAGATGATTTAAATAGCTATAACTTTTTAGTTTACCAAAAGTCCGAATTCTGAAGTTAAATGGGCCAAAAAAGTCGGTTAAGTGAAGCCTAAAAACCTGGGATTTCCTCCAAACGGGAATTCAACTTATAATAAGATTTCTTGACCTATTTAAAGGCTCTTTAGGGCAAAATTCAGAGGGTAGCTGCTGTAGAACATAATTTAGGTTTTCTTAAAGTTTCTTTACAGTTTTTAGAGTTTTATTTGTGTTATGGCTTGCTAGAAACCTTGCTAAGGCAAGGCGTGAAACCCAATCGTTTATTAGTATGTTCTTAACAATTATTTATTGGTTTTAATGCTTATGTTTTTATGTTTTTGATTGTTTTACTCATCTAGAAAAGTGTTTAGTTTTGTATAATCCTTTGATTTATCGTAGACTCCGGGCACGTTAAATGCTTAGTATTCCCTGCGAATTAATTCACTAGTTTTGTTTTGCCTAAAATCAATCAATTGCATGAAACTACCTTAGACAATTAATTCTTGAGTTTTTATTGTTAAATCATCCGACTAAGATCATCCTTCGTATGAATTTTAGTTGAGTTATAAAATAAATATTATTAAGACTACCAATAGATGTGTTGTGTGTGGATCTCTAAACCTTAGCACCTTAATATATTGTTATTTTCTCTCAATTTAAATTACCTTTACTAAACTATCAAAAATCTCTTCAATTAAACTTTATTATTTTAGTTTTATTGTCTTGTGGTTTGCTAATCAATTCCCTTTTCCCTATGGATTCGACCTCGGACTTACCGAGTTATTACTTCGCGACAATCCTGCACTTGGAAGCATTATTTAAGTCGCAGCAAGTTTTTGGTGCCGTTGCTAGGGATTAGGTGATTAGAGAAGCGTTCCACTTTGTTTGGAGAGGTTTTCGGCATTAAATTTCTTCACATATTTGGTAATATCTCTCCAACTCTTTTCTTTTTTAAGTAGTTTAGCTTTCTTTTAGAGTTTTTCTTTTATTTTTACTTCTTTTTATTGTTAAAGGTATTTATTTTATTTTCTTTTTCTTTTTCTTTTTTCTTTTTCTTTCTTGCTTTACTATTGCATGCGTGTTTGGTGTCATGATAGTGATAATCGCTTGGTTAGAATTGAGTCTAATAATTTGTTTGGCAATTTTTCTGATTCTTTCACACATTCTCACACATTTAATATCATGGCGGACTTAGAGAGTAATCATGGTGATGAAAATAATTTAAATAATGAAAACTTCCATGCTCACCAACCCATTAGAACTCTCAGGGATTATTTGCAACCTACTAGGAGTAGTGCACCATCATGCATCATTTTTCCAACTAATGCAAATAATTTTAATTTTAAGCCCAGTATGATTTCATTACTTCCTAAATTTCATGGCTTAGATTTTGAAAATCCTTACCTACACTTTAAGGAATTTAAGGAGGTATGTTCTACCTTCCATGACCAATCATGTAATGAAGAGACCATTAGGTTGAAGTTGTTCCCTTTTTCTCTTAAAGACAAGGCAAAAACTTGGCTTAATTCTTTGAGACCTAGGTCAATTGATACTTGGCAAGAGATGCAAACTCAATTTTTAAAGAATTTTTTTCCAATTTATAGGACTAATGCACTTAAAAGACAAATAATGAATTTTTCACAAATAGATAATGAGCCATTTTATCAATGTTGGGAAAGATTTAAAGATTTGCTTAATGCTTGTCCACATTCATAGCTATGAAACTTGGCGTATAATTAGTTTTTTTTATGAAAGTTTAACTCCAAAGATGCGCCAATTTGTAGAGATGATGTGCCATAGAGAGTTTTTGAATAAAGATCCTAATGAGGCTTTTGATTATTTTGATCTCTTAGTTGAGAATGCTCAATCTTGGGATACCACTGATAGGTTTAGAGCATCCACCAACCCCTTTGAGGGTGGTAAGTACCAACTTAGAGAAGATGATGACCTTAGTGCTAGGGTGGCTAGTCTAACTAGGAAGCTTGAAGCCATGGAATTAAGAAAGGTCAATGGAATCAATATTGTGCCTAAAATTGATGAAGTTTGTAGAATTTGTGAGACCATGGAACACCCTACCAATGAATGCCCTACAATTCTAGCTTTTAAAGAGGTGTTGCATGATCAAGCAAATGCTATGAACATGGTGAAAAAATCATACCCTTCCCCCTATTCAGAGACATACAATTCAAGGTGGAGGAATCACCCAAATTTTAGTTGGAGGAATGATAATGTGGTTGCACCTCCTACAGATGGTTATTCAAATTTTGTTGCTTATAACCCCCCTCCAAAGAAGAGTCTTGAGGACACTTTGCAACAATCATGCAAACTCAATCCACCATTAATAATCAGAACTCACAAGCCATAAATGACATTAGGGGCACTCTTACTAAATTGACCACATCCATGAGCACAATAGAAAAGGGTAAGTTTCCATCTCAACCACAACCAAACCCCCAAGGTCAATTTTGTTTTGATGATTGTAGTTTCTCTGAAAATAAAGTGAGTCAAGTTAAATCTGTAACTACTCTTCGTAGTGGAAAAATCATTGAAAAAGATATTCCTAAAAGCAATACACATGATGAGTCTTCCAAAATAAAGAGTAGTAATGAGGTCCTTGAGTCTAAATCTAATGAAATTGAAAGGTGTCCTATCCCTACTCCTTTTCCCCTCCTTTTCCCCAAAGGTTGATTTCCTCTCAAAAAGTGAATCAAAATTTTGAAATCCTTGAAGTGCTTAAGCAAGTTAAAGTGAACATTCCTCTTTTGGATGCCATAAACCAAATTCCATCATATGCTAAATTTTTGAATGATTTATGTACTGTTAAACGTAAGCTTAATGTACATAAGAAGACATTTTTGACTTAACAAGTTAGTGCAATCATTCAAAACAATAAACCTCCAAAGTTTAAAGATCCAGGTTGCCCCACTATTTCATGTGTGATTGGTAATTCAAAAATAGAGAAAGTTTTGCTTGATCTTGGGGCAAGTGTGAATCTTTTGCCATATTCAGTGTATGAACAATTAGGTCTGGGCGAGTTAAAATCCACTTCCATAATTTTACAACTTGCTGATCGATCTGTGATTGTTCCAAAGGGTGTTGTTGAGGATGTTTTGGTTCAAGTGGACAAATTTTATTTTCCTGTTGACTTTATTATTTTGGACATGCATCCTGTTTCTAATGCTAATTCTCAAATATCTATGATTTTAGGACGCCCATTTCTTGCAACTTCTAATGCATTGATAAATTGTAGAAGTAGAGTCTTAAAATTATCTTTTGGCAATATGACCCTTGAGCTTAATATTTTTAATGCTTGTAAGCAAACTAGGGATGAAGAGGGTGTGCATGAAGTTAACTTGATTGAAACAATTGTTCAAGACCAAACATTAGAAACTTGTTTAGTCAATTCATGTGATTTTAACTTTGACGAGAATTCTGAAATTGCATACATTCATTGTCTCTTGGAATCTGCACAGGAATTGGAAGCGAGCAATTGGAAATTGAAATACGAGGAGTTGCCACCTTGTGAGATAAAGTTGTTCCCATCTAGTGAGCAAGTACCTAAATGGAAGTTGAAACCTTGGCCAAATGATCTCAAGTATGCTTTTCTAGGAACCGATGAGACTTTTCCTATGGTAATATCTTCTGAACTTGATTCCTTGCAAAAATGTAAGTTATTAAATGTTTTGAGTAAACATAAGGGTGTCATAGGGAGGAACATGGCTGCCTATAAAAATATTCTTGGTGTGTCTCCTTATAGACTTGTTTATGGTAAAGCTTGTCACTTGCCTGTGGAATTGGAACATAAATCATATTGGGCAATAAAGATGTTTAACTTTAACTTAGACAAGGCTAGTTCATTGAGAAAATTGCAATTGAATGAGTTGGAAGAAATTCGGCATGATGCATATGAGAATTCTAGGATTTCTAAAGAAAGAATGAAGGTTTTTCATGACAAACAAATTTTAAGGAAATCTTTTGAACCATCTCAAAAAGTTCTTTTGTATAATTCTAGGTTACATTTGTTCCCCGGAAAATTGAGATCTAAATGGACTGGACCTTTGATTGTTAAAAATGTTTTCCCCCATGGTGCCATAGAAATTGAAAATCCTAAGAATGGTAACATATTTAAGGTGAATGGACAATGTCTTAAGCCATTTCTTGAGAATTTTTCACAAGAGGAGGAATCTATTAATTTGGAGGATCCCATTTATCAAGACTTGCCTAGCAATTAGCATTAGTATTTGTGTCGTAGTTTAGATTGTGTTTTTTTTTTCTTTTTTTTCTTTTTGTTGTTTTGTTTTCTAACCCCTTTTGCAAGTGTTAAAGATTTTTTTTTTTTTTTTTTCATTTATGTTCGTCTCTTCAAGGTACTCACTGTAATCTCTAATCTTTATTGTTTTTCCTTATTATCATTGAGGACAATGTAAGTTTTAGATTGGGGGGAGGAACTTGAGATGATTTGCATTTGGTTTGATTTTATGTTAATTTTTTTTTTTTTGGGTTGTTTTTAGTGATTTTTGTTTTTGTTTTTGTTTTTGTTTTTAGTCCAATTTTCAAAAAAAAAAAAAAAAAAAAGTGTTGCTTTAGCAAGAGTTTTAAGTCAAAATTCTTTATGCTACTTCTATCTAAAGAATTCCACTGTTTTTCATGCTCAACTAGTATGCACATGCACTTTAGCCACATGAACATGTTTCTTGGTTGAGAGATAGAGATAACTTTGAAAATCTTGAAAATAAAATGTAGAGACTATAACCCAAGTGAGTTCTTGAGCCATTCATTTTTTTAGAGGGTTATTTTCTTTTGACCTCATTTTTCATTTGGAAGAACATAACTTTGTTGTTGCTTAGTCTCATTATTCTTTGATTTGGTCAAATGCTAAGAAATCATCAAATTTTACGCCACACCTAAATATGTTAAAGTCATGGATTTTGAAGAACTGTCCCAATCCTTAAGAGATGATTTTAGGCCATCTTTATTAATTTTGAGCCTTTATTATTTTCTTTCTTGATACATTACCGCTAGTCACCCATTTGAGCCTATTATTTTAGCCGTTCTTTCTCAAACACTTTCCTAAGGTGTTCCAGGAATGAATGCACTCAAATTGTCTTATTATGATAAATTTACGGTGAAATAGTTGGAAGAAAAGGAGGACTCACTCAAAAAAAA
The DNA here is from genome assembly GCA_028535165.1 of Quercus tomentella. NCBI lineage: Eukaryota > Viridiplantae > Streptophyta > Magnoliopsida > Fagales > Fagaceae > Quercus > Quercus tomentella. The sequence continues at coordinate 78,601,793 of JAPQVY010000155.1, forward strand.
AAAAAAAAAAAAGTCATAAATAGAAAACAAAAAATGTTGAAAAAAAAAGGGGGAATGTAAAAGAGGAAGAAATAGAGAATGATATTTTTGATGAAATTTTGAAGGAAAAAAAGTGAAAGTGCGATATTCAAGAAACTTGAGAGAATAAATTAATTATCATATATTCAAAAAAAGTTGTCTCTCTAATTATTCTTGGAAACACTTTTTATTTTTACCTATACATTTTGTTCTAAATTCCTCCTCTTTACCCTACATTACGTCCCAATGAAAGCCCTATTTGATCTTAAGGAATGTATAGTTTGGATCTTGACATGACTAATCAATGTGTATGGTATAATATTCTTAGTGTTTGGTATCCTTTCATGAGACTATAAATATCCTTTATTTTGCTTCACCGTTCTTCATCTTATTTATATGTGAGATATTAGTCTTTGTTCTATATTATTCTGCTCACATATGTTTGAGAGTGTTACACCCTTTTTGGAGTGATTTTATTTGTTGAGTGTTAATAACTGTGAGATTTGAGTTGAAGCATAACTTTGGATAGAAATTCAAGCCATATTTTATCTTAAGACTAAGGTCGTGTTTGTGTTGGCTAAACTATTCACACACTAAGTATTGATGGCATGTGGAATATATATTGTGGTTGTTAGTGTTTTGACCTTTGATTAACTATTTCTACTAAAGTAATAATTTATTTATTTATTTTGTATCTTTGTCTTGAGTCGCTTAAATTGCTAGGGACTAGCAATGAGCTGGTTGGGGAGTGTGATAATAGCTTAATTTTGCATATTTATATCATTATTAGAAAGTATTATCATACTTATTTTGAGTTAATTCATGCATTTTATAGTTGATTTTAGAATAATGCTGAATAATCAATTTTGTGCTTAATTGAATTTTAATGCGTGAATTTGTTTTTTGTAGGATAATGAAATTAAATAAGTGGATTTGTGTAAAGAAAAAAAGCTAATGGACTTCAATTGTACAAGGGCCATGATGAAGTCAAAGAAGGCCAACCCCATTAAATTCAAGTCCAATTAGAGCAAGGAATCAAAGGAAATTTGCACCTAATCCAAGTCCAATTCGGATTAGGATTCCAGCCTGTGCACCAGTTAGTATTTGGAGCATAACTTTCTGCTCCAATGTCCAATCGAGATTATTCAAGTTGGGCTGGAAAGCTAACTTAAAGGGCTACAACTTTTTAGTTCACCAAAAGTCCGAATTCTGAAGTTAAATGGATCAAAAACGTCAGTTAAGTGAAGCCTAAAAACCTGGGATTTCCTCCAAACGGGAATTCAACTTGTAATAGGATTCCTTGACCTATTTAAAGGCTCTTTAGGGTAAAATTCAGAGGGGAGCTTCTGTAGAACATAATTTAGGTTTTCTTAAAATTTCTTTACAGTATTTAGAGTTTTATTTGTGTTATGGCTTGCTAGAAGCCTTGCTAAGGTAAGGGGTGAAACCCAACCGTTTATTGGTATGTTCTTAACAATTATTTATTGGTTTTAATGCTTATGTTTTTATGTTTTTGATTGTTTTACTCATCTAGAAAAGTGTTTAGTTCTGTATAATCCTTTGATTTATCGTAGACTCTGAGCACATTAATTTCTTAGTATTCCATGCGAACTAATTCACTAGTTTTGTTTTGCCTAAAATCAATCAATTGCATGAAACTACCTTAGACAATTAATTCTTGAGTTTTTATTGTTAAATCATCCAACTAAGATCATCCTTCGTATGAATTTTAGTTGAGTTATAAAATAAATATTGTTAAGACTACCAATAGATGTGTTATGAGTGTATCCCTAAACCTTAGTACCTTAATATATTGTTATTTTCTCTCAATTTAAATTACCTTTACTAAACTATCAAAAATCTCTTCAATTAATCTTTATTATTTTAGTTTTATTGTCTTGTTGTTTGCTAATCAATTCCCTTTTCCCTATGGATTCGATCTCGGACGTACCGAGTTATTAATTCGCGACAATCATGCACTTGGGAGCATTATTTAAGCCGCAGCAAGTTTTTGGATTCGACCTCGAACTTACCGAGTTATTACTTCGTGACAATCTTAAATAATGCTCCCAAGTGTAGGATTGTCACGAAGTAATAATTCGGAAAGTCCGAGGTCGAATCCACCGGGAAAAGGAAATTGATTAGCAAACCACAAGAGAATAAAACTAAAATAATAAAGTTTAGCTAATGAGATTTTTGGTAGTTTGGTAAAGGTAATTTAAATTGAGTGAAAATTACAATATATTAAGGTGCTAAGGTTTAGGAATCCACACATAACACATCTATTGGTAGTCTTAACAATATTTATTTTATAACTCAACTAAAATTCATATGAAGGATGATCTTAGTCGGATGATTTAACTATAAAAACTAAAGAATTAATCGTCTAAGGTAGTTTCATGCAATTGATTGATGTTAGGCAAAACAAAACTAGTGAATTAGTTCACAGGGAATACTAAGCATTTAACGTGCCCGGAGTCTACGATAAATCAAAAGATTATACAGAACTAAACACTTTTCTAGATGAGTAAAAAAATCAAAAACATAAGCATTAAAACCAATAAATAATTGTTAAGAACATACCAATAAACGGTTGGGTTTCACCCCTTGTCTTAGCAAGGCTTCTAGCAAGCCATAACACAAATAAAACTCTAAAAACTGTAAAGAAACTTTAAGAAAACCTAAATTATGTTCTACAGCAACTCCCCTCTGAATTTTGCCCTAAAGAGCCTTTAAATAGGTCAAGGAATCCTATTACAAGTTGAATTCCCGTTTGGAGGAAATCCCAGGTTTTTAGGCTTCACTTAACCAACGTTTTTGGCCCATTTAACTTCATAATTCGGACTTTTGGTAAACTACAAAGTTGTAGCCCTTTAAGTTAGCTTTCCAGCCCAACTTGAATCATCTTGATTGGACATCAGAGCCGAAAGTTATGCTCCAAATACTAACTGGTGCACAGGCTGGAATCCTAATCCGAATTGGACTTGGATTAGGTGCAAATTTCCTTTGATTCCTTGCTCCAATTGGACTTGAATTTAATTGGGTTGGCCTTCTTTAACTTCATCATGGCCCTTGTAAAATTAAAGTCCATTAGCTTTTTTTCTTTGCACAAATCCACTTATTTAATTTCATTATCCTACAAAAGACAAATTCACGCATTAAAATTCAATTAAGCACAAAATTGATTATTCAGCATTATTCCAAAATCAACTATATAATGCATGAATTAACTCAAAATAAGTATGATAATACTTTCTAATAATGATATAAATATGCAAAATCAAGCTATTATCATTTATATATATACACACACGAGGAATCAAACCTCGTGACTCTCGCATGCAAATCAAACACTCTACCATTTGAGCTACATCCCATTCTTGCACCAAGTTGTCAAACATATATATTTATTTGAATTGATGGAGCAAAAAGCCTACATGTTATTTCATTAAATTAGTCAACCTGGAGGAAAGGAGTAAATTTCACATGTATGGATACACTAACAATCTAAAAATTGTAAGCTAAGATTATTTTAGCTTGAAATTAGATTGTCTAAAGAGGAAAGTAATTCATAAATTAAGAAATAATCGAAATAAAGAGAAGGGAATTAGGGCTAAAACTTAAAATTCATAAATTGGTTAGACTAAAAAAGAAAATCCCTCTTATGTAATCATATATATGTATATATATTTCTCAAAGAGTTAGAGATATATATATATACATATATATATATATATATATATAGGTAAAATACATTATTTATCTTCAAAATTTAGTCAAAATTCCTTTTTTGTCCTCAATTTCTTCTATTTTTTTTATTATAATAGAAAAAAAAAAAAAAAAAAACAAATTAGTATCTGTACAAGGTCAAAACTTCAGCTGTATTAATATTGTCATTCCTTCCATTTATGATGAAATTTTTTTACTGAAATTTCACGTTAAAAATTGATGTGGCCTAAATCAATTCTATGCTTTTTAAATATTTTAAGGATGAAATTCAAATATTTCAAAAACCGGACTTGAACTAAATTTTACCAATAATATAAATATTTTTTCCAGCTGAAAGGTAAAAAAAAAAAAAAAGAAAAAAAAAAAAAGAAAAAAAAGAGAGAGGTAAATTACAAATTACACCTCTAAAGTTTGGAAGTTTTTAGATTTTACACTCTAAAGTTTCAGAATTTGGATTTTGCCCTCTAAAGTTTGAAAGTGTTTGGATTTTACACCCTGACATTTTAAAATTTGGAATTTACCTCATAAATTTTAAGAGTGTTTGGATTTTACTCTCCAAAGTTTGGAGATGTTTGGATTTTACACTCCGAAGTTTCAGAATTTTGAGGCGTTAAATATAAACACTCCCAAATTTTAGGGGGTAAAATCTAAATTTTGAAACGTTAAGGTGTAAAATTCAAACATCCCAAACTTCAGATGATAAAATCCAAATTTTGAAATTTTATGGTTTAAAATACAAGCACCTCCAAACTTTAGGAGTGTAATTTGCAATTTACCAAAAAAAAAAAAAATTCCAAAAAACAAAATCACATGAAAATCCTATAAATTTTTATGCTTGTTCTCCAAAGACTAGGAAGTTAATTGGTGCAAAATTAATGGAATATTGATGGTTCTATGGGAAGTGTCAAATTAAAGGCGAAAACTTTAAAGGGTAGTTTCTATATATGTGAATGTGAGGACACTTGGAAAGGGGGGTTTCCACTTTCCAGTGCGTTCTCCATACTTAGAGACAAGAAAGTACAAAAGAAAAAAGGGTTTCCAATGGAAAAATCCAAAGCCAAAGAGTGTTGGTTTGATAATCTATTGCTTCACTTCACGTTAATTTATTTGTATATATCACTCCATCCAAGAATGGAAAGCAAGGGAAGTCCCAAGCAACCTGCTTTTTTTAGCTACCCCACCTTACGTTTACGTGCGGGTTTTGAGCTATTCATTTTTCAAGGACAGGAACAAGCCATTTGAATTGATTTATGACTGTTGAAACGAAGCAGAAATAGGATAGAGTTGGTCGGGTTAGGACGACTAAGAGTGACATAATTTTCAAATTATTCCTCAATTAAATTTCTATGATGATGTTATTAAGATATTAATCTAATTAATAATTATTGAAAAGTGTAATATCTAAGTATAATTTTAACCTAACTCATGGATATTTAAGTATGCGTTTTGTTAAGAAAACTCCAACATCATTCAATATAAAAAATTATACACAAAATTTTGTAAGATTTGATTAAAAAAAAAAAAAAAATTACTCTTCTTCCAAAAGTATTTTTTGACTCCATTCCAATGCTTCAGCTTGCGGTACATGCTAACTAAACTTGTGGGAAACTTATATTGGTGGTCATTGACATTATTGTTTCACAAATTTTTTTTTTTTTTTTTAGTTAGTGTTTCAGAAACATCTAGTTTGCAATCAACATTACCCCACAGTGATAATGGTATAGAGCTATAGATATGAAACAAAAAATAGACCCCATTATTTATATATGTACCGCTAGCTTGTTATATATTGCATTAGTGTAATATCATTTGAATTAAAACCTTTCAGCTTATGTCGAACCCAAATTAAGCTTTTCAACTTCCAATTCATTCACAACCCTGCATAAATGTTTGTTTCCTCTGCATTTCATTTTTGGTTTTCTACAGCACTTGTATTATAGTTATTGTCGTGTATTTTAAAATGGTTAACAAATTCTGTATGTGATTATATATGGGTGAGGTTGTAGCAGCAAGGCTTTTCACCCCGTTCCAGCGCCCATTATTTCTCCGTGGAGGAGGCCTAGGTGCACATGGCAAAGAAGAAAGGAAGGGTCACCTGAAGAAGCAAGAGAATTGTAGTCAAAACCATGCAAAGGCACTATTAAAATCATGGCAGCCAAACAATCAAAAGCCTTCAACGTACTCTTCCAGATTCACTACAGATCTTCCTCTCTCTGAGTCTCCTAGGGTATCTATCTATCTCACACAAGCATATATGTACTTTCTCTTAGAACAATGGTTAAGTAATTAAAATTTATCTTTTTCTATCAACTTAAACTTTTTTAATGGAGTGACAGTTCATAATAATTTTTGGTATTTGCAGGCTTCATTTGATCAGTACTTGGAGCATAAGCCAAGAGTTATCAAAGCAATCTTTGCAGGTGGAGAGAAAATCCAACAAGTTAATGAGGTGTTTGGCCTCTTTTTATTTATTGTTAAAAACTGAATTTTTATTTTTTTTATTTATTATTATTATTTTTTATAGCTTAAGCTCACTGTAATTTGTTATTGTTAACTATGAACTTATATTACTAATTGCTAAATGAGTTATGTTTACTATTACAAATTTTACCTTATTACAAACTAATGCGTTTGCACCAATCACAAAAAATAATTTAATAATTTATTTATTATGTTATCGAAATAACATCAATCTCTTTATAATTTTAGCATATTCTTTACTAAATTAACATGCTAGCGTAGCACTGAATGTGTGCATACATATATAGATGGTCAACCTCTTTAGTTTCTCTCAAAAAATTTGTTTTTCTTGATATAGATACATTTATATAGATGTCTCTAACCTCTCTCTTACATATGTTTGAATGGTTAATTTTTCTAGGATGAGTGGAGAATTCAGATGCCACCCTTACAAATCTTGTTCCTAACAGTGTGGCCAATAATGGACATGCGTTTGACATGCAAATCAAATGGGAAGGAATACCCACCAGAAGTTCCTTGTGAGATCACAAAGGTTCTTGAGCTTGAAACAGTAAGCAACAACAAAACTAAGACCATACTAGCTAGAAAAAGTTCTTCTTTCCCCTTCACACCTTGTAACATATATGAAAGACAATCTTTTGCAGACAAGATGGAAGCTTCTAGGGATCGATAATGCTCTTGAATCATCTGGCTTCAATGTCAGTGTTAAAGGAGCCTTATACCCAGATAGACGAGGAACACAAAGCAGGATTAAAAATCAATTCGCGTTGAATTTAAGCTTTATTCTTCCACCTACACTTTTGGTTCATGAAGATGTTAGTCGAGCCATTGCAGTGTCGGTAAGACCATATTAAATTCGGCTTTCTATTCACATTTTTCATTTTTCCTTGTGTCAATGATGAATCATGTGAAAATCAAATAACAACATGTTCCCTTAATAAGTTATGAAAAATATTGTTTGAATCATTACGTATTCAAGTTCCTTACCTTTATAATTGGTTAAGAAAATTGTCTCTGTTTCCATTTGTCTTAGCCATTTTACTAGAGATTGTATCCAACAACAGGTGATTCAGAGATTGGTGGATGACATGAAGCAAAAAGCTAATAGTGGAGTGCTTGCAGATTATAGTAAATTCAAAAGGGAGAAGCCCAAGAATCTGGTTTAAGCCTTGTGATTACTTGAATATATGGGGTCAGAAGGCCTAAAGAATTAACCTCTGCAACTCATGGCAGTCTAGCATTTTAAGAGTCATTCTTAGAATTAGTTAAACCATGCTGAGCTTGAATATATTTGGTAAAGGACTATATACTATGTATGTTGTTGCTTGAAAATTGAAACCACTACAAATATGAATAAAATAGTATCACTTGCCGACAACTTTGGTGTCTAAAAGTTGACATTAAATTCAAAAAGATTGAAGATTTGAATCATTCTTTGATGCGTCTGGGGTGGAAGTGTAATGAAGAATTTCAATTTTGTTACGTCTTCTTCCAAAGATATAAAGATAAAAAGTGAAAAAGAAGCAGAAAAAGGGAGGTTTGGAAATGTGCTGATATTGAACGAAAAAAAGAGCACAAAAATCTTATGAAGCTTACACAGATGGAGATGCGGGGGATCGAACCCCGTGCCTCTCGCATGCAAAGCGAGCGCTCTACCATTTGAGCTACATCCCCATTTGCCTATTTTGTTGTCAAAGATTAATTTAACTATAAAAATTCTGGTGCTATTTCAACAAGTTATTCAGTTTGGAGGAAAAGAGTAGATTTGCAATGTACTCAAAGAATATCAAAATAAAAACGTTCATAACTCATCAAAATTACCTAAAACTTGAGGAGTGCAATTTAAAATTTATTCGAAGTTTCTATACCTATAGGCTTAGGAAAAATATATTCTTAATGCTCAATTCACCATTTTATTCCAATTAAATCAATTACAATGATTTAATTCACCTTATTCAAGGTCAAGCCTGCATGCACACCTTGAGGCATAAACCCCATAATCACTCTAATCAAGCCTAACACATGTTTCTAACTTATTTAAAAATTAATTAAATTACAAAAGTCCTAAACTAAATTTACAAACTACTAAAAAAAAACTAAATAAAACAAGAATTAATATATATATATATATATATATTTATTTATATAAAAAATGCTGTCGAATAAGAGAAGTCAAAGCTTGATTCTTGACCATTGCATTTGGCCTATCTATCATACAAACCAAAGAAAAGTTAGTAAACTTTCAAATAGTGGACTTAAACCATGTTTTGAAAAGTGTGCCACGAAGTGCCACGAAGGCATTTCTAATGCAAAAATCGTGTGTAAGGTTGTTTTCAGGTTATATGAGATATTGGAAAAGTGAAAAATGAGAAGATAAAAAATGGGAAGAGGATAAAAAAGTGAGAGGAAAGAGATCTAATTTTCTCTCATTTGTGTTTGGTTGAGAAAATGGAAAAGTTGAGAGATGAAAAACTTATTTATTTGGTTGAGAAAAAAAAATGAGAGATAAAAAAGAAAAGTTGGTTCAAATTTACAATTATGTCCCCATTAAATAAAACATAAAAGTAAAACATTTTTTTAGCATAAAAATTGTGTATGTGCAAGTGGACGTGGAAAAAAAAAAAAAAAAAAAAAAAAGCATGTAGAACAAAACCCATGTGCACTTGCACATGGACATTTTCGTCAGCATAGTTCAACTTCTAGCCCCCGATGATATGAAGCAAAAAGTTAATAGTGGAGTGCTTGCAGATTAATTGAATATATGGGGTCAGAATACCTAAAGAATTAACCTTTGCACCTCATGACAGTCAGGCATTTTAAGAATCATTCTTATAATAAGTTAAACCGTGCTAGCTTGTATACATTTGGTAAAGGACGACTATGTACTATATGTGCTTTTTCTTTTTTTAATAGGAATGTACTATACATGTTGTTGCTTGAAAGTTGAAACCGGATTCTACCTAAAAAAAAAAAAAAAAAAAAAGTTGAAACCACTACAAAAATGAATAAAGAGTCTGTTTGGATAAACTATTTTAAAAATTGCATTTTTTAAAAATAACGTTTTTAAAACATATGTTTTGAAAACACTTGTTATCAAATCACACTTAACCGTTTGGTAAAACTTTGAAAAAATGTGGTTTCTATAAACTGAAGATTTAGATAAAATAGGTGTAAAATGTATGTGGTAGGTGTAATTTACCAAAATGGACATGACTTTGTTGGTAAGAGCATTTGCAGCAGTGGAGCTAAAAAGCTATAATGCTATTTTAGCTCCACTCATATAGCAAAATAAGCTCACAGCAGTGGAGCCAAAGCCATAAAATTTGGCTGATTTGCTACAGTGCACATCTATAGATAGATGTGCACTGTAGCACTCATCTAAAAAAAAAAAAAATTTTTTTAATCACCTGCAGATTAAAATAATAATAACTCATTTATTTTTTTCATTCTTTTATTCTCTCACCGGTCACTGTGCACACTCAGTTCTCTCCCTCAAGCTCTCATCTCTTTCAAGCTCTCTCTCCCTCAAGCTCTAATCTGCCAGCCCACTCCACTCCACGCCGTCGCCGTCTCAGCCGAGCCACGCCGTCGCCGTCCCGGCCGTCCCAGCCCACACCGTCGCTCCTTACCACCATTCTTCCTTTGTTCAACCTCACGAAATGCCTGTCCTCCTTCACCGGCCTCTCGTTCACGTTCTCGCCTCCGGCGAACGACACCGAAGGGCACCGCAGGAACACTACCGGCACCGCAGGAACACTAATCCACTCCCCGACATCGGAATCGCCTCGATGTCTCAGCCGATCCTTGGAGTGGCGGTGGAGAGCGAAACCTTGATTTGGGTTTTTTTTTTTTTTTTTTTTTGGGTTGAGCCTTGATTGAGCCTTGATTTGGGTTGAGCCTTGATTTGGGATGATGTCTCAGCCGATCCTTGGAATCGCTTGAGCCTTGATTTGGTTTTTTTTTTTTTTTTTTTTTTTTTCTCTGCTGTGGACCGGTGATGGTGGTGGTGGTGGTGGTGGTGGTGGAGTATGTTTGTGTTGTGCTGTGTGGTGGTGGTGGAGGATGAGCCTTGATTTGGGTTTTTTTTTTTTTTTTTTTCTCTGCTGTGGACCGGTGATGGTGGTGGTGGTGGTGGTGGTGGTGGAGTATGTTTGTGTTGTGCTGTGTGGTGGTGGTGGAGGATGTTTGTGCTGTGGGGTGGTGATGAAATATTATTTTATTATAGTAGAAATATTATTATTTTATTGTAGTAGAAATATTATTTTATTGTGGTGAATATATTATTTTATTGTGTTGAAAGCTAAAATAGATCCACTGCTGCAGCATGTGTGTAGCTAAAATAGATAAAGTAACTTTTGGTGGAGCTAAATTGCTAAAAATTTAGCTCCACTGCTGTGAATGCTCTAAGGCTCCTTTGTCATCTTGTAACTTGTAAGGCATATAATAATAGCATATTTTTTTATATAGGGTAATGACTAGTTATAAAATAAGAAAAAATTTTCTTAAAAATTAAAAAAAAAAAAGAAAAAAGAAAAGGACACCCATTTAATGTTTTATATTTACTTGTTATTTTTTATTTTATTTTTTTTTTTGGCAAAAGAATCAATCTCCTAGACTCTTACCACAATTTTTGCCCATGTATATCTTCCACGGGCGTACCACCACATCACTACTTTTCTACTTGCTTGTCTCCCTTATCTCATCCCTACGGCGCGGCCCATTAATATTCTTTAGCTCCAATTTTCACCCTGCCCATAAGATTCTAATCAAGCAAAACGGTGAGGACAACTAGTCCTTGCAAAGGCAACAAAGCAACAAGCTAAGAGAGACAAGGGAACAAAAAGTGAACAACTGGAGGCACACAGGAGATAGACAGAGGCAACTGGGCAAAAGCACAGAGGAGATCGATGGTGTCAAGGCAATAAATTTTTCTTAAGTATTTTGGTCATTATGCTATTTTGTAAGGATATTTTGAGAATTTCACACTTTTTTTACACAACTTTGATAGTAAACTCATATTTGCGTTTTCACTAATGTTTTTGAAAAAGCTTGAGCTTATTGTGTTTTGAAAACTCAATTTTTGGCAATTTTGAAAACATGATTTCTTTATAAACGCAATACCAAACGTTTGACTTCTAGCATTTTCATACATAAACGCACGTTTTGATTATCAAAACGCTTATCCAAAAACTCTTATGAAGCTTACACAGATGGAGATGCGGGGGATCGAACCCCGTGCCTCTCGCATGCAAAGCGAGCGCTCTACCATTTGAGCTACATCCCCATTTGCCTATTTTGTTGTCAAAGATCATTTTAACTATGAAAGTCTGGGGCTATTTCAACGAGTTATTTAAGTTTGGAGGAAAATAGCAGATTTGCAGTGTACTAAAAGAATATCAAAATAAAAACATGTTTTGAAAAGTGTCACCAAGGCATTTCTATAATGCAAAAAGAGTAATTCTTGTGCCATATAATATACACGGCCACAATTCACCTATGTTGCAAGTTGTTGTGGTTGGTCGAAAAGTAATGATGACTACAACTCATCCTTTTTTTTTTTGATAGGAACAACTCACCCTTCTATCAATTACAATTCGTCACATGAGAGTAGTCAATATTATGCCTTTTGGTGTGGCACAAAAAATTTTCATGCAAAAATCGTGTGTAAGGTTGTTTGAGATCAGCCTTGTCATAAATTTTTGATAGAATTTCCACGTGAAGCTCACCAACTTTAGCCTAGGTAGTCAGGGGCGGCGCCATATACAATTGAGGGTGGTCACAGGACCACCCTCAAACTTGAAAAATAAATAAATTTTATACCTAAAAAAGGGGAAATTCTAAATTAATATAGATTGTTGACCACCCTAAAAAAAAAATAAATAAATAAAAATTGACCACCCTAAAAAAAACTTGAACATCCTAAATAAAAATCTGTCCATTAAAAATAAAATTTGACTTCTCCAAAATTTTGGTCCATTGAAGATTGAACCAAAAAATTGCAAGAAGTGCTATGTTCACAATATGTTCTCAACACTTTTATAACAAATCTTAAGAGGCAGATTGTTACTTGTAGAAAAAAAAAATTAATGATATGTAAATTAAAACTAGTAACAATTGTTAACTAGGATTTGTTGTGAAAATATTGTGGACATAGTATTTCTCAAAAATTGTCCAAACATACAAATTAACCTAAAAGCCCAAATCAAATGTTTAATTGTGACATTTTAAATTATGTTTACAAAAGACATTTTAAAATTGCTATTTTTTTATTAAAAAAATGCATATTTTCCAATAGCTAGTTAGTTAGTACTTGCTTTAGTCTTTAGATGAATTTATTGGATTTATGTGATACATCTTGTACATACACATATACACTAAAATAATACCTCAATATTTTATTGAACATGATTAATGTAACAGTTTAATGCCTAAGTTGAATATGTTGAATGAACTTGTAACTTAGCTTTTCAGGGGCGGCACCATATACAATTGAGGGTGGTCACAGGACCACCCTCAAACTTGAAAAATAACTAAATTTTATACCTAAAAAAAGAGAAATTCTAAATTAATATAGATTGTTGACCACCCTAAAAAAAAAAAAAAAAAAAACTTGACCACCCTAAAAAAAACTTGAACATCCTAAATAAAAATTTGTCCATTAAAAATAAAATTTGACTTCTCCAAAATTTTGGTCCATTGAAGATTGAACCAAAAAATTGCAAGAAGTGCTATGTTCACAACATGTCCTCAACACTTTTATAATAAATCTTAAGTGGTAGATTGTTACCGGTAAAAAAAAATTTAATGATATGTAAATTAAAACTAGTAACAATTGCTAACTAGGATTTGTTGTGAAAATATTGTGGATGTAGCATTTCTCAAAAATTGTCCAAACAAACAAATTAGCCTAAAAGCCCAAATCAAATGTTAATTTGTGATATTTTAAATTATGTTTACAAAAGACATTTTAAATTGCTATTTTTTTATTAAAAAAATGCATATTTTCCAATAACTAGTCAGTTAGTACTTGCTTTAGTCTTTAGATGAATTTATTGGATTTATGTGATACATCTTGTACATACACATATGCACTAAAATAATACCTCAATATTTTATTGAACATGATTAATGTAACGGTTTAATGCCTAAGTTGAATACGTTGAATAAACTTGTAACTTACCCTTTATTTTTTTGTTATCACTATGGACAAAATTCTTATAAGGAAATTACTTTTATTACAAAATTTATCTTCTAAGCAAATTCGTATTCACTTGAATAATCTTCTTTTAGATCCTAGGCTATGAGAAAAGTTCTCATCTTTTCATCCTAATAATCGAGAGAAAATAAAAAGAGCATATTTACAAAGATGTTCTTGTCAACCTCTTTGCCATGATTTCCCTAAAAAGGAAATTAGTAGAGCAGTGCATTAATTTAATCCTAATTAGTTTAAAGAATACGAAATATAGGTTGGAACATATCATAAAAAAGGATGATGCATTTTGTTTATATTGTTGCTTATTTAGGTAAGATGTTGGTAATTGAAAGGGAGATCAGTAGTTTAATGATTACTTGACTGTGTATGTTAAAAAAAATATATAGTTGATAGCATTAATAATGAAGCTATCATACAACAATTTCAAAATATGAAAAACTTGTAGAATGAAATTTTAAAACTTTATGTATTCGAGATTGTTTTTTTATGTCAATATATTCAAATTTTATTTTTATGAAATTTTGTTTAATTTAAATTTCTTAATGATCACCTTGAACAAAATTTCTAGAGCCGCCACTATAGGTAGTGTAGTATGGGTACACAATTATCAAAACTTGTGGGCGCAAGGTTAAGTTAGTCAAAGGGTTTATAACTTTTTGAAAATCAAGAAAAAAAAAAGGTTCATATTTTTCTTGCTTAGCCTAAATCTCTTTAATAAAGCCCCTTAAGATACGTTATTAAGAAACGTAATTAAAGTTATAAGGAATACAAAATGAGCTTTCTAGGCACTTAATCATATTATTGAATTCAATGATCTAATGATCAAAATTTGAGAATATATATACCATACATCGAATCATTCAAATTTTCTTTTTTTCTTTTTTTCTTTTTTTTTGGTAAACTAATCATTCAAATTTTCATTTTCCGTATAACCACGCACAATTAATGCAAATATATTGTGTTTTTTTTTTTAAATTTATGTTACTTTTTCAGTTTTGTAGGTATTATTTCAGATTTTTTTAACTTTTTCTGACAAATTTTTTTTGTTTTTTCTGCCCTTTTGGTGCTGGTTAACGTTCTCCAAAAAACAATTTACTTTTGATAGTCGACTGACTACCAACATGTGGGTTGCGTCCACATCAGTTGTCTGAATCTCAATGCCAAAAATATGGAATCATGCAATGAATAAGTATGTCGCTATGTGTCACTTATCAAAAAAAATAGATTACGGATGTCGGTATGTGTCAATTGTCATAGATCAATGAAAATTACTGACGCCCATGTTTGAATGGTGGCTGAAAGGGGAGGGCCGCGAAGGGTGATGAAAATATGTAAGAGTAAAAAAGTGTTGTAAAAATATATATTGTGTTGTTTAAACAATGAAAATTGTTGTTCAAACAATGTTACCAAACGAGCCTTAAATAATTATTAATTTCTAACTAATCTCAATAAACAAAAAACTAAATTCATCAAATTTTCTGCCATAATTAAAGTAATCATGTAATTCTAGAATCGTGTCAAAAAAAAATTAAATGAAAAATTACAAAATAACATAGAATGAATGAGGCTCTGACAGCACATGTTGAAAATTTAAAACAGCAAAAGAAAAAATCATTGTTGTTAGTGGTTTTTGGTACAACCCAACTAACTAAACTTGTGGCCAAATGTATGTACACATATATAATTATTGCACTCCATTAATGAATGTTTACATAAATCTGCAGTAATTTGCAAAGTTTCATAGTCGACATTTTAAGGGACACAAACCATCCCCGTCGTGTCTATATGTCCTTCACTCCTTAACAAGCTACATATATAGCGCAGTAGAGTACGTACTATATATATCACTAATTTTTGCAGTAGGTAATTTTAATTTGCATTATTATTATTTTTTTGGTTGCTTGCTAGTATTAACATCTTTGAAAAGGTGAACAAATTCTCTGCAACTGATGATGGGTGAGGTTGCCCTTGCAAGTCTTTCCTCTACATTCAAGTCTCCATTATTGCTCCATGGATCAAGAACCCGATGTGCACTTGGCAAAGAAGAGAGGAAGGGTAAGCAGAAGAACCGTAGCTACCATGAAAAGGCATCATGGAAGCCATTTAATCAAAAGCCTATAAAATACTCTTCTAGATTCACTTCAGATCTTCCTCTCTCTGAGTCACCTTGGGTATCTCTCTCTTTTTTTTTCTTTTTTGTTTGAATAATAATTAAATAATTAAAATTCATCGTTTTTTATCGGCTTAAAATTTTGAGGTATGTGATACTTTGTTATACTAGTTTTTGGTTTTAGCAGGCTTCTTTTGATCAGTATTTGGAGAACGAGTCCAGAATTCTCAAAGCAACCTTTACAGATGGAGAAAAAATGCAAGTTAGTGAGGTGTTTGACAGCCCTACTTCCACTTTCTATGATTTTTTTTTTTTTTTTTTTATACCATAAAAATATTGTTCAAACTGAGATTTTCTTGGCAGAGTTTGTTATGTTAGAATTATGTGGGCCATGTACTATCTTATGATGCATCTATTATCAAAAAAAAAAAAATTGTGAAATTATAAACAGTATTTTTATGCTGAAATAATATTAGTATATCTAATTTTTTTTTTTTTTTAGAATACTAAATATTTTTAACACACACACGGAGAGATAAGAGGAGGTCTTAAAAAAACTGACAGTGATGTAAACCATTGATTTAATAGACTACTTTGATTCAATAGACTACGGTTATGAATGAAATCATTGTAATTCTTAACTTAACTGTATCCATCAATGATATAGTTTATCATAATAGGTGCATTAGGGGAAAGAGTCACGTTATCAAAATAAAAGATATTCTTGGTCCCCTCCCCCCCCCCCCCCCCCAAAAAAAGTGTCAAATGTTTTTATTCTAATTTCTAACATTCAATTCTCAGCCAAAAAAAAAAAAAACATTCAAAAGATTTCACCGTTTAAGAAATCAAAAGTGATATTTCATAAATGACAATAAAACTATAAGTATATCATATTAGAAAAAATATAAATCTATCATTTTTATTTAGTAAAAAAAGTGAAAAAATTTTAAAATTCTCAACTTTTTTTTTTTGAGAAGATTAAAATTTTCAACTTTGTATGGCAATTATGTATTGAAATTTATTTATATGATTTTTTTTAGAAGAATGATATCTAATTAAAACTAAAAATTCTAATTTTTTTTTTAAATTAATAAGTTAAAAGAGAAATTGAATCAATAATCTTCATATGATATCAGTTTATTATTTTCCTAGAAAATATGATATTTTTTCGCTAACATTCAAGCAAACACAGATGTATTACATTATATTTTTTTTATTAGATATGTATTTTGAAAATCTAATCGTTAGATTGCATGTTCTTATTACATTCTTCATGTTTGCAAAATTTCAGGGAGATTAAAGATCAATAGTTATGTCATCAATGACATATTTAAATTTCAAGTTTTTGTGGTAAAATATTTTGCACAAAAAATAGGTTTATTGATTGAATAGCAAATAAAATCTTATTTAAACAAAATTTAACATTCATGTTAAAAAAAAAAACCTATAATCTAATTGTTAGATTTTCAAAATTCGCATTCAATAAAAAGATATACGACAAGTTTAGAGCATTTCACTCCAAACTAGTCTGGAGAGAAATCTTGTCCTATGTGTCTTTATTTATTTATTTCTCTCTCTCTCTAACAATAAATCTAAATATTGTTGGACCATGATGGAAAGGAAGTGCAAGTCAAAAATAGGTCTGATTATGAAAGATAATATAAGAGTTTGTCTTTTGATGGCTAGTTTGTAACAATCTTAACAATCCTTTCATAATGAGACTCATGCACATTGAGTGTGGCATCATTACCCTCACTATGTCATTACAAATAACTTAATAATAATAATAAGAAAAGTGTATGCATAATTATAATCTATCATTTTTAATAACATTTTTCATTCTTGTTATCTTTTTTAAATATAAAATGTAAAAGGAATTGTAAACTTTGACATCTTAGAGGTATTGTCAAGGTTAAATAATTTTTGGTATAATTGTTCTAGAAAATTTTACAATCTTCGATAGTACAATAATGTTGCACTTCCTCCCTTTAACATGAACAATAGGTCCCATATGAATTTAATTAATAGATACTTAACTATGTGAGAAGGGAGAGTATGAAAGTATTTTACCATTAGAATATGATTTAATTTTCCCTTAAATAAATATGATTTAATTACTTGAACTTTATAGAACAACCAAGTATTGGTAAGGAACTACCGCACACTCTTGGTGCGATGATCACTCCACAAGTATAAGTGCTTGTGGAGTGTGGGGGGCAAGGGTTGTAGTTTAAGTCTTCGGGAGGAAGATTCACACACATATACACTTAAATTAGGCTAAAGTAGAATTTCTATTTTATATTAAAAAAAAAAAAAAAAAGTATTGGTTAGGAGTTACATGAACTAAATGAATCTTAAATAATATTATTAATTAATGAATCTAACATAAATTTTATTACATAAAATAGTCATCAAGTTTTTAGGGAGGATATTATGGTTGGTCATGTCCTCTCTAGAAATAATAAATTACATGTCAAAGGCCACACATGCAAGGGCGTAGAAGAGAAATGGCTTCTTGATTATAATTAGCTAGGGAGAGCTTCCTAATTACTTGTAAGGTTCTTAAATAGCATAAACTTGTAAGAAACTTCTCACATTTTGAAGTTGATTTTTGTTATATTTATTCCTGATATAATTGTTTATTCATAAATGTTTAATATTTGTTTCTCTTGAGTTAACTTCTAAGTAAAATTCCATCATATTATTGTTAACTATCAAGGACCTATGAATCTAATTTTTTTTATTGATTAAAGAGTGATGCTAAAAACATTACAGGACTATAAATTAATTTATATGTTACCAAAAACCATCAATTTAAAAAAATAAGTGTTACTTTCGCAACATTTTTATAACAGACCTTAGGTGGTAAATTATTATTAGTTCTAAATTAAATTTACCATTGAATTTTTTTTTTTTTTTTTTTTTTGCCACTTAAGATTTGTTGTGAAACGTTGTGAAAATGTTGTGAATGTAGCATTTCTTTTCGAAAAAAATACAAAAAAAAAATAATTCAAACATTTATTTATTATGTTCTTAAAGTGACTTCAATCACATTTATTGTCAAATCAATTTGTAAACTTTTTGTAATAAAATTGATAATAACTTTAGCATTTTACTTGTAGTACGCTTTAATGGGATAGTCGACCTCTTTTTTTTTTTTTTTGGGGGGGGGGGGGGGGGGGGGGGGGGGGTGGTGGTGGTGATAGTCGACCTCTTTAGTTGCTCTAAAGAAAATGCTATTTTTCTTATTAGGAACATATAAGTATATGACTCTAACCTCTTTCTCATACATATGTTTTTATGCTTAATTTTTGTAGGACGAATGGAGAATTCAGCTGCCACCCTTACAATTCTTGTTCTTAACAGTGCAGCCAATAATTGACATGCGGTTGAGATGCAAATCAAAAGGGAAGGATTACCCTTCAGCAGTTCCTCGTGAGATCACAAAGGTTCTTGAGCTTGAAATGGTAAGCTACAATAAAAAGTTAAAAACAAACTAAGAGCGCATACAAAAATAAACGTGACCGGCCCTAATTAGTTTATTGAGTATCCATGATTGGTCCTACAATTTTAGGACAAAGACTTGATTGTTGTTATTATTATTGTTATTATTATTATTGTTGTTTTTCTTTGGATAAATCATAAATAGCATACTAGAAAAGTTGATATATGAATTTAAATATATATTTGCTGCTTCACCTTCCCACATAAATATGAAAAGCTAATCTTTTACAGACAAAATGGGAGCTCCTAGGGCTTGATGATGTTCGTGAGTCATTAGGCTTCAGTGCCAATGCTAAAGGAGCCATATACCCTGATAGACGGGCAACACAAAGCTGGATTAAAACTCAATTCGAGCTTAACATAAGCTTTGTTCTTCCACCTTCACTTGCTTTGGTTCCTAAAGATGTTATTCAAGACATTGGAGTGTCAGTAAGTCCATCAAATCTAAGTGCTATTTACATCTCTCTTTGTTTTCACTATTACAATTTCTTGACGTATATCATATATACTATTTGTAAGTAATAATACAAAATTGATAACTACTTCAGATATACGTGAGGACTGAGTAATGCTAAGAATCACAAAATTTTCACAATTTTTTTTTGCAACTATTGATATGCATAGTAAGTTGTGATTGAACCAACATCACTTTCACATGGTCCCATCACTAATAGTTTAACTCAATTTTTATTAAAACATTAATTACATGTCAACTCATCAATTATGAAAAAAATTGTTTAAAAAAAAAATTGTTTTCTTGAACTTGACTATAGTTCACCAGGCCTTATGAGGCTGCAAGTCTGCAACAACTACTACCACATCATTATCAATTCAAGTTCCTTGTTAGTTTGTCCAGAAAATTACTATTAATTTCCATTGTTTTTAGCCATAAATTTACTAGGAGATTGTATCCAACAACAGGTGATCCAAAGATTGGTGGATGACAAGAAGCAAAAAGCTAATGATGGAGTGCTTGTAGATTATGATAAATTCAAAAGGGAGAAACTCAAGAATCTGGTTTAAGCCTAGTGATTCTTGAATATGAGGTCAGAAGGCCAAAATAAGTTAATTCATAGTAGCTTACATTATTCAGCAAAGGAAAGCTTTGGCGACTGAAAGTTGAAGTTAAATTTAATAAGATAGAAGTGGATTTGCATCATTCTTTGATACATTTGGGGTTGAAGTGTAACGAAAATTTCAGTTTAGTTTCATCTTCTTGCAAATATTGAACAAATAAGTCATTAGTGAAGCTAACATATGGAAATGCAGGGGATCTAACCCTAAATAATCCGAATGCAAAACTACCAGAGAATTTTTTTGTTGTTGTTGTGGTTCCTCGTTGATGTGCTTGTTCTTTATAAAAATCGTGATCAATGAGGAACTGCAACTAAGATTGTAAAATGTTAAACTGAATCTAAGTGAAGCAATAATATCACAAATAGGATATTGTAGCCCGTAGTTGATTCCAAACCAAATCTTTTCTCTAAGGAAAACATAATGAAATTTCTTCTAGAATATAATGGAATAGAAATCTGATTGATGATTTGATAAATTATACTCTGCATTGTATTTAATCATAGGAAGCACGATTCTGTACATGTCAAAAGTTAAAATGTAGAACACATTATACATTCAACAATGAACAAAGCAAATCAACATGTTGCTGTTACTGTACAGCTAAACATCTTTATGATTGCACTCAATTGCAAGCTCCCAGTAAAACCAAGCACAATATAAAAAGAAAAAGAAAAAGAAAAAAATGTGTACCTCAGAGACAACCACAAGCCCAACAAGGAAAATATACCGACTATTCAAAAAATTTGAAGTACAAGATCAAGACAATAGCAATAGCAAGAACTGCAATTATGGGGCCAATAATCCACTTGTTCATGCTCATTCTTTTTGACATATTAGTCATAATTCCCTTGCACTTTCCTGTGTTATCATCCACTCCATGCAGCAGAAATATAAGGAATCATCAGGTAAATACAGTGGCATGTATTTCAAAACTACTACTGTGGTGTGAAAATCATAGAATTTTGGTAGACAGCACAATAGTCATACCTATTACAGCTTAAACCTGAAGATAAAATAATGGACAAAGATCATAACAGTTCAATGCTAAGCACTAATGCTGAGACTGAAAATAAAAACAAACAAAAAGGGAAAACACACACACACATACACACGCACATACCCTCCCAAAAAAAATGTAAATGATATTCAAGAATGGCATGTAAATATTTCAAAGTGAAGAACATCAGAGCAGAATCAAATTACAGTTTCAAATATTACTCAAAGGAAAAGTAATAGAAGGACTTTCCTTAATTCTGTCACCAGATTTGCCCAGTCTCTCCATTGTCATCCCTAGTCTTGCTCTCTGATCA
The DNA here is from genome assembly GCA_028535165.1 of Quercus tomentella. Classification (NCBI taxonomy): domain Eukaryota; kingdom Viridiplantae; phylum Streptophyta; class Magnoliopsida; order Fagales; family Fagaceae; genus Quercus; species Quercus tomentella. The sequence continues at coordinate 78,623,235 of JAPQVY010000155.1, forward strand.
GCCAATGCCTATTGCATATGCATCAATTATTTGTGCCAAATGACAATTCATGAACTCAAGGAAAAAGAATGTTGTCAATATTCACCAGTTATCAGTCCTCCAAATAAGAGACTAAAAGTTCACCACAATTGGGAAGCAGAACAGAGTACGAATTTAAATAATAATAATATATAAAAATAAAGAATTAGACAGCGTGTCTCCCTGGACCCAATAACTTAGACTGCCATCATTCAAATGACAAAGTGAACTCCAATAGTAAATACAATGGCAATACAAGAAAATAGAAAATGGTGAGACAACCATTAGTTGCAGGACTGGGTACTGCCATACATCATTTTAGATCATAAGGGAGCATAAATCATACGCGACAGAGGGGATGAGATTGAGAAGCTCCCATGGGAGAACGGGAGTGATTGTCAAACTAAATAAAATGGGATGGCTTGAACTGCAACAACAACAGTCTTAGCCCCAAAACTATAGGGGTTGGCAAAACTTTAAGATGACTTGAAATGGAAGGACCAGGAAATCTGTCACAATAAAGTTTGATTCCAACAGGACATAAGCTTATACATATAACTCTACAAGACAAGCTTTATTGTTTTATGATCAACTGACAATCAGAAGATACAAACAGATACATAGTTAATGGATCAATACCTATACTGTTTCTGTACAATTATCAGCATATTGTGTTATCATCACCAATAATCAAAGCAAGAACAAGAACCATGCTTGAAACAATGAAAACGATTGCGGTCTCTGACAACAATTTCTCTATTGTATATATCAGAAATCATCTTAATAACAGAATGACAGTCTTGGCATATACGCAGATTCTTGAAAATATAAAGAGGTGAACCAGCTCTTGTGCTTATAAGCCCAAAACAGACTGCCAGCTTCTCACTATGTGAGAACAATGCCTGCTCTATCTCCTCCAATTCATCCACATTACCCACCGGACTGTCACAACCAGAGAAAACTTGGGAAGCGGCATTTGGGACATAACCAGCCACTCTCAATCTTCGAATCATCTCATCCAACATGATGTAAATATCCATGATTTGCGGATGTGACTTATCCCCTGCACAGAACTGGTGAACTTGGCCATGAACATGAATTGAACTCGTTCCAGGCATCTTTCTAATACCCCTTTTCTTTAGAATCTGCCTAAGGGAATCAGCCTTGTCTCTCTTTCCCACCAAGGCATACATGTTTGAAAGCAGGATATGATATTCCGTGTTCTGGGGATCCATCTGAACCAGCTCTTGCAGAACTCGCTCACCCAGCTCTAGCTTTCCATGGACACTACATGAACCTAAAAGGGATCCGAGAACCACCTCATTCGGAGGCATTGGCATCTTTTTTATTAAGATTTCAGCTTCTTCTAAATGACCAGCCCGACCAAGAAGATCGACCACACAAGCATAATGTTCTATTGTAGGTGTTATGCCATGCACAGCTTCAAGTTCATGGAAGTATTGGCAACCCTCATCAACTAGACCTGAGTGGCTGCAGGAACTTAACACAGCCATAAAAGTTAATTCGTCTGGCTTGGCATCTTCCACCATACGAGGAAATATATCCAAAACAACTTTACCCCGTCCGTGCATTGCTAACCCACTAAGCATAGCATTCCATGCCACCACATTCCTTCGTGGCATGTGCTCAAAAACTCTATATGCAGCATTAACCCTACCACATTTCGCGTACATATCCACCAAAGCCGTGCCCACCATGATATCCATCTCATTTTCCATTGTCTTCAAAGCATACACATGAACCCACCTACCCATCACCACATCTCCTGACTGTGCACATGCTGATAAAAATGAACAAAGTGTAACATAATTCAACCCAAAGCCACGACCAAAAATCATCTCACCAATAAGTTTAAACCCTTCCCTGATAAACCCCCTTTCCACATAACCCACAATCATTATTGTCCACGCGACCTCATTCCTCTCCGGCATCATATCAAACACCACCCTCCCACTCCCCACACCTTCACATCTAACCACTCCATCCAGAATCACTGTCCACGACACAACACTCCGTTCCTCCATCTCTTCAAACACCTGCCTCGCCTCACCCAACATCCCACACTTCACATACATATCCATAACCGCATTGCAGGCCTTCACACTAGCACTCAATCCCATCTTCACCAAACACCCATGTCCTTGCACTCCAAACTCAACATCCACCAACCGCGCACACACATTGAACATGCAAACCATGGCCACATCATCGACTCCAACACCCTCTCTCCCCATTTCAACAAACAAAAACAGTGCATCTCTAGGTACCCAATGGCGGGCATAGCAGCCCATTAAAGTGGTCCAGTCTATGCTGTCTTTGTGTGAGTGGGGAATTTTATCGAACAGTTTGCGTGCATAAGTTGGGTTGCCACAGGCAGAGTAGAGGTGAAGTAAGGCGTTGTGGAGGAAGGAGTTTGGGGAGTTGGCGAGGCCAGTGGTGACGATAGTGGCGTGGATTTTTTTGCCTGTGTTGAGCGAGGAGTGTCGAGCACAGGCTCGAAGAAGGGAACGGAAGTGTTGAGTGAGGGTAGAGTGGGTTGGCCATATCATATGAAAGAAAGCTGAAACTTTAAAAGAGAATGATTTTATTGTATGAGGTATCAATCAATGACTCTATATGAGTGAGGAGAAAGAGAGAGAGCATTGCAGAGGCAAGGAGTCCAAAAGCTTCGTATAGAGCTCTTCATCACTATTTCAAAGGGAGCAAGTTTTGGAACACCATTTCTCATTGCCTTGACAACATTCTATAGCCGTTGAAAAGACAAGTTGTACATTATAGTGTGTATTAGCTAAAAGCTTTTTGCTTTTTTGAGAGTTTTGTCTTCATTTTATTTCAAATTATAATTTTATTATGGGAAATGCTAACTAATGCACTTGGATCATTGGTTAATAATTTATTTAAAAAAAAAATTTATAAAAAAAATAATTAATATTTTGACAATTTTTTTTATTTTTCATAAAAGTGGTGTCAAAACTTTTCTAAAATGGATTGTTAACTAATACCCTCAAAGCAATCGTTAACAAGATCCTTTTTTTTATTAGTTTTGGAAATATGTTAGCTTTTAGCCTTATTTATGTCAAATAACTTACTAAAAATAAACAATCATTACATATGATTGAACTTATCTTTATCCATTTATTTTGTTTATTAACGGAGCATTTTAACATCTTCTCTTTGTAGTTTTTTGTCTTTTTTGTAGTTTTATATAAACTATTAGGCCAGCTTCATAGAGAGAAAAAATATATTAAAATAATCTATAAAACTAGTTTTATGTATTTTTTCTTCTATTTTTCTAATTTTTTTTAATTAAATGGGACTTATATTAGTCCAATCTTAAGAAGGCGAACACGATAGTTATTAACATTTGCCTTTGTTTATTATTAACATTTGTCTTTATTTATTATGTATGTTGTATCTTTTAAAAAGAAATGGCATTTTTTGCTAATATATGATATTTTAAAAAATTACACTCTTTTTAGGTTGATTTTTTTTTTATGTATACAATTCAATAATTACAGTAATTAAGAAACTAATTTGAACTTGTATATTCCAACACCAATTAGTGCCAGTTGAAAATTAGTTCATCCCAACAAAGTCATATTTACTGTCATTTTGAGGCAAAAACCCAAGAACAAGAAGAGAAGGACAAAGTTTAACTACAAAATTGGTTGTAACTTAAGGCTACAAACTCACTCAATAAAATAAATACTACAACATATTTTGAAAATCTAACAGTTGAATTGCATGTTCTTTATGCCCTTAATATACATGTTAAATTTTATGTCAATCAGATATCATTTACTATATGATCTATAAGCTTATATTTTGTGCATAATTTTAAATTATAAAAACTTGCAATTTAAAAATTTTATTGATGATATAACTATTGATTTTTAATTTTCTTGAAATTTTGCAAGTATGGAGGATATAAGAAGAAAATGTAATCCAATGGTGGATTTGTCAAAATTCACATCCGATAAAAAGATATTAAGTAAGTTTGTAGCCTAAGGCTATAACTAATTTTGTAGCTAAACTTTGTCCAGAAGAGAGAGCACCATTTTTTCAACCGTTTGGTGGTCAGTTTCCAGTTTATCTACTTTGCATGGTTATTCTCACTTTTGCCATTCTTCACATTTTTGCTTAATCAATAACAATGAAACGGCAGATCTGCTCGTCTCTTTTATGAATCAGGAACCCTTTTTTTCCCCTTCTCTTGGTAGCATTACATTGGGATTTAATCATGTGTACCTGCAAATCATAAGCAATGATGTACTTGTTCTGTACATGAATCATAATCAACAAGGAATCACAACTAATATTGAAAGATAATAAATTGGATCTATAAGCGAAGCAATAACATCGCATTTAGGATCTTGTGTAGTTGATTCCAAAACTAAATATCTTCTAAGAAAAGGCATACGCACTGAATAATGGACACGATGAAAATTTCTTCAAAAATATTGGCATAGAAATTTGATTTGATGATTTGAAAATTATACTCCGCATTGTATTTACTCATCATAGAGGAACCACGATTCCATACATAACAAAAGTTACAATGCAGAACACATTATACATTCAATGATGAACATAGCAAATCACCATGTCGCTGTTACTGACCAGCTAAATATCTTTATGTTATCACTCATTGCACGCTCCCAGAAAAACCAAGCCAAGCACAATATAAGAAGAAATTAAAAAATCGGTGTGCCACAGAGACACCCACAAGCCCAACAAGAGAACATGTCCTGACTATTTAAGTTTGAAGTACAAGATCAAGGCAATAGCAATGACAAGAACTGCAATTATGGAGCCAATCATCCACTTGTTCCTGCTCATTCTCCTTGACATGTTTGTCAAAAGTTTCTTGCTCCTTCCTACGTTATCATCCACTCCGTGCAGCTGAAATATAAGAAAATCATCAGGCAGATACAGTGGCATATATTTTCAAAACTACTGCTGCAGTTTGAAGATCCTAGACCTTCGGTAGATGGCAAAATCTCACACTTTACAGCTAAAACTTGAAGTAAACATAATGGTCAAAGATAATAGAAGTTCAATGCTAAGCACTACTGTTGAGACCAAAAAAACAATAAATAAATAAAACACAGAGACATACCCCAAAAAAAAAAGTGTAAATGATGCCAAGAGTGGCATGCAAATGTTCCGAAGTGAAGCACACCAATTACTGTTTCAAATATTACTTAAAAAAAATTGAAACTAAAAAGCAATCTTCTTATTGTAGAGATTTTAGTTGAACACTAAATTAAGTTTGAAGTATCTGAAATTAGTTACCGTGTTATTAGCATGCAGGAGAGACTGTCGCTGAGAATGCAAATCTTGAAGAATTGAAACACCAAGCTCCTCTGTTTCCAGCATGGTTCTTCTACTTTCCTTAATTCTGTCACCAGATTTGCCTAATCTCTCTGTTGTTGTCACCAGTCTTGTTCTCTGATCAGCTGATGCCTATTGAATATGTATCAATTATTTGTGTCAAATGAAAATCCATGTATACAAAGAAAAAGGAATGTTATCAATATTCACCAGATATCAGTCCTCCAAATAAGAGACTAAAAATTCAATTTACTACAATTGGGAAGCAAAACAGAGTAAGAATTTTTAAAAAGTAAAAGACTTCGTACTGCCCTAGATTGCCTGTTTCCCTGGACCCATTAACTTAAGACTGCCATCATTCCAATGACAAAGTGAACTGCAATAGTAAATAAAAATGGCACTAAAGAAGATAGAAACCTGGATATCTCTTTCCAATAAGTTACCAAATCAATCATAAAACCACTAACAGATAATGAATCACAATAGCATATCACAGCAATAAGCATAAGGAAATTATGCAATTTTAGACATACCGTGAGTGTATCTGCCATGCCTGATTCCAACAACTCATCTCGGGCTGCAGCATTTAAGTTGCCTGATACAATTCTCTTGACTTCGGTTTTCAGATTGTTCAGATCTGATTTATATTCCCTCAACTTAGCAAGAAGCACAGCCTTGACATTAGGTTGCAAACTTCTCGCCTCGAGATCCATTTTCCGAATCTGAAACATTTATGAGAAACATCTCTATTACTACTGCAGATACAAAATTTTGAAAATAACCCTAGGAAGAGAAAGAGTAAAGTGGGTACCAAAGCTTCTGCTTCATCAATTCCAGCCTTTATCTCAGAAACCTTTTGTTTCTTTTGCTCTACAGATCAATAAGACATTGTAAGTGGCTTCTGGTAGGCCTTGACAAGTCATTGCCCATAGCACTTAAATAAAAGAGGGGAAAGCGCGCGGGGGGGGCATCAGGATGGGGATGGGGATCTATCAATCCACATAATTTAAGCATGTGTAAAGAACCAAAGTACAAGTCAACTATTATTAGTCTAGGAATTTAGAATATATGGCCGGCCTACATAAGAAAGTGATGGGATGGTTGTAATAGGTTATAAGGTGATTGGAGATTGACAGAACAGGGTTGCGATATGCAATGCCTAGCAAAGCGGCTTATCAAAAAACATTACCATCAAGTTAATGCTTACTGCATATGGGGAGTTAGGAGAAAGATAATGATTACGATGGTGATGGTGATGAGAGAGAAAGGGGACAAAACAGAAGAACTAGGCGATTAATTCCCTTAACAAACATAATACTCAACATTCCACAACTTAAGTCTTACTTTAAAAGGCAGAACTAGGCAATTAATTCCCTTAACAAACTAAATACTCATCATTCCACAGCTGGTCTTACTTTGTATGAGCAAATCATATCTTCATCAGGAATTCCCTGAGAATATCTAATTGTACAAAGACTTTTTTTTGGGATAAATCTAATTGCACAAATACTTGTGCAGAAAATATGCACATACCTCTCACAGGGTGGAACTCATTACCCATTTCAATTCCACCCTTGTGAGAGATTTGTGCACAGCTTGTAAGCAAACCTTTGTGCAAATAGCACAACTCAAATAAGCAACTCTTTACTTAGAAGCTATCAAATAAGCTCCCACCCTTGTGAGAGATCTGTGCACAGCTTGTAAGCAAACCTTTGAGCAAATAGCACAACTCAAATAAGCAACTCTTTACTTAGAAGCTATCAAATAAGCTCCCACAATCTAATTTAAAACTCAAGAAAAATTCATAAGAACTTTTATAACTACTGAAAAAGGATCCAGTGGTTGATGCCGACGACGGTTGCCTCTCTTCTTTTAGGATGGAGGAATTGGTTGGGGAAACATTTTTCAAATGTTTGGAATATTGTTCCAGCTTGTCTTATGTGGTTAATCTGGTGGGAACATAATACTCGTACTTTTGAAGATACTGAGAGACATGTAGATCTTTTGAAGTATATGCTAGTTGGGACTTTGTTTCAGCGGTCTAGGATTTGGGATTTGCAATGTATTTTCATTTATGATTTTCTTCTTTCTGTCTGTATCTCTTCTCGAGTTACTTGTATTTGTTTTAAGCACAGAGTGTTCATCATCATGAACACAATGTACTTTTCATGCAATAAAACTTTGATTACCTATCAAAAAAAAAAAAAAAAAAACTACTGATAAATCAAGAACCAAAAAGTTTAACTATGAAACTTTTTACAGTCTGCCGAATTTGTAAACCAAGGGAAAAATAAGCTTTGGCCAAGTGAGCAACACTAAAAAATTAATAGCCAACCAAAGGCCAACACTCAGTCAGTCCACAAACAAATAGTACTCCCACAAGGCAACAACCAAGACATTAAAAAAGCAACACAACAATTCCAAACCAACATGCCAACATGTTGTCATCACATGCATAGGAAACAATAGCCTAACATGTAACCATGGCAAACAAAACCTTCAACATGCCATGAACAGGCTAAAGCAATTGCACAACACGACGTTTGCACAAAAAGGAGAATCAGCACATACCAGAGTCAAGCATATCAACAGCACATAACAGGGACAAGTGAATCAAGGTTCACTGGTCCCAACAGGAAAGATTATTGGTCATACAGTGATTAGACCATACAAGGACAGATCGGTGTGGCAAGAAGTAATTCCAGTGGTTTAACTATCTTCCACTTGGTTGTCAGAGGTTGTGAGGGCCTCAGAGATGTTTCTCGGTGTAGCAGTAGCCACAATGAAGGCTTACTGCAGGTTTACAAACCAAGAACATTGTTGCCTAAATCAGACAATGTGGTTCGTGGTTGTGGGTGGTGACAGGGTTTGTCATTGGTGCAGATCGGGGTCAAGTTTATAAGTTTCTAGGCATTTTTTTAGGTTTAAATAATGTATGTAATGTGGCCACCAGAGCTAATGAAAAAAAAAAAAAAAAAAGCTGACAATGGCAGTAGGGGTGAATTTCTTTTACAGCTCTGATACCATGTTCTCAGGATGTGTGTTTAGAGTTTATTAATTACCGTAATATACATGTAAATTATTTATATATGTTGGTACTTACACGAATATCACAATATGACAATTTTACCCCTATCACACACATATATGTAAAAAATCTTATCAAAGACTTTGTCACAGTTAACTCTCCTACTGCCAAGAGCATTGTAACTTGATGGCATTGACTGGTTTTCTCTAGTAGAACCAGGATTCAAATCCTCCTCCCCCACTCGAAACAATTTATCCAAAAAATATTATCCTACTATGATTATGCTATTGTATTATGATGATACATAAAACATACAACAAAATGGCTCTCATTGAGAGTACATTGTAGCTCTACACCCCAAAAATGCTAAGAAAATTATCAGAAAAGTGGAACAAGAACAATGCAATACTGGATTATCCAATATCATTCAGAACCTTTAGAATTCAGATTCTTCTCCTATTCATGTCAATATCATCAAATGTTAAGAATTTCAATAGACAAATTGCACCCATAAATCTTGAATGTAACAGTGTAGTCGCCATTTGACTACAAATGCCAATTCACAAAAGGATTCCATCTAAAAATCTAACTCATTCCAAGAAATGAATCGTGTAACTAATCGTAGAATAAGCTCACATTCGTACTGATCATTACTAAAATATCAGATAAGACCACTCACCCTCAATATGCATGATCTTTGGAGCTAGTGTGAAAGTAGTGGGCAAATTTTTTCGGATTCATACCAGTCGATCCAATCCAACAAAAATCCCTCTCTTCGAAAAATAATCAAATTCTAAAAATCTACAAATGATAACCTTAATTTTCTTGCGTAATTCACACAAGCCAAAAATTACATCGGGGAATCAATGTATCAACTAATTAAATTTTTGCCACCTTCAAAAGCAAATAAAAAAAACCAATTATGTAGCTCAAATTTTCAATTCCCTTAAAAAATCCAAAATTTATCAACATATATGCATCAAAATTCAAAATTTCAAAGGGCAACATACACACACAGAGAGAGACAATAAATCAACATGAATTTAGACTAAAAACAAAAATTTTCCATCAGATTCAATTGAGAATTTGAAAGAGGAGTTTTTGAATTACCGCCATTAAGAGCACCAGTTGCCGTACACTTCCTGGAGAGATTCGCCGAGAGCTCGCAGTATTGGCGCTCGTATCCTTCGAATACCTCACTCATCGTCCCTAACCTTGTACTCTTCCTGTTCAATTACCGATCAACACATATCCAGCTCCATCAATCATCAAAATCAAAAACAGCTTAGAAACCCTAAATAGAAACGAAATGAAGAGAATCGGTGATGGAAAATAAGATACCAAATGAAGATCGGGTTGAATTGGTCGGACCTGATATGACCAGAGATCGGAGAGCTCGCCGGAGAAGTCACCGATGCGAGTTTTTGGTGTTTTTCTTTTCGAAATGACGAGAGTGATAAAGTGCGTGGCACAACACGAGCGTGGGTTGTAACTTGTAAATAAAAAAAGTGGATGTTAATGCACGCGCTAAAATGCGCGTGAGAGAGAGTTGTGGGAGTATGACACGTGGAAAATTCTGGAGGTGGATATATTGGTTTTGGTTTCGAGCCACTTTCGGGGCCTTGAGCAGCAGCATCGTTTTTCTCACATCTCAGACCCTCTCAAATCTCACGTGGGTGCAACTGGGTAAACTGGGTAAAGAAATAATAATTAGTTGGATTGTTGAGGATTAGAATAACCATGGTAAATGTTTTTTTTAATATTAACCAAAAAAAATGTTTTTTTAATAACAATCTTATTTTATTTGATTTTTTTAATAAAAAATATATTAAATTCATTATTTTATTTAATACTAATGGTATAGAGACATAATTCCAAAATCTCGAAACATAAGTCAAAATATGTCGGTATCAAAATATTTCATTCTAATTGACAAACTAAAATGAATTCCAAAACAGCATTCGTTATGTTGGTCTTGACCTTTTCACAAATCGAAGGGGAGCTTATTCATGGGCGGCTCCACTTGGAGCCCAGGGGTTCACAAAATCACACCCCCTTAATTGAACCAAAAAATTATTATTATAATATTTTTTATTTTATTTTTTCTATTTTGACACTTCAAATAAAAATTTGAACACCCTAAAGCCAACCGAAATAAACTTAAATATAATTATCTTAACAATATCTTGATATTTTTAAACACAAAGAAAAATCTCAATAACAAATCAATTTGATCTAAAATTTGGGGAAAAAAATTTAATTAGCTCCAACAACAAAAGTAGAATTTGCTAAATCTTAAACCTTAGAAAAAGCTCATTTAGATCTTAAGAAATATTAAATAAATCAATCAAATGGGAAATTAGTGGATGAATGATTGTTTGATTATGTACATTGAAACAGATGTAGCTAGTAGGATTGATAATGAAGGTATCATGCAACAATTTCAAAATACAAAATATCATAGACAACAATTGTAAAACTTTATGTATTAAAGATTTTTTTTGTGATGCCGATATATTTAATTTACCTTTTGTTAAAAATTTTGTATAATTTATAATTCTTATTGAATCCCCTAAAAAATAATCCTGGGGTCGCCATTGAGCTTATTTGTGTCATTGTCGAATTGTGGTCTGACATTATTGATTTTTTTTTTCTTTCTTTCTTATTGAGAGACGGCATCCTTAGTTGACCAAATTATGCACTAAGTTATTGTTTATATTTCCTTTTCTTTTTAGAAGTACTTTTTTTATTACATTCCTTAAATTTTTTTTCCCAATTAACTTATGGCGTACACATGCAGAATGTACAAATAGTAGTGCTAGACACGATGAAAACATTAACTCTCCATTGTTATTTATTACATAAAATTTTTAATTCATGTTCAAAATTTTCTCATAGAAATATATGGGTAGTTAGAGATGATTGACAGTACTGGGGACGATGTTAAGGAAGTAAAGTGGCAATAGGATATATATAGTCCAAACAATTCACAATGGAAGTACATGAAACTGGTTACTGCTCCAATCATGAATTTGGTTGCCATTCAAATGTCAAAACCAAGAATTATTTCCTAAAATTCATATACTTTTGTCTTTCTCAAACAATTAATAGAGTGTGCATGGCAAATTTGCACAGTTAGAGCTGATAAAATTGTCTCCTATGAAAGCAACATATGGTCTACCCAAAGTAAAAAGATTATAAAAATAAAAAATTATATATCAGACCCCATAAAAATTGAGTGATGCTTTGAAAAAATCACAGCTGAACTAATCCATTGTATTATCATAGTATAATGACACTAGGTATACAGAGGACATGGTGCAATGTTATAATCTTGGTACAGAAACTATTAAAGCCAAATACAAAATTTAAGCGAGGGATCTTCTTAGAGCCCCAGGTATTATAGCAGGGAATGGCACTCCCCTAACACTCTAAATGAGTCCCCTGGAGTGGAGCAAAGTGTCAAAGTAGGAAGGTTCCCAAGTTTGCTTCCCTTATTCGGTTAAGCATTTCCTCCAAGAATGTCTTTAAATTGATGAACTCTAAACTCTCAATTCTATAACTATCAACATCCAACCGCAGAAAACTGCCTTTTGCAGCTGGTACAACTTTGGCAAACCAGTAAGGAACATTTTAGGCCATTCAAATTTCCCAAGACACATCACAATCAACAACCCCCTTTATGAAAATTATCCTTAAACCGTGGTCTCACTGGACTGAACAAGCACAGCCCCATCAGGAGCAGGAATTCCTGCTTCCTTTAATTGCTTGGCCTGCAGCTGCTCCAATTCCTGAGGAGGGAACACTTCTGATTGCAAAGAAGGGGTTATATTCTTCACATGCAACCATGTCAACTGCCAAAAACTATCCCCACCTATGGTATCACTAGGCACAAGTAATCCTGTCGTCTTCATCACAAATAAGGTGTTCTTGAGAAGCTCAGGAATCAATTCATGAATCTTCTCACTACGCCTTCCCCTGAATTTTGCGTTCATGTATCTCTCCATACGATTAAGAACTCCTAGCCATAGTTTGCAGAAGGACGGTAACTGCCAGAGATCCAATAGTAACTGTAAGAACACTTTTGACATGAGTTTCATGGCTAGAACAAGCGTTCCCTCCATATTTCGGTAGTCCTTTGGAGAGTTCCCCACCGTAATTTCTAGTAAATCATCAAGCAATGTGAAGATCACCTGATCGAAACACTGCAACCACAAGGCATTTGAAAGGTGAATCCCATCCACTCCTGCCAAAGACCTCTGTAGCATTAAAATAGAATGGTTCCTCACTTCTTCTCTCTGATCTAAACATACTTTCCTTAATCCTTGCACCAGCCTCAGCCACATCTCGCCAATATCTTGATTCACTTTCTTAGCAGCCTCCTCACCAACAGAATTCATCTCACAAGACCAGCTGACAAGACAAAAAACAGAACCTGCCATCAAATCTAGGGCGGATACAGAACGATCAACCTCCCCAACCCGAGACTCAGCAAACTGCCTTGCCGCATCCACACAAAGAACATAATTGGATGGCAACAGGTGTGTCCCATCAGACATGATAAATGCTAGAGCCTCAAACCCAACATCAGATGCTTCTGGATGCCGAGCTGTAATAGACAGCAAGGAAATAATTGTGCGCCAACCTGCATTGGATCGGATATGAGCTGAATTTGCCTTTACAAGGCGCAAAACTTCTTGCGTTATGTGTTCACAATAAGCATCAGCAACCCGGGCATCAAGTTTTAAAACCAGGTGAAGAGACCTGAGAAGTTCGTCAGTCAGGTTTTCCTTGTAGGGAAGCAGTCGCTGGCATATCTTCAGGAGCCCAAAGACAGCCTTTTCCACCAGAGTGCAAGGCATAATAGTCGACTGAACAATATCAGATATGTGCTCGTAAACACCTTGCCAGATAAGCATTATCCTGTCTCGGTTATTCAGTGTAATGGCAATCAGCAACTCCAGGCAGAAGACTGCAGTGTTTTCATCCTCAAAGTAGCTAGTTCCCTTTCGGAGTTGGCCTGCAGCCAAGATAAGGGCCTTCACAAGCTGCAATAAAGACTCAGCTTGGAGAAACTTACTCTCCGTAAAAATGCTATCAATGTGGAAAGTCTGTATAGTCTCACGAGTGCGTTGCTGAGCAGCAAGTTCTTCCTCTGTTGGTTGTGACCTTGGCTCCTCCACATCAAATGATAAGAGCTGGCTGAACCGGCCCATAAGGCCAGATGATTTACGAGTAGTGATAGATGGCATATTTGGTGTTGCCAAGGATGTAGTAGCAGGTTTCCCCCGGTCTGAGTCAGATGGGGGCTCTATATCATCAACCGCATCACTAGCCAACCGAGCAGGTAGAAGGCCAAGCTTGTGCAAGCTTAAGACACATTCCAGTATGTTCTTCCAGCTAGAACGGATATAATCACCATACCTATTTGCTATGGTGAACACTGTTGTGGTTGCCATCCTGGCTTTAATGTCATCTCCAAGAGCAAAAAAAGCTTCTTCAACGGATAAGGGAGTCAAGAGGGTTGTGAATTTACAGAGAGACACGACCAAATCATCCAATACATCATCAAGGTGATAGCTTGCTGCAATTTTGGCAACAGCCAAGAATCCATCAACACATGTTTGTAAAACATCCTCCTGTTCTGCCTGATCAAAAACCACCGACATAGCAGCGATTGTTGGACCTGACAGGATAGCAAACATATCATGGTTGAGGAGGTCTCTTGAATCACAGATGATAAATGGGGAGGATTTTTGGGATTTGTGAATCACATTAATCCAACAGCTTGATGTCATCATTGGAGACCCAGTACTTTGGTCCGGGACCATCTGGATTTCATTCTCACAGATTGAGTGATACAGCTCAGATAGGACCTCACGAGGAAGATCTTTCCCACCATTGATTTTCCTATTGTTACGGATAAAGTCTTCTTCAGTCATCTTTTTCTTTACCTGAGAATTGTGTTGATCTGTGTTGAGCAATATAAGTGAATATGACAACAAGAGAGCGGCATCTTTGTTGATCAATATATGCGGTGACTGTTCATAATATCTTTCTGCAAATGCCTCAAGCACCCTCTGTATTTTTTGTGATTCTCCAGGCAATCTGAAAGTTCCCACAAAAAGACGCAATGCAATATCTAAATTCATGTCTTGGAAATCAAAAGTCCTGGCAAATTCATGAAGCACTTGTATGCAGAATTCATCATGATTTCCCAGATAATCCCCAATAAGATTCTTATCTAACCCAGTTGTGTATCTGAAAACGTGTGCCACACTTTGAGGGTCAAGTTTCTCAGGCAACAAATTCATTCCTTGAAGAAATTCTAGACCTTTCTTAGGATCCCTATTAAAGTGATCTGCTCCAACCATCAACCTTTTCTTGATGTACTTCATCTTACGGACAAATGGAACCCAACAATTAGGGTCACTATAGCTCTCACATTCCATTCTCCAAAATGGTGTATATCCCTCATCATCTACCGCAGGCTCTGAAGTAAATGGTTCGTTCCCTATGCTCTCAGCCATGCCCTGAACCATGGAAATTAAGCCATCCAGGGCAACAATGTGCATTGCAGATAAAGGTCCATTCACAGGAAATGCGCTTTTTGATAACAGGTTAACAAGCTCTTCAAACACATTACTACTGGTTACATCACAATCAAAATTTGCAAACATCTCTGCCATAAATGTCTGCTGTCTGCAGAAGTCAACTAGAGCCTCCATGGCAACCTCCTGCTGTTGGTATGACAAACCATGTTTACTTTGGGAAAGCCTTAAAAGCACACATGACAAGAAAGCTTCAAGCTGTACTTTGAGCTCAGTTCGTAAATGATGATACAGATTAAGAACAATGCTGCATACTGTTGAGAGAATCAGTGGACTCATGGACAAACCAAACTGCATAAGATTAAGAAACAATCCATCTTGAACAATAGCCAATAACTGGGGGTGTTTACTGATTGAGGGCCCAGCCAATTCAATAGCTGAGTTAATTAACCCCAGTGCAAATAAGGGAACATCTTCATCATATGCTATAGGATTCGATCTGGGGCCAAACTCAATGTGCTCACTGACATTCAACAAAGAACACAAGAAATGAAATATCTCAACCATGCATGGAACCCCAAAGGGTTCCATCAGAAGGCTTTCATCATTTTTAGAAGCCTCCACTCCATTACTAACCTCAGTTATTTTCTCACTCATCCCACTATCATTCATCCCACCATCCGAAGTACCCATGTGATCCTTTGAAGCATATGTGGATGATTGACCATCAGATTCAATGCCAACATTGCCATTTTCTAGCTGCTTACTTTCAGATGTATGATCCTCATCTGCTAATCCCACCTGTACAAGAAAGATGAGCTTTAGGAATTGACATGGGAAAAATAGACGTGCTGGTCCAAATATCTAAGAACTTAAGGATGCAAAGTTCTCTTTACAGCACCACTCTAATAAAAAATCAGACAGTTTTTCATTCAAGGGTTCAACTACAAACCATTCAGAACTCCTAACCACTAAGTGGTCACAAACACTGAGTACTAGATTTTCCTAAAGACTTTTAACCAAATTACATTGAACCACACCCCCACTTACTAGAGTGCTGGAAGAATCATGTATTTTAATCTAGAGGGAATATTGCATCAAAGAGAAAGAACGCATCAAGAATCATTACCTCTTCACGGACATATGACCTGCTTCCATTAGTCAATGCATGTTCCGTGGTGTCGATATCAGGCAGGTGAGAAAAAATACACCTAACTAATTCATGCATAGTATGGCGTGCTATCCGCTGCAACAATTCACCTTTAGAGCTAGCCTGATGAACTACACGAAAGCACGTATTTACAATATTGCACACATGCTGGTTGTTCAGCCTAACTGATGCTTTACTCTTCATGCAAGCTAGAAGAACCTGAAGTATCTTCATTAGCACCACTTCTTCAGAGCCAGGATCAGTTACCTCAAACCGGCAGCTTGTAACAGCATCAACTATCAAATGCATAGCATCTCCTACATTCACGGTATCAAGATCAAGTATGTCAAGGCTCAATATCTTGTAAACAGATGACAATGCAACTCCAGTGATTGGTGCACCGGTTTCATCAGATCGTATGACATCCAAAAATGGCCGCAAGTACACAGCTGGGTCAATATATTGCCACTGATGTTGCCAAGAAAAAATTTGCTTCCGTAATTCTTTCAAGGAATGGATGAGTGAGTGCTCTAGCTGATCATCATCTGCCACATAACGAACTCCCCACCGTACATTTCTTCGCATCACAGCCAAAACAGCACCTATTTCGAAATTAATCATACATGCCAAAGCACCTCTGGAAGGCTTAATGGGAGATTCCTCCCTTAGACCATTAGATGAATTGGTTCCAAACTGTGGATTTAGGTGCCCCATATTTATTCCAGTTTCTTGATACAATTCAATTTATGTCTGAACCATGCATCCAGAAATAATAAACACAAGATCCCAAAACCTGGCCAAATCATTCCATTCATTTAATTAACACAGGTAGTCAAGCCAACTAATTCAAATATAAATTTATGTAAGATCTTACTGTTGAATGACAAATAGATCTTAAAAAAAATATATTGAATTTCAAGTTATATACTAAAGAAGTTACAAGTCCATGAAACATGAAGATAACAAGAAAACATTTAATTTACTTAGCAGCATAGAACTTTTCTCTATTCACGCACCTACATAACCAATGAGAGGAAAACAAACAAAATAAAAATTCCTCAACGCTAAACTAGTGAAGTCAGGTGATTAAGCTCTGAAGGTACAAAAAGAACAATACTGTATTAATTTAACAATTTTTTGTGGTAGCTTCCACAGTCCTCTCCTCTTACTATCAAAATATATTGATATTCTTCTTGTTTGTCAGAATACAAGGAAGTCTATCTACCACTCAGAACTAAACAAAGAGACCCTTCTAATAAATTATTGCTCTAAGCCAAAGCCATTGAATACATTTTTTTTCAATAAAAAATGTTCATCCAAGACACAAACTTCAAACCCAATTTGGCTTTCAAGCTCACATTGCATAATTCAATTACTACATATTTGCTAGAACTAAATCATTTACTCTATAACTCAATCAAAGTAAACAACAAAAACCCAATTTGGGCATTAATGCAATAGAGCCATTGACTACAAAGACAAATCAAAAAAGGTCCCAATTACCAGATCTAACACAATTCAAGAACTTAAACTAAATTCCCACATAAACATCAATACAAGCAAAATTCAAGCTTTATCACAATGACCCATCAAATCTAAGTCAATCAGAATGACACAAAAGCAACAAATTTCAGATTTAACAAACGGATCCAAACAGAACCAATTGCAAAAAAAACAAAAGACAGACATAGAATTAGCGTACCTTAAAGGGAACCCAGGTGGAGAATTTGGTTGAGGGAGCTCAGAGAAATGGGATCACGTGAGAAATGAGGGACAGTTTTGTTTTTGTCACATGGAATCTGAAAATGGGTCTTTGGGCCTTTTCGCATTTGACACGAGAAGACGAAGAAGAAGATCTTTGAGTTTGAGTTTGAGGCCGCGCGTTTCTTTATGGGTTTTTTGTAAACGTTTCGGACCCTGGTGGCAAGTAATAATCGGCGAAACGAGGATTGTTGGAATGTTAATCGACTATTAAAAATTCACGTACATCACCCCAAAAATTGAATTCATTATCGTCTACTCTAATCAAGCATCTCTTTTTAAATTTGATTCTCAAAAAAAAAAAAAAAAAAAATCTCTTTTTAAATTTTCATTTTTAATTTTATGTTTTATTTCTTTATTATTTTAGTTTTCCTTTAGAATAACTTATTTTTATTGGTTTAAACTTATAAAATAAGTCAAATAAAAATAAGTCCGAAAAAAATATAACTATAGATTTTTAATTTTTTGATAGTCAATAATGATAATTTTGTAATATGGGTAGAAGAAAATTTATCGCTGATTGAGTTAGTTATTGTTCATGATGTATTGAATTATTTTCATCTTAATAAGGTTATAATTTTCTTATTAAAAATATTTAAAAAAAAAACTATTATTCATTAGTCATTATCATCTATAATATAATCTAATAAACATTTCTTTCTTTCTTTTTTTTCTTAAAATTTTTTTTTTAATGTTTTATGCTTTTATTTTTATTAGTTCCAAATTGTCTATGTTTTTCTACAGCTGTAAGTGAACGTGAACGTCATTCGGTAGCATGAGAGAATGGAATGAATGCCAAACACACGCACCTTTTGGTCCAAATTTTCATTCATATTAGAGAAGCACATTAATTTCTTTTTTCTACTAGAAATATTGTGGTAATAAAAAAAAGATGTTAGACAACTCCAGTCCTCGCCTTTATTATATGACCTCACTGGTCTCAGATGTAATAAATTATGTACTGATACTGGCCCTTGGGTTATGTAGTTTCTACATCTGTTATATATTCCTTATTACCAAAAAATAAAAAAATAAAAAATATATGAAAATATAGAATTAATCCCTAAAATTTTATCATGCTTTATATATTTTTTTTATGAGACATCATGTCTATTTTGATTCCTAAAATTTAAAAAATTTCTTATTGCTCAAAAAAAAAAAAAAATTATAAACATACCAAATGAGCCATTCCGTAATCTTGTTGTTACAACGGAGTGTTAATCAAGTGACTTCGTCGAATTTTACCACATAAACAAGAATTATTTTGCCAAGGCTACGGAGAGCAAGGTTATAGAAGAACTTATTTGGTATGTTTACAAACTTTTTAAGACTAAAATGGAACTTTTCAAACTTGCATTTAAATTAGGAAGCAAACTAAGCAAATGCCTCGTATTCAGTTTTATTGAGCCAAATAAAATTGTAATTTATTCCTCTCTGAAGAACGTCTTAGTGAATTACCATGCATATGAAGATATCAGATTAAAACACTGGTTCAGTCGATGGATTTCAATTTTACAATGCTTGCTAATTACATAAAATATGATACGACCTCAGCTTTTTTTTTTTTTTTTTTTTGGAGAGTTTCACAACTTATGGCATCGACTCCTGATAATAGCTTTTTATCATCAAACTAAGATACTAATCGATTTTTTGTGTAGACGGAAATTGAACCTCAAATTTCTTATTCAACCATCAGAGACTTTATCAGTTGAGCTAACTAAAACCCACAATAGGACCTCAGCTTTTGGATTGTCTAGCAATCAGAATACACTTATGTAGGGGTATTGGGTCCAAGAGCTTATTATCAATGTTTATATAGGGCCTGAGGCCCAAGTCGAGGATAAGGGGTTGTCCGAGGAGGAGTAAACATTGTCAAAAGAGCCCGTGCTAGTAAATGAAGAAGTTAGTTTTGATCATAATGGCCTAGGAGGTTGAGTCGAGGATGAATGCCTCCTCGGCAAACCAAAGCCGAAGTCAGTAGAGGTGGTCTGCCGTCCGAGGGAATGTCCTAGGAAGTTCTGTTGACACGGATAAGCATTACAGAAACAAATGATAGAGGGGAGTCCTAAAATATCTAAGGAAAAAGCTGCTACCACCGCATTAAATGCTCTACTACTAACTCTCTGGCCGCATTAATGTGGAAGTGATACTTGAACAATGGTTTTCAGCCTTACAACTACTACCTAAAGACTTCAGGAAGATGCTAATAGGACAAGTATTAGGCACCAACCATCTGGCCTGCATGTGGAGGGTAAGGATGAAAGAGGAAGAGAGTATAAAAGGAGAAGGAGACAGTGAGAGAGGGGGATCGAAATCAAGAGAAAAATACTATAGCAATCAAGAAACAAAATTGTAATCAAACCTAAGAGAAATATAAAAGAACTAATCTTCTCGGACTGTGCCGATGACAATTTTCTTTAGTTGAATCAATCTGTTTTTTTGTTCTTGTCATTGAAACCCACTTTATTTGTCATCCAACTCATTTAAGCCTAGTTCTCCAACCCACTCTCTACAAATTTATTGTTTTGGGCTTTTTGGGCTTGAGTCCATCTATCATTTGGGCTAAGAACCAGATCAAGTCCTTACAACTTAAATTCAAGAAAATATTTGCTGGTGTAGACTTACATTATTAGTACATTGTAGAAATGGTGAAGTGGGAATTCTAGAGGTATCTGATTGAATTTTCTGACTTACATTATTAGTACATTATAGAAAACTATTTTGCATTATGCTATCACCTGTATATATAATTAGAATAGAAATCTTGATGTCAAATTTTCATTATTTTCAAAACTACCCTTATTGTTTATTCAAAAATAATTCTCCCAAAAATACAAATTAAGGACAAAAAAATAATTTGCAAATGATTAAAACTATCCCAATGTTTTCCCCATATTTATATTATAACTACTAAGAGCATTCTCATTGGGAATGCCAAATGGGAAATGTTGGGATGATTTAGCATTAAAGCCCAAAAATCACCAACAGCCGGTTGTTGGGGTACATTTTTTTACACCTAGTATTATTTTAAAAAACACCTATTTATTTCTTTTCAAATGCCACAAACAAATTATTGGGCATGCCTAAATATTTTTTGACTATTACTATGCTAGCCCACAACCGTTCTCCTTTCTATCACAAAATTGGGCTATGAATGCAAAACACTATAGGACCTAATATCTTTTCGTAAAGCCCAAATTATTTATTAAGCGAGATAAAATCTAATTCTTTCTAAAGCCCAAGAATTTTATACTTAGCAATATTTGAAAAAAAACCCATGATTCAAATTCATGACAATACTATTTTATCAATGGGGTTCAACCCCGTAATCAAAGCCCATGATTCAAACACGTGACAAATTATTCATCAAAAAGCCCAGTTCCCACTAGCAATATAAAAAATTAAAAAAAAATAAAAACCAGTTTTCACTGGCAATATCAAAAGCCCAATTTTCATTAGCAATATCAAAAATCCAATTCTCACTAGCAATATCAAAAGCCCAATTTTCATTGGCAATGTCAAAAGCTACTCCCCACTGGCAATATCAAAAACCCAATTTTTATTAGTAATATCAAAAGCCCAATTTACATTGGCACTATTTTATCAAAAAGCCCAAGATTATTAATGCTTGGCAAAGAAAAATATCATGGTATAATTATTTCTTAAATGTTACTATGGCAAAAACCATGGCAATCGTCTTATAAAAGCTTATAGGAAGTTATCTTGAAGATTATGTTCTCCTATTATAAACCCATGAAACACATGGTCATCATTTGCATCACAACATCTGTAATATATATCTTCAACGCTCATAGTAAATATTCAATCCCACAAGCTTATCATTTAAATTATGATATGATTATTAGAAACTATGAACATTACTTACGATATGGAATTCATCATAGTAAATGTTATTTACGAAGGTATTTTGAAACTTATCCTACTGTTTCAAACATTACAACTAATTACCTAAAGGCCCATTGCAAGTATCTATGAAAACCCAAAAAATATTTACTAATAAAAGTCCATGAGGAATGAAAACCCATGGCAACGTGTGTTGTTGATATTTATTTTGTAGGATGCACACAACTCAACCCAAAGGAACCAACCTATGTGAGCAAGCCCAATCCAAAAGACCCCAGCAAGAGGTAAAGGATTGAAAGTAGACAACCAACACTTGTTCATCTCTGACCAAGGTACAATTGAAGGCCCCTACAAGAGAATCAAGTCTTTGAGGATGAACTAGGGGCTATCCCATCAGCTTACTGTCACCCTCTACCTGACGTGAATAGTGCCCGAGGGTTGTGATATTAGCTGAAGTCTAAAGGGTGATGGAACTCCATCATCTATCTTCCTCAAGACTGTATCTCCAGTGGAAAGGGGGCTAAAACCAAGTTATCCAAATTTCAACAGATTGATGCTATAAATGTCAAAAACGTTCAAGATGTGATTTGTGTGTTTCATGTGCCAAGCTCATGAATATTAAAGGGGAAAAATTGGGAACATGTGGTATGGAGGGCATAAAGGGATCTCAAGCAGAACCCCCTGAAGTGGATTTAAAGTTTGACACCTAACTTAGGGTGTTGAATCCTACTTCTTGGGGTTCGAACCGCAGTTGTAGCACTAGGATTCATTCTTGATACTTGCCTTAGTCCCATTGGTTAAACTCAGCTCCAAAGATCTTGACATTTAATGTAGAACACCCCAAAAACCCACCGTGTGGCATATTACCCAAAGAAGTAAGGCAACCCCAAAACTAAATCTCCTTCTTCTAGCCAAATCCTAGGTTGATTAAACCTGATTCCTTGCCTCTAATCAGTCCTACGTTTTTTGGATTCTTGTTAATTAATGCTTCTCTAAACTCCATTATAAAAACATAAGTACCTCAGCTCATAAAGACATAGCTACTCCCTTTGAAACTTTCTGATTTGTTGGCCATTTTGCTCGCAATTCATCTCTCCCCAAGCTTACAACCCATTCCCCTTAGCCCACACTCACCTAACCTCATACATTCTTTTCCTCCTTTACACAATCACAGCTCATAAATGTCTCCCAATTAGTCACAAACAGCCCATTACTCACTAAAGCCTTAACCTCAATATTAATTTCATCTCACTCACTCAAAATAGCCCACATTACGTCATTCATGCCTTATGCACACATACTCACCAAAATCTTAGTTTAATACTTGCTGCACTGAGCTGGGATCTCTCTCTCCCTTCACACCATGCCAATTAATCCTTTTTTTCTTCTCATGGAACCTTTAATTTTTACTTTTTGTTTTACTGTTGAAGAATATAATTTATTTGTAACAATCAAATTCTTCCCTCACATTGATGTAATGATAGCCGAAAGTACAATAAATTCCCTTGACCGAGACACGCACGGACCCCCAGGAGTGAACACCTTCCTAAATTTATTTAATCATTGACTGCTGGACCCTTAAGTGTAATTTCACCTTTATCACCGGAGGATTTACTTTTCTGGACTCTAAGTGTAATTTCACTTTCACCGTTGGAGAATTTACTTTTTCTGGACCCTTAAGTGTAATTTCACTTTTACCGTTGGAGGATTTACTTTTCTGGACTCTAAGTGTAATTTCACTTTTACTGCTGGAGAATTTACTTTTTCTGGACTCTAAGTGTAATTTCACCTTTACTGCTAGAGAATTTATTTTCCTTGTATAATCAGGATAGGACCACTAACGTATTAATTAAGTATTGTAAAGTGTTTTTCTATTGGGCTTTTGTTGCTGTTTTGTCAAGTGCATCCTTTATGTCTTGCTTGGATAGGCTTGTCACCACACCGAAAGCTTTTGGGCACCATCTTAAAAGCCCATAGTTGAGTTTCGGCTTGGCTTCCCAATATTTTATTCAGAGGCATTAATTTCTCCCTTAACACCGGTCTTGCAAATACTAAGTATTGCAAATTAAATTGCAAATACTAATATTTTATTCATTTTCACTATTTGCTTTATCAACTCCCCTCTCTCTCTCTCTCATTAGTCACTCTCATCTCCTCTCTCTCTTTTTTCTTTTTCTTCTTTTTCAATTTTGATTCTTTCATTCAATCCCTCCCCCTCTCTCATCCCTCTCTTCCCTTTTTTTTTCTTTTTTTTTTCTTTCTCTCTATTTTCCCTTGAATCAAGGGTTAGATGTGGTGGCAGATGGGTTTGATGTGGGTTTGATGTGGGCTTGATGTGGTGGTAGAGGTGTTGATGTGGTGGTAGATACGGTGGTGTGTTCATGGGTTTCTGGCATGATTTTCAGCGGCAAGATCAGCATGGGTATGGTGATGGATTTGGTTATGAGCTTCTCTATATTTGTTGTTCGTGGTGGTGAAGGGTTTCCATGGTGGTGGGGATGGGTGATTGATGGTGGTGGTGGCTGATGTGGGTTTGTGGTGCTGTGGTGGTGGTGGGCAGAGGGCAGTGGGCATGGTGGTGGCTGATATAAGTTTGTTTGATTATTGTTTAATGGGTTTGTAGTTGGGTTTGTAGGTGTTTTTTGGTTGGTTTGTGCCTGTCGAGGACTATTTTTTCGCTCCACATGGTACTACTTCATTGGCAACCCATGCTACATCAACATATTATTGATTTTTTTGGTAAATCTATTTAAAACCCAAAATAAGCTCATATCTCATTCAACTACATGGATTGGGCTCACATGGTCCATGAGATCTTTACTTCAAGAGGCAGATTTATGGTCCACATTTCATTTTCATCAATTGGGATCATAACCCATGATATCATCAACATCAACATATGGATCGAGCTTAAGCAATGAGTCAAAACTCATGGCCCATATTACCTCTCTTACACTCATGGCAAGCGGCTTTTTCAACAAGAGCCCATATTTACACAAAATGACAACAAAACCTGATATACGACATCTCATCTTCAGCTTATGATCCAAGCTCATAAGTCTCTTTGGGAAAATTTTGAGAGTCGTGGTTTGAAGGGCCAAAAGGTATGTTCAATAAAGCTCTAGCGGTTTAAAGTTGATAAAAGAAACATGTTGCTTGGCGTGTCTTCTCCAACTCCCTAAAGTCTTACAAGTCTGTGTGTAGCATTTAATATATGGTAAGCATCTCTTATCACATAGCACTTTAGATGATAAAATTCCCCATTGCTCTTTTCCTAAAACGTAATATTCATCATATGACAAATGCTCAATATCTCCAGCCATCTAACTGCTGAGAAAATAACTGTTCATTCAATTCCCAACTGTTGCTATACAAATTTAGAAACTTTATTATTTTATTCTACATAAACTAAATTACTACTTTCAGCTAAAATCCAACTCAAACACATGACCTAATCTGATTGGCTATCTTTAATCTCCAACTATATACAAAATATTCATGATATCTCTAATACCTAGTTGCTGTCTACCACAATCAGACCATATATTTCTTTGCCAGCTACAGAGCAGAGCATTAAATACTCTTCTTGCTCACCAAGATTAAGTCACAACACAATGAGACTTTAACTAGATCTCTAAAGCTTCATTAACTTTTAACCAATCCTTCTATTACTTACTAAAAACGTGTTGTAATAGAACCTTGAACCAAAGATACAAACACCCAAAAAATGAAACATTTTCAGCTGAACCCCAGTAGTGTATTAAGCACTTGACACCTGGCTGGAAGTGATATCATCAACCATTTAATGTTGAAATCCCAGCAACCAGCTGCTATACCCAAAATAGCAAGATACCCTTCAAAGAGATCTTACCATTTTCAGCCAAATCCATGAAATAAATGCTGAATGTCCTCTTCAGCAGTCTGAAATCACCTAGCTAACCTCATTTGCTTCTGCCTAAAGCAACAGTTGTCTTATAATAGTTGTCACAGCTTTTTTAGAACAGATGTAACAGCTGACCTAGCAGCCTTAGCATTACTAATTTTCCACATTTAGCTAAAACCAAAACCAACTAAAGTAATTATCTTTTTCTTACCAAAATACCTTCCTTTTCTGCTACTCTTTCCCCAACAGCTCTTACTCAAAACAACAAGAATACTTTAAAACTAAACATACCATTTTTGGCCAAATCTTAAGATGGATTCTCTAAAAATTCATTGCTATTTGGGACAGATTTTAGCTAATATTATTTGCTAAAATACCCCCTTAAACTCAACTCTAAAGAGAACCCCGCACCAACACCTCAAGGGGGGACATCAATGGAGAGGAAGAACTCTCTCATAAACTTCTCTCTCCCTCTAATGATCTTGAAAAGCTCTTAATCAAGTTCCAAGCTTCTGAGTTTTTTAGTTCCCAAATTAGAAACAAAACTCTCCAACCCTTAACCCATAAATGCCCTTCATAAGCCCTCATACATCCTGCAGCAGAAAATCCCAGCAACATTGCTAAACACACTACTTCACTATTACCTCTTTTATACTCATTCTCTCACTCTCCCTATCCAAAAAATACGTCTATCTTACTGCTCTTATCTCCAAATACCTAAACACATCTCCATACTTTTCTTTTACAAAATCTCTCCTCTTGGAAAGCAATCTCTACAACTTCTCCAGCAGTTATAATCTCATATTTTTACTATCTTTAACCACCATATTTATCATACTTCCATATATCATACATACTACATCCCACAACACATTTATATCTTTTACCATCTCCACACTTCTCAAGAGATATCAAACACTCATACTAAAAGCCCTTCTCATGAAAGACATAAGCTTCTAATACTAAAGTCCTTCTCTTAGAAGGCACAAGTAATCCATACAAAAACCCTTCTTATGGAAGGCAACACTATTCATAACTTCACAACAACTAAAAAAGCATTGTCAAGGGGAAAACTCATTTAAGTGCATGATAAGAGGGGCAAGCTTAACCAGCCCCTACACACAATTGGGCATACTCTTTCTCCCTCCAGTTGCACCCATTTTCCCCCCTTAATCTTGAAGTTATCATGACAAACTGTCTCTCTACCGCTGGGATCACTCTATTGGGATATTATCAACTCACAGAAGCTGTACAGCTGGGGCTACAAACCATCAAAGATAAGTGACTCTGCTTCCATATCTTTAAATTTACATAATTGAGTACATGATTACTTCACATTTAAATACATATTACTTTATTCCAACTACTATTACAACTATTAACCAATGCTTAAACTCATTTAAATGCATGATAAGAGAGGCAAACTTAACTAGCCTCTACTGCTGGCATCCTGCTAGAATCCTATCAGCTCACTGATACTACACAACTTGAGCTATAAACCATACAAAGATAAGTGACTTTGCTTCCATATCTTTAACTTTACATCATTAAGTACATGATTACTTTACTTCTAAATAAATATAACTTTATTTCAACTGTTATTACAAATACTAATCAAAACTATCATATCAAACGTATATTACATATTTATTCAACCATTATCATGATTATTAAATTTTGGCTTTAATGGTTTTGTAGGCTTAAAAGTATGCCGGTAGTCGTTGGACCACGTGGCCCAATGTTGAGTTCCGAATGCAACTCCCCAAACAGAACTCGGGCCTAGTAAGGTCATCCCTCCAACAAACCACACATGGCTGGGCAACCGAAAAAGGCCCCCGAATAGTGCCTGGATATTTGGTGGGTTTTTGGTCATGGTGGTTGTTATGTGGTGTTGACTGGGTTTTTTGATAATTTTTTAATGAGTTGTGGCTGGGTTTGTGGTTGGTTTGGGGGTTGGTATTTGCTGGGATTGTGGTGGGTTTAGGGTCACAGTGGTTGGTGTGTGGAGGTGGTGTGGATGAGAGGGTAGTTGTTGTGTAGAGGTGTGGCTGATAGAGTGACAAAGAGATAGAAATTAGAAATAAGTGGTAGATAATTTTATATTATTTTGTTGTATAATTTATATTATTTTAGTGTGTACTATTGTAGAAATAAAAGTTGGGATATTGGAAGTATTGTAAAATGGTATGGTATAACTGATAAAGTAGTTTTTTGAAATGGTAAAATAGGATATGATAGGATTTTGTGATGGGGATGCTCTAAAGCTTTTAAAATTCTTTCACACCTAGACAATTTCTCATCTAAACAAAAAGACTATTATACAATGGGATTTTAATATATATATATATATATATATATATATATATATATATATATATATATATATATATATATATATATTTAAGCATGCCAATTGAGAATGAAAGAGACTAGTATTAACTATTGAAAAAAGTTTATCTCCAAATAAGTTAGTATAAGTTTAACATTGTATAAGTTGCAACTTAGAATAATTGCGGTATGCTAAAGTATTCTAGATAAAAGGAAATTATTGATGGTTTATTTTACTATATTATCAAATAAATCTACCTCTCTGTCCCAATTATATATCTTGGTTTGAAAATATATGTTTAGTAATGAAAAAATTTTACAAATCTTCTCAAATTAAAATGTCATAATATCTCGTTCAAAAAAAAAAAAAATGTCATAATATCATTTAAGTTATATTAGCACGATTTTTAATAATTCTTTTGAGATAAGGATATTATGATAAGTTCAAGGAATGAAAACTTCAATTTTCAGGAAGTAGATATGTATTTTGAGCCTAAAAAGGAAAACCTTATAGAGTGTTTAGAGATAAAAGACTCTTCATTCGAAAATTAGAGATGATCTTTCAAAAAAAAAAAAAAAAGAGATGAATGATATATTGTAGCCTGTTTTTATTACTCAAATTCTAATATTTATCTTTTTGGTTTTTTATAAAAGAGATTTTATTAAAGAGATTATGATATAAAAGTTCCTATACATAAATATCACATTTTTATCGTTTAATAATATGGGATATGTCATAGTTTATCCATTCTTTCTGGTGTGTGTTTGTTTCTTAAAAAAAGGGAGGAATCCGGAGTAATTGTCACACATTACTTCAAACTTTTTTTTTGAGAATGCATTACTTAAAACTTAAGAGTGGGTTATGTGTAATATACTTGTCTCACAGTCTCACCCTCCATTAAAAATTATAATGGTTTTTTTAGTAGAGTTTATAGTGTGTTTTAGTATTAAAAACTTAATATGCATTATGTTATGTCATCAAGCATGTGACAACAACCACATACTTGTAAACCTTTCTCTCACAAATATGCAAGGCTTCACTAAAACAAAATCATTTACTATTCTCCCAAAGGCAATTTCATAAGGACTACGGTAAAATATTAATAGTTGTTCTCCATGGAATAATTTATTATAACCAATAGAAAATTTACAAATTAAAAGAAAAAAGACACGAAAAAGATTAATATGTCTGACATTTAATTTTATAATAATGAAATTCTTCCCACTTATCATTTCAACAAGAATCCGATATGGTTGTTATTCCTCATGATCTAGAATAAATATTGTAGGGGTATTAGGCCTGGGATTTCACTATTTATTTATATATTGGGCCTGTGGCCCAAGCTGAGGACGAGAGATTGTCCAAGGAAGATAAGTCTTTGACAGAAGAGATCGTGTTAGTAAACAAAAAGGTTAGTTTTGGTCATAATGGCTCAAGAGGGTGAGCCAAGGATAAATACCTCCTCGGCTAGCCAAAGCTGAGATCCGAAGAGGTGGTCTGTCGTCCAAAGTAACGTTCCAGGAAGTTCCGTTGATATGGATAAGCATTACAGAGATATCAGACAGGAAAGAGTCCCAAAATATCTTAAGGAAAAGATGCTGCCACCGCATTAAATGCATTGCAACTAACTCTTTGGCCGCATTAATGTGAAGGTGATACCTAAACAATGGCAAGCAGCCTTACAGCTACTACACAAGAATTAGGGAAGGTGCTAATGGGACAAGTATCAACACCAGTCATCTGACATGCACGTGGTGGACAAGGATGAGAAGAGAAGGAAGTATAAAAAGAATAAGAGGTAACAGGAAAGGGGGATCGGAAAAGAGAGAGAAAATTCCTGTAGCATCAAGAACTGACTTTGTAATTAAACCTGAAAGAAATACATAAGAAGAGATCTCCTTGGACTTTGCCGAGGACGATTTTCTTCATTATAAACCTGTTTATTTACATTTTCTTGTCATTTAAATCTATTTTCGTGTTAGTCTAATTCATTAAAGCCCAATTTTCCAACCCATTCTCTACAAATTCATTATTTTGGGCTTTTTGGGCCTCAGTCCTTCCATCTGTTGGGCTAAGAATTCAAATCTGGTCCTTATAAATATAGAAAAACAATGAGCTTGACTTTTTAGTCGCTTTGTTTATTTTGATTTTAATATTTTCTAGAAAATGACTTATCTTATAAAAATTATTTTCTAAAAAAATATTTAATTTTTCTATATTTAGTAGCAACATTAAATAAGTTGGAAAATAATCTTTTAATTTCCCTTATTTAACTTTTCTTGAGATAAAGTTGTTTTCAAAAAAAATTTTAACTTACCTTGAGATAAAGTTTTTTTTTTAAAAAAAAAATTAGTAAAAAACAATATCTAAAAAATAAGTCATACTAGTTTTCATTTGACTCATTATTTATGATACTACCAAACACTAGAAAACGCAAAAAATTATTTTTCATACAAAAAGTTTTGATCGAAATAAAATGGATGAAAACATTAAACATGTTTTTTTTGCTTGATCCAATGTTAAAAGGATGTAACTTTTTGTTGATGGTCATTTCGGAAGCCCAAGTGGAAGGGAGAAGCCCAACAACATGGACAGAAAGGAGTTCGCAAATGGATAGAAAACTCATTAAGCCCAAGCGGCATGAATAATGGATCATAGGCCCATGAGATAAACAAATAAGTCTTGAAGAGGTAAATGGGCTTAAAGGAGCCCAGAAAGAGTGAAAAAGCAAATTATAGGCAGTATATGATGTGGAAAAGTGAGAATGGGCCGCAGCAGGCCCAAAGTAATGAAAGCAAAGAAAGTAAGGGGTTGATGGCAAGCCCATGAACTCCAAGGATGAGAAATAACGTAATTGGGCTGGGGAAGCCCAAAGAATTCAATAAAAACCCATGATAATGCGAAGTTAGGAAAATGGCTGAGAAAGCTCAAGGAAAGCAAACGGGCCCAAAACGCCAAGGAAAACAAATGGGACACAGGAGCCCGCTAGTAATGTAATACAAGAACCAATGGTCTTGCTAGGCCATTTGGGGAAGCATAAACGGCAGGCCCAAAGGGACCCAGCCAAATTGAAACAAAACAACTTTGCAACAGAAATGATAGAGTGGTATGATAGGAGATAGTAGCAGGAAGAAGGGTGGGCTAAGGAAAAAGCAAAGCTCACCATCAAGCAAGGCCCAGCCTCAAATAGGGCAAACCATAAAGGAAGGAGAAACCAGAAAATGGTCAAGAACGGACAGCAGACTGTGCAGACTAATCACGGCAGATGCATGAGCAGTAGGCAGATTTTGGACATACATGGAAGAGAGGCACACGCAAGGCACAGACCCCACTAGCCTATACCCAGCCAATACAGGACACGGTGAGGTCATGGGTCAGAGGTAAGAGGGCATGGTTTGGTGGTGGGGAGAGGGGAAAACCTATTTTAAGGTTCCTGTTAGGGGTCTTTTGGGGGAAGTGTTCTGTTGGAATGACATACCACCTAAACGGGCAAAACTGAGCTGTAACCACTAGGTGCATGCCATGAGGGATAGGGAGAGAGAAGGCACCCACACCGTAGTAGGAAAGGGTGTTACGGCAGACAAACAAACAAAATAACTTTCTTTTGTCTGGCGATGGGGAGTGACTTACAGTCGGACCAGTGGTGGTCGGCAGGTACACCCAAACTAGACAAAGGTGGTTAAGGGCTAAAATAGTAAAATCCGATCACGGCAAACACTATAAAGAGGCCGTTGTTGTGTACAGGAACAAGAAGAACGGTAAGCACTACGGAATTGAAAACTTGAAAGCCAGGAAATAGAAACAAGGATTAAGAAAAGAAAAAAAGATAAGAAAAAGGGAAATATTAGAAAAGAAAGAGAGTGAGAACGGCAGGCATGCACCAATAGGTTAATTCCCTCTCTCCCTCTCAAAATCCTGCTCTCTACCGGAAACGAAAGGTATTCTTAGGTACCAACCATTTAGGTCCACTTCCCTCAAAGTGATTAATTTCTACGGTAGGATCCCCTTGAGAGATTATTCACTTTGAGAAGGTGTGTTCTTCCCTCTCTGGTTTCGGTCCCGCGGATCAGACTTGATCTAATTTATTTACTCTCTCAATCAACTCACATACTATCCACTTGTCCCCTTTCACTTTTCTAATAAAATGATTGTTGTTAAAATTGTGGTTATCTTTTTTTTCTTAAGTAAGGTTTATCTGTTCATCTTAATAAAGATCTCAAAGTATTTGATTTTATTATTATCATCATGTCTGCCTGCCGCAACTCACTTGAAACAGTTCTGTCCACCGTAAGCGTGTTCTTAGCAAACGAGGCATAGTTTGTGCACAAGTCGGACCAAGTTGAGTTGCAGTTGGACCGGTCTCAACTCCTATACCCAGAACACTCGGGCCCAATACCGCAGGAGGCAGCCTAGCCCACTTTAACCAAAAAAGGCCCCCCTACACTTTTTATAAATAGAATTAATTTAACCAAAAACTCTATCATTTTCATGAATAATGAAACTATGAAGTTTATTTTAAACGAACATGTTCTAAATAATTCAAAACAATAGATTTCATAGCGAGAAATAAATTACTATTTTCATTAAATTAAGCAATACGTATTAAGTAAAAATACCAATATACTTGAGCACTAGCTAAGAGAATAGGCTATTTGCCTCCAATAGGCAGACAAAAATGAAAAATCACAAAATTTGCAATATTATAATACTTGAAGATCAGCCTATGATTTCGCAATTAATCCAATTTATGCATATTTCAGATGATTTAAGCTTCTCCCTTCAAAACACCTCAATTGAGAGATACATTTTCTAGAACTATGATAAGATTTAACTTAAATTATGTATTAATTAAATTTTTTTGTTAGTCTCTAAATAATAATAGTAGAACCACTAAATGGCACGTGACATTTTGTGATTAACCTTTTGAATGTAATTTGTGGTCTTGATGCCATGATGTGACAATTTACGATTGGTTGAGAATTTCATACTCTACAAATAATATAATTTTGAAAGTAACTAAAAGAAATTATCTCTTAAAATTTTTAAGAGTTTAAGAACTATATATTCTAATTGACTTTTGGCCCAAGGTAGGGTCTATTAGTCTTGCCCATGGACGAATGGATCATGATGGACTTCTTTTCCAAACCTATTTGGGCCAATGGGTGAGCACTAAGTAGCGAGTCATACTCTCTCCAAACATGTGGTCTACAGTGAGCCGGCTTCGTTAGGAATTCTCTAAAATTTTCTTTTCAAATTCTTATATTTTTACAACTCATTTTAGAACTATATAAATTCTCACTCAATTTTTCAAAGAATCTAGATATGCAAATATTTTTACGAAATTCTATCCTTGAAATTATATTTAGAGCTAATTTATTACTAATTCACTTTAAAAATATAGTTATTAACATTCCAGTTCAATAATGTAACCCTTAAGTTTGTCACATTATGAAGCCATATAAACACAATTGACTTAGATCATCCTACTTATGAAAATTCTTCAAAATCCAAAATGCTATATTATGTTTTTGGAGCATTGTCACCATCCCTGGGTACCTTTGTAGTGTATTTCCTTTCTTGTTAATTTGGGAGTAAAAAAAACAAAGGAAGAAATAAGGTCATTCAAAGAAGGTTAAGCTGCATGAATGACAACATATGCTGAATTCAAAGAGCAAACATATAAATATCGAATTCAAATTTAGAAACCCAAGGGGTTGGCCGAGTTGGTTGGACTCTCGATCTCAGGGTGCTTGTACTGGGCTCGATTAGGTGTGCTCCCCAGTTTGAGTCCTGCTACTTGCACTTTGAAAAGAATTTTTGGGCCAACGCTTTACCCCTTCATGGGCCCACTCGGCGCGAACAGTGATTTGTCTCTAGTTGAAAGCCTTGAGGATACACTGTGCGAGAGCAAAGAAAGAAAAAAAAAAAAAAAAGGAATTCAAATTTAGAGAAAAGCATTGCCCATTGATTCTATTTCTTATTCATAACCTTAAAAATTAGGAATGTTTGAAATGATTTCTTGCATTAAGGGACAACCATTTTCCATAGAATCTCAAATATATTTTTATTGTTCGAACTTATTCTAATATATATATATATATATATTATTTCATTGTGTGTGATAAAAAATAGTAGTAACATAGTACAATTCGAAGAATAATTCTGATAACAAGAACTTAAATTTATATTCTGCATGTCATAATGACGTCTTTTAAAAAAGAAAATTATTAAAAAAAAGAAAGAAAGAAAGGAAAATCGCTATTCAAATTTCAAAGGAAAACAGTAAAAAGGTTATTACTTTATTAGTAAGAAAATTCCTCGTAGTTTCCAAAGGAAAACTGTAAAAAGGTTTTCTCTTACTTTATTAATCGCTATTCATTCAGCCAAAAAAAAAAAAAAAATCGCTATTCAATATTCATTGTTCCCAAAGATCCAAACAAAGTCTAACCATTGTTTATCCTGGAAGACTAAAACAAAGGAAAAGCCACATGTTTATCCGGAAATAAAGCAAACCTGATGATTCTGATCTACTATTATTGTCGTCTCCTATACAAGCCCTTATCTGCTTAATTCACACAACTTTTCCTTATCTTTTTTGTTTTCACGACTTGATGAAAGGACAAATTATGAATGATGAATTATTATTTTACAAATTGATTGATATATTAATATGATATTTTAAGATAAGTGTTATTTTCACAACATTTTTATAATACTTTCACAATAAATCATGAATGGTAATTTGTTATTGGTTCTAATTTTAATTCATAATTTAAATTATTTTTTTATCTACTTATAACAGCTAATAATAACTTACCATTTATAATTTTTTGTGAAAGTGTTGTGAAAATATTGTGAATATAACATTTTTCTATTTTTAAACACAAAAGAAATTTAAAAAAAAATCAAAAATTGAGTATATAGTTCATGTCAATGTGACACTAATTATATTTACTATCACATTAATTTGTAAGTGTTTTTATAACAAAATTTAAAATAATTTTGTCATATTCCCACTTTTATTATCCCAATAAATCTAATATAACTCATTTTTCTAACCATGCAAAGATGATGAGATATGATTGTTGCACAATAAAATTGATGTTGATATGGACCCATGTAAGAATGGTATGTACTAGTCACAAATATTTGTCTCAATGGTAATCACAATTTACTAAATTAACAATTTAACATGTTGTCAAAAAGATTTCCACCACTCACAACTTATAACTTTAACAAGTCTTTAAAAAAAAAAGTGTAATTGGATTTCCTTGAGTTTGCATAAAATAACCCTTCAAGTTGGAAAAGATATTTTCGTGCTTCAAGTATATGCATCTTTACCTCTCAATATGTGAACACCCGCATATTATGAGAGAGAAAATACATACGATAAGAAACTTTTGTTCAAACTCAGCTTATACTAAAAAAAAAAAAAAACTCATTAATGTTTTTAACTATTGATAATGTGCCAAAAAGAAAATGACATGGATATCCTAATTAAAAATTAATAAATAAAGTAAAATATGTGGTATCTATCTAATATCTATTTTAGGACTGAGACATGAGGGCAGTGTCGACAATTTGGTATATACAACTATGGGTTTGGTTGGAATCCGTTTATTTTGCCGAAATTGAAAATTTTTTGCTGAAAGTATTATAGATAAAGGTAAAAATTAACTGAAATAATATAGTGGAATCCATATTATGTGAACACCCGCATATTATGAGAGAGTAAATACATACTATAAGAAACTTTGGTTCAAACTCAGCTTATACTAAAAAAAAAAAAAACTCATTAATGTTTTTTTTTTTTTTCTTTTTGGTAATAAACTTATTAATGTTTTTTGTTTTAATAAGTATTACTGTTTACTAAAAAAACACATTAATGTTTTTAACCGTTGATAATGTGCCAAAAAAAAATGACATGGATATCCTAATTAAAAATAAATAAATAAAATAAAATATGTGGTCTCTATCTAATATCTATTTTAGGACTGAGACATGAGGGCAGTGTCGGCAATTGGGCATATACAATTATGGGTCTGTTTGGAATCTATTTATTTTGTTGAAATTAATATTTTTTTGCTAAAAGTACTATAGATAAAAGTAAAAGTTAGCTGAAATAGTACAATGGGACATATGAAATGTATTAAAAAATGTAATGAGGCCCATAAATAATAGTAAAAAGAAACTGAATAGTAAAATAAACTGAATATTTAATTGGAGCCAAACACACCCTACAAGTCGGTTTACGTTGTGGATCACATTCCTTTCTTCCTCGTTTGTAACTAAAAGCAACCTGACCGCCTTTTTTGGCTTGTTCTACTCCTTGGTTTGTTCACTTTCAGACTGTTTAATAAGTCTTTTTGCCAGCTTTGATGTCTGTCTCACTCTTTTTAATGCCATACCCAGTTGAAAACAAAGCGTCATTGATATTGTTTGTTCTTTGCTAGATCAGGTACGACGTTTGTATTTGATGTGATATATTATTGTGTGCAAGTCTGATATTTGTGTTTTATTTCATTGTTTTTTTTTTTTTTTTAATTATCCGGGGTGTCCATGAAAATTGAGTTGGTACACTGTGTTTTACTCAAAAGATGTAGTTTTGTAAGGGGAAATGGCTGTTATTGCTTGTGGGAATGGAAATTAATGAGGTCAAGTTTTGGAAGCTGAAAATTCCTTTGTATTCGGAGTAATTTATGTTGATGGTCTAATTTTTATTACACTGTTTGTTGTTTTTATGGTCTGGGGTTACCTGGTTGTCCTATGAAAACTGAGTTGATGGCTGTTATTGCTTGTGGGTAATGGAAAATTAATGAGGTCAAATTTAGTCTTGGATTGATTTATGTTGATGGTTTAAGTCAGTGCTTGCAAAAAATTTCAAGTGCCATGATATGCTGACTTTGTTTGCTTTCTTCTGTAAGTTTAGCTTGTTACGGGTTGTTGATTAAAATGGGTTTGAAGTGAAGTTATCCATACCCACAATTGTATGACCCCAAATGGTCAGAATTCTCTAAATGATGATACACAAAGCTGACAAAACTGATGAAGTAAACAATTTAAAGGAGTATATATTTATTTTAATTGATTTTGGATAAAGATTTGGCAACTTGTTAATTTTATTTTACTTATCAAAAAAGATTTGGGAACTTGTTTCCCTTAATGTTTTACCAATGCTCTGAAGCACTAAGCACTAGTGTGAACCTCGAATTTATTCTTCTTCTCAATTAATTTGTAGGCTGTATTTCATTGTACCCTCCAAGTGCTTGGTTTTTTTTTGGTAGTCAAAACAACACTTGAAGCCCAGAGCAAACAAGAAAATTTATATGCAACTATGCAAGTTGTCACTCTTTATAATGTTCTAATGCAATCTGCTTAATCTTTTGCAGTTTTTGGTCTTAGGGGATTCTAATTGGGTGCCCTTGCATGCTGTTTAACGACAGGGTTTGAGGAGTTGATATAGAAATTTCAGGGTCCCTTTTGGAGGAATGATTCTTTCGGCTCTTTTAACTTCTGTTGGAATCAATCTTGCCCTTTGTTTTTTGTTTTTCACTCTGTACTCTATATTGAGGAAGCAACCGGGTAACATCAATGTCTACGCACCGCGTTTGGTTGCCGAAGAAAAAGCACAACAAAGAGGTCGTTTCAACTTGGAAAGTCTGTTACCAACTGTTAGTTGGGTCAAAAAGGCGTGGCAGCCCTCTGAAGATGAACTCTTGTCAATAGTGGGCTTTGATGCTGTGGTGTTTATGCGCATTTTGACCTTCAGGTAACTGAGATATTTTTTATTCTACCAACTTGAAAGATGCCGTTTTATTGCATACTAGGGGTTGGCATTTAAAAGGTAATGAAGTCTCTTAGATGAGATTGAGCTGTTTTGTCAATGCATGCATGCATATTTGCACAATGTTATTAAATTCCTACAGACTTAAAAGCCTTGGAGCAGAAAAATTACCAGTCTTGTCATTTAGATTTAGCTGGACTCATAGATCTTAGATGGTATTAATTAGGATTTCCGTTTTTGTTGA
Source organism: Quercus tomentella (assembly GCA_028535165.1). Classification (NCBI taxonomy): domain Eukaryota; kingdom Viridiplantae; phylum Streptophyta; class Magnoliopsida; order Fagales; family Fagaceae; genus Quercus; species Quercus tomentella. Next base: position 78,661,202 of record JAPQVY010000155.1, read on the forward strand.
CTCTGACATTTTCACCCTCTCAATCGGTACCAAACCATTTCCACCTTGACCTCCACCATGCTGCCTTTGCTCCTAATACTACCAATGTTGCCAACACAAACTTAATGACTGCAGCCTTGTTATGTTCATATTGCCATTCTCCATCCCAATTCCCTTTGGTGTTGTTAGAATAATGGCTAAATGATTAAATTCACTATTTCCTATTAGCTTGGAATTTTGGGAATAGAGGTAGGTCGTCATGGTATCAAAGTAGGTGATCTTGAGTTCAAACTCTATCTCCACTCTACCTCCCATTTAAAATTTAAATATTCCACATTTTGGCCCCACTTATTGGGGGAAATTTAGGTCCACATGTGAGGGTATGTGTTAGAATGATGACTATTAGTTTAAGCTTTTGGGATAAGTGATAGTTTATGGCTGATTCTTGTGCCAATTCCTCATTTTAAAGTGTACTTATTAAAGTGCTAAATAGAATAGAAGTGTGAACATCTTATCATGCACTTATTAAGATAAGATGGAAAATATTATTACAATGATAGTCAGCTGTGACCCTCACTATGAGGCATATATGGCTGTGGCTGATTATGACACGATTGCAGCATCTGCAGGCCTAAGGCGAGCCCTTGTTTACTTTCTCTTTCATCTTTTGCAAAATTTTACAGAAATTGATAATAGGATAATGGGCAAATATTATTAGGGCCAGTTCTCTGCTATTAGATTTTACATTGTCTGTTTGAATCCCTGTCAGGTGACTTGATTGGAAAGGTTGAGTAAGTTGTTGCTTGTCCTGCCAATAAATGAGTGTGTAAATTTTACAACCTAGTCATAGACCTGTGGTTGTCCTAAATTGCATAGTCAAAGAACTCATTGGCTTCACCTGACTAGAAATATGCCTGGTGCATTACTCAATGGTGACCTTCCTATTATCTTTTTGCTGATAGGACTTGAATGCCTTGGGCTAAGTTTGGAAGGGGAAGAGAAATCCTTAATTGTGTTTCCTAATATTGACTTAAAAGAAAAAAAAAACCTATTACAAATCACAAAAAAGGGATAATTCATTATGCTATTGTACTCTCATTTCAACATCCAATTTAGGTCTTAGTTATTGGGTTTCTCTTCTGATGTTGATGAACTATTAGCTTCTTCTTAACAAATATTGTACTCTATTCATCTTGCTTAGGGGTGGATTTTTCTACTATCCTTCTTTTCTTCCATTTTTTGATAACATGATACTATGTTAATTTTAATTTTGTTGTGTCAGACACCTTGGTTCTAATGCAGTCATTTGCTCCCCTATTACATGCATCCCGTTCAATTATTTTTACCAGCACAGTGGTTAGCCATGTGACTTGTTATTACAGATCTTCATCTAGATTATCTTCAATTGATCAATATCTTTTTGTTTCATGTAGTTTGAAAGTTTTTTCTGTTGCTGGAGTTCTTGGGGTCTTCATTCTTCTTCCAATTAATTTTGTCGGAACTCAGCTAAATGAAGATTCTGCTGATTTGCAAAACAAGTCTTTGGACTCTTTCAGTATTTCAAATGTCAATGATGGCTCAAACAGGTGACTATCAGCTGGCCTGATGAAAATAATGTATTTCTTGATAGTGAAGATAAAGATTGTGGTAACTAAGGAGAAATATGACATGAGCTGGTGAAAGAATATATTGTCTGGTTGTTACTCATTTTTCCTGTTTCTAATGATGTCATGTATATCACTGCATCATATTTCTCAATATTATTCTGGATGTGCTGTTTTCCTCTTTAGATGCTTTCAATTCTATCTGCTCCAGAATTTTTACACCAGTGTAGATATGTAAAAGTCAAGAATGTAGAGATAAGAGTGTTCCAGATATCTTTTTTTTTTATTACCATTCATAACAACAATAGGGTCGATGGTTTTCTCCCTCCGTTTGTGCTTACTTATAGTCAAGGAGGTGGTGTTTAAGCTAGGATAAAAGTGAACAGCTGGGAAATATATTATATCTCCCTTTCCTGAGCTACGGAAATTCAATCTAAACTGTGCTTGTGAGAGAGAAAAAGTTTATGCCTCAAGTATAATAAATTGAGTGTCTTTGTATCATTGTGAATGTGTATAACTGATTTTGTGAGTAATTTGCACACTACGAAGGTAATTCACTAGTCATTTCAGTTCATTCCTGTTCCTTGATTCTGAGTAGAAAACTATATCGCTAGGAAAATATTTCTAACCTAAATAAATTATGCAAGTAAGCATTACCTATCATAATAAATAAATAAACTATGCAAGCAAGAAAATGGGATAATTTGTTTGGGTTGGAACCCTGCTAGTCTGTTATAGATGTACTTCCTAATACTGGATCCAACTTGAATATAGTGGTACTGCTGATAGAATTTTCAGTCATATGGTTTGAACTTTGTTGTTGTTGTTGTAGTAGTAGTAGTTGTATGGTTTGAACTTTGTTGGAGGTCCACATTTCTTTTGTTGGTGACTATTAATTAATTGAATATATGGCTTGTATTCTTAGTGGCGAAAACTCTTAGTTTCTTCACTGGCTTCTCTTCTTTATTAACTTTCCATTTGGTACTTTCCTATTTCAGTTTTGTAATCGTTTGTAGAAATGTCTAGTCATAAAGTTTGTATTGGAAGTAATTGCTTCCAAGTTTATGTGAATTTATTATATTTTTAAGTAAGCATTTAGCAAAACTATGGTGAGGAAATCCTGATTACTAGTTTTGGCCTTTCTCTAGGTTATGGATTCACTTTTGTGCTGCATATGTTTTCACTGGAGTTGTCTGCTATCTTCTTTATTATGTAAGTGATATTTAATTTGAATTTGCTTGGCTATGCCATTATATTTCCTGGTTCATTTAAAAATTAAAAAAAGAATTGAGAAATCTCAACTTGATGACTTTATGATCTGCAGGAGTACAATTATATTTCATCAAAAAGAATCGCTTACTTTTACTCATCCAGACCTCAGCCACATCAGTTTACAATATTAGTACGTGCTATTCCTATCCCATCTGGGAGTACCTGCAGTGAAACTGTTGAGAGCTTCTTTATAGAGAATCACCCTTCTTCTTATCTTTCGCATTCTGTGGTTCGGCGAACCAGTAAACTTCAAGGTCTTATTGTAAGCATTCACGTGAAGTTCTGATTGACTTTCTTTGTTTGCCTTTACAATGGTTCAAATTTATTTGGGGAACTTTTCTGAGTATATCTTGTACGATGGTATTTATTTCTTACTTACTATTTATAGGTTAATCTTTTGACATGTCTATGTTTGAATGACATCTGCTCCCCCCTCTATAGCAATGCCTGAACAAGTTTCCATTTGTAATGTGTTGAATGGTTATCTTGTATTGGTGCAATATTGTTGTTGTATTTTGACTTGTTAGCTCTTCAGAATGAAGTCATTTCAAGATCAACCTGCATTAGTACTTGCTTTATTAGAAGTGAAGAAAGGTAATGTTAAGAAGTATAGTTTTGGGTTATTAATGATGATTAGCTCTAAAGTGATTGATGAGGTGAGACAAGGCATGGCATGTCAAGAAGTTGAATTTAATTTTAGTAATAGGTGTGATAGTGTCATCCTATGAAGATATTTAAATTCTTCAATTCTTGCCTTCTCCAATGACACTCGATGATTTTCTGACTTAGTATTGAGATGCAGGAGGAATGCTCTTATAAATCTTGTAAATAATGTAAGATTTATGATCTCTATGTCTCTTTTCTTTTTGTAAATTCAGAGGTATATAAATATATATTTAGATGTGTGTGTGTGTGTACAAATATTTAAAGATAGTATAGAAAGACTGTTCTCTTTATCAATTATTACACTTGATAGGCGATAATTGAACTATTATTCTTTTTTGTTTGGGTTTAGATGTGTGACAAAATTTAGGCATGTATGTCAATGTATTTGAGTTTGGGTTAGCATAGAATTTGTTGTGATGCTGATTGAAGAAGAAATTCAAGCTCTGGAAATTTTGCACGAGTGAAACATGTCTCGCTCAAGCAGAACCAAAATTTCTTGAGCAAAACATTAAAGACAAAATTTTCCAGTATTTCACTTGATGTTCGCTTGAGTAAAATCTTCAGGTCTGCGATTCTGATTTTTGCTAGAAAATGGATTCCTGCTCAACTTTTACTCTATTTTGTGAACCATATAAGCCACTTGTTGCATAAGTTTTTAATTGAAGAAAGACTACCATACCAAAGCTAAAACCTTCAGATCTTGAAACCTTCTTCCTAAGCCTAAATAGAGAAAAATACTCCTTGTGCTTAGAAAAATAACAAAGTTTGTGTTCTTGATAATACCTTGTGCCTTAAACCTTTCTTTGAAACCACACAGATTCTTTCCAGTCAGTTAACTGTAGCAAATCTTTGAGGTGTTCCTTGGAATGCCAAAGGTTATGGTTCATGTGGACAGGGTTTTTTCATGGAGATGATCACCATAGAAGGACTCTAGAGATTCTGGGATTACTACAACAGGAAGGTAGGTGGGGCATTTGTTGAGGTTACATTGAGTCTAGGACTGCAAAGGTTTTGTGAGTGTAGACTATTGTAACTGGTCCTTTATAGTGGATTTTCTGTGGGATTAGATTCCCGAAGTGGTTTTTTCATTGAAGAAGTTCATCATTGGTTTTCCACTTTTTTACCAAATTTTTGTGTGCTCTTTTATTTTATTTTTAAATATATTTATTGCTTTAGATTTGGTTTTTGGTATTTGTGGTAATATATTTTCTTGTGCTAGAATCCATAATCAAGTTGTGTATTCAATCAACAATTCTGCTGCTTAGTTAACGAGGGGCCTAAACTAGGTTTTTTCAATTGGTATTTGAGCTGTCAAAAGACATAGGGGTTAAAACAGATTTTTCAGCTGTGGGGGGTTTACCATTCTTGTTTAATCTTCTTTTTCATTTTAATATAAAAAAAGTTTCTGGTTTCTAACAGCCGTGCATTTATTCTTTGCAGAGTGATGCAGAGAAGTTGTACAGAAGGCTTGCCCAATTGAAACTGAAAAATCATACTTCACAGAGGTTTGGGCGTGATGGGTTTTTGGGAATATTTGGACACAAAGTTGATCTTTTAGATCATTATGAAAAGAAATTGGAAGATGTAGAACATAACGTGAGATTGGAACAAGCTTCATTGGCTGGAAAGGTATGCTATTCATCTTTTGCGTGTGTGTGTGTATACATAATCCAAGTAGACGATTTGATAATGAAGAGAATAATATGTCATGAACAGTGTTTTCTGTATGGAAGCTACTTAAGGGTTCTTTTTGGCCATTATCTAATTGTAGGACCGAAATATAAGTAAGATTAAACTTAAGAATTTCAAAACTAGGAACTCACAATACCAAACAGCACCTACCCTGTAAAGTCCTGTTTTGTTTTGTTTTACTTTATTTTATTTATTTATAATATTTCCGTTTTGGGTAATTGGCCAGTATCCTTTCTAGTTGCCTGCAATGTAGTTGTTTAAAATGGTTGCGAATCTGTGGACTATTTTTCAAGTGATTTCGCCCACCTGACTGTCCCGAACACCGACAACCAGTTTGACCCTATTCATAGCAATTTATCCAAGTTTATATGCTTAAAATATTATTGTGGATATGGTAGCATGTATAGAGCCTCCAAAATAATTAGCACCAAAGTATCCAAAGTTTTGTTTTTGATTCTTGGAAGATTTGATTTGATTTATTTTTGTTGTTGGGGGAGGGGGGGGGGGGGGGGGCGCGTGGAAGAGGGATGGGTTGGCTTATAATATGAACCACATATATACGCCCCAATGTATATTTTCTCTTCTTCCAAAAGCAATAATATCATAAATGATATAATCCAAAGAGTTCTATGTTGCTCAGTGGGAAACGTTGCATGATGTGCTTGCTTGTGACAGGCATAATTGCATAAGCTAAGCAATGTAATGAGAACACAGATATTGGTACTGGCGTCAAACTTTGACAGGACAATGTGCAAGTGGATGGACTATACATTATACATATGCCAGTGTCTGTTGTGGATAAAGAGAAACCTCCAATTGCAGAAAAGGGTAATATAGGGGTGTCATAAATTATCAACATGCAAACACACTTAGAAACTGACTTAAAGATTTCTTTATAAATAGATGGTGATGAAAGTGCATGCAATCACATATAACTCTTATCTCTTGATTTTCTGTGAGGTTCTATGGCATAGAATTAGGTGAAAGCAAGCTTAGCTGAAAAGTTTTTCGGTTGTTGTACTGAGGACCTAGGATTTCGCCTTCATCAGGGATTTTAAAGAAGAAGGACCTGGACATGGGTCCAAGTGGCCTTTCCATTGGGTTGAAAAGAAAAGATTACTGCCCCTGTTGCATTTTGCTGATCATCTTTTCCTTTTTTGGATGTCACATTATAGATGCCCATTTTGAATACTTGATATCAAAAGGGTTGATAAATTTACTAAATAGCCCTTCCAGATGTTAAAGAGTATCAAAAGGAAATATAATGATGAATTCAGAAAAATCGAAGTTCTAGAGAGTAATCATGATGATTCTAAAAAAAGCTGGAATTCTTGTAAAATGACCAACAATTTTTGAAATGGAAAAGTATATAATATTAGTAGCCCTCAATGTGTGAATGAATTCCATATTTTATATAATAGGCATGTGATTGTCAACATATTTATCAATATAGTATCAATGCAGTGGATAGAATAATATATTAGGACATATACAAGCTCTCATATATGTTGTTACCACTGTTCACTACATGTTAACATTGGGAATTTGTGCATTGACATGTGTACTTTCTATCCTTTAAAAGATGACTTCTATATTAATTGGTTTTAAACATTAATATGAGATGATATCTGATGCAGTTAATTTTTCCATCATGCTTTTCAACTGTAATAGGAAGTCTCTGCTGCCTTTGTGTCATTCAAGTCACGGCTTGGTGCTGCCGTGGCCTTGCATATCCAACAAGGCATAAATCCCACAGAGTGGATCACTGAACGAGCTCCTGAACCTCATGATGTTCACTGGCCTTTCTTCTCTTCTTCTTACCTAAAAAGATGGATATGCACTCTCTTGGTGTTTGCTGCATGTGCTGCTCTTACAATTCTATTTCTTATTCCAGTTGTAATCGTGCAAAGTCTTACAAATCTTGAGCAGTTGGAGACCTGGTTCCCTTTCCTAGAAGGCATACTAAGTTTGTATGTGGAAATCTTACTTCATAATTTATTGAATCTCATTCTTCCCAAAGTTAAAGCATGCCATAGATTTTTTTTTTCTTCACAAAATTATGCATTTTGTTAATATTAATGACACAGGAATGTGCAATATGTTGGTTTGCAGAACCGTTGTCAGTCAAGTGATAACAGGATATCTTCCCAGTCTCATTCTTTCAACGTTCCTATCATTTGTGCCACCTATCATGATAATTTTTTCCTCCATGCAAGGATATATCTCTCACAGTCAGATAGAAAAAAGTGCATGTATCAAGGTATTGTGGTTTACTATATGGAATATTTTCTTTGCAAATGTACTATCAGGAACAGCTCTCTACCAAGTCAGTGTCTTCCTTGAGCCCCAAAAGATTCCCAGTGTACTAGCTGAAGCTGTTCCAGCACAGGTGAGTAGATATTTCCATCAATAGTTTGGAGTTCTTTGGAATATTTTTATGAAGATATATAAACTTTTCTGTCAATAAATAAAAGGCTAAACTCCATATATAGAGGTGACCTCTGCGTTGCAGTATCATTATTAATGGTGTTAACTGCTCAAAGTTGTGTCATAAATGCCTAATTATGCAATAATAAGGGATTATTGTCTGGTGCAAAGGCAGTATCTTTAAGAATTTCGAGCGCGCATATTCAGGTTTGAGTGGTAAGAGCTGTCACTTTGTGCCAAAAGGGTTAGGACTGTAACTTGCTGATCCCTTCTCACCTGGCAGGTCCAGCATAGTACAATGGTTGGGCCTTTTCCAAATGTGTAACTCATCCTTAATAGTAATGAAAATGGTACTTAGGATTGGAAGGGAACATGATGCCTACATAGGAATTTGCATTGGGCCAAGTTCAGTAGTGCCTGTATTTAAGAGATTCGCAAGACCTAACTCATTATATTACATCCATGATACTAGAAAATCCTGAGTTCTTTGGGTAAAATTTTGCTGTGCAGAGTTTAGATGTCTTTTTGCATGATTGTGTAATCAAGGTTGTTGATTCTTATTAATTTCTAGAATACACAAATGTGGGGTTTTCTGTGAATCAAATGTTAGTCTGGGTGTACAGATTTTGGATTAGCTTTACTCTCAAGATTAATCTATCAAGATGCTGAATGCAATTGATTTATCTTTCTTCTTTTTTATTTTTTGGTGACAAATGGCTCTTTCATTATTATTTTCCAAGTGAAAAATGATGAACATCAAAATAATCTATCATTAGTTAGCACTTAGGAATATTTGTATTATTTTGTAGGAAACTAGATTTTGTGGCTTTAAATGTTGGCGTAAACTATTGAAACTATTTCTTAATACTATGATTGACAATATGATATGGGTTCTTTTCTTTGGATGTAGGCATCATTCTTCATTGCATATGTTGTGACATCTGGATGGACAAGTCTGTCCTCCTCAGAACTCTTTCGATCAGTTCCCCTTCTGTGCAATTTTTTCAAAAGAGTATTTTCAGGAAAAGATGATGATGAATTTGAGGTTCCATCAATTCCTTACCACAGAGATATTCCCAAGATTATTTTCTTTGGACTTCTTGGCATAACATACTTCTTCCTCTCTCCACTGATTCTGCCATTTCTCTTGGTTTACTATTGTATGGGATACATAATCTACCGCAACCAGGTTAGTGGAATGCCTTCTTTTGTATTTCTGCAACTCATTTTTCTACTTATGAGCATCATTCACTCATCTCTTTCTCCTAGTTACTAAAGCAAAAAACTGTGTGACAAACAAGGCTCAATTTCTCAACAAAAAAAAAATATATATATATATATATATATATATTTATATATGCAAAGAAACAGAAAAAGAAAATTTTAGATGTACCTCTCAAGACAGTAACCCACTTGGTTTATCAATGCTCTTAAAGGTGTAAACAAATATGAGACTGTAATCAAGTTATTCAAGTCACAAATCAACTGTGGATGAATGGTCTAACCAAATGTGCAAGCTAAAAACACTTGGATTCTCTTTTTTCAGTATATTGGATGAAATGTGAACTTGATTATATTAATTTTTAATTTTAATTGAGTTGTTTGACTTTAAATATCTAGAACTAATAAATTTTAGCTAAGTCTATTGTAAAACTTGAAAGCAAATGATGAGACTATGAGCATATGTAACTTGAGGTGTCTTGATCTTTCATTTTGGATTGTGCATGTCCTTTGGTTTGTCATATGATGTTTCTTCATTAACAAAATAAATGGATACTTTCTTATTTAAAAATAAATAATGTTCATATTTAAGAGAAAAGCTGATATTGGAGAGAAGTTGAACAAAGGACTCAAAATAATATTGGTTTTGAAGGTTTTATTTTATTTTATTTTTAAGTAACAACAAATTTATTAACAAGAAAAAAAACCAAGTACACCGGGGTGTACTCAGTGAGAAGTAAAATCAATATCGGTTTCAAAAAGTTATTCCATGAAACATATTTTGGTCTGTCTGGAAAATACGAAAAGAATTGTGTCAGATAAAAAAAAATCCTTATTATAAACTGTAGGAAAGGGTTAATCACTTTTTGGGTTCAGAAAACAATTCATAGTTTTGTATATGGTTTTTTCCTCAATTCACATGTATTTTTAGCTAGTACATGAGCCAAAAATACTGTGACTTTGATGGTTGGTGGCCTTTGTTGGATTTTTCTTATCTATGGGGACATGAACTATTGGAATTAGCTATTGAGATTTGTATGGGACCCATATGGGACTGTTATCATCCGTACAAAACTTTATCTCAAAGCAGGACTCTTTGATAGTGTTTGAAACTTCAAACCACTGTTTGGGCTACTAGTTATATCAATTAAAATTTTAAATTTGGTTCAGGGAGAAATATTATTATTTTCCAATGTTTGGTACCTACTTTTAACTGTTTATAATGACATTTTTGCACAGCTATTGAATGTATATGCACCCAAGTATGACGCTGGTGGAAGGTTTTGGCCTATAGTGCACGATTCAACAATATTTTCTCTGGTGCTGATGCATATTATTGCCATTGGAATATTTGGGCTTAAGAAGCTTCCCTTAGCTTCCAGTTTAATTATTCCTCTTCCAATTCTCACACTTCTTTTCCATGAGTACTGCCAGAAACGGTTTCTACCCATATTCAAAGCTTATCCTAATGAGGTACTTGGTGTGCCAATAATATTAATTTTCCTGATTTCTCAGTTTTATTGTTCTACACAATATTCCAATTTCTATATCCTTCCTTTATTTTATTTTATTTTCTCTTATACCCCCTGTTATTAGTACCTCTTTATTGCATGTCTCATCTGATGGTTGGGAAATTCTTATGTTCCTCTATGTCCATTAATGTTTCTTATGATTTGGTGGAATTATTATTGTTATTTATGGTGTCCTGTGTCTTTCTTAGCAACTAAGGATGTCATGTCAAAAAATATCTTGAGCCTACAATTCATCCTTGTCCAATGTAAAACGGCACCCATTTACTTAATAAAATAGAATTATACAGTTCACTCGGCAAATATTTTTTTTCTTTAGTTTTGGTGTGCAAGCTAAAGTCAACAGTTAATTGACAAGCTGAGAAATAACACATCAAACATATACTAATCCAAGTAGCACATGTTACATAATTCCAGTTTTCCTTTTTCATCTCTCCAATGGGATGCTGCATAATTACAGCAAGTTTATGGCAAATGAGAATCAACTTCACTTGTCTTGAAAATACTATGAGACTCACTTGGGAGCTTGACTAGGTCTGAAGTTCAATGTATTTGGTCTAATAATGCATAATTGTTATTTGCTAAACTTGGGCTGGAAATGTTTTAATTACATTTTATTGTGCAACAGTAATTTTATAGTATTGGATAGTAGTTTTTTTTTAGGGGGTGGGGGGTGGGGGGTGTGCATACTGATCCATTTGCATGGTATGGGATTAACACTTGGTAATTTAATACAATCTATGAGGGGTAGGCATTCTATTATGATCCTAGGATGGAATGTCAATGTTCTACAAATAGATTTCATGAGGGGAGTTTAATAAAGATCCAAATGAAGTAACAAATCTCACATATAGTTTCAACATCATCAAGAAATACAAAACAAAGGAAGCATGTATTCTCTATGAATTTTTTCAATGCAATGGAGAGATCTCATGAAACTTGGGGATTTATGAATTAATAAATGACCAAATTGATTAGGTATCATAACCAGAGTGCTGACAATAGAGAGATACTAAAATTTTCTTTCTGGCACTATCCATGATTGCTGGAAAGGATTACTAAAGGTTTCAGGTTTTAGTGACCAATGATCAACAGAAATTAGCTCATAGTTTTTTTATATCAATCCCCATGATCCAACAAAATGTAAGCCATATTGTAGTGTCAATCATGACTTTACCCAATATCCTGAAATTGATCTCTTTCCCAACTTTAATAGATTTGTCTAGTGTAAATAACACTTGATATCTGAGGATCTGATTAATGGAAAATGGGTTCAGTCTGATAATTTGTGGCACATGTATAGACAGCCTCTGTGAACCAGCTGATTGGTTGGGATTTGTAAGGCTCTTTTGGTGTTTATCCTGTTTTTATTATAAATTATGTATAATACTTTTCAGTTGTTATATATGGTCCATTTACATTACCGTCATCTGGACATGCTCCCTCTTGTTAGCCTTGACCACCATCTTGAATGTTTATTTCTTTCTTTATATCCCCAGATCTTCACTTTTACAGGGTTCTGAGTTCTTTAATGCTGGTTAAATTGCCTCCTATTTATTAATCATCACCCCTGTTAAAATCTCGAGCACTTCTGCAGGCTCAATATCATATAGAACATATAACAAGAGGCTACCTTTTAATTATCCTTTTTGGCTGTTTCTGACACTAGCATCCCTCTCTTGTACATTACTGTTTTGGATTCTAGTTTCAAAGCAGTCACCTTCACAGAAATAGTTATGGCTTAAAATATGGTTAGTAAAAAGCAGGCAGAACTGGAGCTTGGGATTGACCTTATAACCTTCACATTTTGTAGAATGATGAAATTTTCTTGATAAAAAGTTAAAACAGGAGCATTTGTACACAAGTATATTATCAAGTCAATGTTGCTATATAGCAACATTCATCCTTATTATTCTCAACTTTTTTTTAAGGATAAAATTTAGGTACAATTCCTAAGTTTCGCTATTTCTTTAACATTTTGTTGTTTTCTTGTACAAAATTTTTGTCGTTCATTCTTTCCATGCCCCACCAGCACTAACCTGAAATGTTGTCTTATGCAGTGTTTGGTAAAGAAAGATAAAGAGGACCTGAATGATCCTACCATAACTGAATTTTATGAGAAGTTAGCCATAGCATATAGAGATCCTGCCCTGTCAATGCAGTATCCCAGAAGCACTGATGGGCACAACTCTCCACTTCTTCATTCTGCTTAAATCTGAAGTAGACAGATTGTCTTCTAGCATCAAGCTCATGCATCAAAATGAAGATTGCTTGATTGTGTTGTATTTGCCACCATCTTCTGCATCACATTGGTTCTGAGGAGACCATTGTTTTGGTCCGTTCTCAGTACCATGACTTTGTTAAAAAAATTATCCCAGATCTTTCAATCATGTCTGTATATTTTTTTTTCGTTGAAAGACTGCGTACCTAATTTCTTTTCTTTTGGGAATTATCATAGGGAACCCAGGGATGTGAATAAAAAAATTAGGATAAAGTATATATTTTGTCTTTGAAATGTAGTCCAATCTAAGTTCCATTTTCGTGTGCGTTTGGTTCTAAATTAAAAACTTAGTTTATTTTACTATTTAGCTTCTTTTTGCTACTATTCATGAGTCTTATTGTACTTTTTAGTACTATTTATGGATCTCACTGTATTATTTCAGCTAATTTTTATCTTTTATTTACAGTACCTTTAGCAAAAAATTTTCAATTTCAACAAAATAAAAGGATCTCAAACAGACCCTTCATTTCCTAAGAGATAATACAATTGGATGGGGATCACGTTTCATACTGCGAAGTTCAGTAATTCAAACCTCCCTTCACCCTCATCTTAGGGCCAAAAAGTACTAATGCAAAGTTTTTTTTTTTTTTTTTTTCAAAAAAAATATTAATTTTGTTCTTTAGTCCATTTACAATTAAATTTATCTAATATCTCAGCCTTTTATTCTGTTTGTGATTTCTTAATAGTATATAGACTGAAGTATGAAAGATAGTTTTGAAATTTTTTGATGATTTGAAAGATGATAATCCAACTTAAACCGAATTTTAGGGACAAAAATATATGTTTTCAATGAAAAAATTACTGGTGATTCAAACTTCTTATTGTGTTATATGTAAAGAAAGGACTTTGACATTGTTTTGATTGGGTTCCTCTCTTATCTTCTCTCTCCTCCAATCGTTGATTTCTCTATATTCCAAATGAGTAATTTCAAATTATGTTGAGAGCATTGTGGCTCACTAACACTGTCTGTTCTCCTTAATGGGTAGAACTCAAGTTCAAGTCCTCCCTCCCTTCCTTAATCTCTAATTTCCCTATGTTCCAATATGAGTAAATTTGCACTACGTTAAGACTTAATAGCATTTATGGGTCAGTAACATTGTCCAGCCTTTAGTTATGGGTAGGACTCGAGTTTGGATTCCCTCCCCTGCCTTGTTTGGAAAGAGAGAGGGGGGGGGGGGGGGGGGGGGAGGAAAATTCACTTTGTTAAATCTACTTTTTCAAAATGAATTCTTTTATTTGACGACAAAATATTTTATCAATTGAGTTAACGGGAACTCAAATATTATGTTGAAAGTATTGATGTGTCTTTAAGTGGTAGGTTGTGAAGGATATAAGTCCTTATAGTTTTTCTAGTACAACTGAAAGAAGTGAGTTCAGTTGGCAAGCTTTGCCATACAAGGCCAATCAAACAAAAAATTATCTTATAGAACCACCATATAAAATACCTCCTCCAGTGAAACTGATAATTGGGCTAGGCTTAGGTTAGGGTTCTTATAAAAAAAAATAAAAAATAAAAAACTTTGTTTTATTAAAAGAAAAATTACCTATGTGGTGGGAAAAGAAAAGATAATGAAAAAACAAAAAAGAAAGATGACCTACTTTGTTCACACAAAATGAGTGGTAGTTTCATGACAAACTTATTTGTTGATTGATCAAAATGCTCTCTCAAGCAACCTTCATTTAAAGCACAACACAACTTATCAAATTAGTTTCAAAAGTTACATTTCCTCCCACTTAAACTTCCAAATAAATGAATAATCTTTATATTTCCTTTATTAAGACTTCAAAACAAGAGAACAGAAAGAATATTTCAAAATAAGTTATTTCATTTCATTCATTTCCATTTATTTTCTTCCTCCCAAACAAAATGTTAATATTACTTTATTACTCTATTTACTTTAACATTTTACGAGTCTCACCACATCTCTACTTGAGTTGAGGAAAAAAAAAAGGTTTTAAGCTACATTTATAATTTTTTTTGGTTGATAATTTGATAGTCATAATAGATTGGTGATTTGAACTTCAACATCTCCAATGAAAAAGTCAGAAGTGTAAAGCTCTTCGCTACACTTATGACTCATTAAAAGTCATTCTTTTATCAGTGGCTTATTTCTTGTGCAGTAGTCCATTGATTGGTAACTTAATTAATTTAAAGAGTCAAAGAATCACCAAACGGCATGTACCTGACCTTGCATACGGAATTATACAGTAGACTGTCGATCGCATCATCAACTGTTTATTGATTTTGACATTGTATTTTGTATATTATTCGAAATGGAGACATTAGTTATGTGTGTTTGGACATCCACGTGGAGTAGCATGAACTTTGGATTGACATTTTCCTAGAGTGACATGTTCAGGTGCCCTCAGAGGCTTAGCTTAGCAGCATCTCCATTTGTCTAACCAAGCTATATAGCCAACACTAGATTTTCGTTTTAACTTTTCCCTTCAATATCATTTGGAAGAACGAAGGCTATACAAGTGGCAATCCAAGCTAGAATATAGTCTAGTTTTTTCAAATATTAATTCCTTCCTTGCTTGACTTTCTAATGACACGTTTATTTTGAAGAAAAACAACTCATTACCATGAAGAAAGAGGGTTTTTTTTTTTTTACACCTCAGTTGAATTGGTATTTCATACCAACAACGTGTCTAAGTCATGTCATCACTTGTCACCTTGTATTTTCTCTTGATTTTGCGATCTAATATCATAGGTCATGTATTTGTATTAAGTATTGTCATGAATCTTATAATTCAACTAACATTTTTTTGTATTTCTTACAGAAACATTTAGAGTTCAAATTTCTTCTCTCTCAATGTTGTAAGTATCGAATTATTAGAAAATAATATTTGTATTATGTATTTTATTTTTATTGGTATGAAATATTACATCAATTGTATTTTGGAAGTTCCAAGTACTTACTTGGAAAGGAGGGATTCAAACGTAGACTCTTCATATTGAGATAATTAGATAATACTTGTGTGTTGGTGGCATAACAATTTTCTCAAATAATAACTCCTTTCATGCTTGACTTTCTAATAACATGGTTACTATGAAGAAATAAAAAATCATTACTATGAAGAAAGAATGTGTTTTCCCCTCAATTAAATTGGTATTTCTTTCATACTAATAAAAAACAAGTCACTAAATTCAAAAATGAACTTTTCATTTGACTTTGTGATATATGTCATATATTTGTGTTAATTATTGTTAAGAGTTTTGTAACTCGACTGATATTTCTTAGTGTTTTTACGAAGTATCACGCCAATTGTACTTTGGAAGTTCCTAATAGTTAATAGGGAAAGGAGGTATTGTTGCAAGATTATTGATTATTAAGAAGAAATATAAATATATATTAACCTTTGTCACAACATGCATCTTCAAGCTGTTGCTATTCAAATTGATGCCAAAGCAATTGTTGATATTATTAGAGATCCTTCTTATTCTAACCGGGTTGTTATGCCTATTGTTGATGACTGTAGACAGTTGATATCCCAATTTGGCCAAGTTCGGATTGGGCATTGCTATCGTGAGGCCAATTTTTGTGCTGACTTTTTAGCTAGAAAAGGTGTGCTCCAAGATTGTTGTTATTATGTGTATCAGGATCCTCCTGTGGACTTGCTAGATCTTATTAGTGCGGACAAGGTGGGTGTGTTTTGTAACAGGGCTATTCCTGCTGTTGCTGGTAACCTTTAGTTTGTTTTAATGAAATTTCCATTTTACCAAAAAAAAAAAGACATAATAGTCTTGCCCATATGTTTATTTTGCTAGATGTTAGCAAAGGTGTGGTTATGTTTAAGGAGATCCATTAAAGAAAATAAGACATTTGCGTGTTGGTTAAACTTGAAGGGGACAAAAAACCGACATAGCTAACCAGAGGGAAAGAGAAAGATTGTCGGCATTTTGAATTCTTCGTCTCTTATTTTTGTTTATATGGCCCTAGACCTAGAGCGGTAGGCTCTCCATAAAGATTTGCTGGGTCCTTCCTCTTCGTTTTCTCTTTTGTCTCCAACTACATGTCGTTTACGTGTCTTCCTTGATGCCATGACTTAGCTAACATCCTTGTATTTTCTCTTTACAAAAGCCACTCAAATTTACAAATAAAAATACACGTTTTTTTAATAATTAAATTGATTCAAAGCTTATTCTCCTTATAAAGAAGACAAGGCTATTTTACTAAGTTACAAATCTCTTGGCTACAAATAAACGGACACACAAAAACATCACAAAAAATTGGGTTATTTTTCTTCTCGAAGTGAGTTGATCTTCGGAGCTTCCTTGACCAACTCCATTAGTTGTTCTACGGAGTAATGAGTAGGTTTCAATATCTTTCTTAACAGATGCTTGATCGGATGAATTGAGAGCAGCCGAGCACAACCTTAGCTGGAGTCTTTATTGTAATTCAATAAAATATAATTTTCCCCTCCTACACAACTGTGTCACATAATAGATTTACATCCATAATTTTCAGTGAAGAATTTTTTATTTTTTTATTTTTTTATTTATAGTAAAAAATATTATTCTCTTCACAGTTTACAATATGATTGCAAAAAGAATCTATAAATTCGGCGAGCTAACCAAAGGTCAATTTTTAACTTTTTAATTAGTAAATAACCAATTTCACTCTTTAACAAGCAGGTAGAAAATTGGAGCTAGTCCAGAAATGTCACCGTCACAGCTTGTGATTGACGAAAAGGCTGTCTAGATTAACAGAATACAAAGCATACGATAGCATAATTTGATCGATGAAAAAAAAAATCAGAATAATAATATTGAAAATAAGTTTTGAGGCAGTATTATACTACTAATTACTATGTAATTAAATATTTCTTATTGCCTGTTCTATTAAGTTTGAGGTATTATACAATTAATTTTGCTTAAATTTGTCTTATTATTAGGCATTGCTGGGAACAGTTGTCGTAGGACTTTGAAGAAATCGCTTTCCTTGACTTTGATTATTACTGACAAGAAGCAAAACGATCAGGGTATTTCCTTTGCATGATTAATTATCCAAAGAAATATGATTGACCTTATTTCGGCATGAAAATGAACGGGAATAAACTTCTTTCATGTTACAATGTGTGCTTTGTTGTTTCATCGACCCATTTTTACAATATAATTTTTAATTTTGATAGATATAATATGATTTTAAACTTATTATGTCTGTTTCATGATGATTGTTTTTTTTTTTTTTTTTATTTTTATCATCAAACTAGAATAACGTAATATAAAGTAAGATCGTAATATAAAGTAAGATGTGAATTCATTATTCATCGGATGCATATTCAAAATCCATAATTTTAAATGTAAGGTTATTAGAGAAATTGGACCCATCTCACTAGATCATGTTATACCATTATATCAAAGACAACTGTTGTTGATTGCTTCATGGCTGCCTTTTTTTGTAATAGTCTAATTGAAGACATAGAATGTGTGAATGAGACCACATGTTACATGCAATAATCTGGAAATTCAAAGGCCATTTCAATATCCAAATGCATTGTTAAAACCACTACATGGTCAAATGGATCATTTTATATTTGCGTGTCACGCTTTTATGTTTGATAAAGTACCAAAGACTGTTTAATAAACCACCAATGAAACCAAAAAAAAGAAAAAGCTGTTTATATTCTTTTAACAGCAAAGTGAAAATAGGCTATTGTTAAATTAAGAAAGGCCTTCACCAAAGTGCAATTATGTACTAACAGATTTTCAATTTGAGATGGGAAAAAAATTGTACTACAATTTAAGGCAGCATGCAATCTGCAGCTACAGATATTTCATGGTTATGCAGCACTTGTATGGCTCATATGTTGTGTAGTTAGGGTTCTATTGGTCTTACTGTTTTATAATGCATTTATGTTTCCATGTGATACCATATATTAAAAGGTACCTTTGCTTCTATTGTAGTCTCTTTCTGTAGACTGAGGACTTTTATGCTAGTGTCTCCTTCACGATAAAGGATAGGTTAATGATATGTACATATAGATTCTTTCAATTGCATAATCATAAAAATATAATCAATTAAACTAAGAAGAGTAGTGTAATGAGTAATGACCCATTCTGGCTTATATTTCCATACTAAAAAAATGATACATTCTTAATATAATATCATAGAAGAAAACTCTAGGTACCTTGGGCTTGGTCAAAGCAAAATTCACTAGAGTTGCACTAATAACATGGTCTACTTTTACCAACACCCCCGCACCACCCCCCCCACCCCCCCCCCCCCCCCCCCCCCCTCCTCTCTCTTTCTTGTCACAGAGAAGCCTTCGTATGGTTGGATAAGAAGCCAAAATTAAAAAAGGAACAAAGAAACAAGATCAAGCAGTAAGACCCTTTCAGCTCTCCACTCTTGTTTGTCAGGATCTTCCAATCCCTTCATATAAATGCATCGGACTCGCACATACTGAAACATAGCAACCAAACCTTCACTAGCAACAAGAAAAATGCCCCACAAGTAGTTTACCAAGCCTAGAGAAAAGAGAGATATAGTAGAGAACTACACTCCACAAAGTTTACCAAACCTAGAGAAAAGGGAGATAATAGTAGAGAAGAGCTACTACACACAGAAAAAGTAAATACATATGGCTAGGAAGAGAAGGGCTAGTGAAGTGGTGGGAGACAAAAATTCTAGTGAGGGAAGCATGGCTTGGGATGAGATGGTGAAGGAAGCTGCCGCAACAGAAGCTCTACGTGGGGCAAGGAGAGCCCGAAAGAGATTTGTTGGTGTCCGGCAAAGGCCATCCGGTAGATGGGTGGCTGAAATTAAGGACACCATACAAAAGATAAGGGTGTGGTTAGGCACTTTTGATACAGCTGAGGAAGCAGCCAGGGCTTATGATGAGGCTGCTTGCTTGCTTCGTGGTGCCAACACTCGGACAAATTTCTGGCCTTGTCCCTCATCGTCATCTTCATCCCCAGCTCTCCCCTCAAAGATTACTAACCTCCTCCTCCAAAGGCTGAAAGCAAGAAATAACTCTTGCACTGCTTTGTCTAATTCTTCCTTGCCCATCAGCCTGCAAGAAAAGCAACAAACAGAAGTATACAGAGAAGAGGCTGCAGAGTTCCCAAATGCATCATTCACGGATTACCTTAACAATCCTGAAGATTATTACACCACCTGCAACAACTTTGTAAAAAGTACTAATGCAAATGCAAGCCATGATTATATGACCACAAATTTTGAAGCCTCTTTTACTGAAAAAGAAGACTGGGGGCAGAGAGAAATGGACTTCGACTCTAATTGGAGTACCAATGTATCACAGACTTGTGGCGGTGATTATAATTTTGGAGGGGAAGGAGAGGAAGATGAAGAAGAAGCAGGCAGTGAGACTGGAAAGCTGGATTTTCAATTTGTTGATACTGTTGGAACCTGTTTCTATTCTCCCTTTGAGTTTGCTGAAGAGATTGAAGAACCGGTTGAACCAGAGAACTGCATGGATGAGCCATCAATGTTTAGAGCTGCCATGAAGAGGATGAAATATGAAAGAAAGGTCTCAGCTTCACTCTATGCCCTTAATGGGATATCAGAATGCTTAAAGTTAAAGCTGACATCAGGAAATGTGTTAGGAAGAGAAATGTCTGACCAATTAACCAACCTACAAAAGGCGTGTAACAAGAACAAAGAGGCAAAAAATGAAGATGATCAAGAATATGTGGAAGTGATGAAGAGGAGGGAGGATGAAAATCCTGGAAGTTCAACTGAAATGGGGTCTTCTTCCTCTTCTTTGAGCAATGATGGTGAATTGTTGCTTTGGAGCTCACTTGATCTTCAACCCATATGCTTTGTTAATTGATTGATACGTTCTTCATTTTATAAGATTTTCATGGTCTAATTAGCAAGTGAACTATAATTTATGTTTGGCTTATGCAAGGCTGATCTTCTAATGTATCTTTGAAGAAAAAATGAAATGTAATGTAATTTTCGAGCCTATACAATGAGTCAATATACAACTTCTTTTCTAGTCGTGTTTATGAATGAATGATTGTATAGAATGCAGTCGAGTTCTTATGCATGTACAAGTCACGTGACTTGGATTGCTCAGAGCTGCATATGCATTTTTTTTCTTTCGAATACTGGTTCCTGATCTGACCTTACAAAGACCAAAGTCAACCAAGGTGTTGGGCTTTTGTGGAGTTTAGTTGTGTTTGATCCAGATTATGACTTGACTCGAAATAATATTGTTATGGTTTTTAATGAGAGATTTTCTAAGGCTTAGTCCATGCCCCCGAGAAAAATTTTTGGCCCATTTTGTAATCCATTGTGAATCCTGTGCACAAGATAGAAAAACTATTATTTTAAATGTTAGGATTTTGTGTGTTGTTTTTTAGGTAGAAAAATTGTACTATCGTATCTTGTATTTTTCTCTGAAAATAGTGAAATCCTTGCAACTCCGTGGACGTGGACAAATTACCAAACCATGTAAATATTGTCTTATGTGATTATTTCTCACATATCTGGGAATTTCTTGCATCTCACATATCTGGGAATTTTGTGCTTTTATTCCTTTCAGAAGGTTGTTCTCCCAATGCTTCAAGAGAAAGCTTTACAATTGGTATTTGTTTGATGGTTGCAACTACATAATAAATTGGAGGAAATATACAATGTAAGTGGTTTAGTTGATTCTATTTCAGTTAATGAATATTACGCTATGAAAAGTGCACATTGATTTATAGTAGTTTAGATTGTAACATGTTAAAGAGTCTTATGTAGGCATGCACAAATATGAGGAACCTGTCGAGGTGTTCTAATGATTGATTGTAGGCATTCAGAGTAAAGTTGAAAGTTAACAGGCAATTACAGGAGCAGTCACAAGCCCACAACATAACATGGTTTGGCACGAAAATATATGGGATATAAATCCTTCCCTCTAGGCTTCAAAGAAGATTATGTTTTTTATTTGCTGAATAATTATGTTAATGAATACTGAAACGGTATTGTTAAATCTTGAAATAACAACTCTTTACCTATAGTACCCGTTTGGATTCAAATGATTTTGGCGTTTGCGTTTCTGTTTTGCGTTTTTCTCTTTTTTTTTTTTGTCCAGCCCGCAATAGTTGGCTTTTCCATAGTAAACAGTGCACTCATATACTGTTCACAGACCCACAAATTCCACTTTTCAATAACTTTTTCATTAAAAATGAGTCTTACGGTACTATTCACACATTTAAAAATTATTTTGCTACAGTGTTTTCAGTTTTAATTTTCAATTTCAGCAAAAATAAGTTTAATCCAAACAGACCCATAAATGAAATGTTTGTTTATTCACTGGGTGAGAGATTAATACAATATAATATATAAGTGGAAATTTTGTATCACATACAAGGATCACAAGACCAAGGATGTTAAACATGAAACATCAAGGAATTGATTGGCAAATCTTGATGGCTCTATCTACTGTAAAGAGCATTAGCAAAAAAGTGTAATGTGAAATGACAAAATCATCCCAACTAAAAGAAGAGGTAGAATGAAGATACCATATACAGTACAACTACAAACGTAACTTCCATAAACCATTTTGATTCGAAAAATATCAAAGGCAACATTTTACATATTAACATCCTCCAGTGGAAGAAGAGGTAAATTGCCAAGTGTTAAATTCATAAAAACACCATTCAGGGTGGGTTCGTAACATTAGCTAAACATCCAGGGAAAAGGCAGACAGCCAAAACCCAGATTTATGAACCAATTCCACTATTAACCATTAATTGGCTCAACCCAAGCATTACCTGATAAAAAGACCAGGAAGAATACTAAAGTGAAAAACCGGTTATATACACATTAATTTCTAATTCACAAGAATCACGAGATTCACTTGTAAAGGTCTACTTATGAGGCTAGCCTTCATGCTTCATAGGACGCGGAGCTGTGCTAGGAAAGCAGCACAAAGATCCAAGAAGAGGAACTGTGGGCCATGGACCCTTTGGAGATCAAGCAGATACTTTTCCTCACGAGTTTTGTAAAGCTGTAAAGAACGTAGCAGAAAATATACATTAGCACTATGTTCAGGGGAACTGGCTCCATGATTTGGCATACATCTAAATCATGCTCAAGATACAAGTAGAAAAGGATATTAAGAAAAGGACCTCTCATATGCTAATGCATATCCTATCATCACACATACACAAGCACAAAGAACTCATGATTCAGGGAGGAACAAGAAGGAATGGCAAATTACCTGCACTTCAAACTTGACAACATTTGGTGATTTGGTCACGCCATCATTCTCAATGATGGTAGATTCATCCCCAAAGTAGTTATTACTGTGCACAGGATTGTTAATCATGCCTTCATGATGACCGGGGACACCCGGAATCCACCTACACTTCATGTTGTAGTGCCCGATCTTCTTCCAACAGACATTCAGTTCTTGCAAAGCTTTAAGAACTTCTGTCATTATTTCACGAGGATGAGCCCGCGACTGCCAAAATAAAGAAAACAAATACATCAACAATAGTAATAAGCAAGCAAAAGAAACATTTTAATATTCATTTCAGAGAAATCATTCAACCTGGCTACGACCATCCAGTTGTAGCTCGGGTAATTTTCTAGACCTTTCAGACCAGTAATTGGTTCAACCAGATAACAAAATCACTGAAAAATATCACTGCCTCTCAAATAGATAGCAAGGAATTCCTGAGATGGAAGCATTGACCATTTCAAAAGGCCAAGCCATCAACTTATACTTATCCAACTTATTATATCAAAGATATTACCCAAAAGGAAACTAGAAGAAAGCAAAAGAGAAAAGATATCACAGTGCTGGAACAATACACAAGCACATACAGCATAGCAACTTGGCAATTTAAGTCCTTCCGGGTCAAAATAGCTTAAAAACTAACCTGAAGTCCAAGAGCCCATTTTCTCTCAACAGGAAATTGTGGTTTTACGCTCATTCCTTGATAATCCATATATCCTGGAAGGCGGTGCCCAAGAGCTGTAGGTGTTGTAGCTTCATTTTGATGCATATGATTGAAACCACGTTCCTAGGCAACAATAAATCAAAGTAACATCAATAGAGCTTCTAATTATAAGGAAAGAGTATAACAAAAAGAAATAATTAAATTAAATAGATGATACAACTTCTTAAAACAATGCAGTACATCCAATGAACAACCAAGTCCATACCAATAAGAAAACTAGTTAACACAGTATAGAATTACACAATTTATGTCTATCAATTTCCTGTGGTAGTTCAGAAAAGGCTATCTACAAGATTGGATCAAATGGGGGCTCCAAATGACTTTCTCAAACCAAAAAAATTGCTAATTAAAAATTTAACAGAACAAAATAACTTATCAGAGAATAGACGCACCATAGTCTCTTGGAACTCAGCTCCAAGATAACCACTAGAAGGACGAAACCGGTTGTCCAATAACAAATAGTAAGCAACAGTAGCCTGAAAAATGATACAAGAAATAAGACGTACAATTTGAAAATTTGTAGGGAAAAAATAGTCTGAAAAGGTCTAAACCTTATTTTGTAGCCTGTTCCGAAGAGATTCAATCAATTGGTTCCTGTCGAATCCCATCTTAATCACTTCCTGTAGAATGTCCTCGTCAATCTGCAAGAAAGCATGTTAATAGCAGAATTAAACACTAGTGAGGATCATAATAAAACAAATACCACACTGCATAATATAACAAGTATGTTACTCAATTCTCATGTAATTTTACAACTACTAAGGATCGATAAGGTAACCAAATTTCCCATATCCATACAAACATAGAGACACTTACCAATAAACGGGCTTTTGATGAAAAACAAACAATACAGATTTTTATCTTTTTTTATCTTTCTTTTTTTTTCTTTTTTTTTCTTTTTTTTTTCAAGGTAACAGTGCAGTTATTATAACAAAGGCAATTAAGAGAGAGAGAGAGAGAGTCCACATACCTTCTTTGCTTGTTGAAGGGTGTCAGGTGGGGGCACGGCTAAATAACGTGGTAGATGTGCCTGAAACCATATGTGCTGACGAATCTCAGGAATAGTCATCCGCTTCATTGGGTCCACTACAAGCATCCTTGGTATCAAGTCTCTTGCACCAGGCGATAAATGACTTGGAAGAGTGTATATCCCTCCCTAAAAAGCAGCAAAATTGTGTAGGTTCACAATATTGTCGATCTCTTCCCAATAACATGACTATATTAAACTCAGATATAACATAAAGCAAGCAAAAAGAATCAACAAATAAACATAAGCAAAGCACACAGATTCTAGACTTACCATTTAACTTGTGACATTAGTAATAAATCTCAGCATTAAACCAAATAAAAATAAAAATAAAAATACTAGATGATGCCAGATCTGTAGAAATTCAATGTTGAAAGGTGAATTGAATGAGAAACAAAGAAGACAAACCCTACAATTCATGATTGTACTAAATAGAGAAGGTACCTCCCATACACACTGTCTACAAAAATTTACAACCTACGGTTCAAATTAAAAATTTAATAGCCGTACTTGAAATGATTAGTGCCATTATAACTCCGTTGAGAACATGATTTTGACCTACCATAATCTTTAAGACTCTAACCATTTGAATCTAAATTGATCTTTATTGATTAAATCTATTTTATCACTTATGATTTCTAGGATGAACACATCCCTAGAGCAAGTTGCTCAGAAATCAAGAGACAATGTCTAATTGTTAAACAAGCAAGATTGAAAATAACCGAGTAATGGGTTTCCAAAAAAGAAAAAAAATAGCAGCACCTTTATCTTCTTAAAAAGGTTAGGAATGTTTTCATCATCAAACGGAAGGGTGCCACACAGTAGAGCATATAAGATGACACCACAGCTCCAAACATCTACTTCAGGCCCAGCATACAATTTTCCAGAAATAACCTAAAGAAATTGAAACAGATAGTAACCCATGAGATTGAGATCATGAAAACGGAAAAGCATTATTTGCCTATATTCTTATGCAAAAATGCCGCAAATCCATACCTCTGGAGCAGCATAGTTTGGACTTCCACAACTTGTCTTCAGAAAATGACCATCGCGCATTATATTGCTTAAACCAAAATCAGCAATCTTCACATTGCATTTGGAATCCAAAAGCAAATTCTCAGGCTTAAGGTCTCTATGCACCACCATATTCCTATGACAATACTCCACACCAGATATTATCTGCCTCAAGAATCAGGGATTAGCATACTTGGTTATCATAGTAACAAAAAGTAGAAGAAAACTGAAAAATATTAGCCAATCCCACCTGCTGAAAAAAATTACGAGCTTCATCCTCCTGCAATCTACCCTTCTCCACAATGTAATCAAAGAGCTCTCCAGACTTGACATACTCCATCACAACATAAATGTCTGCTGGCGTGTCTACAACCTCATAGAGTCTAATTATATGAGGATGCATAAACAATCTCAGTATTTTGATTTCTCTTCTCACTGCATCAATTTAAAGGGGAAAAAAATAAACAAATGAAAATTTTAAGGTAACTGAAAAGAATGAGCAAACCTTTTATAGCTACATGCAAGATTAGAAGTAACTACGAGCATGGAGAACAACAATCAGAAAATCTATAATGTTTGCTTTTCAAATTTCAGACATACTCTCTAAAACCAGTAAGTTAATTATAAATTGAAAGCATAGAGGAAAATATAAGTATGATTGTTATTAAATACAATGAACACCCAAGATTATAGACATAGATATTTCAAGAATAGATGACCCAGTCCAATTGTGGTTTCATTCAGAGAGACTACATAATAATTCAAGACTCTAAAGAAATACTACAAACCTTTTTCCTCCATTTCCATGTTCTTTATCTTCCGACGGTTAAGGATCTTTACGGCAACCTTATGTCCAGTCAGAATATGTTCTGCAATTTTCACCTTGCCAAAGGAACCTATGCCAAGAGTCTTTCCAAGCTTATAATTTTGTAAAAATATATCCAGTCCATTGCCACCGAGGCCAGCTGAACTATCCATTTCCTATATAATAAACATGGTTAAATTATAAGACAACGTGAAAGAGATCGTGAACAAACACACAGTATAAATAAGGGCTGACATCACAAATAACAATCTTTTCAAGAAAAAGACATCCCAAGGAAAGGACGCCAGTACGTAGACACTTCCCACTATGCACAATGATGTATATTTACAGAAAAACATTATAAGGCAATATCCAGAATTCAGAAGAATTTACCCAACCACAAGAGCAGAATTCAGAAGAATTACCCAACCACAAGATATGAAATTTCTAGTAGCACTGTTAGCCTCTATTAGTCTGAAGCACTTTATGAAAAGTTTTCCTTTCACTTAATTTGTTGCTACAATCAAGACTTAGATTAAGACACGTGTATGGCAAAAACAAAATATCTAGGACAAAGATGGTAATATGCAAAAAAATTTGATAACAAAGAAATTTTATGTTGTCAATTATAGCAATCCAACAGACTCAATTAAAAAATAGAAAGATGATAACTATTTATATGGAGCAAATTTTGTCTAGTTTTTTTTTTTTTTTTTTTTTTTTTTTGATACAGAAAATTTTGTATAGATAGCTGCTCTGTAAATGGGTTGTGTATAATTCCAACATATATTCTGCAACAACATATTTCACTTACAATCATAGCTAAAAAAAAAAATGCTTAGCAATGAAGGAAGCACTGCTGCAATAGTTGTCAAACAACACCAAGCAAACAGAATCCAGTGTTTCAACATTTTATTATCCCAAGCCAAAGGACGCCAAATGTTTCAACCATATGCTCCTAGATCCTTAAACTAATATTCCAAGATTTCAAAATCTTTCAGAAACAGCCCCAAACAAAATATATTTGGAAAAAGTAGATTCATTAACTAGATTTTATAACTTATCAATCAATTCATTCAGCTATCCAGGCACAAATTATTATACCATCACAATTTCAGATACAACCAACTTGCAATTAAAACAGTGATACACTTATGTCAAACTATTTGATTAACAAAGCTGCATGCAAACATCCCTTAGTACAAGTAAAATCCCCAAAAATAGAAAATCATTCTTGGTGGAGAAATCACAGAAAGATAAATACATTAGAGGGGAAAAATAAAGTCAAACTAACTTATCTGCAGTACAACCCACTATGAAATTCCACTTAAAACATCTATAAACATATGCCTAACCAGTTAATTAACAAAACTATACCTTCAAACAGGTAACAATTAGAATTATCCAAAAAAAATAAAACTTTTCTTGTTTAAAAATCATATGCAAAGCAATCAAAATCAAACAAACCCATCTGCAAATCACAATTTCAGGTACAACCCACTATAAAATTCCACTTAAAACAAGCATACATACAGTTGATTAACATAAACACATACAAAAATCACTTAGTGTAAGTAAAAACAATTGAAATCATCCAAAAGAATAAAACTTTTTATTGGTAGAAAATAAAAATTAAGAGGGTCAATCAAAATCAAACAAACCCATATGCAAATTCAACTAAAAACAAAGAAAACCCACTTCCCAAAACTGAAATTTAAGAAAGAATTAACCATAAACTTAACGCAAGAACAATAGCAAAAATTTACCTTTTAGCCAATCTTAAAAAACACAAAGTGAAACAGATCTGAGAATCCACAAACCAAATTAAAAAGAAACCAAGATGAAAATTATTTAAGGATTCTAAAGAATCGTTACCTGCTTTTCCTACGCTATAATGTTATTCTTCTCTCTCTCGGTGTCTCTGTCTCTTTTTCTCTCTCTCGCGCTCGCTGGCTATAGATGGTGACGACAATGAGGTTGGTTTTTTTTGTTTAAATATATTTTGATGTGGCTTTTGTGAAATTACGATATTAACCTTATACTTCTGTTGGCTTTTTTCCCAATAAAAACTAAAAAAAGTTACGTTAGTGAGGCTAAATTAGGAATTGTGCCTTTGTGAGAATTTTTTATGTTTTTTATCGTGTACTTGTGCAGCTAGTTGTATGTTGTCAACTTGTATGCAACTGCAACATCCCCTCAAAAAAAACAAAAAAAACTTGTATGCAACAAACCCTTTTTTTTCCTTTAACCAAAAAAAACTTTTTTTTTTTCTTTTTTATTTGTTTTAAGAAACATTACTTATTTTTAGAGTTTTTTTTTTTTTTTTGCTAAACTTATTTTTAGAGTTAAATAAAAAGAAAAACTGATATCCTATTCCTTATGGAATTGGATTGGGCCATTGAAATTGTGGCTCGAAGTAAACCATACAAAAATAATTTTTTTTTTCCTAAGATGTCTAGGATTTCATTAATTAATGATAAATTATAAGATCCTATATGGTTATAAGTTTTTTTTTTTTGGAAATAATATGGTTATAAGTTAGTAATACGGGATATGAAATTTATTATAATTTAATTGAAATCTTTTAATATTTTAAAATTTCAAGGATCATATTTATGATTCAAAATTTTCTTATAAATGATGTCACATCACAATTTCTTAGTTACCTTTTTGTTGTAACAAATTGCACCTAAAATTAATAAACATTCCTTATTTGCAATCACCTTCCATACTGGTCACTCTTTTTTTTTTTTTTAATTTTTTTTTTTTTTAAGAGAGTTTCAACCTATGACATCTACTCTTGATAATAGCTCTTTGTCATTAAACTAAGACACCGATCAGTTTTTGGTGTAAGTAGGAATTGAATTCTAGATCTCTTATACAATCATCAGAGACTTTACCAGATGAATTAATTGAAATCCACTATTGGTCACCTTGTTGATTTCTTCCCATCACTCAAAAAAAAAATTTATATAACTAATTTCTTAGGATTTTTTTTAAATTTTTTTATTTTATTTTTGATTTGATAAGAACTAACTTCTTCTACT
This sequence comes from Quercus tomentella, assembly GCA_028535165.1. Lineage (NCBI taxonomy): Eukaryota > Viridiplantae > Streptophyta > Magnoliopsida > Fagales > Fagaceae > Quercus > Quercus tomentella. The sequence goes on from JAPQVY010000155.1 coordinate 78,690,693, forward strand.
GGATATAATTTCTCAAAATTCAACTAGTCATAAGAAATTTAAGTTCTAAAAAAGAAAAAAGTCTTAACAATCATATGTGCCCTAAAAATTCCTCCATTTTTCTTCTCTCAAAAGCAGACTAGACTATCAACTTTCGTCCTAAACAAGCAAGAAACTTTGGATCCTTTATTTTCAATCTTCTTCTATAAACTCTCCAACATGCCTAAAACCATAGTTATCAAATCATGAATCATATCATGAATCGATTTTTGATTTTTTTTGTATTGTGTATCGAATCAAATTGTGTATCATAAGATATACAAACACCTAATAAAATTATAAAATAATTATAGATATACATATATAAAAGATATATTCATTATAAATTCAAAATATATTCAACTAATGACTAAGTTAATCATTACTTATGTAATAAAATTTAACAAAGCTAACTAAATAAATCAAATTAACTTATATTTATAACATGCACATTCAAATTGATTAAACTCAGAAGTAATACATAATATATGAACCAAAATAATAATATCTTTTCGTCATCTTGGTTAATCAACTCCATCTAAGTCAATGTTATCATAATGTTCAACATCTTGCAAAATTATTTTTTCATAGACATTTTCTTTATTATTATCAACATTCACTTTTTTTTTTTTTGGTTTTTTTATTCTAATAATTTATTCTTTATATGTTTTCTTGGCATTCTAGCTTTTTAGACTCAAAATAATAATAATAAAATAAAAAAATAATTATATTTTCATTTAATACATTATTAATAGCATAGAAAATAAATTTGCACATGTGAAAGTGGGTGTTATGAGTATAGTCTAAATTTTGTAGGAGAAAGAGAAAGGAGGAAAAAAACTCATAGACTTGCTATTTCATTAGACTCAATTAAGTTTTCTAATAATTTTGTGTTAACAAAGTCTAACAACTTGTTTAAATCAAATAAAATCACAAATTTTTACAAAAAAACTCATTTTAAACCCACATGTTTATGTATCATATGATACGTACGATTCACTAATACGATACGATTTATACGATATGCACCTATGTATTGGATGATTTATGAGCATTTACAATACGTCCTTACGATACGAAACTTATAGTACACGATACGATATGCATCGTACGATACGTATCTCGTACAATACTGACAACTATGCCTAAAACTCACACACACCATATCCCATTCCACTCTTTTATGATCTATCTCATCCATTTTATTCCATTCTTTTATAACCTCACAAACACCATTAGGCTACAAGATCATTAGTAGAAGAATTAGAGGGGGGAAAAAAGAAATTGACCAGAGAACCTTTTAATATGATCTATCTGATAACATATTTTGTCGACAAAAAAGAGAATTATTAATCTTGAAAAGGTTATGCGGTTCCCTCAATATCACAAGCTCTCCTTAATTTAACCACATTCTTGCATAGGCCTCATGACAGGCATAGATTCATAATTGCAGAAAGAAACTAATATGACCTCTGACGAGGGGGAATTGAAAAGAATAAGCATGTTTAAACCATGTTTTTTCCTTCTTTTTTTGAAACAACAAACAAATTACAGATACGTGTGGTTCTATACAAGTGGTTTATGTCAGTGTCAAACAATACACTTGGAACAAAAGTCGATGCATACATAGATAGAGGAAATATTTCCAAGACATGTATTAATAATCAGGAATTGAAGCGAATCGATATCCTTTGACACCCCTCCATGCATAATATGCTATTCGAGTCTCATAAAAGCCTGCATCCACAAGTTGGAGATCAATATAAAGATTGTCAATTGATTACGCTATTGAGAAATGTAGACTTTTCAGCAGATCCATAAGGGGAAAGTAACTCAGCAGAATCAAAAACATAAATTATGCACACTATCATAAGCCATTTGATAGATGCAGTTTAACAATCCCTCAAAGTAGAGAATTACTAATTCATAAAATCTTTCTTTACTTAATGCTTTTATGAAATCTTTATCTGCTGCTACCAGTACTCAAAACAACACTCAATTAAAAAAACGCTCAAGGCAATTACTTCTACAAGTGTTAGCTCACATATGGTAATGAGATTGGAAACTCAATGAACATCTCAACACTTGCTTTTATCCTTTTGAAGGATTATGTACGATAATATGGACATTCATGCTTTTTGGAGCAGCATATATGTAAAATTTGTGACAGAATCACGCTTATGCATGAAAATAATGACTCATATTGTCATGCTTTGAAGATAAAATAACACCTATGCATGAAAATAATGACTCATATTGTCATGCTTTGAACATATAATATGTAATACTCATCCATACTGTATAGTAAGCCAGGCAACTTGAATTAGAGCACTACAGATAAGGTCCTACCTTAAAATTTTATTGATAATAGTGCAATATAAAAGTCAAAATCTGAATAATTTGGCCTCCCTTGTGATCCACTCACCTTTAATTTTTCTCTAGGTTCTTAGTTTGTATGAAAGGGGATGTCATGTATCAATTAAACTACTTCAGAAAATTTTTTTTTGGATGGGGGAAAAGGGGGGCGTGGGGGGGGGGGGGGGGGGGGTGTAGTTGAATGATTGACTCCAGTTTCAATAAAGCTGAATAAATTACAAATCATTTGTCACCAAAAAGGAAAAAAAAAAAAGTTGACATACCTGGGAGGAAGGAGAGAATTCCTAGTGCCAAAAGGCCATAGGCCTGGGATTGGTCGCCTCCCATGTGACCAGTCATTATGAAATATGAAAGAAAGAGAAGCACTAAGCCGAGAGAAAGCAGGAAGAGTGCTAGGGCAATGGATTTCCATGGGATTTTATCAAATGCTTTGGGTGAATAGTCAAATCGAGGATCATATTGTCTGTTCCCAGAACTGCCATAATCATTATCTTCATCAGTAGGAAGAGGGCTGTATTGAACATTTCTTCTAGATGCCATATCAATCAAACACAACTCTTAATCCTGGGTATGTGTAAACAAACACCTGAAACATTCAAGTTCAACAATCAAATTAAGCGCACTTAAACATATAGTGTAGTAATACAACAACATAAAATAGGGGCAAAACGGTTTAGCACAAACTAACACTTTCTTCCTCTCACAACTGCATAAAGGTCAAAATCAGGGCCCCACCCATTGGCACCAGAAAGCAAAAATACATCCTAAAACAGAATTTTAAAAGATCCATATTTCAAATTCAATAAAAATCTCCCCAGATGGACATACACTGCAACTTATGTTGGCTAGATAAAAATAAAAAATAGCTATATGGATGAGTTCCTTGTCACAAGGTAGAGAAAATTTTGGTAAATTGACCAGACTAAAGAAAAGATAAAAGGAAAATCCACTTTCAAACTTTTTCCAAAACCTACACTATGTTCATCTCCTTCATTCCACATAGCTTAAACATAAACTTCATGTCAGTAGAAACCACACGCATTGCTCTACTATACATAAGATGTCAAAACCCAGTCAGCGCCTAAAGAAAATGAATCTAACCTGTATATATATTTGTTTAATTTGAGACCATCCATAGCATAATAAAATAAAATTTAACCATCAATATGAAATTTCTGTCTTAAATGTCAGTGCTCTTATCCCATTAATAAAATAAAACATTTCCAACCACAACAATAATAAAATCTTCCAACCAAAAGGATGTTCCAACAAAAATAATCCATTTCCATAGAGTCCAAATTTCTCTAGCACTTTTATTACATCAATTATTCTCCAAAATGAAAGATCCTCAACAAAGACAAAGTTACAATTTCTCAAACACATAATCAAAGCTCAACAGTAAGGTTCCAATCTAAACTCAATAGCAACCACCTTTACCCGAGGACTCTCTAATCCACAATTGCCTCAAGAATCTAAAAGGTGGGGATGAGATGCTTAGAAAGAAGGATTTGCTAATCTAGGGCGTGGGAACAGGCCATTTTACATGTACCTCATGGCCTATCAAGCATTCTTGGCAATCCTACGCATTCACATTACCGCTAATTTAAAATTAGGCCACAACATGTTTATGAAAGGCAAGACAAGGTGTTTCCTGTGGCTATCTATAGCATCTAATTCATATATAGACTTGCCAAGGATCATTCATGCTTATTGTATGCAAAGAAAGTTTAGAAATAAGAATCGCTAGTGGGCCTAGGTGATCAGCCACTTACCTCTACTTGGTCCCTTGCTTCTTTTCAAGGATTTTCTCAAGCTTTCTGCTACCTGCTGACTTAGAGGAAGATTTTTGTTTGGTTTTGGGCTATGAGAGAAAACGGCTGGGGAGGTGTACAGCAAAGATTTATGTAAGTTTAGTTAAGGTTTCGAGTCTATTTACTAATTTGCCCCTCAAGCCTACTTTTATTTATTTTTTGAAGTGGCCATCTAATTCACCATTATTTTTTATTTTTTTGAGAATCAAGTCAGCATGTTTTTATTCAATAGCTAAAGAATCAGATATAAGAACATCCATAGAGTTCAAAGTTCAATGGAAACAACCATGCCTACTTTCTTATACTACAAATATATACAGTTCTAGGTTCTCTCATCATTTGGTCTTACAGTCTAGGTTCATGTAAAGAAATGATACTTGGCTTGGAACAAAATCTACATTTGATGAGATAATAATATAAAAAAATTTCATACAAGGGGCATACTGATAACTTAAAAAACTGTTCTAGTCTTAGCCTTACTCATAGGCATCAACATATTCGTGTCATGCATTCCAAATAAACAACATATATTGATCCATGCCCCCACAGTCCAGAGAACAAAGAATTCAAGCTCTCAGTTTAGTCTTCCATCACATTTTTTTTTCCCAATTTTATTAAAAGAGAGAAAATTTAAAATTATACAAAGTTCAAAATAAGGGTCAAAATCTAAATGCTTCAACTTTTGATTAAGAGCACTCAAAAGAATCCCATAGAACTAAATTTCACCTTCACAAAAAAATTATCTCCACTAAACCAATGAAATGATTAGCATAAATCAAAGATTGTCAAACTCAATGATCTCACACTCACCACCACACTGCTCTCAATCCTGAAATTACTAAATTGGGAACTATCCCTCAAATTTTCATACCCAAAAATTTATACTTAAAAATCCTAAGACCTTCCAACATGGGTTTACTCATTCAACTTAAATCTCTTCACAAAAACTCTAACTTACGAACTTCACGGATCAAAATTTAGACCACAGTTATGCAAACAAAGTTGGCAAAACCAATTCATTACAGACAAGCACTTCACCCCCACCATTATCTTCAAACAAGTCATGCTAAAGACACAACCTTTAGAGCTATACATACACCCATATATGCTTACATTCATCAAAACCAGAAATTTAACGGATTTTCAGGGCCAAAGAAAACATAATACTATGATAAATAAAAAATAAAAAAAAAGAAGCAAAACCCATTAACCCAAATCATCAAAAACAAACAAAACAAAACTGAAAATTCCTTAAAAGTCATTCAATTCTTATATAGTATAAGTACAAAAGATTTGGACTTTGTAAAAGGAAAATGGAAAAGACAGTTAAAAAAGTGATTGAGTACGAGAAGGCTCACCTGAACACTAAGGTTGCAGAGGATGAGCTTTTTCGGTGGTGGAGGAGGATCGGATCGGAGTTCCAATTAAAATCCAAAACCTTAAGACTTTTGCCTTTGAGTGTATATTGACAAGTCGTCTGTGACTGTGACTTGGTCACAGCATTAATCTCAGCCGTTAGATTCAATGGGTCAAGGAAAGACGGCTAATATTTTTCTTCATTGGTCATATTTAGAAAATTGTGGTTAACTAATTTAATTTAATTTTTTCTTATTATTATTCTTATTTTTATCATCCCATTTTATTTTTATATCTAAAAAATTGTGGTTAACTAAGGTAAAATAGCTCATTCTTTTCTACTAAAAATATTTCTTATTTTGAATATTTTTTCGGTTATTTAATTGTTGCTAATAAATACTTTTCAATTTCAAGTTCGGAAATCAATATTTTCAAAAATAAAATGGAATTTTGTATAATAAAAAGTATGGACTTTTATTTAGTTCTTTGTTAGTACCATTTCCTTTTTTTTATTATTTTATTTTAAAATTTCTTATAATACTAGATCGAGTTATTGCTTTTATAATAAAATATTTATCATATTAAAAATTATATGGTATAAATTTCCTTTTGTTTTGTTGAAATATTGCAGAATATCGTTCCAAATTTGTTAGGTGTCCCTGATAATATTTTTAAGAAAGACTTAGAGCATTCGCATTTGGTATTGCAAATGTTATATGTAAGAGAATTTTAGCATTAATGCACCAAATAAGCTCAGCATCAGGACTTGCAAACACCAACTATTGCAAAAAAATTTGCAATAGTGCTACAATGCAATTCTACCAATTCTAAAAAAAAAAAAAAACTAATATTTAGAATTGCACTGTAGCTCAATTCTAAAAAAAAAAAAAACTAATATTTTATTATGTAACTTTATCAATTCCTCTCTCTCTCACACCAGGTTTTGGGTTTTTGTTTTTATTTGGGTTTTTGGATATATTATTTTATTGTGTAGAAATATCATTTTAATATGTTATATTGTAAAATAAAAATTGAGATGCTGAGAGTATTGTAAAATAATATAGTATAATTGATAAAGTAACTTTTTAGGATGATAAAATGAGATAGGATAGCATTTTCTGATGCGAATGCTCTTATAGTGCTGCTTCATTGCGACCAAAACATAGTATTTGCAATTAACACCTAATAAAGCCTTATCTAACTCCTTTTTGTTTCCCAAGAGAAAAGGTACAACCATCCTCCATTAAAGCCCCATCTAAAGTATTTTTTCTAATAATAATAAAACAACAAAACATGACAAAATTTTTAAAATCACGTAAAATTATACAATATTCATCACAATTATTCACGTGGTAGACTTTGAGTAATAGATAAAAAGTGGTAGATTCATGTGAAAGTAATTTACAGTCAATTATAGTCTGCTACGTAAGATAGTTCTGAAAAAAATTGTAGAGCTTTATGTGATACTAAAATTAGTCTTATTATGCTATGATGTGTTCGAATGCTTAGTTTTGGAGAACCAAATGCTTAGTTAACGAGTACTCAAATAAAACAAGATCTAAAAGCATCAATTTCCGTTAGACTAGGAAAAGGCCACAAAGGAAAGGGATTTGCACTTAAACATAAATTTTTCTTTCTTTGTATTGATAAGCCTTCTTGAAGCGTTGTAACCACTTCTAGTGCTACTTAATTGTCACACTATTACAGCATTAATGTCCTTCAACGGAAATATGATAATTTCACCATAAGTTTGAAAAGTTAATCCTAATCTTCGTGCAAGCTACGTATCACCCACTAATGCTTAACATATTGATAATATAAAGACAAGATGAGGCATGTCCAACAGTCCAAAAGCAATATAAAACTTAAGTCACTTTTGGCAACAGTATTCAGGACCAGTTATTATGGTCTCTGAGGCTTTTAATCTCATCTAAAGCATGTAATTTATTAAAGATTCCGTGCCATGATGAGAAACTAAGAGCTTAGGCAAAGACCAGGCCATATTAGCCATAATGACCTCAAAGAATGACCCCTTCGCCGTTTTGTGTTTGTTTGTGGTGGTTGAAAGTATAAGGAAAATAAGAACCTAATTCATTATATAATTCTTGAAAACAAGGTGATGAATAAAAAATCTACACGTGTCTCTCTTTATATCCCAATTCACTTATGGTACAAAACCATTTTCATGTCTAATTTGATGGAAGAAGCACCATCTGTTCTCATGGAGAGAACAGGAAAGATCATCAGGCTATCAATCTTTACCTTTCTAAAAGATTTTCAGTACTTCACCACCACCCCAGTTCTTCTTATGTTACCTTTCTCAGTATCAGTTCTCCTATCACAAGCTGTTTTCCCAACTTCGCCGCCTTCTTTGATCATTCATGCTCACTTTAAGTCCCTCTTCCATGCTGCAGGGTTTTCTTCCCCTTCATTATTGGATTCTCTTATCAATCTGAACCTTTCTCAAACCATGTTTAACTATATTCTTAGTCTCCCATTTATACTCACCTCCCTTGTCATCTCAAAAGCGTCTATAATTCAAGCTCTAAATGACCATCAAACATCTCTTCCACCTCCCTTTCCCTCTTTCATATTGCTTTACAAGCCTCTCCTAATAACCCACCTATGGAATTTGATCATCAACATCACCATTAATATGGCTGCCTTTAATGCCATTAAAGCTTTTGGGTTCTTATCCAACGATCCTATTTTTTCACTAGTAACAAGAATAGTTCTCTATACCATACTCACTAACATAGTTGTTGTATGCAACTTAGCTTTGGTTGTGGCTGGGATGGGGAAGTGCACAGGCTACTTGGCCATTCATAAGGCTTTTTTGCTTAGAAGGGGTACAAATTCAATGGTTCTTTTGTTGGCTCTCCCTCTCAGTTTTGGTCTAGCTGCTATTGAGGCCTTGTTCCGCTTCCGGATTGTAAGAGCTTATCAGCTTTATGGAAGGCCTAGTGTGTCTATGGCCTTGGAGGGGTTATTCATTGCTTGCTTGTATTCACTACTTATTATCCTCGACACAATTGCTTGTTGCTTGCTTTTCAAGAGCTGCAGATCAGATTTTTCGATGGATGAAGCAGATGAATACAACCATATTGAGTTTCAAAAACAAGAAGGCAAGCACTCTCCTCCGATGTTGAGAAATTTAGAAGAACTTTTATGAATTGCTTTTGCACTATCAATTAGACCAGCCTAAACTTGTACATACAAATGAATACAGATTTCTGTGAATTAAAACAGATCTAGTTGAACGTGGAACCTTCAAGAGTTACAGATGAACACAAATCAATTACTCAATTAGTTAAACAAGGAGAGAATGAGCAAGTATGCCACTATTTCAATCTTCCTTTGGTTTTCACTTTATTGTAAGATATATCATGTAAGATGAACTTCTAATGAATGAATGCAAATGCCAATTGCCATCTTTTGTATAACAATCATCAAAAAAGGCAACCCACTTTTTAACCTTTTTTTTAATCAATTCCAAAGTCACTGGTTTGGTGGCTCTTTGGTAGGTTTAGGTTCCTCATGAAGAGTTTGCTTGATTTTGCGTTTTCTTCACTCTCTGCCTCTCTGGTGGCTATTTCAAGGGACTTATCCTTGTAATTATCCAGCATGTAAAAGAAAGTTCCTGAATTAGCACAAACTGCTAAAATCTTGGTGTGAGCCTATTGTTCGCTGGTTGTAGCTTGTTTGGCATGACTTTGTAAGGTAGCAACAAGGGATCACACTGCTTACTGTTGATATGTTGTGTATGTTCTACAGAGCAAGTCTGGAATCTCTGGATCATTTTTACTTTGGATATTCTCACATGAGGAGTGTTAAGAAAAAGAGAAAAGAGCGGAAGGAAATTCTATATATTTGTGTATATAAACTGTATAGGTAGAATCCTCTATCTATAGCCTCACATAATGTGAGTGATCTACAAGTAATAGGAGTACTGCACAAGTAATGCTAATGGACCTTGGCGTTTGGATGGAAGTGATGTGAAGATGTTTGGTCAAGAGGCAGATTAGAAACTGGCAGGATGAGTTGGATTGGGCTAGTAAAAAATTGAAGGGTGAGACTTTTTGGAAAGATTTGTAGATTGGCCTGAGAAGCCACATTTTATTGCATTTGGATGGATACAAATGCTAGAATCCATAATGGCAAAATTAGGAGTGGAACTGAGCTGCTAAATAAAATTTTCTTTGCTGTGAAAAGCAGGATTTCTACTTGCAGGAACTTGAAGAACACAATTCAGAACAAGGTCCTTCCCAGCTTATTTAGGATACCTTCATAACTTTGTCTGTACTTGAAACCCATTAGTTGCAGCTACTGTATTAGACTATTAGTACTTTTAGTCAGCTTGCTGTTGTTTGTTAAGGGTTGAGTATCCTTTGTCTTGCTGCCAGTTGATATGTATCTAAGTTATACTCCTCTTACATGGTTTGTTGTCGTTGGTTGAGTCTTCTTTGTTTACTGATGTAAAGGTAGTCTGGTGTGCAGCAGTTATTGCTTCTAGTAGATGTGTGCTTTGTTTTTCTCCTAGTGGAAATGTATAAGTTGTAAATTGTAATGCCTTTTTTTTTTTTTTTTTAATAAGTGATGCTAGAGATACTTATAAATAATATTAAATATTATCACATAACCTTTACAAACTGATGTGTTATCAATTACAAAAAAAGTAATCTAGATGTTCATTTAATTATGCTTTTGAAATCCATCAAATCACATTTATTGTCACATCAATTTGTAAACCTAATGAATAAAATTTGTAATATCTTTAGCATTTTCCTACCGTCACAATAGCTCATATGAGTTTTGAAAAAGAGTTATGTCTCTATACTTATTGATTTGGTAGAGCAGACCAATGGCGGCTCTACTTGTATATGAGGGTGGTCCTAGGACCACCCTCACTTGTTAAAAAAAAAATTATACATGCAAAAAAAAATTATATAAAAAATTATTTTAAATTAATATATTTGTGACCACCCTGACTTGAAAAAAAAAGTGTACATATATATATACACTTTAAAAAATATATTATATACTAAATTAACTTATTTTGACCACTTTGATAAAAATGTTGAATACATTTACTTGAGAATCATAAGAATTTGAATTCAGTAAATATAAGAGTAATTTGAACACATTCACAACATTTTCTTAGTAAATTTTATGTGGTAAGTTGTTACTAATTCTAATTCGGGTTCAATATTGACATATTTTACCCACCAATAACAGGTTAACAACTTGTTACATAAAATTTATTATGAAATTTTTGTGATCACTTTATTATTCTCATATTAGCATTTTTAATTTGCACTATATATATATATATATATATTTTTTTTTTTTTCTCTTTGTTAGTAAAAAAAATAGTAATATTTCATGTATTAGTATTTTTTTTGTTGTGAGGTGGATATATTCAAATTGTCTTTTTATTAAATTTTGTATAATTTAAGTTTTTAGTTACCAACCTAAAATCACCCTAAAATAATTTTCTAGAGCCGCCGGAGCAGTCAATTGAGCAGACTATATTGATTACCAATACTGACAGGTCCATTAAAAGGCATTAGTGTTACTAGTGCCAAAGGGCAAGCCACCTCCACATGGCAGATTTAGCTTATGTGATCCACCAAGGAGCTTGGCTTGCCTTGAGCATCACTGTTAGTACGATATAAAACAGTCAAATTCAGCAGCACCAAACAATGTGCCACGGCCATCACAACCATCATGATTTGAACTACCGGCACAGATCAGTTAATTCATTGTATTTGTGGGTGGCTGATTATGTAGTTGGATTTGGATACTGCAATATTGCTAAATCGAAGAAATAGTGGCCCAGTTTCCAACTGGGCTTGTGGGCATGTGAGCCTCTTTTATTATTTTTCCCCTTCTTAGGTACATCAGCACTTTTCCTTTCATTACAAACCGAGTCATGGGTTTTGGGTAAAGGAAAAGGCTGAATCCACCAACCCTGAGTTAGGGCTGGGCCCTAATATGGCTCTTGGCCTTAAAAAGTTTGTTGAAATTCAACGATGGACTGATAAAAATTTAGTTATTACAATATAGTACTCTCAAAAGTCTAATGAATTAACAAAAATCTTCTCAAAAAAATAAATAAACAATAACTGAGGGTACAAAAAAAGCTTCCTTTTATTGTGGGTACTTAATCTCTGGTTTGACCTTAGGTTCGACCCATTTGTGAGAAGCCTTTGGTTTTGTATCCCATATCGAAAGAATCTTTCCCCACTTTTTGCCTTATAAGGCGAAGGAGTAATGTACTATCAGTTATTGTACCCACAATAATAATGAATAAACAAAAAGAAAAAAGGATTAAAATGTATTGCATTTTATCATGATTTTTTTTGTCTTTTCATTTTTGCCTTTTGGATGAATATATTTTCTATTATTGTTAGTCCAAAAATGTTTCACACACCAGAGTACCTAGTTTGAGAGGTTACATAAGTCATCAGAAAATTACAACATGAACACGAATTTTCAGTAGTGCTGTATGCTATTGACCATCCAATTGCCACGTAGCTCTTCTAACTCTAACTTTTGGCACCATTTAAGGGGAAATAAACCACATACCATGTCTTTTTCTTTTGGGAGACTACAGAAAATTCAAGATACTATATCAAAACAATGGTGGTAAACCCAATCAAGTTAGGTTGAACTTTCACTCTATTTGGTGGAAGGTTTTAAGTCAAGCTCTTAATGATGTGCTAATTAGTAGTACCAGCTAGACAGATTAATTTTCCTCTAAATTAAAACAGTGAAAACGCTTATAAAAAAAAAAAAGTGAAAACAAATTAAAAAATATACACATAATTTGGCAACCCACAAGAAATTTCTTCTCAATTTTTTAAAGAAGCTTGAAGCTTCCTTCCCAGTAGCCACATAAAAGAAAAAGGTCAAGAGTATTTGTTTTATCCTCAATTATTCATTTTCACTAAAAAGCTTCTATCCTGCACATGTGCAAATGTGAAAGCCACCTTAAGTTTTTCAAATACCAAATTAGCTACCCTCCTTAAACAAAACATATTGTTTATTGGGGTTGTTTAGATCATATCAACAAAAAGGAATTGCATAATATAAAAGATACATATTATAGGGTACAGAATTTCACGTGTAGCCGTGTAGGTCATTCCAATAAGCTATATAAAATTGTATAAAGGATCTCTGACTTTAAGTGCATATATATATATATATATATAAGATTACACTAATTTCACCTCCACTAATGTTTGTCAGGGATGCAATCATTTTGCTATATGAGTTTTATATGTGCACCCACGTGTTTGTGTGTGTATTTCCATGTGAACAGTTCGATTATCACTAATCTCATTTATATTGCTCTTCTTCTACTAATTTCATTGTTAATTTCTTCTGCTAGCTGGTACTTCTAATTAGCACATCATTAAGAACTTGATTCAGAACATGCATGAAAGTAGAGATTCATTAATATTAGTCCCACTACTCTAGCTTTTTCTAAACGCTTTCATGTTCAATGTTCTTAATCAACTTTGTTTTTGCTACACATTTCAACAATGATACTGTGTATTTAGATTGTCACGCAACTCCTTTTTTTGCAATGAAGGATTCTTACAGTCAAGAATAAATAATTGTCCGTAAGCTAGTTCAATGTTCAAGCACATCATAATGTTGTTCTTTAGGAAGACAAAAAAGCAAGTTAATGGGCCCGTCCCAACATCAAGTTCTCACTCCATGTTTTTTAGCGGTAATCAGGGACAAAAATTAAATGTACGGGAAAATGTGGTGAAAGCACTGTTATCAATAGCCAAAAATATTGCTAGTATAAATGGCAGAGTTACCAATGAAATTTATTTGTCGTCATGTAAAATGACCCCGTGTGCTTCCATACTGTGGAGCTTTAAATTTAAAAAAAAAAAAAAAAAAAATTTAAATTTTAAATTAAAAAAAAATTCTAGAAGTATAACTTACATTAGAAACACAATTTCAATGACTACAGACTAAAATAGAGTATTCTTCAAATCAAGAAGTTAGAATTAATAATCAATATAAAAATAATTTCTCACCTAAACTTTCTTCTGACCAAAAAAAAAAAAAAATTTAATTTCTTCCCATACAATTTCCCTTCTAAGGGTTTTTATTTTATTTTATTTTATAAATTTTTAAAGAGAGCTTCAACCTACTAAGGCGAATCTTCCTTTTTGGTATCTTTTTTATTTTATTTATTTATAATAGAAAAGTGGTACAAATATCTCAATGACTCCTTTTTTTGAATTGCTTTGGTCCGTCTAGTTCCTACCGTCCTAGCCACTCATAATTGAGACTCAATCTGCTTCAACCAGTGGCGAAGCCAGGAATTTAGGTCAGGGGGGCAAGATTAAAAGATAAGATTGAAAATAAAAAATTAATCTAAAAAAATTAATCAATATTAATAACAAAATAAATAAACTACTACATTATAATGTAATTGTCATACAAAATCTAATATAAAATGTAAACTTTAATTTATTTTTTTACACCTAGCTTATTTTACTCAATTGTCCTCGATAATTTTTCATATTTTGAAACTGTTGCATGATTTCTTCACACTCAATAGTCTTGAATATATTTTTCTCAATATATGTGACTAAGCAATCATTAATCCATTAATCTCCTATTTGATTACGTAATCGATTTTTAATTATGTTCATTGTTGAAAAAGTTATTTCAACAATAGCTGTTACAACTAGTAAGATCAATGCCAAAGTCACTAATGAGTAAGCTAATGAATATGAAACATTTTTTTTTAATTTTTTTTAATCATTACCAAGTGGGATCCATTGTTTTTTATTATAGCGGTACGTTTTTGTTTTTAAAAGTCCATCAAGCTACTGTGTAGTGTGTTCAGACTCTTATCCTATTCAATGTAGAGATTTTTTTTTTTTAATCATTATTAAATGGGACCCATTGGTTTTATATATTAGAATTGTAGTGGGAGGAGAAGTCTACTGAGAAAAGGTCTCGTGAATTGATTTTTTTTTTTTGGTCTTTTGTGTCAAGGGGGGGCAAATAAGGCATTTTAGGTCATTATAATATTATAAGTAAAAAAATTTGAAAGTTCAGAGGGGGCAGGTGCCCCCTCTCGCCCCCCCTCCCTCCACCCCTGGCTTCAACTAAGGGTTTGTTTGAATACTGTTTATTTTGCTAAAATTGAAAATTTATTACTGAAAGTATTATAGATAAAGATAAAAGTTAGTTGAAATAGTACAGCGAGACCCATGAATAGTATCAAAAAGTGTAGTGAGGCTCATGAATAGTAACAAAAATAAGTTGAATAATAAAATAATTCTAATTTTTCATTGGTATCCAAACACACACTAAAACACTATTTTTGATGTAGAAGCCTAACCTTTTAATTAATTTTTTTGAGAAACACCTTTTAATTAATTATAAACAAGGTGCACATCCCCTTTTGAAGGTTCCCCACAACTAAACCTTTACTTGTGCCGCAAAAAATTAGTGTTTTTCTTTTTCAATGTCACAAAGAAGGAAGTAGTATCTTATACATGTAATCATTCTCTAACAGGATATGAGTTTCATAAGTGTGTGGACTTACAGTAAGTAAGAAAACGATTAAATACGATGGCTTTATAAGATATTTTTGTAATAAAAAACAAATAATTTTGTACCTTACAGATGAAATGACATCCCTTATGTTAATAAATGCTTGAGAGAATCTAATCTAATTATCTAAAGAAAACATTTTTGTTTTATATGAGATGGTGGAGCTATTACTTTTCTACATTTTCCAACTATCATCATCAGAAAAAACTTGAAGCCCACTCACTATCCTTGGTTCATATTAGGAGTTTTTGATACATCGATAATTAAGAATTGGTCAATTTAAATATTGTATGTCTTCATTAAAAACTTTATAAGTTGTTGAGCATTAAACTTGAATTACAAAAAAAAAAAGACACTTAACTCATAAAGCTATGACTTTTGTTTTAGTTTTCTTGATTTTCCTTATCATACCTCAAATATAGTAATATCACCAAAAAAAAAGAAAAAAGAAAAAACAAAACAAAACAAAAACAAACGAAGGCAGAGTTATGGTTTCCGGCCAAGGAACGCACTCGAAGCTTTTCAGCAAAACCAAGGATTATTTTTTGTAGTTTAATTTGTTGGCCTTTCATTTGACGTGAAATGCACCATTTTTTTTTTTTTTTTTAGGAAAATGTGAAAAGCACTTTAATATTGCATACACCAGATACGCAACTAAACTCGTAGTGAAACGCTTTATAGTTGAATTAACACCTTCTCATGCACAAAGTGTTTGGGGGTCTAGGAGGGAAAGAGTTCAAGTTACGGAATTAGTAGCATGTTATAATTATTTCTCAAAAAAGAGTTTTTTTTTTTTGTTGAGAAGATAATAAGAGTTTTTTTTTTTTTTATTTTAATAAGAGTTTATTTTCATTGATTATTGCACAATAAAATCTTACTAAGATTTTCACAAAGAGTTAACACATTTGTTATCATTGTAAAAATATTGTGAAATTTTGTTATTTTTTATAAACTTTATTAAAAAATTAGATTGAGTAAAATAAGTTGCTATCTTTTTTTTTTTTTTTTAGATAGTTTCAACAATCATAAACTTTATCAGTTGAACTAACTGAAACTCACAATTATTACCTATATCTAAACAAAATAATTAAAAAATTCTGCATGAATTATATTTTAATAATAAGTTATAATAAACTGAAAAAAAAAGGGGGACAAACAAAGGAGCCCTCATGAAATACAGCGTAATAAATAAGCTATTGATGTGCAAATAAAAGTGTGGACAAAACACTCGCCTTTACAACCAATCACAAAAGCCAAAATGGGACCATGAAATAAAACCATATGTGACAAGAGAAGAGAAACATTTTACACTTTCCAAACGAGTACAAAAACCTGCATCTATCTTTTGGAATGTCTCACTCATCATCAAACCTGAGGAACCTAAACTCACTAAGTACAACGAAAAATAATTCAAGCGTAAAACAAATAATTAAATTGAAATATGTGTTACATATGGGTTTATTAGCTCAATTGATAAAATTACGTTATATTATTTATTTTATACTACATTTTGTTAAAATGTTGTTATTTTTATCAATTTTTTTTTTATTCTATCAAATCATCTCTTTCTCTACATATGAGTTAAAAAATATTAAAAAAAAATTTGTATGTAAACAGTAACTGTATATATTTACACAATTATTATAGTAAGAATTTAAATTTATACAACTTACATTGATGTAAATGATTTTTGGAGTTGAATGTACAAAATTTATCTCTTAGACTAATATAAGTGTTTCTAAGATGAGCTAAGTTTATTTGGTATAACACATTCTTTTTTACTGCAGAAGATAATTGAATAGGTAAATTAATATGTTTACATATGGTTAATATTCCTCGGCCCTACTCGGGCCCCTTCATCATGATTGATATGAAAGCACGAATGTGGAAAAAAAAAAACTAGACAGCTTTAAACATTTAACTGTTGATGTGCACGCATTCGTACGTGAAATTGAAGAATAATGCATACCAATCATATAGCGTTTGAATCTTTTGCTTTTTTGGCTAAAGGTCTTTGACAATCTTTTATTAGTTCTTGTTCATTTCGTCCTTATGTCCCTATTTTTTTGTGATCAAGTTGATCATAAAGGAGATTAACAGAGAAACAAATGCAGCTGTATTCAGCTGTACTTGGCTAACCTTGGTTCTGGTTAGGCCATGTCTAGTGATTTATTATGAAGTATCGGCAAGGTCTTGTAGCTCATATAACATTATAGATTACATTTCTAATTGCTGATATGATTTGTTGTCACTGAAGCAATACCGCTTTTATAGTTTTATCTTGGTCAATCATTTATAGTTCTACTTCAGTTTTATTGTACATCAATTACAGCTGGCTATATGGACTTGTGACAACTATTTATGACTCTATGTTTGTTGGAAATAAAATAATGACCCCAAGAATAAGAATTCAATATACTTATTTTCCTCTATCAAAATATATACACTTATTTTCCCATTTCTGTTGAAAAGAAAAAAAAGGACAGATAACTTTTTTTCATGTTTTCATATCTGTTCAGAACTGTTTTGTTTCCAAATCAATCACATTAGCTTAAATGAAAAAAAAAACCTCCAGTATTGGTTTTGAATACTTCAAAGTTCAAACAAGATCCACATGAACAAGCTAAATAATATCTTGGCAAATTACTAAGCTGTACTCTTCAGTGGGAGGACAATTTCTGAAAACTGCATTCAATATATTGGTTCCTTCGAAGAAGGAACGATTTGACCGGGATAAACAGCTAGATTATTGAATCCTAATAATCTTTTTCTTTTGGAGGGTTGGGAATTGGAATAAAAAATTGAAATGAAAGAGTTGGGATCATCAAATTATTCAAATCTCAATAGGGAGCAACTAACCTTATCAGTTGTCTCACCACTTTTAACTACTAAAAAAATACAGGAGTTGTAAGTTATCTTGATGCTCTACCGTACCAAAGAAAAGAAGATCAAAGAGTTATGTATCTTAACTGATATATATATATATATATATATATATTTTTTTTTTCCTAATGAAAATATTTAGGATATAAATTTTCTGATTTTCTGATTTTAATAGTAATTATTAAATTATAAAAAAGATATAAAAAAAAAGACAGCAAGGATTTGAGCTCAATTTCTATTTCATAGAAAAATCGATAATATTAATGAGGCACAAAACTTTTGATGACCTAAGAGTTATCTTAAATCTTTGCTTCCTTAGATTAAAAAAAGAAATTAAAAAAAAAAACTTTGCTTCCTATTCCCAATTGTAATTTTTTATTTTTCTCATTTTTGTTGTTAGTGGAGTGGTGTGTGGGGGTAAGCCTATCGGTTTCTTGTGGCTTACCTTTGAAATGACCATTAGTCAGCTCTTTATAGATAAAGTAGCTTTTAAAATGCTAAAATGAAATATTTTTTAGAAATCAGAAGCTAATGCTTTTACATTGAGACGCCAAAAATACTGCATAATTTCTAGGATATTTCTTTTAACTTTTCATCTTCTCTCTTCCCTTTTTAGTGTCCTCTTATGTGTCCTATTGCATACCATAATAATTGTTGTTACCAAACAAAGGATGAATAATTGTAAAATGATGATTCCTTTCATTCTTATGACATCCTTAATAAGCAAAAAAATTACCTATTATTTTAAACTTTGGTATAAATTATGAGGAAATTATTGGCCACTAAAAAAATTGTGATGACATATATTTGGTGGTTTAAAGTTTAAACTAATTTTCTATTCTTGAATGTTTTCATCCTTTCATATTGTTGAGGGCTCATCTTTTGAAAAAATAAATTAAAAACAAAGTCCGCCTTATACAATAATAGACATTAGCCTTACCAACAAACTAACCTTTGTGTGTGTGTTTTGTTTTGATAAACACCAAAAAACTACCTAGTGACATTGATTAACTATTTTTAATAGCACTAGATGCAACTAAGCTAAAGCACCTCTACCTGTAATCTTCATATACTCGGTCATATTTTCTTAAAATAATATTAAAACATCAAGACTATGAAAAAGAAAAACTAGAAAATATGACTTACCCCTAAATCAAATTTAAAAAACACAACAACCATCCTTACATTAATTCTAAAAGAGATTCTACTTGTTGAATCCTTCTCTTTGGCCATGTCCTATTCATTTGAGTCATTTACGCGGTCTATCTTCATCTTCAAATAAGCATGTACCTTACATCCACTAATGTAATCAACAAATACAAAAGAAAACACAGTATTGCAAAACTCACATTTTTTTTTTCTTTTTTATTTATAAAGTTAATTTTTAACTATAATAACCCTAGTAATATAAAAAAAAAAAGTTCACAAGCACTATGTTTTTAGAAATTTTGTATAGGATAACAAAACTAATTTGTTTAAATAGGTTTTTCTATCTCTCATAAAAATAGTATTAGAATTTTATTAAAATAGTTTATTAACAAATGTTTAAAAGTATCCCTTAACTAGACCCTATAATTAAAGTGATCTCCATTATGGATATATATATGAGAAATTGATGTTATATCAATCATTTATTTTTTTAATTAAAATTAATTTTAATGACAATTAAATTTAGTGATACAAGAGAGTTGAAGTGGCATATTGTAATCGATCACTTAATTAACACAAGTGGTGGTGAAAATATATGGATCATCCAAGTTACTGAAAAAGTCTGTAAATACGGATTATGTGAATTATGAAACGTAGACGTGCAACTTAAGACCAACAACATCAACAACACGCCAACCGCTCTTTGTTGTTTGTGTTTGTCTCTCTCTCTCTCAGTTTGCGCCAGCAAAATCTTTGACAAGGAAAGCTAAACTCACATACATTACTTGTGTTAAAACACAACATCTATAACATATATTGTGATATAAATAGAAAAAACCATCGTGATCCTCATTTATTATCTTCTCCTTCTTTGTTTAGATTCTCATTTATAAAGAGAAGCAAGCAAAGGAGGAGGGGGAGCTTCTTTTCTCACTTGCTTCTTATTGGATACCACATTGTCGGACCCACCCATCTAAATCTATTTCTCTTTCTGTATTGGGTTGCAGAGAGAGATATATAGCTGTACCATCTTCTTGAAGATCTGCCACCCAGGTATGGCCTTTCTTGATTATTCGTTGAGTTAACTTTTCTGGGTTTTGCTCCAAACGTTGTTATGTGTTAGTTTCATATATAATGGCATCAATATTTCTGCGTTTTGCTCCAAATTTTCATATCTGTAAGTTTCATTTATGAAGTTTCTTTCTTTTTTGTTTTATTGGGGTCTATTTGTTGTGTTATTTCTTTCATATTCTTATATTCCGCAAGGCCATTTGTTTGTCAAGAAGTTCTTTATCACATTGTCAAAATTGTTTCTTGCAAGTTTTTGACGAGGACAAACTTCTGGTCTTTCTTTTAAGTTTATTTATGTTTGAAGGTTAATTGTCATTATTCTCAAATTTATTCGTTTTGTTTAGTATAATGATTGTGGTCCCTTTGCCGTGTATTTTCTTCAGCTTCTCTCCCTTTATTTATTTCTCCTTTGAAAATGAAAACAGAAGCTTCTTAAACTGATAGAGGACCTCTCACTCCTACGGGATGGAAAATTTAGAGAGAAATGTTGAAATTTGAATGCTTCAGGATGTGAAATTCTGCACTTTTTGGAAGATTATTGTCATTTATTATCGTTAAAATCACAGCAGAGCTGTTGAAATTTGCGTGCTATTGCTTTGTAGTTAGCAGGGATATTCTCTTGAGAATTTTGGGTTGCTTTGTTTTCTGAACTTTAAGTTGTGATCTATTGTTTAGTCTTTGAATCTTAAGTGCGCAACAATTGAATTAAAATTACATAGTAGGATCCTATTTTTGAGTTAATTCATAGCGTCACTCTCCCTGTAGTGACTTTTTATTTTATTTTTTGGGTCTCAATTCTTGTCTGAATCCTCAGAATTTTTTGACAGTGTGCTGTTCTACATGATCATTTTTATCTGAGAATTTCACGAACTAAAATTACGATGATTAACAAAATCATACTATCAATAGAACCTCATATATCTGTAATGTAGGTTGTTAATTAGAATAGACTTGGGTAAATCTTTTCTTTCCTATATTACTGAGGTTTCACAAGGTCAAGAATTTTAGTGTAGTTGCTGTCTTTTCTAGAAAGCTTGTCTTTATATCTGTTAGAGCGATGAGTATTAGCATAGTAGTAGTGTTTAAGAAAGCTTTTACTCGTCTTTCTCCCGGGTGAAATTAATGTCATGCATGTTTCTCTTTGTTGCAAGTTTCCTATATTACTGAGGTTTCACAAGGTCAAGAATTTTAGTGTAGTAGCTGTCTTTTCTAGAGAGCTTGTCTTTATATCTGTTAGAGCAACGTGTAAGAGCGATGAGTATTAGCATAGTAGTAGTGTTTAAGAAAGCTTTTACTCTTCTTTCTCCATGGTGAAATTAATGTCATGCATGTTTCTCTTTGTTGCAAGTGAATAAGGATTAATGGTTTTTGGCTTTCAACTAGAAGACATCTACTTTGCCAGAATTGTCTGGGATTCTTCTTTTAGATGATTCCTCTATAAAGTACCAATTAGATAAAATGTGTTATGTACACCGGATTTTAACCTATTGGTTAATGTCATGTTCTTTGGGGCATTTAATGATCTTTGAAACTTGGTTTGAACTGGTATTATAGAGGGGTACTTTTAATCATGTGGTTTACATGATTGATGAAAACTGTGTTCATAATATGCATTTTTTATTAATGAAAACTGTCTCATTTTAACATTGTTTAATCCTTTCTGAAATGCTATGTTGCAGACACATTTTTGTGGTGGCACATTGGCTTCTTGCAAGTCCTTTCTGCTAGGTAGCTGATTCTTTTGACAAGAATACTTTTGGTGATCAGAAGTTCAACGGTGATCAGAAGTTCAACAGTGAACAGGTTATAATGGGTGCTTGTGTATCCACGCCGTCTAAAAATATTAAATCACGAAAGAAACACCATCACCGGTTCAGGAAACGGCATGGAAAATTTTCTAAGAAATTCCCTGATGGCACCAAGAAAAGGAAGAGTGATGCAGGAAATCGGTTAACAGATTATGCTTTAAGTGAGTTTGTTCACATGGACTTTGAGAAGGGTGCAACAACTACTTGCAGAAGATCAGAGGTTTCCAATTCAACATTCCATCTCACTCAGCTGCAATGGCACCACAGTCAATATGACACAAATGGTATGTCCTTCCACACTTTTTCCAGAGGATGTACAGAGGAATCCCTATTTCCATGGATCTTAATCTCTGACTGCACAGTTGGATGCTCATAAGTAAGGCGTTATGGAATATAGATTTATTGATGTGTGTGTTTGTGTGTGTATGAGTACACAAATTAAAGCTCCATAATTAGATTAGAGTTTTGTCTTAGTGTGTATCAAGTATTGAAAGTAAGGAGCAATAGCCCATATATTGTTCTATTAACATATGGAAGTATCATACTTCATCTTACTATTTTGTTGTTCTTTTCTTATACTTTTTTATTGTCCCAATCTATCTGTAAGTTTTTCATGTATGTACCTTGTCTAAATCAAAATCTGATTGCTTAGAGTCGGTGGTTGCCAATAAAACATTCTTGTGAAATATATTGCAAAATAAAAAATTTGAAATCATTTTCTCAATTGTCATCATTATGATTTTATTGTGGATTCTGAGTTTGTGGCATTTGATTTTTCATATGTTATTCATTGAGTGTCTTTAATTTTATATGTGCTTAAAAAAGTAGGCTATGTTTATAATACATTTAAGAATTTATTCTTAAAAGAATGAACTTTTTTTGATTTTTTTGAGTGTTATAATGTTTCTTCATGTATCGTAGCCAGATGATGTATGAAATAGGTCCAAAGACTAATTATTGTCACTGTATTTCTAAATATCAGTTCCTTTATCTATTTTCGTTGTGACTTTTTCCTGTTGATTTCAGTGTTTTACAATTTTTTTTAGTCCTGTCAAGTTGAAGATATTCTGTTTTTATTTTATACCATTATATAAAACAATTAGCTTAAGGACTTAACATGACTTTATACTTGCATTTGCAGTAATTTGCCAAGAGGATGCTTGGTTTGACTCAGTCAGTATTCTGGATTCTGATTCGGATGATGACTTCATCAGTGTACATGAAGGTAAGGAACATCAGCCTGCGTTTACAGAATGAAATCTACCTTCTATACAAAATAAAACCATTGTCCTACTGAAATGACTGGCGGCATGATATGGGACATAACATTTTGCCATCTTCTGTCAATTTAAACTCAATAGACATAATGAGCTAATGCGTTGGTGATATTTAACCTAATATGTTCTGTATCAACTGAATTGTCAGAACCCTGGGGCCACTAAATCAAATTACTTATGATCACCTAGATTTTCAGAATAGATGAATTCTTGATGGGTTTATTAAATTTTGGACTTGACCACCTCGACCATTTTATATTACTGACTAAGCTTTTCACTGCCTAGTTATATAGTTGCTAATTCTTATGGAATATATATAGTATATGATTTTTTGTAAGTTGACTACATAATTTTGTTTTCTTCTATTTTTCAAATCTTCAGATGGTTTTCAATCGGTAGGCAGTGCAATTGGGAATATTTCAAGTGGCCAAGTGCTTCAGTATGAAAGATCAGCATGCCTTATGGATAGCATGTGCAAGTATGAAGAATACCATGAAAGATATCTGAAAATTGATGGAGGTAAATCTGAGAAATTTAGTACCCAGGGTTATGAGCTTTCTCGCTTAGGAAAGGCTGATGAAGTTTGCAGCAAGAGGGAGAAAATGATAGATCATTCTTATGGAAGCTTTAAAGGTCTAAAAGAGGACAGACGTGATTCTAAAGAGAAAATTCAAGGCTTGCCTAAGCTGTTTTCTTCTTACAGTTTCAATGACAAGGTTCTAAACCCACCAAGTATGGGTCCCCAGGCTCAGAGAAAGCAATCAGCAGTTTTCAGGCTTTCTTTCAAGAGGAAATCCTGTGATGGAGAAGAAGCCACCAAACATTGTACGTGTTGAAATCATTTAATTTTTATTTAGTATATGGAAAATAAAGCATTAAGTAAATTATGTATAATCTACCATTTCCAAGGCACATCACTGTTTGCATTTCAGTTTTAATAATGGTCACTTAAGCATATTTTGTTGCAGGTTACAGTTTTGGTTAATGGCTTAATTTGCTTAAAATATAAAATATTTTATTTCGTAGTTTTGCATTTTTCTTTTAATTATAAAATAATATTTTAATTCTATTATTGCATCACACCAGAATAACAAACATAAGGACGATGTATATGCAGGTCAATCAAAAAGATACTTGTACTGTCCAAGAGCCGGACATATAATTCCACGTTGTACAGGAGAGAAGTTGACCCTGGGATGTTGGTCTGAGATTCCACCCTCAACTTTTAAACTCCGCGGTGAAAGTTATTTCAAGTATGCCGTTGGCCTTCTTTAAATACCCTTAACTGCATGTGTACACACTTGCAACATGCCAACAAGTAGTTTTTCTTTTATGTTTGTGTTTTCATCAATAGGAATATAACCATTTGATGATCTACCATACAGAGATAAGCGGAAGTCACCCGCTCCAAGTAACAGTCCATACACTCCAATAGGTGTTGATTTATTTGTCTGCCCGAAGAAGATAGATCACATTGCCCAACACATTGAGCTTCCTAATGTGAAAGAGAATGACAAAGTGCCTTCACTCCTTATTGTAAATATCCAGGTACCTTTTTTATATATTTACTTTGAATTTTGTAAATTTTGTATTAATGGTGGGTTGTAAGGCCGGAATGCCAATCTCAAACTCCTTCAATTTTAATGGTAAATAGTGGCTTCTGAACAGTATTTCATGCTGTATCTTATTATTTTGTCGTGCAATTTACGACAGTTGCCTACTTATCCTGCTGCAATGTTCCTTGGTGATAGTGATGGGGAAGGGATGAGTCTTGTACTATACTTCAAAGTTTCTGAGAATCTAGACAAAGAAATCTCTCCCCAGTTTCAGGAAAGCATCAAGGTAACTTCATTTTCAGTTGTGATTTTCCATATGACCTAAAACTTTCTTATGTTTAATATTATTTTATTGGGCTCATAATGCATTTTTGAAAATTGTTGCAAGGGTCTGAAGAAGCTAATTGTTTAGGTTTCTATTTTTTCTTTTGGTTGCTTATCTTATAGACGGCTATGAAGTTAAGTTAATTTTTGTAGCTTCTGTTATCCACATTTCTTTTGGAAGGTTCCACTTTTGTTCTTTCTCTTATGCTTTGCACATTGCTTACACACTTGATTAGACTTCTTCTTTTATTAAGTTAGGCCATTTTCTTCCATAAATATTCATTCCTGATCATGAATGAGACATCATAGCTAAACATCTTCCTATGCTTTCAATCGATATATTTGTTGCCTTTTATTGTAGCCATGCTGTACCAGTAGCTTTGTATGAGGATGTTGCAATTAGGAATTAGAAAAAAATTACAATTGAAAGTTCAGATGCATCCAACCAATGGTACATGTTGCAGATATAAGTGGTGATTTATAACATTTATTTTGCTTTCCACTCTTATAGACAGTTCTTTAAATTTTTCCATTTTGGTACTGCAATTCCAAAGATGATAAGCTGATGTTAGAGATCTTCAAACTCACTGGCTGGGTTAAACAGATTAAATTCAAAAGAAGTTCTTAATCTTGGTAGGGAAGACTGGTTTGGAGTATGATATAGACTGGCTAGAATTAATGATGGAGATACATTGACCATTCAACAATTACAAGTCAGGAAGGCCCTCAAGGCACTGTGAGAATAAGATATCAACGTTTTTATGAAATTTAGTAGTTTAAAGAGAGTAGGAATTATTTACTTGATATTTTTTATTATTATATAAAATGTATATTTTACATATATCATGTGTTTGTTCCCCCAAAAAACTTATTACTGTTTGAATGGAGCCTATTATAAGTACTGTGGCATTATATATATGTACATTGTATATATAGTTAATAGGTGCAGCTCCTCTCTCTCTCTTTTCTCTATGTGGGGGAGGCTTTCATGGCGAAGGAAATATCTTCTTCTTCTTCTTCTTTCATTTGTGGAGGGTTGGGGGGTTGTTGTTTCAGGGGTAACTTACGTTATTCTCTCTCATTCTGGATTAGTTTGAAGCTTGCCATTTTGTACATATTTGAAATCATCAAACGATTGTGTGTTGCCACTCCATTTAAATGAAAAGCAACTGAGTTATTGCAAAGTAATGTGTCAATGACCTCTACTGCCAAAAACATTTTAATTGAAAATTCAATGGCATTATGCTTTGATAATTTTTAATGTTAGATGGGGTTCTAGTTATTGAATATAATATTTCACCCTTATGGTTTTCTTGGTAGCACAGCTCAGTTCAACATTTTCTGTTTATCTTACAGAAATTGGTTGAGGATGATATGGAGAAGATTAAAGGATTTGCAAAAGATTCCACTGTTCCTTTTAGAGAAAGGCTAAAGATCATGGCTGGGGTCGTTAATCCTGAGGATCTTCACTTGAGTTCTACTGAAAGGAAGCTTGTTCAGGCTTATAATGAAAAGCCAGTACTTTCACGGCCTCAGCACAATTTTTATAAAGTAATGTATAAATTTCTTGTTTTTTATTTCAATATTCCTGGTGTTAAGCTAAAGTTAGATTATAAGTAGGTCAATAAGCAATTATCATGATAGGTAGATTTTCATTTCACACATGTTCTGAACAGGACATATATTTTACATTGCTAATGATCTTATCATTCCACAGTAGTTAATATGGGACATAAACTGATAAACACCCGGTGGCACCCCAAAAATTGAAGAGGATGTGAATAGGATATCATTTTAGTCTTGTTGACCATCTCTACAAAAAAAAAATATATATATTGTTCCTTACATATGCAGTTATATGTTCCTTCTGCTAAAGCTAGTGGCCAGCGGGTTTTCATTTCATGCGAAGATCTAAAAGACAATAGAATTCTCAAAATATTTGACTCAACCTTAATGTTTCGTTAATCTTTATGTTGCTTCCTCCACAGTCAATTATATACCACACTTGAATTAAAGACGGTTTATGGTGCTAGAATTCTTGTTGCTCAACCTTTTATGTTGCCTGTAGAGTAGGATCTGGTTCTGACTTTGCCTATTCTGGCTCTGATGCAGGGTCCTAACTATTTTGAAATTGATCTGGACATTCATCGCTTCAGCTACATATCAAGGAAGGGACTTGAATCATTTCGAGAACGTCTGAAAAATGGAATACTTGATCTGGGTTTAACAATCCAGGTAACTCAATAATCTTGTTACGTAGACAAGCATTCTGGGTTATAATTTTTTGGTGTCCATTGACCTCTAAAAGAATTGGATTCATATATGACAACAAAGTTTATGTCAAAACTCGTCTAACTTTGTAGCAGGTGTTTCAAGGAGTTAGGAACTCGGCAGATTCATATTTTTATGCGTTTGTTTTTGTTCAATTGACATGATAACACTTGATTTCCTGGCATACTTACTTAAGCTTTGAACTTATTCTAACATTTACGCTCTTCACATTACTTTTAATAGGCACAAAAACAGGAAGAACTGCCAGAGCAAGTACTGTGCTGTTTGAGAATGAACAGGATTGATTTTGTTGATAATGGTCAAATACCAACACTCGTGAGCCTGGATGAAGATTGATACGGATGATTAGATGCAGGGTAGCATATAAAAGATACGGACACTCGACAGCATTATGTACACATTGAACTCTCTGCATTTCTGCCATATGTAGAAGTAAAGAAAAATCCAAAATAATATATATATGAAGTGTTCTTTTGTTTTGAATATATAATCATGTCCACATCTGTATGCTTGTGCTACTATACGTATGTTATATATGGACCTGGGCCATAATTTGTATTGGTACAAAGCGGTCAACAGTAACACAAAAGATGAACTAGTAATACTAACTTGTAAGTTCATGTAGTAATAGCCCTATGCATCAACTTTTGATTACTAAAGACTAGCTATCATTCGAAAAAAATGAAATGCGATTAATATCTATTGCTAGAGCTTCTTTGTTTCCTTTAATGTTTCAAATACATAAAAGATGAGCAGCTTATAAGAAGCATATCATAAATAATATGCCATACGAGGAGAAAAATTCTAAATTGAAAACATGCTTACCAAAAATAAGCATGATTGAAGGAGATGAAAAATACAAAATAAATCTTTAAACATTTTGCTCCTGTAGCATAGGAATAAACTCCAACATAAAAAAGACAGAAAAAGAATTACACAAACATGGACCTAATTACATATGCATATGCCCCCCACCAGAAGACATTAAAATCAAAGCAAGTGACATGCAATATCCAGAGGAAGGAACCAAATGCCACATCGCTCAAATTGTATAAATGAGAAACTTGAAATGATTCTTGAACGAAGTTCCCATATCAGTTGAAGAAACACAATTTGCAACTAAGATTATAGTGATAAAATTTATAGAGAAGCCAGAGCACCAAGTCTCTAGACACAAGGGAAGTAAGATATTAAAAGGGTAAAATTTTCAAACAAAATAACAAATAGAAGCCAACAATAGAATCATCCTCAAAAGCCAACAAAAGTTTTACCATTGAAGAGAAGCATGCGCATGGCATATGCCATGCGCTTGGGAAGCTAAATTAAAATTTCCAACCAAATCCCTCAAACTAAAAACACATAAAGAAATAAAGATTGAAATCATAACCAAAAAAGTTCCTTCTACCACCCTCAACAACCCTCAGAGCAAATTCAGTCCCCACAAAGACAACTAAACTCACTTCAGCATCAACAAAGTTTAGAACTTTTAATAACATGTTAGTGGATGTAGCGATCACTATATATTCTATGCATTTTATTTTTTCAAAAGAAAGTACTAGGAGAGAGAAAGAGAGAGAGAGAGTTTCACTATAAAACAAATATTTCTAATTTTGAATCCATTAAAGTTTCAAATGAAAGATGCAAAAAATAATGGGCATTCCCATAAAACTATTGCTTGTCACTAATTTAGTAAGAGAATTTATAAATATAAATGTTCATAGTCAAATGCAATGCATTTGACAAATCTGAGAGCTCCTTGGGAACTCCCTTAATTCCTTGTGAACACGATCCTTCTCCTCTGAGCTTAGACTATTGTCAACAACAATAATCATTGTCTTTAACACTCTTGCCGCCTTCAAGATTTGTCTAACAAGTTCCATCTCATCCTTATGCCCAAAAAATCCTTTATAATGACAAGTTGTAAGGTGTGATGATAGAGATTCAGGAATATCCAATGGCTGCTCTGAGCGACAACTAGTTGCAAAATAACTACAATGAGGGTGTTTTTCCATTTCAAAGGCAAATGTTCGTAGTTTTGGAGCCCGACAAAACAAGAGTCGTACCACATGCCACATATACCAATCATGGCAATTCAAACCATACAACTTCAAGGATGACAAATTATGAAACATGGGAACATCATCATTAGAAGCACGATAGTGTCGCAAGACAACATAATAATAATTAAAATTTTACAAAAGTCACTACTCACTCTCACAACAATATTATTTGATAGTATTTAGCAATTTAATTAATGGGTAATTGCAGTAAACCGACGTGTGGTTTGGCCCGAAATCACTTTGTTTATTTGTGGTTTAAAAAATGTCACTTTCCTCATCAGAGATAAGCTCTATTTGTCTTCTGTAACCCACCTCCGTTAAAAAATATAAATAAGTAAGTAGTTTTGCTTATCTTTTACGTCTTTCCTCCCCAAAAAAAAAAAAAAACACGTACAAAACCAAGTGAAAACAAGATAAAAAAGGGTAGGTTTTGTATGTGTTTGGTAAAGTCGTGACTCCCTTATCTTTAACAATAAATATATCTCTCTGTCCCAGCTTCGCAAAACAGGGATACACCATCCCACTGAATTCCTCTATTTAAGCATGCATCCTAAACTTCAACACCAGACCATCAATACTACATTTATTGGGTGGAAGCCAACTCCTTTCCCCTTCCTTACTCTTAATACTGATGGTAGCTCAAAAGGAAATACGGGCCATGCTGGAGCGGATGGAATTCTACGAAATCATTGGGGTAAATGGATAGGAGGCTTCTCAATTAACATAGGTATCACTCATAGCATGATGGTAGAACTGTGGGCAATTAGAGAAGGTTTAAAATATGCTTGGAATAAAGGGTACAAATATATACACCTATAGGTGGATTCCAAATTGGCACACAATTGGATAACAAACTTGAACTCTTTTTTTCCATTGGAATATTCTAACTTGATCCATGATTGCAGGTCTCTCCTGGAGCGACCTTGGGTGGTCAAAACTAATCACATTTGGAGGGAAGCCAATGGGTGTGCTGACCTGTTGGCTAAGAAAGGAGCAGATCAAACTGAGCGTGAAATTTTCTATGATACATGTCCTGCGTTTTTGACGCAATGCTATTTTTGGGACTCACTGGGATTCACCTCGCAGTGGGTGGTATATACCAAGGAAGCTAAAATCTGGCTATCGGAAGCCTGTGTGTGTTATGTCTTATCTTCTTGTTGTTTTTTGTCTTGTTACTGTGTCATGGTCGTTGTGGTGTTATCGTATGGTTTGATGTGTCTGTAGCTGTGGTTGTCAAGTTATGGTGTCTGTAGTTATGGAAGTCTTGTGAAGTCTCTGTACTGCACTTTCAGTTTGCAATAAAATCCCTTTTAACGCCAAAAAAAAAAAAAGGGTTAGGTTTTGCGAAAATGAATGTAACAAAACTCCCATGTTCAAAATTCCTATGTTCAAAACTCCTAACAACAAGTACAAGAATGTAACAAAATCAAACAAAAAACCAAGCACTTAGCAATGGCACTACCGTGAAATTGAATCAAACCCAAACCAAGAAATTGAACCTTCAAATTTCCGTGACCCATTCCAAGAAATCAAACCTTCATCTGTATTTCTGTTGGACAATGTTTAAACAGGATCACAGTTGAACATAAGAAAAAAGATAAGAAATTAAGAATGGATTAAGGGGGAAAACTTGAAAGATAAAAAAGGGGTAGAAGATAAAACTTTAAAGAAATCAATAGCTACAGATATATCATATATAATGAAATATCAACTCCATTCTGCTTGTATTCAACCATAGAAAAAAACTATATTTGTTAGAAATCAACACTAACTCTCTTTTCTCTAGAAATTTCTAGAGTACTCTAGAAACTTCTAGAACTTCTCACACAATCTCTCTCTCTAGAAATTTCTGGAGTCCACTCAATTTGCTTCTCTCCAGAATTCTCTAGAAAATTCTCTTGCATTCCGGAAATTTCTCCATGATGTTCTTTCTGGATTTTTCTATGAGATATCTCTAAAGACTTCTATGTAAAAGTAAATCTTAGCCACATGTTTATAGAATAGTCTAGAAGCTTGGTAAATAAAGTGTTTAAAAAGAAGAAGCTAGAAGCTTCAAGTTGGTTTCCTAACCAACATACATCTAGTATAAATAGATGTAATGGGGTGTGAAGTGAAGTAAGAGTGAAGTGAGTGTGTGAGACTAGTGAGAAGTGTGAAGTGAAGTGTCATAAAGCACCAAGTGAGAGATGTGTGAAGTTGTATGAGAAGGTGAAGTGTGTGCCATAGGTAGCAAGTGTGAAGTGGAGAAATAAGTAAGACCTATTGT
Organism: Quercus tomentella; assembly: GCA_028535165.1. Classification (NCBI taxonomy): domain Eukaryota; kingdom Viridiplantae; phylum Streptophyta; class Magnoliopsida; order Fagales; family Fagaceae; genus Quercus; species Quercus tomentella. Next base: position 78,722,534 of record JAPQVY010000155.1, read on the forward strand.
GTAGTGTCAATACATAGGTGTCTAGAGAGTTGGTGTGTGTGTCTTGTAAAAGCAAAGTGTGCTAGAGTAGCTTTGCCGTGTAGTGTTAGTGAGTCTTGTAATTGTGTCATACATGGAGCCACATTAGACTTTTCATAAGTCTTAAGTGTTGTAATTCAAAGAGTCAAGTTTTAAATAAAAGCTCTCTTGTTCAGTCATTTGTTCAATAATCTAGTGTTAGAGCTTCCGCTAACTCAACAATATTCTCGACTTTTTTTTTTCTTTTCTTCTTTTCCAAATTTAATTCCCACTTGTCCAAATGCTTTTACCATCTGTATGTTAGCAAGTCTCTATAGGTTTTTCTTTTCAAAAATAACTATATAAGTCAAACTATTTTGTTAGCTAAGTAACAACTCGAGAATGTGAGTCTCGATTTTGAGCTTATAAATCGAGTACATAATACTCGATTTTCCTATTAAGCCAGCAGTTGAGGTGGACGAACTGTCCACTTAGGCATGCAAATCGAGTCTAATGGACTCGGTTTCTAGTCACTGAAATCGAGTCTTTTGAACTCGAGTTTGCTACATGGAAACTGAGTATATTAGACTCGATTTATAGGGGGTCCCACCAGTCACACTGTTTCATGCTTTTTTGGCCACCTGGATATACAACTCGAGTCCATTAGACTTGATTTCTCTTTAATGAAAATCGAGTCTAACGAACTCGATTTTTATAAATGGCCACCACCCCTCCACGTGTGGCATGTGGGTCCCAGCTAGGACCTTTTTCCCCTTTACCCGTCTTACTCAGTCTCTTCAACTCTCAAACTCTCTCTTCAGCTCTCATACCCTCTCTTCACAACTTTCCTTAGCTCTCATACCCTTTCACACAACACTCACACCTCAACAAATCTCACAGGTAATGTTTTATATATATTTGTACTTCAGTTATGTTATATATTTATTGTGTTATGTTTTTACAATATTGGGAATATTTTTTGTTAGTTAATATTGTGATTATTTGCTAGGTTTTTTTTCTTAAAAAATTACAGCATATTAGGAATATATATATATATATATATATATATATATATATATATATATATATATATACTTTTTGGTTAGTGTAAATATTGTAATTAATTTATTTGTTAGTATATTGTGATTATTTGCTAGTTTTTTTTTTTTTTTAAATTTAATATTATGATTAATTATTAGGAATATTTAGTACTAAATATTGTGATTAATGTTATTATGACATATTGGGAATATTTATTTTTTTTGTTAGTGTAAATATTGTGATTAAATTATTTGCTAAGTTTTTTTATAAAAAAAAAATTAATATTGTGATTAATTACTGGGATAGTACCAAATATTGTGATTAATTATGTTACTATAGCACATTAGGAATATTTGTTTATTTTTTGTTAGTGTAAATATTGTGATTAAATTATTTGCTAGGTTTTTAAAAAAAAATAATATTGTGATTAATTATTGGTGTAGGGATAAGGGCCCAAAATTGTATATTGGGCCTTGTGCTTTGGCCGAGGATGTTTATTGGTCCGAGGACGAATAAACAATAGTAAGGATGTTAAGTTCAGAGTTCTATAAGTAACATATTGGGAATATTGGGAATATTTGTTTGGTTTTTTTTTTTTTTTTTTTTGTTAGTGTAAATATTGTGATTAAATTATTTGCTAAGTTTAAAAAAAAAAAAATATTGTGATTAATTACTGGGATAGTACCAAATATTGTGATTAATTATGTTATTACAACACATTGGGAATATTTGTTTATTTTTTGTTTGTGTAAATATTGTGATTAAATTATTTGCTAGGTTTTAAAAAAAAAAATTAATATTGTGATTAATTATTAGTGTAGGGATAAGGGCCCAAAATTGTATATTGGGCCTTGGGCTTTGGCCAAGAACATTGATTGGTCTGAGGACGAATAAAGGACGAATAAACAATAGTGAGGATGTTAAGTTCAGAGTTCTATAGGTAACATGCAAGTGGAGAGGTGGTTCGAGGAGGATTGTCTCCTCGGATAAACGAAACATAGATCAAATGCATATTCTATCACTCAAAGTGACCTTCCAGGAAATTCCACTGAGAAGGATGTGCATTATGAACGTACTGGGAGAATGGAAGCTAGGAAATATCTAAGGAAAAGCTGCTGCCACCGCATTGAATGCCCTGCAACTAACTTTCTAGCCGCATTTATGTGGAAAAGACTCCTGAACAGCGCTGTCTTGGCTACCACAACTCATAGAAGGCCTGAAAGGGTGTCTGATGGGACAAACACTCGAGTAGTAGCTCAAATGATTAACAAGTATAGGATCAAGATCGTTCAAAGGGAACTATATAATGTAAGAGATCCCCCATAAAGGAAGGGTGGAAGAAAGAGAGAAAGAAAAGACTATAGCAATCAAAATTGTATTTGTAATCTGTTCAATTGATTTATATTAGAACTTACCTCCTCAGACCGTGTCGAGAGCGAATTTATTTGGATCAATCTCTCTTGCTTTTGTTTGATTATCTTTCAAACCCATTCTATCTGTTGTCCAACTCATTAGGGCCTAGTTCTCTAACCCACTCTCTACAAATTTATTGTATTGGGCTCATTAGGCCAATATCACTTTACATTTTAGGTTTGGGCTCCAAAACGTGTCCCTACAATTGAGAATATTTAGTATTGGGAGAATATTTAGTACCAAATATTGTGATTAATTATGTTATTACAACATATTAGGAATATTTGTTTTTTTTTTGGTTAGTGTAAATATTGTGATTAATAATATGCTAGGTTTAAAAAAAAAAAATAATATTGTGATTAATTATTGGGAATATTTAGTACTAAATATTGTGATCAATTGTTAGGAATATTTAGTACTTTTAGGTTTTTGTCATGGGTATGAAATGGATTATGAGTTTGATACCTAAGATAGTATTTGTAGTCTTTTTAGCATAAATTATTTCAAGATATATTTGTTTAAGATTTGTAACAGAGATTTCAATATATTTGTAATTTCAAGCTAAGACATAAGACATAGGCTCCACGCTAATCTAAAAAAAAAAAACTAAATACAAAGAAATCGAAATTTGTCAGTTTTGCCATATTTCTCAAAACCCAAATACCAAGCAAACACTATGGAGAGAGAGAGAGAGAGAGAGAGAGAGAGAGAGAGAGAGAGAGAGAGAGAGAGAGAGAGAGAGAGAGAGAGAGAGAGAGAGAGAGAGAGAGAGAGAGAGAGAGAGAGAGAGAGAGAGAGAGAGAGAGAGAGAGAGTCCTTACTTGTGATAGACGTGGAGTCCCTACTAGCAGAGCCACCCAAAATATAGAGAAGGAGAGCGACGGACAGGCGAAGCAACGGAGCGATGAGTCTTTGAAGTTTGAAGAGTGAGATGAGAGGGAAGTTTGAAGTGTGGGTGAGTGAATGAGAGAGTGAGAGAGACCGTGAAGTGAAGAGTGAGAGGGAAGAGTGAGACTGAGAGGGAAAACCCAGTTTGAGTGGAGTGATCTGTGAGAGTGGAGTGATTTGTGAGTGTTGAGTGATATGGGAGTGATCTGGGACATGTGGAGCGCTGAAGGGAAATCGAGTTCAGAAGACTTGGTTTCCATTAAAACTAAATCGAGTCCAGCAGACTCAAGTTCTTAAATTGAGTCCAATGAACTCGATTTCTTAAACCGAGTCCAACTTGGTGCCTACGTGGACCAGATGTCCACCTCAGCTGCTGCTGCGATGGGAAAATCGAGTAATTTATACTCGATTTATAACTCCAAAATCGAGTCCTTTGGACTTGAGTTGTTAGATACCCAAATAGTTTCAAACCTTTACTAACTAACAAAATAGTTTGGCTTTTATAGTTATTTTCAAAAAAAAAATCGGTCCATATAGCAATTGTTGATAGGATTTTTTTTTCTTTAAAATAATCAAATCCCTCAAACAATTTTATTAGTTAGCAAGGTTTTGAAACTGTTTAGCAATCTAACAAATCGAGTGCAGAGAACTTGATTTTGTTGTGCTAAATTGAGTGTGAAGAGGTCGAGTTCCTTGCTCTGGGTTGGTGTTTTTGCTATGGAACTCAAGTGTTTCACTCGTGAGTATGAAACTCAAGTGTGAGACACTTGATTTCCAACTGAAACTCTCACTTGATTTCAAAGAGCAAAATCGAGTCTAATAGACTCGATTTGTTAGATTGCTAAATAGTTTCAAAAACTTGCTAACTAATGAAATTGTTTGAGAGATTTGATTATTTTGAAAAAAAAATCCCAAAAGATGATCTTTGATTGAACTACCAACACCTTGAGCGAGTAGCAACTCAGACAAAGAGGGCTTAAGATATATGGATCTGGGGTTTGAGTGAAGAGAAGAGAGCCACCAACAGCAGCACCAATGACCCACCACAGTGACGACGACACCGTCACCAAACCTCAACCAACGCAACAATCAGATCGACCACAACGTAAACCTAAATCGCAAAGCAGCTATGCTCCTCCACAAACCAAAACCCAAACCATACAACCACCTCGTCCTCCTTAAAACCCAGACCCAAAGTAGTTGTGCTCCTCCACAAATCAAAACCCAAACCCATAGAGCCACCACATGCTCCTCACTATCACCACCGAAGCCACCGTGAGCCAAAGCTACAGCCGATCTAACTGGAGTGTGAGAGACGAGAGAGACATTTATGGGCAGAGAAGAAAGTTAATGGGTGTGGTAAGTAAATTTTGCCTATTGTGTTATTTTCTTAAGTGTTGGTTACAAAGACATTTTGTGATCTATGGAGTTCTTGAGCCAAGTTTCTAAATTTACAAAATCCTTTTTTTTTTTTTTAATCTTATTTTCTCTTGGTTTTGTATGTGTGTGTGTGTGTTTTTTTTTGGTTTTGGGAGGAGAGAGATCTAAAAGATAAGCAAAAATACTTATTTACTCTTGTTTTCAACGAAAATGGGTTATGGAAGACAAATGGAACTTGCCTTAAGTAGGTAAAATGACATTTTTTAAACCACGGTTATAACCACTTCATGGCAAATCTTAGTTGGATTTATTGTAATTACCACTTTAATCAATGATAGAGAGTTAGAGAATGATCAAAAACATAATTTGCCCTTACCTCTGCGGTTACTATGCGCAATTCCATGGAGTTAACATTATAGAGCCGTCCCAAGAAGTCCCATCCCCTCTTCAAATAATCTGTAAAACTTATACCTTTGAGACTCTCAAGTCCTATCTCAATATGAAGGATTGATTTAACCAAGTTGGGTAGGTTTTCCAACACAACCTCGTCCAAATTACCTTTGAAATAAAAGTACTTGAGAACCGGGGTGTTAATATGGAGTTTGTATGATGAACACAGAACACGTAGATGTAAGTTTTTCAGCGTAGGTATGAGTACAACAATATTGAACTTGCCAGCATTTTTGTCCAAATTTGTCACATCTTCATCATGCACTTTGAGGAAGAAATCTTGGAGGACCGAGCAGGCAGCAAGGAGTTTGAAGAGAGAGTTGTGGTTGGCAAATCTAACACATTCAAGTTTCAAAATCCTGAGACTTGAGAGCCCTTGAATTTTAGAAGGAGGATTGAAAAGAAATGCACCCTTCAATTTGAGAACCACTAATGATGTACAAAAGAAGAGACTATGTGGCAGCTGTAAAAGTTGATTCGAAGTATATATGGTGAGATCAAGCTCTTGCACACCATGCCAAAAGGTGGCGCAGATCCATGTGTCGAAATGGAGTGGAAGACAATTTTTGAGCCAATAGATCCGCAACTTGTGTATGGGAGTAGGATTGGGAACAGTATTGCGAAGAATCAAGATCCTGGACACTAAGGAAATGAGCGGCATGGGACATACTGACTGCCTTTGCTCAAACGTTGGTGATATAGAACAGTGCCAGAGATAACACAAACACGGGCCAAAATTGGGAATTAAGCCCATTTTCCTAACTATATAGTTAGTAGGCACGGATTCAAAAGTATATATTTTACTAACATCTCGAATCTCAAAGACTCAATTTTGGGCTATAAATCGAGTCTCAAAGACTCGGTTTTCATGGTCTGATCACGTTTGATATGGCATTTTTTCCACGTGGCGTCCACCTGGAAATCGAGTCTCTAAGACTCGATTTATAAGCCAAAAAAAATTTAAGTCTAAGTCTCTCATGTACGCTTATTCCCAAAAAATTTTTTTTTTACACCTTCTCTTCCTCTCTTCCCACTCTCTGTTTTGTTCTCTCCTTTCTCTGTCTTGGTCCATCTCTCTTAGATCGGCATGGAGGGTGTGGGTTTGTGGGGATCGGCGTGGTGGAGGGTGTGGGTTTGTGGAGATCAGTGTCTATGGTGGACATCGGTGTTTGTGTTCGAGGTTGAGGTGTGGGTCACGGTGGTTGCTGGGTTGGAATCGATGAATCGATGGTTGGGTTATGGGAATCGGTGGCTGGGTTGTGGGATTCGGTGACTGGGTTGTGGGTTGTGTGGGTTTGGGTTTTGGTGGGTCATTAGGTGGCGGAGTTCGGTCTGTTTGGGTTTGTGGGTATGGATTTGGCAGTTGTGGTGTTGTTGGATTTTAGGTGGTGGTGGTGGCTGCTGTGCTGTGGGTGAGTTTTTTTCTTTCTTTCTCTCTTTCTCCTCAGATTCTTTCTCTCTCTAATCTGATTTGGGTTTTCAAGTTCAATTTTTAGTCAAAATAGAAAAACCCAGAAAAATTGTTTCCTTGTTGAATAAATAGCAAATGTGTGTTTTTGGGATTTCTTTATTTATTTTTTTTTTGGTATTTCTGGGAATGGCTTGTACATGAGAGACTTAGACTAAATTTTTTTTTGGCTTATAAATCGAGTCTTAGAGACTCGATTTCTAGGTGGACGTGACGTGGAAAAGCGCCAACTCAGATTTGATCAAAGCATGAAAATCGAGTTTTTGAGACTCGATTTATAGGCCCAAAATCAAGTCTTTAAGACTCGAGATGTTAGTAAAATATATAATTTTAAGACCGTGCCTACTAATTATATTGTTTGGAAAATGGGCTTAATTCCCAATTTTGGCCCACAAACACGCCCACAACCAAGACAGTTAGTTGGGGAGTGAATAACTGAGGAGATGAGCGGCATTGGGCATGGGACATGCTGATTGACTATAATTTTTTATTTTATTTTTATTACACTAACATGCCTGCAAACAAGACAATTAAACTACAACCTTACTTAATATATTTTTATTAGATGTAAATTTTGACAAGATGCCAATAACGATGGATTGAGATCTGGTGCAATTGCAATATGCAATTGCACCATGCGATTAACCCCATTTTCTTCACAAAAAATTTTACATTCTCAACTTTATAACTTTAACTTTTTATTTCTTTTTAATATTTTTTTATTTAATAATTGAAATTAAAAGTTGTTTTTTTAAACCTCAATCTTAATCATTCATTACAATTGCATCAAGTGCTAATTATGTCTGGGGTCATTATTCTCCGTTTCTCTCATCTGCTGCTTTATGCTTCAATTTTAGAGTTTTTGGTTACAGTTCGTTGGCTACTTTGCTTATATTGGCTGGTAACCCTTACCAGTTATCATATGGAATATATTATATATTAATTAATTTTATATGTTATCTTCAAAGTTCAAACTATAATATTTATTTATTAATAATAAAAAAACTGATGTAAATCAAATTGTCTTTTTTATTATTTTTTCTTGAACTCAATATTGATTTGATAAAAGCTTCTTTATTTATTATCTTCAATTAATATTTTAATTTACTTACCAATTCAAAGGAAAATATTTAATTTTGTAAATTATCGTTGAAAGGTTTTAGTTTCTCTTTTATTTTGGTTGCATCGCTTCGCTCTAAATATAATTATTAAAATACCATTATTTTTCTATAATTACAAGACTTCTATTGCAATTTGCAACCATTAGGAATTGAGAAATGATATGTCCACAACATTTTTACAACTAACCACCTTTACAACAAATCACAGGTGGTTAGTTGTAAAAATGTTGTGGACGTAGTATCTCTCTTAGGAATTAGGATCTATGTATATTTACTTTATTTTAATTAATGGAGCATTCAATACAATGGACTTTGTTTTATTGTTTTCTTAAACAAGTTGTAGGAATTTCCTTCTCAAAAAAAAAAAAAAAAAAGTTGTAAGAGTTTATTTATTTATTTATTTTTAATATGGTGTGATTACGTATTATTGCTTGTCTTGTGGTATTAATGTATTATGTTGTTACATTGAAACTTTGTATATATTACTGAGAGTCTGAGACAAGCAAGCCTTTCAAAGCTGATTTAAAAAATAAAAATAAAAAAGTAACCCAGTTGCTATTGTAAATAACATGGCAATCCTGATTGGGCGTATTACTAGGAATAAGATAAAAATTGTCCATGTAATTAGTTAGCATTCAGTTTAGCTATGTGTTTGACACAGTGACTTTTGGGCTCAAATATTCTATCTATTGGAAAGACCCATGCTTGATACTATGGTTCAGAATGGCATCTGATTAGGAAAGCATTTCCTCCAAATTTCTCCTTTATTACAAAGGAGTTCGCTTTTCTTTAACAGTGTTTTATGGAAGCCAGGAAATTTTCCTCTTGCTCAGCGAGTTATTGTGAAAGTAAAACATGTTTGAATTCAATGCTTTGGTTAGACCTTTATCATATAGAACATTGAATCTTGTGTTTATACAAAGCTATTCATCTGCTTCATATTTATAGAACCTTTCTTGGCACATATGGAACATTTTAATAGTGACTAAACTAAACATCAAGTCCAAAATTCTTTGTTTTAGAAGGCAATTATATATCAAATTGCATGCTACTTCACCTAATTGATATGTTTTTGGAGATTTAGTATCATAAGCAGTAACCTATCCCTTTTTTCTTAGGTTTTTTTTTTATTTTTTTATAATATGAAATCTATTTCAACTTTGATATTCCTGGTGCTAAGCTAATATATATATATATATTTAAAAGCTGAAGTGTAGTGTTTATTGTTGTTGTACTTCTGTTAAGTCACATCATCAATCTATTTTCAATATTTTCTCTCATTTTTAATTTTTTTTTCTTTATTAGTTTGCTATTTTATAATTACATATTTTCCAACATTTACTTACTTTTACCTTTTTATCTCCCTACTACTCTATACCTTAACCTTACAATTTCTCCATCCCTTCATCTTCCTTTTATTTTGACTCTTCTTTTCCCATTTTTTTTTACCATAAAAATTTGTTATTTTCTCTTCCATTCAATCCATATTTTGCTCACACAAAAAGGTAAATACTCTCTCTCTCTCTCTCTCTCTCTCTCTCTCTCTCTCTCTCTCTCTCTCTCTCTCTCTCTCTCTATATATATATATATATATATATATATTCTTTCTTTTGGTGGATGTTTAATTCTTTAGATTGATAAATTTTTATGTTTAACTCTACTTTAGGTTGATATGATTTGGATATATTTTATCTTTTATCTTTTTAATTTTATTTTTATAGGGTCACAATTTGGGGCCCAAGCCCAAAATGTATGGATTCTTGGTCCAATGAGCCCAATATAATGAATTTATAGATAATGGGTCGAAGAACTGGGTCCTAATGAGTTGAGCAGCGGCTAGTATAGGATTAAAAGACAATCAAACGCAAATAAGAGATATTAGTAGCAATGGACTTTCAGTCCGAGGAGACCACCGTTGTTGTATGTTCATCATCGTTGAACTCTAAGATGGTTTAGACTACTACAGTCTTTTTCTCTCTCCTTTTTTGATCCCCCTCTCTTGGGGATCTCTCACATTATATAGCCCTCATTTGGCCATCTTGATCCTACACTTGTTGATCATCTGAGCTCCCATTTGAGTGCTCGTCCCATCAGACACCCCCCTTCAGCCTTCTGTGAGTTGTGGTAGCTAAGACAGTACTGTTCAGAGGTCCTCTCCACATAAATGCAGCTAGAAAAGTAGTTGCAATGCATTTAATACGGTGGTAGCAGCTTTTCTTTAGATATTTTGCATTTCCTTCTTCCCTGTATGTTTATGTGGCACATTCCTGTCATTAGGACCTTTCGGAGGGGCCCTCTAATTGCCAGAATTATGCATTTGAACTACACCCATCGCATCCAAGGAGGTGTTCCTCCTCGGATCATCCTTCACGGGTTCCCTGTTTATAAGACCTTAATTGGGAGCCCCTTTAACAACCTTTTTCCTCTTCTCGGACTTGTCAATTGTCCCGAGTGAAGCCCAAAGCCCAATACATGATTTTGGGCCCTTACCCACACAATTTTCTTTGTTTGTTACATGTTATTCTATGAAATTATAGAATAATATTTTATTACATAGCACAACTTGGATAATTTGGTGTTTACAATTATACATTTTCTTTTGAATATTCTTTTACTCATATTCTTTTATATAATTTTGTTATTTGGATAATTCTCTCTCTCTCTCTCTCTACTATTAATTCTTTGGTGGTGTGTTTTTTGAGTTATTTATCACATGCACTCTCTATCCCTCTTGTAGTTTTGATTTGAGTTAATTTTTAGATATTTTAAAAGTGAAATGATTATGTATTTGAATGTCTCTATAAATTATTTGAGTAATATAAATTGTAAATTTGTGATGAAGTGAGTAATATAAATTGTAAATTTGTGATGAAGTTCGGTTATCATGATAATATTCTTAAGAGAATGAGAAATTCAAATAATTAATTTTGAACTTAAAAATTTTAGTTGTAGAAAAAAAAAACCATAACACACTATACAAAAGTTTGAATAATATACATCACTTGAAAAAAGAATAGTTTTTCTATCTTTTATCTCAAAAAAAAAAATATATATATATATATATATATATATATATATATATATATATATATTGGAATAATATCAATCAAATGCACCTAAGTTTTTTTCAAAAAAAAAATCAAAATCAAAATAATAGAATGACATATTTGCAGAGATAGAGAGATGAAAAATAATTTTAGAAATAAATTATATATTACACCACATTACAAAATAGTTGTATATTCTCACGCTAGGTGGGTTTGCAACTAGTGTTATATTAATTGTAGGTCAATGCACAATTATCATGATCGGTAGATTTTCATTTCACACAAATGTCCTAGCACATTTATTCTACTTTTTCTATAATGGACCTTTGCCAATCCTGTCCCCATCCCATCCCAGGGAAGCGCCCAGTAGCAACCTGGCAATCTTACCAAGTGGAAAATATAAGAAAATGGTTGAAATACTTATTGCCAATGTAACCTCAGCAATATTGTTGTTTTACAGCTGAATCCAGTCTCCAATAAGCACACGTCTCCTCACTTATCCCTCCCTCAACCGGTTCTCCTTTATTATTGGTTTTATCATTCCATAGCTGTTAGTACGCACCCCAAAAATTGAAGAGAACCACAATAGAATTTCGTTTTAGTCTTGTTGACCATCTCTACTCGATAAAAATTGCTGTTCCTAATCCTAATGTATGCAATCAAACGTTCCTTCTACTAATGCTAGTAGCCAGTAGTTTTTCATTTCACGTGAAGTTCTAAAAGACAATAGATTTCACCAAATATTTTACTCAACCTTATTGTTTTGTTAATCTTTATATTGTTTCATCCACATTCAATTTTATACCACAATTGAATAAAAGATGGTTCATGGTGCTAGAATTCCTGTTGCTCTGTAGAATATGATTGGTTCTGACTTTGCCTATTCTGGCTTTAACGCAGGGTCCTAACCATTTTGAAATTGATCTGGACATTCTTCTATTCAGCTACATAAGGAAGGGACTTGAAGCCTTCCAAGAACGTCTACAAAATGAAATACTTGAGTTGGGTTTAACAATCCAGGTAACTCATAAATCTTGTTACATAGGCAAGCATTCTGGGTTATAATTGTTTGTTGTCCATTAACCACAAAAAGAACTGGATTCATGATTTGACAACCACATTTATGTCAAAACTCTTTTAGTTTGTTGTAGGTGTTTTTTAAGGACTTGGGACTTAGGACCTTCCTAAGCCATTTGAGATAAATGAGGCTTTGGCAGATTCATATTTTGATGTGTTTGTTTTTGTTCAATGGAAATCATAGCATTTGACTTAAAACAACTTTCTACTACCTTGCATACTTAAGCTTTAAACTCGTTCTAAATTAACGCTCTTTACATTACTTTTAGTAGGCACTAAAACAGGAAGATCTGCCAGAGCAAGTACTGTGCTAATGGAGAACGAACAAGATCTTACTGTGCTATTGGAGAATGAACAAGATTGATTTGTTGATCATGGTCAAATAACAACACTTGTGACCTTGGATGAAGATTGATATGGATGGTGAGATGAGGGGTGCCATGTAAAAGATAAGGAACTCAACACCTTTCTGTACACATTGAACTCCCTGCTAATTGCCATATGTAGAAGTAAAGAAAATACAAAATAACATATAAATGTTCTGTTCTTTTGTATTCAATAAAAAATCATGACAACATCAAGATGCTTGTACAACCATACGTGTGTTATATATGGCGAAACTATGACCTTGGGCCTTAGTTTGTCTTGGTTACACCTATGAAAATTTATAACCTGTTTTTACATTTCTCACCTCAACAAGGATACAATTAAATTTTATAATCAAATACCCAGGGAGATAAAAGGAAGAAGAAAAAGCTCAAGGAGAAAAAGAATATACAATATCAGGGGAAAAAAATTCCCAAATTGAAAACATGCTTACTAGAAACTAGCATAGTTGAAGGAGATGGAAATTACAAATTAGATCTTCAAGCGCATTTTGATCCTGAAGCCTAGGAATAAACTCCAACATAGCAAAGACAGGATTTGAAATACACAAACAAGGACCTAATCACATATGCATATGGCCTCAACATAAGATATTAAATCAAAGCAGGTGACGTGCAACATCTAGGAGGAAGGAACCAAATGCCACACCACCCAAATTGTATCATTGAGAATCTTGAAATGATTCGTGAACAAGTTCCCATATCATTTGAAGAAACATAATCAACAACAAAGATTATACTTCCAGACACAAGTGAACCAATATCTATCCAAAAATTTAAAGACAGAGCACTGAGTTTCCAGACACAAGTAAACTAATTCACTAACAAGGTTAAACTTGTAAACAAAAAATAACAATAGGAGCCATCAGTAGAATCATCCTCAAAAGCCAATAAAAGTTGCTCCACCTTTCACACCATAAGAAACAAAAATTTTACAATCGAAGAGAAGCATAAGCCATGGGCTTGGGAAGCTAAAAATTGGAAATCTTAAAGAAGTTGAGTCCACACTGTGACAGCTAGACTCACTTCCGCATGAACAACCTTAGTCAAATGCAATTTTAAAAATTTGAGAGCTCTTTGGGAACTCCCTTAATCTCTTCAAATCATGATGCTTCTCCTTTGTGCCTAGATGACTGTCAACAACGATAGTCAATGTCTTTAACACACTTGCTGCCTTCAAGATTTGTTTAACAAGTTTAGCTCTTCATTAAGCCCCCGAAATCCTTCATAATGACAGGTGGTAAAGTATGGTGATTTATATTCAAGAAGATGCAAATATGCAATGCCTCCTCCAAGTAACCTATAGGTGTATATGGCTGCTCCAAGTAACCTATGGGTGTATAATAATTACAGTGTTTAAATTCAAAGGAAAGTATTTGTAGCTTTGGAGCCTGACAAAGCAAGAGTTGTACCACATGCCATGTATACCGCTTAGGCGAATACAAACTGTACAACTTCAAGTAAGACAAATTATGAAACATTGGAACATCATCATTAGAAGCATGGTAGAGGATCTACACAACAACATAACAATCACAAGTTTCACAAAGTTAGAACTCACAACAATATTATTAAGTAGTAGTATTTAACAATTTAATTAATGATAGTGAGTTAGAATGATAAAAAACAACACGTGCCCTTACCTCTGCTGTTTCTATGCTCAATTCCATGGATATAGCATTATAGAGCTATCCCATGAAGTCCCATATCCTCTTTGCATAATCTTTAGTAGTCAGTACTTGCTGTTTCTCAACTTGAAGGAACGATTTAACCAAGTTGGGGAGGCTTTCCAACACAAAACTCTCGTCCAATACACCTTTGAAATGGAAGTACTCGAGAGCTGGGGTGTTTATTAGGAGTTTGTACCACGAATAACTTGAAAACATTGTGTTTATGGTGAATTTTTTCAGGGTAGGTACGAGTACAATGATATTGAATTTACCTGCATTCTTGTTCGTACGTTTGAAAACATCACGACACACAATGAGGGTCGAATCTTGGAGGACAGGACAGGCAGCGAGGAGTGTGGGGAGAGAGTCGTTGTTTGCATAGCTAACCCATTTAAGTAGCAGAATCCTAAGACTTGGGAACCTAAAAGCAGACGCAGGAGGATTGAGAAGAAGCTTATGACCATCCAATTTGAGAACCACTAATGTTGAACAAAAGAAGAGACTAGGAGGCAACTCCATAGGTTGGCCATGAGAAAATATGTGGACATCGAGTTCTTGCTGGCGGCCATGCAGAATGGCATGTTGGACCCATTTGTGGACGTAGAATGGTTCACACTTTCTGCACCAATTGATGCGCAACTTGAGTAAGGGAATGGCTTTACTGGTGTGAAGAGTGAAGATGTTGGACACTGTATCCACAAAGCTAAAAGTTTTTTCATTGTTAAAAAGTTGTCTGTGGTCCAAATCAAGGATAGGTACGAGAGTCCAGAGACGACTCCACCTGCTGGATAGAATGGTTGTGGCAATAGCGTCTCGGGTTGGGAGTAAAGAGAGTATGTGGGTGAGGAGACAGTCTGGTAGACTGCTGATTATGTCAGAACCAGAAGGAGGAGAAGAAGATAGGAAACTTCTCTCTGCTCTTTCAATTATTCTCACCCTCCTTTTCCTTTCCTCTTCTTCCGATTCTGTTTCTCTCCTCATCTGTCTCTCCCTTTCCCCTTCCTTCTCTATCGTTTCTCTCCTTTGCTCCTTCATATGCTTTCAATCGATTCTGTTTCCTCGTTTTTCATAATGATAAAGTAACCCAAAAAAAAAAAAAAAAAAAAAAAAAAAAGCTAATATGTATTGGACAAAGTTTAGCTACAGTTAGTTGTAGCTTAAAGTTACAATCTTACTTAATAAAATAAATATCACTATATATTTTGAAAATTTAACCATTGAATTGCAGGTTCTTTACAATCTTAATATATATATCAAATTTTGTGTCAATCAGATATTATTTATTATATAATCTATAAGTTTATATTTTATACATAATTTTAAACTATAAAAACTTGCAATTTAAAAAATTTATTGATAATATAACTATTCATCTTCAATTTTCTAGAAATTTTGCAGGCATGGAGTATATAAGAAGAAGATGTAATCCAATAGTAGATTTGTCAAAATTCACCTCTAATAAATTTAAAAAATTTATTGATGATATAACTGTTGATCTTCAATTTTCTAAAAATTTTGCAAGTATGGAGTATATAAGAAGAAAATGTAATCTAATGGTGAATTTATCAAATTTCACCTTTAATAAAAAGATATTGAGTAAATGTTTGGATTCAGCTGATTGCGTCTGTGCATTTCACGTTTGGCGTTTCCTCTTTTTTTTTTTTTTTTTTTTTTTTGATACACGTTTTTTAGGAGACAGAGCACTGTTCAGTGGGTCTCGTGCAGGACCCACAAGTACTTTATTCAGGAAAAAAAAAACACATTAAAAATGGGTCCCACAGTACTATTCACACATTTAAAAATTATTTTGGTACAGTGTTTTCAGTTTTCAGTTTTCAGCAAAATAAGTTGTATCCAAACGGACCTTGAGTAAAGTTGTGACCTTAAGTTATGACCAATTTTATAGCTAAACTTTGTCCATATATATTAATGTAAACTTAAAAAAACCTAATCTAATTTATGTTCTTATGTTTTGAGAATCATGGTACATATATTTTCCATAAGAACTAATAGATTAATTTTAACAAAAAAAAAAAAAATCTCATTTGTATTAATAGTCTCGTCTCAGCAAGAATACAAAAGATTTTATCGATTGGATATTTGGGGAAGAAAAAGAAATCAGCAAGCACATTCTACTCAGGAGAAAAAATAATAAATTGAAAACATGCTAACTAAAAACTAGCAAAATTATATTGAAGGAGATGGTAGATAAAAATTAAATCTTAAAGCATTTTGCCCCTGAAGCATAGGAATAAATTCCAATATAGCAAAGACAGAAAATGAAATGCACAAACATGGACCTAATTACATATTCATATGGCCTCACCACAAGATATTAAATCAAAGCAGGTGACATGCAATATTCAAGAGGAATGAAGTAATTGCCAAATCATCTGAATCGTATAATTGAGAAAGATGAAATGATTCGTGAAGAAGTTCCACATATCATTTAAAGAAACATAATCTACAACAAAGATTGTAGTAATAAAATGTATGGAGAAGCCAGAGCACCAAGTCACCAGACATGAATAAGCGAACTACGACATGAATAAGGTAAAAACTGAAAACAAGATAATAATAGAAGCCATCAGTAAAAGCATCCTCAAAAACCCACAAAATATGCTCCACCTTTGACACCACTTTTAACATCAAAGGGAAGCATATGCCATGGGCTTAGAAAGCTAATTTTTCCCACCAAATCACTCAAACTGAAACCAATTAAAGAAATAAAGATTGAAATATTGACAAAAGAATCCCCCTCTACCACCCTCAACAACCCTCGGAGCAAAATTGAGTCTGCACCATGACAATTTTACAAGCAAGAAATTTCGTTATGGTGGATTAGCTTTAGTAACTCTCTGGTTTTTCAGTGCTTAAAACCCAGTCTTCTGAGCAAGTACATTCAGTTACAATTTTACTTAATTCTGTATTGCAAAGCGGATCCACCTTCTTGGTGTCACCCCATAGACTTTACTTTGAAATTTCTCAGGCCACAACTGCCAAAATTGTAGAGTAAACATGAATGACATGGGCTTATTTTATAATTCTGTAGACACCAACTAAATAGCCACACCCCCTTTTTTTTGTGCAGAATCATTAAACTTTATTTCATTGTGAGAAAAAGAAAGTGGGAAAAAAAATACTATAAGCTATCAACATATTTACCTTAAAAAATGCACTAAATTCACCATGTATATCAGCAACACCATTTAATGTGTGATCATTAACCACACATTACACAGAGATTAGCCATACAATCCCTCTTTAGATATTCTGGTACTGGTTCTAGCAAAATTATTTTCGTTTTCTTATTAGATTTATCTTCTTCAACAGCAGGTTCAAGTTAATTCTTCTGAATTTTCAAGTTCATCACCAGCAACAACAAGGCTTTCCATTGGTTTTACAAGTAAATCTGCAAAGGCAATAGGCAAATCAACATTTTCTAATACTCTCATACCATCATTTTCTAGAAATCTGCTGTACCATAATCCAATACATCACTAAGCTAGAATATATGAAATGATTCAAGAAGTTCTCCATACCACTCAAAGAAACATAATCTGCAACACAGATTGAAATGATAAAATTAAGAGAGAAGCTAGGGACCAAGTCTCTAGACACAAGAGAACTAATACATGAATGGGGTAAAATCTGTAAACAAGATAACAATAGAAGCCACCAGTAGAAGCATCTTCAAAAACCCAAAAAATTTGCTCCACCTTTGACACCACTTTTACAATCAAAGAGAAGCATATGCGATGGGATTAGGAAGCTAATTCTTCCCACTAAATATCGCTCAAGCTGAAACCAACAAAAGAAATAAAGATTGATATCTTAACAAAACAAGCTCCCTCTACCACCTTTAACAACCCTCAGAGCAAAATTGAGTCTGCACCATGACGGCTGGACTCACTTCTATAAGCTGCACGGGGCCTCCATGTTACATAACATGTTTGTGGATATAGCAAGCACTATATATTTATGCTTTTTTTCCTTTTTCAAAAGAAAGATACAAGTACAGAGAATTTAAACATTAAACAAATATTCTAATCTTGAATCCATTGAAGTTTCAAATGAAAGATGCAAAGACCAATGGTCATTCCCATAAAGCTATTGCTTCTCACAAATTAAGAAAGAGAACTTAAAAATCAACTTGTCCTTCGTCAAATTCAAATTGACAAGTAGGATACCTCCTTTGAAGCTTTCTTAATTTCTTGCGAGCACAAAGCTTTATCTCTGAGTCTAGACGACTTTCAAAAGTGATTTTCATTGTCTTTAATAGACATGCTTCCTTCAAGACTTGTCGAACAAGTTCCATCTCAACTTCATGCCCTGAAAATCCTTTATAATAACAGGCGGTAAGATGTGATGACAAACAATCAGGAACATAAAGCCACTTCTCCAAGCGATATTCCAAGTGATTGTCAGGTGAGGAATCATTATAGACATTTAGTCTCAATTCAAAGACAAGTGTTTGTAGCTTTGGAGCCTGACAAAGCAAGAGTTGTACTGCGGGCCACATATAAGAACAAGTCTTAATAGAACCACCAATTGTCAAGGAAGTCAAATTATTAAACACAGGAAGATCATCGATGGAACCATAGCAGAGGATCTGCATGACCACATAACAATCACAAGTTGCACAAAGTCACAACCCACTCACAACAATATTATTAAGTAGCATTGAGCAATTTAATTAATGATAAGAGAGTTAGATCAGGAAAAACGTAACATGTCCTTACCTCCGCGGTTTCTATGCTGAATTCCATGGATTCAACGTTATAGAGTGATCCCATGAAATCCCATATCCTCTTTGCATAATCTCGAGTACTCACATCATTTTCAATCTCCTCAAATTCAAGACCTGATTTAATCAAGTTGGGGAGGTTTTCCACCGCAACGTCCTTGGCCAAAAGACCACTGAAATAAAACTGCTCAAGAGCCGGGGTGTTTAATTGGAGTATGTAATAGTGGAGGAATGTGTAGCACCAATCATCGAGAAGCCAATATAAATATAATTTTTTCAGCGTAGGTATGAGGACAATGATTTTGAGCATGCCTGTATTTGCTTCCAAACAAAAGAAATTTGTATCAGACACTGTGAGGTTCAACTCTTGGAGGACCGGGCAGGCAGCAAGGAGTGTGGGGAGAGATTCGCAGTTTTCATATCTAATTCCACTTTTAATTTCCATAATCCGGAGAGTTGGGAAAGTGGAATCAGAAGGAGGATTGAGATGAATCACACCTTCCAATTTGAAAACCACTAATGTTGTAGAAAAGAAGAGACTAGGATGCACCTTCAAAGGTGGATTAGGATCAGTAGTATGTATGCAGAGATGGAGCTCTTGGAGCACGCGGCCACGCAGAACGGTATGTTGGATCAATGTGTCAACATAGGATGAGTCACAATCGGAGGTCCAATGGAGGTGAAACTTGCGTAAGGGAATGGCGGCGTTGCGAAGAGTCCAGATTCTGGACACTGTATCTAGAAAGTTTAAATTTCTAGAAATTCTGAACTGGTCCAAGTCAAGAACTGGGACGAGTGTCCAGAGAGTCCTCCACCTGCTCGATAAAATGCTTGTGAGGACGGCGTCTCGGGTTGGGAGAAAGGAGAGGATGTGGGTGAGGAGACAGTCAGGTAGACTGCTGATAAAGTCAATTCTCTGCCTCCTTTCTGCTCTCACGTTTCTCTGCTGCTGCTGCTGCTGCCTCAGAAGATCTCTCTTTTCAGCTCTCCCTGCTCTCTCAATTCTCTGCCTCTCTCTCCTCTCCTCTTCTTCCTTCGACTCCATGTCTCTCCTCTTCTTCTGCCGCTTCATGCTAGCACCTCCAATCTGCTTCCGATTCCGATTCCGATTCAAACCCCCTTTATTATTATTATTCAGTGAGCTGGTGAGACTGTGTTTCTTTCAATTTTGGGGATTTGCCGATTTGGATAAATTAATACAACAAACAAACAAACAAACAAGGAAATGCGAGGCTGAGCAATGGCATACCAAAAAAAGAACGACGTCGTTCATAATATCTGTTATTTTCAAACTGTAATATTAAAATATATATATATGTAAATCTTATTTTATACAGTATTATTTTATCATTTTATGGAACTCAATCAGTCGAATTGATAAAAGCTTCTTTATTGGTTATTATTATTTAATGTAGTATTTATTAATCCAAATAAAAAATATTTATTTGGTAAATCGATATAGAACAGTTTTACCTTTTCTTTTGATGTTGGTTGCCATTATTTTTTTTATAATTACAAAATTACTATTGTGATCAATAAACATTTTTCTATATTTACTTTATTATTTTAATGGATTGTTTGATACTTTGGGACTTTGTTTTACTATTTTGTCAAACAAATTCTATAAAAATGGTTTTTTTTTTTTTTTTTTTTTTTTTTTTTTTTTTTTTTTGTTGAGAATACTAAGTATTTAGATACTTTAGGACTTTGTTTTACCATTTTGTCAAACAAATTCTAAAAAAATTGTGGTTTGTATATATTTGTATTAAAGATTTGGATTGTATTATGTTTTATTGCTTAGTAAAGAACTTGGCTTGTGTTATTACTTATTATATGTTATTATGTTAAAGCATCTCCAATAAGAGAGCTAAACACAAAATGCTCTCTACTTTAAAAAGTAAACCCACAAAATAGGCTACTATTCATTCTCCAATGAACTCTCTATATCCTGAATTTTTTTTGGCTCATGAATAATAACTCATCAAGTCTGATGGGCTATTGTTCATTCTTCAAATATTTTTTTTCTATTATAATAATAAAGTATTGAATAAAAATGTTGGAAGATGTGTAATTGTTACAAAAAGAATAAATAATGAATGAAGAAATAATATTTAAATGAGATAGAAAATGAGATAGAGAATCTGTTGGAAAGTGTATTTGAAAAAGTGGGTAACTAAAAGATAAAAGTCACTGTTCATTCTCCAAACAGTACAAAAATTTGCCTAATCTGCTGGAGATGCTCTTAGTACATTTTATTGGGGATTCCATAAATATTTGATTACAGAAATAGGAAGTTTGAAACAAACTAGTATCTTTTGTTCGAAGCAACTTTTTTGGCGTGTTATCTAATACTGCAAACAACAATCTTTGTGTTATGCTTGAATCAAGAATCACTAATTTCTAATTTAGCTATTTTGAAAAAAGAAAAAAGAAACAAAGGATAAACTAAACCCAATATTTTAAGGAGGTAGCAGATTAAACTCTATAGTAATATATATTCAACCATGAAATTTCAAAAGTAATATGGCATAGAATTCCAGTCACTTTGCCATTTCAAAACAATGACTTGACTAGGACAGATGATGTAGAAAGATGCACGTTAATTATAAGAAAACTCTTAATGCTGCAACAACAACTAGCAGGACCTTGCAAAAAATGCCGTAGGATTAACCCTATCAAAGCAAGTCATATAATCCTTTTGTGATTTTATGCTTTATGGCACAAAATGATGAGCTCCCAAGTACAAAATAGATGAAGAACTGATGGAAAGAAAATTTTGAGACATCAATGAAGTCAAAAATAGAATAAGAGATAAATCAATCCATGAGTTGCTAACAATTTGACAGAAAACCATTTGAAGGATTGGCAATACTGACCTAGAGAAACATATTTAAATGGAATAATACAATTCATTTTAGTTAAATGACAAGGATAACAAAATGAACAGAAAATTTGGTAACTTCAATATGAGACAATTCATGGTAAAAATTATGAGAGAGAGAGAGAGAGAGAGAGAGAGAGAGAGAGAGGAGGTAAGGAAAACAAGAATGCCAAAATGGGATACATCTATGATCTAACAACACCCTTTGAATAACACTTGGACATTCTTCATGCCTAACAAAAGGATCACTACTATGTTGAGCACAATGAGCAACTTGATTGCTCTCTTGCTCCACATGACTAGTTGGGTAGGATCTCAAAGTTTGCAGCAGACATCTCACTTCATGGCTCCATCAAGTTTTTAGAGTCACCCTTCAGAATTAATATCCTAGAGACCTGCTTCATGTGCAAACTGAAGGACCTATAATGCTGCAACAAGTACAGCTTCCTCTGTAGATCACGTAGGCTTACCCTGCAACAACACAAGGCCTGTTTCAACAGAGCACCAGACCATCGGGTATCTTTAAACAGAGCTCCAACAAAATTGATTTTGTAGATTCCCTGTTGCTGTGTATTCCATTGTGCCATCCAGGAAGATCTAGTCACCTCTGACTGTTCCTGAATTCTTTTGAACTCTTGCAGCAGTGACTTTGCATTTGAAAATATTACTCTTGGAGCATGCTCAAACTCAAACACATTCCTAGAACAACAGATTGACCAAGCCACCATTAGACATAGCTCAAAATCCTGCCCACTGTTGAAGTTCAGACATTGGGTCGTTAAAAGGAGAAAAGTTAATGGGGACTTCTCTAACATACTGAAGCAGCTGTGGAAAATTGTTCCAAACCTCCTAAGCTCTTTCACAGGACCAGATACTGTGTAGAACTGTTACCAAATTCTCATTGCATCGTTCATAGTTTGGATCAACCTGCACGTCTTCTTGCTAAATTTGCGGTTGTGGGCAATTATATTCAGGCAAGCTCTCCACCCAAAATCCATTACTTTGTTAGGAATTTTATTTTCTCCAAAAACCGATTCCAGAAACTCTGTCACCTTTGATTATCTGAGATTTCTCCTTCACTTTGGCTCTTCCATGAACAAAAAACCCAATAGGCACTCCTTACTGTAAACCTCACATTTTTAGTCCTACTTAAGAGAATTTCCTTAATGGTTGGCAAGTTAACCAGACACAAAAATCAGCTAATGGCTTCGTGATTCCACTCATGGTGGAGAATATCAATAAGCTCACATACCAACATCTCCTCCAATTTACGTGACTTTGGGGTAATGACCTTGTACAAACTCGTGTTGGTAATTACCTGTCCCTCCAGGTTCTCACCTTTTGTCCATCCCCAATCCTCCACCAACTTCCCCTATCAATAACTTCCTTGGCACTCATAATGCTAGCATATTACTTCATGCTAGCTTCCATCACCGAATATCAAGGAAAATATATAGCCTCAAGTACCTGAGTAATTCACTAATCTCCACAGTTGTTTAGACAATAAAGCTACATTGAAGGCCTCCAAATCCCTAAAGCCCATTCCCCCTTCCTTTTTGTGCTTCCACAGGGCCTCCCAATTCAACCAACACATTTTCACTCAGTCCCTTTGAGACCCCCACCAAAATTTATTCATAATAGTATTTAGCTCCTTACATAAGGTTGAAGGGAGCTTAAATACACTCATGGTATAAGTTGGGATTGATTAGGCATTTGTGCAACTGCCTTAATTAGGACCTTGTTACCTGTCTTTAATATTAGTTTCTCCTTCCACCCTTGCACCTTCTACCACACCTTAATAAGGTTGCCTACTCCTTAATACAAGTCAAGCAAGTGTCTGCAGTAAGCTCTCTGCATCAACCTAAGATTGGTATTGACTAGCTATTGTTCAAAAACAAAGTGAAGAGATTTTTTTTTTAAAAATAAAAAATTTCAAATACAGAAAAGATATACTCAGCTCAAGAGAAGCATATCATAAATACTCGAACACCACCTAAAATATTTATAACCTATTTTCACATTCCTCATCTCAGCAAGGATGCAATAAAATTATTCAGGCAGAAATAAAAAAGAAGAAAAGAAAAAAATAAATAAAGAAGGAGCTCATGGAGAGTAAGAAATCAACAAGTATATGTTATATCACGGGGGAAAAATCCCAAATTGAAAGCATGCTTAAGAATATGGCAAAAGCAAATTAATTCTTCAAGCATTTTGCCTCTGTAGCATAGAGATATACTCCAACATAACAGAAACAGAAAATGAATTACATAGGCATGGACCTAACCACATATGCATATAGCCACACAACAAGATATTACATCAAAGAAGGTGACATGCAATATTCAAGAAGAACAAACTAAATTCCATATCATCTGATTCGTGAATTAGTTCCCCATATTATTTGACAAAATACAATCTGCAAAAAGGATTGTAGTGATAAAATGTATAGAGAAGCCAAAGCACCAAGCCCCCAAACGCAATTGAAGTAAGACATGAATAGGGTAAAATCCGTAAATATGATAACAAAAGAAGCCATCAGTAGGAGCATCCCAAAACGCCAACAAAATATGCTCCACCTTTGACAACACGTATACAACTAAAGAAAAGCATATGCCATAGGCTTAAAAAGGTAAATTTTCCCACCAAATTGCTCAAACTGAAACAAACTAAAGAAATAGAGATTGAAATCTTAACAAAACAAGCTCCCTCTATCACCTTCAACAAACCTTAGAGCAAAATAGAGTCCATACCATGACAGCTGGACTTGCATCCGTGATGACAAAGCTTAGAACTACAAGCTGCATGGGGCATCCATATTATATAACATGTTAGTGGATATAGAAAGCACTACATGTTCTATGCTTTTTTTTCTCCCCAAAAGAAAAATAAAGGTAGAGAAAGTGAAACAGAATTTCAACATTAAACAAATATTCTAATCTTAAATACATTAAACTTTCAAATGAAAGATGGAAGAATAATGGGCATTCCCATAAAACAATTGCTTCTTGCAAATTAAGAAAGACAACTTTTTAAACGAAATGTGCTTCATCAAATTCAATTTGACAAGTACAAGATCTCCTTTGAAGCTTCCTTACTTTCTTGTGAATTTGAAGCTTCGTCTTTGGGTCTAGATGACTTTCAACAGTAATTTTCATTGTCTTTAATACTTCAGCTTTTTCTAGGACTTGTGTAACAAGTTCCATCTCAACCTCATGCCCTGAAAATCCTTTATAATAACAGGCTGTAAGGTGTGATGACAGACATTCAGGAACACTAAGTGGCTTCTTCATGCAACTTTCAGGTGAGTAGTCATCATAATCACCCAATTCATCAGTGAATGTCAATTCAAAGGCAAGGGTTTGTAACTTTGGAGCTTGACAAAGCAAGAGTTGTACTGCGGGCCACACATAATAGTAACCCGAAAGCTCACCATCAAAGGTCAAGGAAGTCAAATTATTAAACACGGGAAGATTATAGTTAGAAGCCTCGCAGAGAGTGACCACATAACAATCAAAAGTCTCACAAAGTCACAACACACTCACAACAATAGTAGCATTTAGCAATTTAATTAGTGATAAGAGAGTTAGAGAATTAAAAATAAATAACAACGTGCCCAGCAGCCTTACCTGTGCGGTTTCTATGCAGAATTCCATGGATACAACGTTATAGAGTGGTCTCATGAAGTCCCATATCCTCTTTGCATAATCTCCAGTACTCGAACCATCCTCTATCTCCTTGAATTGAAAGCCTGATTTAACCAAGTTGGGGAGGTTTTCTAACACAACATCGTCGCTCAAATGACCACGGAAATAAAAGTGCTCAAGAGCAGGGGCATTTAATCGGAGTGTGTATGAGTAATGGGAATGGGTAGAACCACCCTTCCAAAAGCCAAGATAAATATAATATTTTCAGCGTAGGTATGAGCACAATAATTTTGAGCATGGTTGTATTTTCGAAATCTGTGAGAGCCAACTCTTGGAGGACCGGGCAGGCAGCAAGGAGTGTGGGGAGAGATTCGCAGTTTTCATATGTAATTCCACTTTTAATTTCCATAATCCGGAGTCCGGAGAGTTGGGAAGATGGAATCAAGAGGAGGATTGAGAAGAATCTGACCTTCCAATTTGAGAACCACTAATGTTGTAGAAAAGAAGAGACTAGGATGCAACTCCAAAGGTGGATTAGGATCAGTAGTATGTATGTCGAGATCGAGCTCTTGCAACATGCGGCCACGCAGAATGGTGTCCTGGAGCATCGTGTCGACATAGGACGTGTTACAATCGGAGGTCTGGAGGTGAAACTTGCGTAAGGGAATGGCGGCGTTGCGATGAATCCAAATGTTGGACACTATATCTCGGTTGCGCAACCGTTCCAAGTGAAGAACTGGGACGAGTTTCCACAGAGGGCTCCACCTGCTCGACAAAATGCTTGTTCGAACAGAGTCTCGGGTTGGGAGTAAAGAGAGGATGTGGGTAAGGACACAGTCCGGTAGACTGCTAATAAAATCAGTAGTATCGTTTTTCTGGCTTTCTATCCTTTCGTCTTCTTCCTCCGACTCCATTTCTCTCCTTTTCTGCCGCTTCTTCAGTGTCTGTGTTTTGTGTGTATTTTTGCTTTGAGTGAGTGAAAGGCTTTCTTTCTTGTTCGATTTTGGGGATTTGCCTATTTACCAGTGAAATTAATACAATGATGAAAAGCAAGGCACAGCATTTGGGAATTGGGATTCAAGAAACCGAAGTCGTTCGCACCCGGGAGGAAAAAATTGCCAAACAGACTATTTTTAGGAAAAAATTAGGCGCATGGCATGTGTTCAAAGTTATTTAGTAAGTTAGACTGTCTTTGAAAATCGAGTTTGGCAAACTCGACTTTGGGCTGGGAAACGAACACTATAGTGGCGTTTTTTTAGTGGCTATAGCAGCGTTTATAGAAAACGCCACTAAAAAAAACGCCACTATTGTATCTGTATTCCAGCCCAAAGTCGAGTTTGCCAAACTCGACTTTCAAAAACAGTCTAACTAACTAAATAACTTTGAACGCGTGCTGTCCGGCTAAAATTTTTCAGAATTTTCACTGTTTGGCAAATTTTGCCCACCCGGGAAAAAGCTCTGACCCGTCCAAGCGTATGGAAAAAGCTACAGGTCTTCTCATTGAAAGAGATAGTGAAAAAAAAAAGAAGAAGAAGAAGAAACACAGCGTTAAACTTCCGTTAATTGAGTCATTTAATTGGACAGTGTCTGCAATTCAAAAGGGATATTTAAGTTACTATACATAAGGTACTATACCTAATAAGTTTTGTCCTATATGTTATTTTCAAACTTGCCATTTTTTATTTATATATAAAAAATAAAAATAAAAACCTTAGATAAATCTAACTTTCTTTTTATTACATTTTTTTACTGAACTTGATCAAATGAATTGATAAATATTTCTTTATTAGTTATTACTAGTCGTTAACCCATGCTATGCACAGGAATATACCTATTTGTGAGGTAAACTAAAATAATTTTATAAAAAATTTAAGAAACTACCCCATTGCATGATTTGCTTTTGTATAACTTCAATTTGTGTTACAATTTGATGAAGAAGACATTGTTTGAACGTGCAAAAAAAATAACTCAAAAATTCAAATATTAAAACTTTTGAAAGACCAAAAAATATTAAAGAATCAGATGATTTACTGCTTAGAAATTATTGAAACAAAACAAAATATATATAACTAAACAATAGAGAAATATAAGAGAAAGATGGGTTACATTCAAAAGAGTAATTTCAATTATTGCAAGCTTTTTTATCTTGTAAAAAACAGTTAAAGAGAGTTTGATGGTTCATATATGAAAATATTACTTTTTAAAAAATACATAAAAAACCATAATATATATAAATATATATATATATATATATATATATATATATATTTTAACAAAGTAGAGAAGAAGAAAATAACAAAAAAAAAGCTCATACCTTCACTCGGCTTTAAAAAAAATAAAAATAAAAATTGGAGTTTGCTTTACTTTTATAGTGTTCATGATTAACCTCACAATTTTTGGAGATAAATTAGCAATGTTTGAGTTTGAGTTGAACTTGTTAGAGAGATAGAGTTTTACTCCTTGTTAAGTTTGGACTTAGCTGTTGATATTGTTTTAAAAAAATGATAATGATTTAGCAAGCTCTGAAGAGATCAATAAAAATTCAAAAGTTTTGGTTTTATATATATATATATATGTAGGATTAAGGGTCCAAATTATATATTGGGCTTTGGGCCTTATCCGAGAGCATGGGTGGTCCGAGGAGGAACGAATGGTAAAGAATGATCCGGGCTCAAGATTCAATGAGCAAAATACAAATGGGAAGATTATCCGAGGAGGAATATCTCTTCGAATAAGATAAGTACAGCTCAAATATGTCTTCCAATGATCAGAGTGATCTTTCATGAAACTCCAGTGATAGAGACGTGCATCATGAAAATGCGAGAATGAGGGGAATCCAAAATATCTAAGGAAAAACTGCTACCATTGCATTGAATGCACTGTAGCTACTTTTCTGGCCGCATTTATGTGGAGAAAACCTCTGAACAGTGTTGTCTTGGCTACCACAACTCACAGAAAGCCAAAGAAGGTGTCTGATGGGACAGGTACTCAAATAAGGGCTTAAATGATCAACAAGTGTAGGATCAAGATGGTCCAAAGGGAACTATATAATGTAAGAGACCTTCCATGAGGAAGGGATCAGAAAAATATAGAAAGAAGATTGTAGCAATCAGAATTATACTTGTACCCAACTGTTATTGATTTGTATGACAAAATACCTCCTCGGACAGTGAATTCATTTAGCTCTATTTTTCTTATTCTTCCTTGATCATCTTTTAAATCCATACTAGCCGCTGTCCAATTCATTAGAGCCTAGTTCTTCGACTCACTCTCTTCAAATTTATTGTACTAGGCTCACAAGGCCAAGATCCCATATATCTTGGGATTAGGTTGCAAAACGTGTCCCTACAATTGGTGCCGTCTGTGGGAAGAACTTTTGTAATAGTGAGTGCGATGTTTAACTATGGTAGGATCAGGTCCCCATCAACAAGAATCCATGGGTTCCCATCGACAAGATGACTTCCTTAACCTTGAATGCAAGCGAGATCGAGAAGGTGGCATACACACCACACATACTAGTAAAAGTCACTCTCGAGTTGGAAGTCACGTCTCTCAGGAGCAGAACAACAGAGTCATGCAAAAGGAAATTGACATCTAAAGAAGGAATTACGCCATGCACGACGAAGACGAACTCCCTCTCAGTCTGACTCCTTTTCTGATGATGAGAAGGATGGTAGTTATCAACGTAGGTCAAGGACTCCTCCTAGTGAATCTTTCTCATATGAAGAGGAACACCACCGTGAGTGCAGGTACAAAAGCCTAACTCGCAGAAGACTGGGAAATGACGCTATGAGCAAAGCGTTGAACCAAATTTCTAGGTCGCCCTTCACGCCCAGGATTGAAGGAGCAACTGTTCCTCGACGTTTCCATCAGCCAACGTTCACTATTTACAATGGACGAACAGACCCGGTGAAGCATGTGAGCCATTTCAATCAGAGAATGGCTGTCCACTCTAAAGATGAAGCCTTGAAGTGCAAGGTGTTCCCATCCAGTCTGGGACTCGTTGTAATGAGATGGTTTGACGGCCTAAGGGCAGGTTCCATAGATTCCTTCAAGGAGCTCACCCGGGCATTTGGCTCTTGTTTTATTACATGTACAGGGTCCCTCGGCCCATAGATTCCCTACTGTACTTGGACAGATACTGGGAAATGTTCAATGAGATCGATGGTGACTTTGATGACGTGACCATCAGCACCTTCAAGGCTGGCCTCCCAGCCGAGCACGGTCTAAGGAAGTCTTTGACCGGCAAACCTGTCACCAGTGTGCACCAACTCATGGACCAGATTGATAAGTACAAGAGGGTAGAGGAAGACCAGCTACTGGAGAAAGGAAAAGCTAAGGTTATCCCTCAAGAGATGAGGGATTTTAGGTCGGACCAGTACAACAACAACAACCGGCCTTGGAGAGATTTTGTTAGGCAATCAGGGTCTACTAATACTCAGGTGGTTAATGTGGTGTTCCGAGAACCGATGCATTAGGTTCTGGAGAAGATTAAGAATGAGCCGTTCTTCAAATGGCCAAACAAGATGGCTGAAAACCCTATGAGGCGTAACCAAAGCCTTTATTGCCAATACCACAAGGACCAGGGACACGCCACGGAGGACTATAGAAATTTGTGAGACCATTTGGACCAACTGGTCCAAAAAGGGAAGTTGATGCAGCTTTTGCACCATTCCAATGGCCAGGCGGGCCAGACAAGCTCGGATCCCCGGAGAGATGCTTCTTCGAGACCTCCTCTGGGAATGATTAATGTCATCTTTGCTGCTCTCGGGAGGACCGGTTATTGTCCCTTCAAAGTGATGTCTGTGGCTCGGCTATTCATCGAGGACGATAATCTGGAGCCAAAGAGGGCTAGAATGGATATTCAACCGGCAATAAGTTTTTTGAATAAGGATAAGATTGGGACCATACAGCCCCATGATGATGCTTTGGTGGTCACGCTCAGGATTGCTGGGTTTGACGTGAAGAGGGTAATGGTGGACCAAGGCAGTGGTGCCGAAATTATATACCCTGACTTATACAAGGGGCTGAGTTTGAGACCCGAGGACTTGACGGCCTACAATTCTCCTTTGGTAAGTTTTGATGGGAAGGTAGTCATTCCAAGGGGTATGATAAGACTACCCGTGCAAGCTGGTTTAGAAGTGGTGGAGGTAAATTTCATCGTGGTGGATGCATATTCCCCCTACATGGCCATTGTAGCTAGACCCTGGCTTCATGCCCTGGAAACCATCTCTCCCACTCTGCACCAAAAGGTGAAATTTCCGTCGAGGGGTCGCATTAAAGAAATCGTAGGGAGTCAATCCATAGCCAGGCAATACCTAGTAGCTGTCATCTTACATTAACCTGAAGCTGAGTCCTCAGCCTCTGCTGGAGGGGGCTTATAGTAATCAAAGGCTCCGGCATTGCCTATAAATGGACTAGTCGAGGAGGCAAAGTGTGAAGATTTAGAAACGGTTATGGTCGGTGATGACCCGAAGAAGTTCTTTTTGATCGGAACTCAGCTACCTCCCTAGGAAAAGGGAGAGCTAGTAGAATTTCTTAGGAAAAATGTTGACGTGTTTGCATGGAATGCTTACGAAGCACCGAGGGTGGACCCGAGCTTCATCTACCATCATTTAAATGTTAACCCATCCATCACCCCTAAAAAGCAATCACCTCGACGCCCATCTAAGGAACATGCAGATGCTGTCAGAGATGAGGTAATGAAGCTCAAACAGGCAGGGGTTATCAAGGAAGTTTTCTACCTGGAATGGCTAGCCAATACTGTCGTGGTGAAAAAGAAGAACGGGAAGTGGCGAGTGTGTATGGACTTCACAGATCTGAATAAAGCTTACCCAAAAGATCCCTTCTCTATGCCTCGAATAGATCAATTGGTGGATGCAACGGTGGGACACCCTCAGATGAGCTTCTTAGATGCCTTTCAAGGATACCATCAAATACCACTAGCCCTGGACGATCAGGAAAGGACAACTTTTGTCACTCCCATTGGAAACTACCACTACAAAGTGATGCCCTTCGGTTTGAAAACGCAGGGTCTACCTATCAAAGGATGATGACGAGAATGTTTGAACCACGGTTGGGCAAGAGTATTGAGATATATATAGACGACATGGTGGTGAAGAGCAAAGTGGTGTTTGAGCATGTAGGAGACCTCGGAAACATCTTTGAAATTCTGAGGAAACACAAGCTGTGCCTAAACGCTTCCAAGTGCTCATTTGGTGTGGGATCAGGCAAATTCTTGGGCTACATGGTAACTCACAGGGAAATTGAGGTCAATCCTGATCAAATCAAAGCTATTAACAATTTACAACCACCTCGAAATCCCAAAGAGGTCAAGAAGCTTACCGGAATGACTGCTACCTTGAATCGGTTTATTTCACGGTCAGCGAATAGGTGCAGACCCTTTTTCCTCTTGATGAATAAATGGAAGGGATTTGAGTGGATCAAGGAGTGTGCTTTGGCTTTCTAGCAACTTAAAGAATATCTACCTCGACCACCTATCATGTCCAATCCTAAGATAGATGAGGTCCTGTTTGCCTATATCGCTGTGGCCCCTCATGCTGTAAGTTTGATATTGATACGAGTTAATAGTGGCATACAACGGCCAGTTTACTATGTGAGCAAGTCACTACATGAGGCCGAGGTTCGTTATCTACCATTGGAGAAAGCCATCTTGGCGGTGGTGCATGGTATACGAAAGCTTCCTCATTACTTCCAAGCACACACAGTTATTGTCCTGACTTAGCTTCCACTCAAGGCTATACTTCAAAGTGCTGATTACATGGGGAGGATTGCTAAATGGGGCACAATTCTATGGGATTTTGACATGAAGTACATGCCTCGTACCTCTGTCAAGGGCTAGGTCCTCGCAGACCTAGTGGCCGAGTTCGCTGAACCCCCATTAGAAGAAGTGGCAACGACACAAAATATGGATGGAAAATTGGTTGGCACAATCTCCCTGCAAGAACCTTTATTCTGGAAGGTATACGTTAATGGTGCAGCAAATCAAAGGGGCTTTAGAGTGGGGCTAGTTCTGGTTTCTCCTGAACAAATCACCATTGAAAAGTCACTAAGACTGGGCTTCTCGGCTACAAATAATGAGGCTGAATATGAAACTTTGCTGGAAGGAATGTCCATGGTTCAAAGAATGGGGGGAAAGGCAGTGAAGATGTTCTTGGACTCAAGACTAGTTGTTGGCCAAGTGAAGGGCGAGTTAGAAGCAAAAGATGAGAGAATGCAAGGGTACTTAAGTCAAGTTAGGCATTTGCAATCAAATTTTGAATCATTCAGCCTGCTGCACGTCCCTAGAAGTGGAAACACACATGTTGATTCCCTAGCCACGCTTGCAACCTCCTCGGCATAGAGTTTACCTCGGGTTATCCTTATAGAGGACTTGTACAAACCCACAGAGGTAAGGGGAAAGGCGGTTCATGTTCACCAAGTTAGAGTAGGGCCTAGCTGGATGGATCTTATAATACTATTCTTGAGAGAGGACATCTTGCCGGAGGATAAATCAGAAGCTAACAAAATACGGAGAAAGACACCTCATTTCTAGCTATCTGAGGACTAAAAATTGTACAAACGCTCCTTTTCTAGGCTATATCTACTCTGCATACACCCCGAGGCATCAGAATTACTCATTGAGGAGTTGCATGAAGGGATTTGTGGAAGTCACACGGGAGGTAGATCTTTATCTCATAGAGCCATCACGTAGGGCTATTGGTGGCCAAATATGTAGAAGGAAGCACAAGAGTATGTGAAGAAATGTGATCAGTGCCAAAGATTTGCACCAAACATACACCAACCAGGAGGAGTCCTTAACCCCCTGTCCAGCCCATGACCATTTGCTCAGTGGGGCTTAGATATTGTTGGCCTTTTCCCCAAAGCAGCGGGGAACAAAAGATATTTGCTGGTCGGCACGGACTACTTCACCAAGTGGGTTGAAGCCGAACCTTTGGTAAATATTAGGGATGTGGATGCAAAGAAGTTTGTTTGGAAAAACATTGTCACACGATTCGGGGTCCCTCATACCCTTATCTTAAACAATGACTTTCAATTTGACAGCAAATCTTTTAGGAGATACTGTTGTGATCTTGGAATTACGAATAGGTACTCCACCCCAGCTTATCCCCAAGGAAATGGACAAGCCAAGGCTGTAAACAAATTCATAGTGAATGGACTCAAGAAGAGGCTGGATGACACGAAGAGAAAATGGGTAGAAGAGCTGTCACATGTCCTCTGGACGTATAGAACTACTCCTCGTAGGTCAACAGGAGAGACCCCATTTTCAATGACTTATGGAGCCAAGGCTGTCATTCCTTTAGAGACTGGATTCCCAACTCTGAGGACAAGTTCTTTCAATCCAAGCAGTAACAATGGGTTGCTTGAAAAGAGCTTAGACCTTATCAAAGAAAAAAGAGAAAGTGCAATGGTTCAATTGGCGTATTACCAACACAAACTCAAGCAAGGCTACGATGCCAATGTGAAGCTAAGGCCATTAGTGCTTGGTGACTTGGTGTTAAGGAAGGTTCTGGGTACTTCCAAGAACCCAGCGTGGGGAAAGCTAGGGCCCAATTGGGAGGGACCATATCGCATCACCTCGGTGGCTGGTATATGAGCATATTTTCTGGAAGACTTAGATGAGCATGTAATACTGCACCCTTGGAATATAAACAACCTGAAAATGTATTATTATTAATGAAAGTCTCCTTCATTAATATGTTCTCTTATTGAATAAAGGCATTGTACTTCCCATTATTCATTCTTTATAAGTGTTAAACAAAACCTAAGTTATGTCTGGCTCCTCGAACCACATAATTTTGGGAAAATTAACATTCAATGACATTTTTATAAGTGTTAAACAGAACCTAAGTTATGTTTGGCTCCTCAGATCACATGCTTTTGGGGAAATTAACACTCAATGACATCTTTATAAATGTTAAACAGAACCTAAGTTATGCCTAGTTCCTCGGACCACATACTTTGGTAAAATTAACACTCAATGACATCTTTATAAGTGTTTAACAGAACCTAAATTATGTCTGACTCCTCGGACAACATACTTTGGGGAAATTAACACTCTATAACATCTTTATAAGTGTTAAACAGAACCTAAGTTATGCCCGGCTCCTCGAACCACATATTTTGATAAAATTAACACTTAATGACATATTCCTAAGTGTTAAACATAATCTAAGTTATGCCCGGCTCCTCGGACCACATACGTTGGGGAAATTAACACTTAATGACATCTTTATAAGTGATTAAACAGAACCTAAGTTATGCCTGGCTCCTCGGACTACATATTTTGGGGAAATTAACACTCTATGACATCTTCCTAAGTGATTAAACAGAACCTAAGTTATGCCTGGCTTCTCAGATCACATACTTTGGGAAAATTAACACTCTATGACATCTTTCTAAGTGATTAAACAGAACCTAAGTTATGCCTGGTCACTCGGACCACATACTTTGGTAAAATTAACACTCCATGGCATCTTTATAAGTGTTAAACAGAACCTTAACTATGCCTGGTCACTCAGACCATATATTTTGGTAAAATTAACACTTGATGGCATCTTTATAAGTGTTAAACAGAATCTTAGCTATGCCTAGTCACCCGAACCACATACTTTGGTAAAATTAACACTCAATGGCATCTTTATAAGTGTTAAACAGAACCTTAGCTATACCTGGTCACCCGAACCACATACTTTGGTAAAATTAACACTCAATGGCATCTTTATAAGTGTTAAACAAAACTTTAGCTATGCCTGGTCTCTCGGACCACATACTTTGGTAAAATTAACACTTAATGACGTCTTTAT
This sequence comes from Quercus tomentella, assembly GCA_028535165.1. NCBI lineage: Eukaryota > Viridiplantae > Streptophyta > Magnoliopsida > Fagales > Fagaceae > Quercus > Quercus tomentella. Next base: position 78,757,571 of record JAPQVY010000155.1, read on the forward strand.
AAGTGCTGAACTAAACCTAAGTAATGTCAGGCTCCTCGGACCACATACTTTGGGGAAACTAACATTCTGTGATGTTTTATTTTTCATTAAAGTGTCAAGACTGATCCAGGGTTACAACCAACTGCTTGGATTGGTAACTTTGAATAAGTTAAAATCCTTTGTTACTTGTCTAAGTGTTAAACAGAATGGAGGATGTATCCCTCCTTTTTTTTTTTTTTATCCTGGGCAAGATATGTTGTCATCCACATTAAATTCAGCCTTCATTGCAAAGGGTTCAACTCTCAGTACAAATATGTGGTAAACCTCTTTATTCATAGTACTTGATCAAATTACTTAAACTATTAGCAGTGTGTTATGTTGTTACTCGTTTTTATTAGGGATAGAGTGGCCGCAATTCAAGACTGCATGGAATAGTAATAAGCTAAAAAAAAAGGTATAAATTGAACACTTAGAATAAAAATAAAAATAAAAATCAATTCATTGATTAAAAAGGAAAGTACATAAAAAAATAATGGCAAAGACCACAACAAGAAGGAAATAACATGAAGATAAAATATAAAAATAAAAAAAATCCTACAACTACTTCTTTGTTGATTGAGGTCCCTCCTTGGAGTCAGCTGCCTTAAGCTCAGCACTCCCAGTCTTGGACTTAGATTCAGCTTCTTTAGCTTGGGAGACAACATCCTTGATTGTAAGGGCGTCCTCGGGTGGAGTGTCTTTGGCTGAGGGCAGGGTCTCCTTACCCTTATCTGCCCCTGTGGAGGCCCCAGCATCAAGAGTAGGGTCTTGGATACTTGGGACCGACTTAGGAGGAGGAAGGGGTAGAGCAGTGGGAGGGAGGTCCGCTGGAATTTCTCGGATATGCTCAGGAAAAAATATCTTCTATGCTTTCCTTAGCTTGGAGTCAGTAGGGACCCCCACACTATTGAGCGCCTATATCCAGGTCTCAGCGCAGTACTCCCTACACACTCCAGCCAACTCCTCAGCCAACCTATTTTCTGTATCCTCCACCCCACGTTCGTAGGATGCTATCTCCACAGCTGCAATAGCTTCTTTAGCCACCCAAGCTGCCTCTTTAGCTTCATCTTTTACCTTTTGCAGCTCGACCTTGAGATCCATAATGAATTGTTTCTGAGTGGACAACTCAATCTCTGTTGTGTAGAGCAATTTACGCTGGTCTTTGGCTTGGGCCTCAACAGTTTTTAGGCCAGCCAAGGCACTCAAGTGCTCCCTGTCTGCCTCCTTCAGCTTGTTGGTCAGCTCTTTATGCTCCTCCTTAAGGGCTCCAAGAACCTTCTCAGCATTAGCTCGGGAGTGGGCCTCAGCATTAACTTCATCGTGAGCATTCCTGACCCACTCCTTAGCTACAAAAACTTGTTAAGTGACCTACATGATAATAGCAAAGTGGTCAAATATATACATATGAATAAGTATGCATCCTAGCGTTGAACTCAGAAGGGTATTGACTGACTTACCATGGCTAGGTCCCTCTTCAGGGACATGAAAAGGTCTTGTTGCCTTGTACGCCTAAGGCCCTCCATGTCTCTGGGGAGGAGAAGAGACTACTCTAAGGCCTCGGCAAGGAGGGTGGCGTGCCCCCTTTGGGACTCCCAAATTGTGGCATCCCAAGGAATGAGAGCACCTCCCACCTCTAGCCGAAGGGCCCATGTGCGCGGCCCTCGGCGCGCTTTAGCACCAGTCTCCTCCCTGCTCTCCAAGAGGGAGCCCGTTTGTCCTTAACATTCTTGGGCTGTTTTGCCCCTTTCGGAGGAATAATCTCCCCTTCCTCCCCTTCCTATGGCTTTTTTTTTTTTTTTTTTTTAAATCAGGACAAGGGAGCAGTCCCTCTATGGTCACAAGGGGAGGAGAAGGGGGAAGATTAGGAGGAACTTGGGTTTTGGGGACTTCTTTTGAAGTTGACCCCTTATTTCGATTAGCCAACAGACCCTTTAAGTTGGACCTTTGCTTCAAGTCCATACCTTTTTCTTCCTCCGAGCTGGTATCAACCCAAGCAACTATCAACCTCGGAGAATGACCAGCAGAAAACTTATCCAAATTGGCCTCAGAGTCCGAGAGCTCTATCAGCCTTTCTGGCACTTCACCTTCCTCCTCAAAACAGAATTGGTCGATCTCGGCCTCGAGGGATAAGGGTGTAGAGGCTGTCTCCTCTCTCGGAGCGGCTACTTCCCGAGGGGCACGTTGAATGGGTAGCTCAACAGGCGGAAGGTCTCTCTTAGACAAGAACCTTGGCTTAGAGACGTCTATGCGTGCTAGCTTGGGGTCACCAGCCCTTATTGCCTGGCCAACATCCTGGAAATGCTAGACAGGGGCTTGTATATCTCGACTCGTAACTGTCTGTCTTCGCTTACGAATATCTCGGACCTCAGCAATTTGTTAAGACCCGGTACGTTGACATGACTAAGTCTCGGAGCAATGTGGTTTTTATCTGCAAAAATATCCGAGGAGGAAATTGTGGTTAGAAAAATAAAAACTATCATCCGAGAAAGCGAAATGTTAAGGTAGAGTTAAAAAAAAAATGTATATATAAGAAAACTAAAATCCTTGCTAAGGGACCTAATCCTAAGGTACCCCACTTGGTTTTCCTGTCCAAACTGGGCAATGAAGACCGTCGTGCCACTCTCCGGAGGCGAACAAATAATCATTCTGCAAGCCCTTGTTGGACTTAGAAAGGCAGGATATCAATCTAACAACGTCAGACCGAGACTTGAGGTAATATCCTGTGCTGGCAAGGGAATGGCACTCGTACATGTGAACGACGTCATGCCATGTGAGCCCTACGTTCATCTGATCGTTCAAGGCATCTACACTCCCTTGGACTCTAAACAGGTTGGGAGCGCAACCTGTGATTGAGCAGGTAGTCTCTGGTTATCCTACCCATGGAAAGTGTCATTCCTCCCTCAATCAAGACGATCATTGGAATGACAACTTCACCCTCTTCTCTGTCTGTAAGTATTCGGTTTGGGGGACAATATTCTAAAACCACTCCCTATGGGATATGGTATTTGGCCCTAAAACCCTCCATACCGGCCGGAGAGTCTACTAAGTGCTTGAATCTACCCATCTAAGCAAACGTAGATGACATGAAGGAAGTTTTCTAAAAAGGAAGAAGGCCGAGGAGGTTGCTTGAGGAGAAAAAGAAAGTTTAAAGAGAGAAATACTTACGAAAGTGAATGTATTTAACCCTGAACCTTTAGAAAAGTCTCTTGGAAATTTTCTTAAGGAAATGAATTAGGGAGACTTAGGAGTGTAGGGAGCTTTGAGAGTTGGAGTGCTTGAGATCTCTAGAGAACTTGAAGATTCGTAAAGTAAAGGGAAAATGATTTCCCTCAAGGCTTTATATAGAGGGTGGGAATGAATGAGAGTAATCCCGCTCAAAATTCCTAGAAAAATATCAACCATTAGATCTGCGCGTCACCGTTGGATGTGGGGGACAGAACACCGCCTGGAGAAATTAATAATGCTTCGCGGGCTTCGAAATGTCAGTAACAATTATAATGCGCGTAAAACGACACTCCCACACATGTGAATCAAGGAATCAGTTGGTATTAACCCTTAAAAAATTCAAAAGTTTTCTCCTCGGATGAGAGGAAAAAACCGAAGTTTTGAGGGGCTATTGTAGGATTAAGGGCCCAAATTATATATTCGGCCTTGGGCCTTGTTCAAGAGCATGGGTGGTTCGAGGAGGAACGAATGGTAAAGAACGGTCCAGGCTCAGGATTCAATGAGCAGAATACAAATGGGAAGATTATCCGAGGAGGAATATCTCCTCGGATATGATAAGTACAACTCAAATATGTCTTCCAATGATCAGAGTGACCTTTCATGAAACTCCAGTGATAGAGACGTGCATCATGAACATACGAGAAGGAGAGGAATCCAAAATATCTAAGGAAAAGCTGCTACCACTGCATTGAATGCACTGCAGCTACTTTTCTAACCGCATTTATGTGGAGAAGACCTCTGAACAGTGATACCTTAGCTACCACAACTCACAGAAAGCCAAAGAAGGTGTCTGATGAGACAAGTACTCAAATAAGGGCTTAGATGATCAACAAGTATAGGATCAAGATGGTCCAAAGGGAACTATATAATGTAAGAGACCCTCCATGAGGAAGGGATCGGAAAAATAGAGAAAGAAGATTGTAGCAATTAGAATTATACTTGTAGCCAACTGTTATTGATTTGTATGACAAAATACCTCTTTGGGCAGTAAATTCATTCAGCTCTAGTTTTCTTGTTCTTGCTTGATCATCTTTTAAATCCATACTAACCATTGTCAAATTCATTAGGGCCTAGTTTTTCGACTCACTCTCTACAAATTTATTGTACTGGGCTCACTGGGCCAAGATCCCATACATCTTGGGATTGGGCTGCAAAACGTGTCCCTACAATATATATAGAATATAAAATAGGGTTTCTTTCAAAACACAATTGACTCAGTCGGGAACTATAGCCCATATTATATACTGCCATTATTATACCTTGTTCTAGTAGAATAAGGATTCTTGTTTTTCTTGGTTAGATTAGGTAGAGACATAAGAATACATGTATTCATAGTTTAGTTCCTTTTCAAGTGTGTAAATCACTTGTTAGATAATTTTTTTTCATTAAATGCCAAATAAATTTTCTAATATTATTTTATTGACCACATCAATAAAATTGTTAGAGAGATAGAGTTTCACTCCTTGTTAAGTTTGGATTAAATAAGAATAATTTTTTTTGAAAAAATGATAATGATGAATATGAGTTTAAGTTGGACTTATTAGAGAGATAGAGTTTCACTTCTGGTTAAGTTTAGACTAAACAAAAATAATTTTATTTAAATAAAATGATAATATATATATATAACCGAAGCCTCTAAAACTCTCACAATTTTCCATGTCAGCACAATATTTAAATAAAATTATCATTTTATTTAAATAAAATTATTTTTGTTTAGTCCAAACTTAACAAGGAGTGAAACTCTATCTCTCTAACAAGTCCAACTTAAACTCAAACTCATCATTTTTTTTAAACAAAATTATTTTTGTTTAATCCAAACTTAACAAGGAGTGAAACTCTATCTCTTTAACAAGTCCAATTTAAACTCAAATTCAAATGTTGATAATTTATCTCCAAATTTGCAAGGTTAATCATGAACACTATAAAAGCAATGTAAACCCCAAATTTTTTTTTAAAGCCAAGTAGCGGTATGAGTTCTTCTTATGTTATTTTATTCTCCTCTACTTTATTATTAAAAAAAAAATTATTTTATGGTTTTTCGTGTATTTTTTAAAAAGCAATTTTTGTACATAAACCACCAAACTCTCTTTATCCATTTTTTACAAGATAAAAAGCTTGCAATAATTGAAATTATTCTTTTAAATGTAATCCATCTTTCTTTTATATTTCTCTATTGTTTAGTCATATATATTTTGTTTTTTTTAATAATTTCTTGGTCTTTCAGAAGTTTTAATATCTAAATTTTCGAGTTATTTTTTTGTAGTATCTGAAACTGTTTGACAAATTTTTTGTAAGCCATTATATGTTCAAGCAATGGCTTTTTCATCAAATTGTAACACAAATTTGATGCCTCTAAACCTTTATTTTGAATAAAATTACTTATTTTCATTCAATTTCAATCATTTTCAAGTCATACCTTTTTTTAAGCCAAGTCATAGACCTTTAAGCAAAATAAATATTTTTAATTTTTTCTTCAAAAAAATAATAACTAATTTTAATTTTTATTTAATTACCCCGTGCATCACATGGGTTAGCGACTAGTTTTATTTAAATATTGTGTTGACATGGAAATTGTGAGAACTTCAGAGGGTTTAGTTATATATATTATTTAATGTATTTATCAATTCAAGGAAAAAAATTTATTTAGCAAATTGATATAAATGGTTTTACTTTTACATTTTATGTTGGTTGGTTGCCAACCTCAAATATAATTATTTAAGTGTTGTGGGGGAAGATCCACCGCAGTCATTTTGTCCGCTTTGGGGCCAAAGGACCCGCACGGTTTTGTTCTTTGCAAAGAACCGCATGACTTTGTTCTTTACAAAGAACAAAGCCATGCAAGTCCTTCGGCCCCAAAGCAGACAAATAGAATGCAGGTGGATCTTCCCCCACAAGTGTCATTATTATTTATTTTTTATAATTACAAAATGATTATTGTGAACAATATAAATTTTTTATATTCACTTTATTTTAATAGATTGTTTGATACATTGGGACTTTGTCTTACTGTTTTGTTAAACAGATTCTATAAAATTTGTGGTTTGTATTATTATTAGTGGATTGTATGATTATGTATTATTGTTTAGCAAAAACCTTGACATGTGTTATTATATTATTACATTAAAACTTTGTATTATTTTATTGTTAAAAGTTTTTATTGGAATTCCATAAAAATTCCATTAAAGAATAGGAAATTCAAAACAAATATTGATATTGGAAATTTAAATCAACGTGAGAATGTACTCTTTTGATTGCAAATTAAGTTTCTTTGGAGTTGTGCTTGAACCAAGAATCAATAGTTTTTAATTTAACTATTTTGAAAAGAAAAAGAAAGGATAAACTACAATTTAAACCTATCTTTTATTTTAAGGAGATAGCAAATTAAACTTTATAGTTTTTAAAGTAATAAATTCAACCATGAAAGTTTCAAAAAACAACAAATTATACCTTATAGTTGTAAAAATTGGATACATCTTTTAACATCCACCTCTGAATAACACTTGAACATTCTTCATGCCATACATAAGGATCACTATTATGCTGAGCGTGTCTGACCAGACAATGAGCAACTTGATTGCTCTCTCACCTGACGTGACTAATTGAGTAGGATCTCAAAGTTTGCAGCAGATATCTCAGCTTCATGGATCAATGAACAATTGCTCCAACAAGTTTTTACAATCACCCTTCATTTTATGTGCAAACCGAAGGGCCTATAATGCTGCAATAAGTTCAACTTCCTCTAGATCACGTAGGCTTACCCCGCAACAACACAAGGACTTTTTCAACAGAGCACCAAACCAAATCCTGACCATTGGGGTATCTATAAACAGAGCTCCTTCAGAATTGATTTTGTAGATTACCTGTTGCCATGTACTCCATTGTGCTATCCGGGAGAATCTAGCCACCTCTGACCGTTCGTGAACTCTTTTGAACTCCTACAGCAGTGCCTTTGCATTTGAAAATTGGACTCTCGGAGCATCTTCAAACTTAAAACACATTCCTAGAACAACAGATTGACCAAGCCACCATTAGAAATAGCTCAAACTCCTGCTCACTGTCATAGTCCATGCATTGGATCGTTGAAAAGAGAGAAGTTAATGGGGACTTGTCTAACATACTGAAGCAACTGTGGAAAATTGTTCTAAACCTCCTTGCATCATTCATAGCTTGGATCATTCTCTAACCACAAAGTGCGTAGAACCCTTTCCAAATTCTCATTGCATCATTCATAGTTTGGATCGACCTGAACATGTCTTCTTGCTAAAATTCTTTCCAGCAATCTCTCCACCCGAAATCCTTTACATTGTTAGGAATTTTTGTTCAGCAAAAACGATTCTAGAAACTTTGTCATCATTGATTATCTGAGCTTTCTCCTTCACTTTGGCTCTTCCATGAATGAATTAAACCCAATAGGCACTCCTTACTGTAAACCTACCAGTTTTAGTGCTTGCTCAAATGAGTTTATGCTCTGTTCTTGTAGTACTCAAGCGATTTTCCTTAATGGTTTGCAAGTCAACCAGCCACAAAAATCTTCCAACTGGCTTCATGGTTCCATTCATGGTGGAGGGTATCAATAAGGTTCCTACTCCTTATTACAAGATAAGTGCGTGCAAGTAGTAAGCTCTTTGCACCTATGATTACTATTGACTAGCTATTGTTTGAAAACAAAGTATAAAGATTTATACACACAGCTAGAGTTTTTTCTTCTTAAAAAAAAAAAAAAAAACAAATACATAAAAGTCAAGCAGCTTATGAGAAGCATAGCAAATGAAAATTTATAACCTATTTTCACATTCGTCATCTTAGCAAGGATACAATAAAATTTTATCAATTGGATATTCTGACAGAATAAAGGAATAAAGAAGAAGCTTAGGGAGAACAAGTAATCAGCAAATTTATGCTATATTAAGTGGGAAAAAATCCCAAATTGAAAGCATGCTTATCAAAAACTAACATATTTGAAGAACGCCTCTGTAGCATAGGGATAAACTCCAACATGGCAAAGACAAAAAATGAATCACATAAACATGGACCTTATTATATATGCATATAGCCACACCAAAAGACATTAAGGTTGTGTTTGACATTGGCTGAAAAAGACAGTTTTTTTTACAATTTAGCTTATTTTTGCTACTATTCATAGGTCATATTTTACTTTTTAATACTATTTATGGGTCACACTGTACTATTTCAACTAACTTTTAGCTTTATCTACAGTATTTTCAGTAAAAAGTTTTCAATTTCAGCTAAATAAACTATTCTCAAACGGACTCTAAATCAAAGTAGGTGATGTGCAATATTCATGAGGAACGAACTAAATGCCACATCATTTGAATTGCATAATTAAGAATCACAAAATGATTTGTGAAGAAGTTCCTTATATCATTGAAGAAAACATAATCTGCAACAAAGATTGTAGTGATAAAACGTATAGAGAAGTGTGAGCACCAAGTCCCAAGATACAAGTGAACTGAGACATGAATAAGGTAAAGCTATAAACAAGATAACAAGAGAAGAATCCTCAGAAGCCCACAAAATTTGCTCCACCTTTTTTTTTTTTTCATCCTATCAAAAAAAAAAAAAAAGTAGCTATTTTTCCCCCATCAAATCACTCAAACTGAAACCAATTAAAGAAATAAATATTGAAATATTAACAAAAGAAGCCGCCTCTTCCACCTTCAACAGCCATCAGAGCAAAATTGAGCCCGCATCATGACAGCTTGACTCACTTCAGCATCAACAAAGTTTAGAATTACGAGCTTCATGGGGCATCCATATTATAAACATGTTAGTGGATATAGCAAGCAATATCTATTCTATGCTTCTTCTTTTTTTCAAAAGAAAAACAAGTAGAGAGAGAGAAAGGAAATTTCGCCATTAAACAAATATTCTAATCTTGAATCCAATAAAGTTTCAAATGAAAGATGCAAAAAATAACGGGCATTCTCATAAAACTAATGCTGCATCAGAATACAAATCAAGATGTCCTTCGTCAAATTCAATTTGACAAGTACAAGAGCTCCTTTGAAAATTCATTAATTTCTTGTGAATACGATGCTTCGCCTTTGAACTTAGACTACTTTCAACAGTGATTTTCATTGTCTTTAATACTTTTGCTTCCTTCAAGACATGTCTAACAAGTTCCATCTCAGTCCCATGCCCTGAAAAGCCTTTATAGTAACAGGTTGTAAGGTGTGATGACAGACATTCAGGAACATAAAATTCCTCCTTCAAGTGGTAGTGACGTTCGAAATCAGAATTGAAATCAGAATGGTAAGATTGATCGTGGAGTGTCAATTTAAAGGCAAGTATTTGTAGCTTTGGAGCCTGACAAAGCATGAGTTGTACTAGATCCCATTCACACCAATTAGGACAAAGTTCACCATAAAACATCAAGGAAGACAAATTATGAAACATGGGAATACCATCCTTATAAGGATTGCAGAAGATCTGCACATCAACATAACAATCACAAGTTTTCACAAAGTCACAACAAAATTACCAAGTATCTAGCAATTTAATTAATGACAGAGGTTTAGAACGTGTTAAATTGTAACGTGCCATTACCTCTGCAACTTCTATACTCAATTTCAAGGATTGAACGTTAAGGAGTGGTCTTGAGAAGTCCAAAACCCTCTTTGCATAATCTACAGAATTTGAATCACCATCTTCAAGTTCAATGACTGCTTCAACTAGGTTGGGGAGGTATTCCAACACAACATCCTCACCCAAACCACCTTCGAAACAAAACCACTCAAGAGCCGGGGTGTTTATCTGGAGTTTGTAAAACCAACAGTCATCAGCAGACCACTGTATATACAATGTTTTCAGCATGGGTATCAGTACAATGACATTGACCTTGCCTGCACTCTCGCCTAAACCATAAAAATCGATAGAAGACACTGTGAGGCTCAAATCTTGGAGGACAGGGCAGGCGGCGAGGAGTGTGGAGATAGAGTCATGCTTTGCATATCTAACATTTCTAAGTGTAAGAGTCCGGAGACTTGGGAAAGTTGAAGCAGAAGCAGAAGCAGGAGGAGGATTGAGAAGAATGGAACCTGTCAATCTGAGGGAGACTAATGTTGAACTAAAGAAGAGAGTGGCAGGCATCTCCAGAGCTGGAGATGGATTAGGACCATAAAATATGCAGAGATTGAGCTCTTGCAGGCCACCACGTAGAAGGGTATCTTGGACCCATGTTTCGACAAGAAATAAGTCACAATTATGCCAATGAAGGCGCAACTTGCTTAAGGGAATGGCATCGCGTAGAGCCCAGATGTTGGACACTGCATCCAGGAAGCTGAAATTTGAGTTGGTCCTCGTTGGGCCTGGGTAATCTGTGTCTGATCGAGTAAAAAGCAAGCGCTCGTCCAAGTCGAGAACATGGACGAGTTTCCAAAGAGACCTCCACCTGCTCGATAAAATGCTTGTGGCGACTGAGGCTCGTGTTGGGAGAAAGGAGAGGATATGGATGAGGAGACAGTCCGGTAGACTACTAATTACGTCTTTGTAGTCATCAGCAGAAGAAGAAGAAGAGAGGGAATTGGATGAACTCCCACCGCAACCGCAAGGCCTCGCCCTCTCTGATCTCCTCTCCTCTTCTTCTTCCTCCATGGATTCTCTCCTCTGGCCCTTCATGCTAGCTTCCGATTCCGGTTCCTATACACTGTGTCTGTGTGAAGGATTTGTTTCAATTTTGGGGATTTGGTAGCTAAAGGGTTAATCTTGGATTCATACAACACAACAACAACGAATGTCAGTCAATGAGTTATGAAATGAGACAGACAAACAATTATTAATTAATCAGGCAAATGGCATACAAGAAACGACGTCGTTAGTACGTATTATAATATTATCTCTTATTTTCAAACTATAATATTGTTTTTTTTTTTTGTTTTTTTTGTTTTTTAAATAAAACTATACTAAACAGACATGCACTTATAACTCATCTTTTGATCTGAAGATGCCTCATCAACATTCTGTCGAGCATTCTATCAACTTCTTGATTTTTGATGTATTAGATTTTTTTTTTTTTTTTTTAAATTCCTCTTTGTTCATGTCAACTTCATCACAACTTAAATTTCTTAATATAAAGAGAGTAAATACATTGCCTACCCTGCAGGTATGTATTTGACTTCTTCTTTTTTTTAATATTAAATTAATAGGATTTGTGTATTGGTTGCCTTTTGTTTAAGTTGTTTTTCTTAACTCTGATCTAATTTATGTGCTTATTGTATGAGAATTATGGTACATATATCTTCCATGAGAACTGATAGATTAATTTTAACAATTTTTTTTTTAATCTCCTTTGTATCAATGGTCTCATCTTAGCAAGAATGCAAAAAGATTTTATTGATCGAATATTTGGGGAGGAAAAAAGAAGAAGAAGAAGCTCCAGGAGAACAAGAAATCAGCAAGCACATTCTATATCAGGAGAAAAAAATAATAAAATGAAAACATGCTAACTAAAAACTAGCAAAATTGAAGGAGATGGTAGATACAAATTAAATCTTAAAGCATTTTGCCCCTGAAGCATAGGAATCAACTCCAAAATAGCAAATACAGAAAATGAAATGCACAAACATGGACCTAATTACATATGCATATGGCCTTACCACGAGATATTAAATCAAAGCAGGTAACATGCAATATTCAAGAGGAATGAAGTAATTGCCACATCATCTGAATCGTATGATTGAGAATGTTGAATGATTCGTGAAGAAGTTCCCCATATCATTTGAAGAAACATAATCTACAACAAAGATTGTAGTTATAAAATGTATAGAGAAGCCAGAGCACCAAGTCTCCATTCATAAGTGAACTAAGACATGAATAAGGTAAAAACTGTAAACAAGATAACAATAGAAGCCATCAGTGAAAGCATTCCACCTTTGAAAGCTAATTTTTCCCACCAAATCACTCAAACTGAAACCATTTAAAGAAATAGAGATTGAAATATTAACAAAAGAATCCCCCTTTTTACCACCTTCAACATCCCTCAGAGCAAAATTGATTCTGCACCATGACAATACAAGCAAGAAATTTCGTTATGGTGGATTAGCTTTTGTAACTCAGCCAGTTTTTTCAGTACTTAAAACCCAGTCTTCTGAACAGGTACATTCAATTACAATTTTACTTAATTCTGGATTGCAAAGCTGATCCGCCTTCTTGGTGTCACCCCATAGGCTTTATTTTGAAATTTCTCAGGCCACAACTGCCATAATTGTAAAGTAAAGATGAATGACATGAGCAAATTTTATAATTCTGTAGACACCAACTGAATAGCCACGCCTTTTTTTATTTTTTTGTGCAGAATCATTAAACTTTATTTCAGTGTGATCAAAGAAAGTGGAAAAAAAATACTATAAGCTATCAACATATTTACCTTAACAAATGCACTAAATAGTAATACCATTTAATATGTGATCATTGACCACCCACTACACAGAGATTAGCCATACAATCCCTCTTTAGGAATTCTGGTACTGGTTCTAGCAAAACTATTTTTGTTTTCTAAGTGAATTTCTTTTTAGATTTATCTTTTTCATCAGCAGGTTCAAGATAATTCTTCCGAATTTTCAAGTTCATCACTAGCAAGAACAAGGCTTTCCATTGGTTTAACAAGTAAATCTGCAAAGGCATTAGGCAAAACAATATTTTCTAATACTCTCATACCATCATGTTCGAAAACAAAGTAAAAATATTCTTTTTTAAAAAATAAAAAATTTCAAATACAGAAAAGATATACTCAGCTCATGAGAAGCATATCATAAATACTCGAACACAACCTAAAATAGTTATAACCTATTTTCACATTCCTCATCTCAGCAAGGATGCAATAAAATTATTCAGGCAGAAATAAAAAAGAAGAAAAGAAAAAAAAAATGAATAAAGAAGGAGCTCATGGAGAGTAAGAAATCAGCAAGTATATGTTATATCAAGGGGGAAAAAATCCCAAATTGAAAGCATGCTTAAGAATATGGCAAAAGCAAATTAATTCTTCAAGCATTTTGCCTCTGTAGCATAGAGATATACTCCAACATAACAGAAACAGAAAATGAATTACATAGGCATGGACCTAATCACATATGCATATAGCCACACAACAAGATATTACATCAAAGAAGGTGACATGCAATATTCAAGAAGAACAAACTAAATTCCATATCATCTGATTTGTGAATTAGTTCCCCATATTATTTGCCAAAATACAATCTGCAAAAAGGATTGTAGTGATAAAATGTATAGAGAAGCCAAAGCACCAAGCCCCCAAACACAATTGAAGTAAGACATGAATAGGGTAAAATCCGTAAATAAGATAACAAAAGAAGTCATCAGTAGGAGCATCCTAAAACGCCAACAAAATATGCTCCACCTTTGACAACACGTATACAACTAAAGAAAAGCATATGCCATGGGCTTAAAAAGGTAAATTTTCCCACCAAATCGCTCAAACTGAAACAAACAAAAGAAATAGAGATTGAAATTGTAACAAAACAAGCTCCCTCTATCACCTTCAACAAACCTTAGAGCAAAATAGAGTCCATACGATGACAGCTGGACTTGCATCAGTGATGACAAAGGTTAGAACTACAAGCTGCATGGGGCATCCATATTATATAACATGTTAGTAGATATAGAAAGCACTATATATTCTATGCTTTTTTTCTCCCCAAAAGAAAAATAAAGGTAGAGAAAGTGAAACAGAATTTCAACATTAAACAAATATTCTAATCTTGAATACATTAAACTTTCAAATGAAAGATGCGAAGAATAATGGGCATTCCCATAAAACAATTGCTTCTTGCAAATTAAGAAAGACAACTTTTTAATAGAAATGTGCTTCATCAAATTCAATTTGACAAGTACAAGATCTCTTTTTAAGCTTCCTTACTTTCTTGTGAATCCAAAGCTTCATCTTTGGGTCAAGATGACTTTCAACAGTAATTTTCATTGTCTTTAAAACTTTAGCTTTTTTCAGGACTTGTCTAACAAGTTCCATCTCAACCTCATGCCCTGAAAATCCTTTATAATAACAGGTCTCAAGGTGTGATGACAGACATTCAGGAACATTAAGTGGCTTCTTCATGCAACTTTCAGATGGGTAGTCATCATAATCATCCAATTCACCAGTGAATGTCATTTCGAAGGCAAGTGTTTGTAGCTTTGGAGCTTGACAAAGCAAGAGTTGTACTGCAGGCCACACATAATAGTAACCCGAAAGGTCACCATCAAAGGTCAAGGAAGTCAAATTATTAAACACGGGAAGATTATAGTTAGGAGAATTGCAGAGGATCTGCACAACCACATAACAATCACAAGTCTCACAAAGTCACAACTCACTCACAACAATAGTAGTATTTAGCAATTTAATTAGTGATAAGAGAGTTAAATAACAACGTGCCCAACAGCCTTACCTGTGCGGTTTCTATGCAGAATTCCATGGATACAACGTTATAGAGTGGTCTCATGAAGTCCCATATCCTCTTTGCATAATCTCCAGTACTCGAATCATCCTCTGTCTCCCTGAATTTAAAGCCTGATTTAACCAAGTTGGGGAGGCTTTCTAACACAACATCGTTGCTCAAAAGACCATGGAAATAAAAGTGCTCAAGAGCAGGGGCATTTAATCGGAGTATGTAAAAGTGGAGGAATGGTTGGTAAAACTCTTCGAAAACGAAAAACCAAGATAAATATAATATTTTCAGCGTAGGTATGAGCACAATGATTTTGAGCATGCTTGTATTTTTGAAATTACTATCAGACACTGTGAGAGCCAACTCTTGGAGGAGCGGGCAGGCAGCAAGGAGTGTGGGGAGAGAGTCGCAGTTTGCATAACTAATTCCAGATTCAAGATACAGAATCTGGAGAGTTGGGAAGATGGAATCAAGAGGAGGATTGAGAAGAATCTGACCTCCCAATTTGAGAACCACTAATGTTGTAGAAAAGAAGAGAGTAGGATGCAACTCCAAAGGTGGACTAGGATGACTATATATGTAGAGATCGAGCTCTTGCAACATGCGGCCACGCAGAATGGTGTCTTGGAGCATCGTGTCGACATAGGCCGTGTTACAATCGGAGGTCCAGTGGAGGTGAAACTTGCGTAAGGGAATGGCGGCGTTGCGATGAATCCAAATGTTGGACACTATATCTGGGTTGCGCAACCCTTCCAAGTGAAGAACTGGAACGAGTTTCCACAGAGGGCTCCACCTGCTCGACAAAATGCTTGTTCGAACAGAGTCTCGGGTTGGGAGTAAAGAGAGGATGTGGGTAAGGACACAGTCTGGTAGATTGCTAATAAAGTCAGTAGTACCGTTTTTCTGGCTTTCTGTCCTTTCGTCTTCTTCCTCCGACTCCATTTCTCTCCTCTTCTGCCGCTTCAGTGTCTGTGTTTTGTGTGTAGATTGCTAATATGTGTGCATTATTATTAGTGGATTATATGATTATGTATTATTGCTCGGTAAAAACCTTGACATGTGTTATTATCTTAGTGCATTAAAACTTTGTATTATTTTATTGTTAAAAGTTTTTATTGGAATTCCATTAAAGAATAGGAAATTCAAAACAAATATTGATATTGGAAATTTAAATCAATGTGAGAATGTACGCTTTTTATTGCATTTTAAGTTTCTTTGGAGTTGTGCTTGAATCAAGAATCAATAGTTTTTAATTTAACTATTTTAAAAAGAAAAAAAATAGAAAGGATAAACTACAATTTAAACCTATCTTTTATTTTAAGGAGATAGCAAATTAAACTTTATAGTTTCAAAAGTAATAAATTCAACCATCAAAGTTTCAAAAAACAACAAATTAAACCTTATTATGGTAAAAATGAAACCCTTTATTTATTTTATTTTTTTAAAAAGTAAACTGTGATTCCATTTAATTACCAGCAATTAGCAAAAATTGGATACATCTTTTAACAACCACCTCTGAATAACACTTGAACTCATGCCATACATAAGGATCACTACTATGCTGAGCGTCTGGCCAAACAACGAGCAACTTGATTGCTCTCTCGCCTGACGTGACTAATTGAGTAGGATCTCAAAGTTTGCAGCAGATATCTCAGCTTCATGATCAATGAACAATTGCTCCAACAAGTTTTTACTGTCACTCTTCATTTTTTGTGCAAACCGAAGGGCCTATAATGCTGCATTAAGTTCAGCTTCCTCTGTAGATCACGTAGTTACCCCGCGACAACGCAAGGACTTTTTCAACAGAGCACCAACCAAATCCTGACCATTGGGGTATCTATAAACAGAGCTCCTTCAAAATTAATTTTGAAGATTACCTGTTGCTATGTACTCCATTGTGCTATCCAGGAGGATCCAGCCACCTCTGACCGTTCCTGAACTCTTTTTAATTCCTGCAGCAGTGCCTTTGCATTTGAAAATTGGACTCTCGGAGCATCTTCAAACTTAAAACACATTCCTAGAACAACAGATTGACCAAGCCATCATTAGAAATAGCTCAAACTCCTGCCCACTGTCATAGTCCATGCATTGGATCGTTGAAAAGAGAAAAGTTAATGGGGACTTCTCTAACATACTGAAGCAACTGTGGAAAATTGTTCTAAACCTCCTTGCATCATTCATAGCTTGGATCATTCTCTAACCACAAAGTGCGTAGAACCCTTTCCAAATTCTCATTGCATCATTCATAGTTTGGATCGACCTGAACATGTCTTCTTGCTAAAATTCTTTCCAGCAAGCTCTCCTCCCGAAATCCTTTACATTGTTAGGAATTTTTGTTCAGCAAAAACGATTCTAGAAACTTTGTCATCATTGATTATTTGAGCTTTCTCCTGCACTTTGGCTCTTCCATGAATGAATTAAACCCGATAGGCACTCCTTACTGTACACTTACCAGTTTTAGGGTGTGTTTGCCTTGCATGTCTGCGTCCACGTGCGTATGGTGTTTTCAGCGCTTTTTTTTTTTTTTTAACCAGCACGTATTGCACTGTTCATTGGACATGAACAGTACAATCAGGCATATGAACAGTACTTTCAAGCATGAACAGTAATTTTTTATTTTTATTGTTTTTAGTTTTCAGCAAAATAAACGGTATTCAAATACACACTTAGTGCTTGCTCAAATGAGTTTATGCTCTGTTCTTGTAGTATTCAAGCAATTTTCCTTAATGGTTTGCAAGTCAACCAGCCACAAAAATCTTCCAACTGGCTTCATGGTTCCATTCATGGTGGAGGGTATCAGTAAGGTTCCTACTCCTTATTACAAGATAAGTGCGTGCAAGTAGTAAGCTCTTTGCACCTATGATTACTATTGACTAGCTATTGTTTGAAAACAAAGTATAAAGATTTATACACATAGCTAGAGTTTTTTCTTCTTTAAAAAAAAAATCAAATACATAAAAGTCAAGCAGCTTATGAGAAGCATAGCAAATGAAAATTTATAACCTATATTCACATTCGTCATCTTAGCAAGGATACAATAAAATTTTATCAATCGGATATTCTGGCAGAAAAAAGGAATAAAGAAGAAGCTTAGGGAGAACCAGTAATCAGCAAATTTATGCTATATTAAGGGGGGGAAATCCCAAATTGAAAACATGCTTATCAAAAACTAGCATATTTGAAGGACGCCTCTGTAGCATAGGGATAAACTCCAACATGGCAAAGACAAAAAATGAATCACATAAACATGGACCTTATTATATATGCATATAGCCACACCAAAAGACATTAAGGTTGCACTAGAACTGTTGTGATTCATTAGTTCACTCGTGTCTAGAGACTTGGTCCCTGGTCTCATCTTAGCAAGAATACAAAAAGATTTTATCGATCAAATATTTGGGGAGGAAAAAAGAAGAAGAAGAAGAAGAAGAAGAAGAAGAAGCTCCTGGAGAACAAGAAATCAGCAAGCACATTCTATATCAGGAGAAAAAATAATAAAATGAAAACATGCTAACTAAAAACTAGCAAAATTGAAGGAGATGGTAGATACAAATTAAATCTTAAAGCATTTTGCCCCTGAAGCATAGGAATCAACTCCAAAAGAGCAAAGACAGAAAATGAAATGCACAAACATGGACCTAATTACATATGCATATGGCCTCACCACAGATATTAAATCAAAGCAGGTGACATGCAATATTCAAGAGGAATGAAGTAATTGCCACATCATCTGAATCGTATGATTGAGAATGTTGAATGATTCGTGAAGAAGTTCCCCATATCATTTGAAGAAACATAATCTACAACAAAGATTGTAGTTATAAAATGTATAGAGAAGCCAGAGCACCAAGTCTCCATTCATAAGTGAACTAAGACATGAATAAGGTAAAAACTGTAAAAAAGATAACAATAGAAGCCATCAGTAAAAGCATTCCACCTTTGAAAGCTAATTTTTCCCACCAAATCACTCAAACTGAAACCATTTAAGGAAATAAAGATTGAAATATTAACAAAAGAATCCCCCTTTTTACTACCTTCAACAACCCTCAGAGCAAAATTGATTCTGCACCATGACAATACAAGCAAGAAATTTCGTTATGGTGGATTAGCTTTTGTAACTCTGCCAGTTTTTCAGTACTTAAAACCCAGTCTTCTGAACAAGTACATTCAGTTACAATTTTACTTAATTCTGGATTGCAAAGCTGATCCGCCTTCTTGGTGTCACCCCATAGGCTTTATTTTGAAATTTCTCAGGCCACAACTGCCATAATTGTAAAGTAAAGATGAATGACATGAGCAAATTTTATAATTCTGTAGACACCGCCTGAATAGCCACGCCTTTTTTTATTTTTTTGTGCAGAATCATTAAACTTTATTTCATTGTGATCAAAGAAAGTGGAAAAAAAAAATACTATAAGCTATCAACATATTTACCTTAACAAATGCACTAAATAGCAATACCATTTAATATGTGATCATTGACCACCCACTACACAGAGATTAGCCATACAATCCCTCTTTAGGAATTCTGGTATTGGTTCTAGCTAAACTATTTTTGTTTTCTAAGTGCCTTTCTTTTTAGATTTATCTTTTTCATCAGCAGGTTCAAGATAATTCTTCCGAATTTTCAAGTTCATCACTAGCAAGAACAAGGCTTTCCATTGGTTTAACAAGTAAATCTGCAAAGGCATTAGGCAAAACAATATTTTCTAATACTCTCATACCATCATTTTCTAAAAATCTGCTGTACCATAATGCAATACATCACTAAGCTGGAAAATATGAAATGAGTCATGAAGGTCTCCATACCACTCAAAGAAACATAATCTGCAACAAAGATTGGAGTGATAGAATTTATAGAGAAGCCAGGGACCAAGTCTCTAGACACAAGTGAACTAATGCAAGAATGGGGTAAAAACTGTAAACAAGATAACAATAGAAGTCATTAGTAGAAGCATCTTCAAAAGCCCACAAAATTTGCTCCACCTTTGACACCACTTTTACAAACAAAGAGAAGCATATGCGATGGGCTTAGGAAGCTAATTTTTCCCACCAAATCGCTTAAGCAGAAACCAACTAAAGAAATAAAGATTGATATCTTAACAAAACAAGCTCCCTCTACCACCTTTAACAACCCTCAGAGCAAAATTGAGTCTGCACCATGACGGCTGCTCTCACTTCTATAAGCTGCATGGGGCCTCCATGTAATGAAACATGTTTGTGGATATAGCAAGCACAATATATTCTATGCTTTTTTTTTTCCTTTTTGAAAGAAAAATACAAGTACAGAGAATTTAAACATTAAATAAATATTCTAATCTTGAATCCACTGAAGTTTCAAATGAAAGATGCAAAGAGTAATGGGCATTCCCACAAAGCTATTGCTTCTCACAAATTAAGAAAGAGAACTTAAAAATCGAATTGTCCTTAGTCAAATTCAATTTGACAAGTAGGATACCTCCTTTGAAGCTTTCTTATTTTCTTGCAAGCATGAAGCTTTATCTCTGAGTCTAGACGACTTTCAAAAGTGATATTCATTGTCTTTAATATATATGCTTCCTTCAAGACTTGTCGAACAAGTTCCATCTCAACCTCATGCCCTGAAAATCCTTTATAATAACAGGTTGTAAGATGTGATGACAGACATTCAGGAACATAATGCGTCTTCTCCAAGTGATGGTCAGGTGGGCAACCATTGTCGCCACCTAGGAATGTCAATTCAAAGCCAAGTGTTTGTAGCTTTGGAGCCTGACAAAGCAAGAGATGTACTGCAGGCCACATATAATAGGAAGGCCAAATATTACCATCAAATGTCAAAGAAGTCAAATTATTAAACATGGGAAGACCATCCATAGGACCATAGTAGAGGATCTGCACGACCACATAACAATCACAGTTCCACAAAAGTCACAACCCACTCAGAACAATATTATTAAGTAGTATTGAGCCATTTAATTAATGATAAGAGAGTTAGAGCATGAAAAACGTAACATGTCCTTACCTTGGCGGTTTCTAGGTTGAATTTCATGGATACAACGTTATAGAGTGAATCCATGAAGTCCCATATCTTATTTGTATAATCTACAGTATTTGAATCATTATCTTCAAGTTCAATGATTGTTTCAACTAGGTTGGGGAGGAATTCCAACACAACATACTCACCCAGACCACCAAAAAAATGAAACCTCTCAAGAGCAGGGGTGTTTATCTGCAGTTTGTAAAGCCAACAGTCATCAGCAGGCCATTGTATATACAATGTTTTCAGTGTAGGTACCAGTACAATGACATTGACCTTGCCTGCACTCTTGCCCAAACCTCGAAAATTGTAACTATCCACTGAGAGGCTAAAATCTTGGAGGACAGGGCAGGTGGCGAGGAGTGTGGAGATAGAGTCATGCTTTGCATATCTAACATTTCCAAGTGTAAGAGTCCGGAGAGTTGGGAAAGTTGAAGCAGAAGCAGAAGCAGAAGCAGGAGGAGGATTGAGAAGAATGGCACCTGTCAATCTGAGGGAGACTAATGTTGAACTAAAGAAGAGAGTGGTAGGCATCTCCAGAGGTGGATTAGGACCATTTAATATGTAGAGATTGAGCTCTTGCAGACAGCCATGCAGAAGGGTATGTTGGACCCATGTGCTGACAAGGAATGTGTCACAATTGGAGGTCCAATGAAGGAGCAACTTGCGTAAGGGTAAGGGTAAGGGAATGGCATTGCGAAGAGCCCAGATGTTGGATACTGCATCCGGGAAGCTGAAATTTGAGTTGGTCCTCGTTGGGCCTGGGTAATCTGTGTCTGATTGAGTAAAAAGCAAGCGCTGGTCCAAGTCGAGAACTGGGACGAGTTTCCAAAGAGACCTCCATCTGCTCGATAAAATGCTTGTGGCGACTGAGGCTCGGGTTGGGAGAAAGGAGAGGATATGGGTGAGGAGACAGTCCGGTAGACTGCTAATTATGTCTTTGTAGTCATCAGCAGAAGAAGAAGAGAGGGAATTGGATGAACTCCCACCGCAACCGCAAGGCCTCGCTCTAACATTTATCAGAAAAAGATCTCTCCTTTCAGCTCTCACATTTCTCCTCAGAACATCTCTCCTTTCTGCCCTCTCTGCTCTCTCTATTCTCTGCTTCTCTGATCTCCTCTCCTCTTCTTCTTCTTCCTCCATGGACTCTCTCGTCTGACCCTTCATGCTAATAGCTCCAATCAGCTTCCGATTCACTGTGTCTGTGAGTGAGAATGAGAAGGGTTTGTTTCAATTTTGGGGATTTTGGCAGCTAAAGGGATAATCTTGGATTCTGATTAGGAATGTCAACGGGTCGGGTTCGGGCCGGGTTTTTCCATACCCGGACCCGACCCGCGGGGCAAGACCCGTAACCCGGACCCGGCCCGTTTAGGGTACCGGGTTTTTTTCCGGGGCCCGGACCCGCCCCAGCCGGGCGCCGCGGGCCCCGTTTAGGGATTGGGCTCAATTCGTGGCCCATGCAAAAAAAAAAAAAAAATTAAGCCCAAATTTATTTTTGCCTACATTAAGCCTGCATTTTCGGGCCCAATCAAATAAAAAAAAACAAAATTAAGCCCAAATTTATTTTTGCCTACATTAAGCCTGCATTTTTGGGCCCAATCCAAAAAAAAAAAATTTAAGCCCAAATTTATTTTTGCCTACATTAAACCTGCATATTCTAATGCAATTCAAGCCTAAATAATATGGCCCAAATGCCAATAAATAACATGGCTCAAATGCCAAATCATAGGCTACTAATAATAAGTCAATAAATCACCTGTTAATTATAAATCAATAAACCAATAAACTATAACTAATATCATAATCATAATCACTAGCTAAACATAAAAATAAAATAAATCCAACAAGTTTAAGAAATAAGTATCAAAAGTCCAACGAGTCCAAGAAATTAAAAAGCTACAAAATAAATCCCACAAGGCCACAAGTTTAGAATAATTACAAACCAACAAATAAATTCAACAAGTCCAAGAAATTAAAAAAACTACTAAATTAATACAAAATATTTAATCTTCATCAATTGTGATGCAACTCCCATCAATTGTGGCACAACTCCCATCATCTTCATTTGGCTCCCCATCATTAAGAATGGATTGAAATGTACTATCTCCAGGTATAATTGAAGAACCTACAACAACAATGAATTAAAAAATGTAATAAATCTCATCAAATTGTAACTAACAAATATAAAAACTCAATTTTGATTTTATAAATAAAAATTAGACAATTACTAACCGTTGATTTCACTCCATAACCAATTCTGAGCACACATCATTGCCTCTATAGTCTTGGGATGTAGCCTACTGCGGTGTGGACTTAAAAGTCTCCCGCTAGTGCTAAAGGCAGCTTCTGAAGCAACAGTTGTGACGGGAATGGCTAAAAAATCTCTTGTAATCCTTTGTAAAGTAGGATACTTGAGACCATTACTTTTCCACCATGCCAAAATATCGAAGTCTTCACTCCTCTTCAACACACCCTCATCAATGAAATGATCAAATTCCATTCTACCACTCCCATGTTTCTTTGAACTACTTGAACTATTGTTCACAAACCCATCAAACCTTGACATTGACCCAATCAACCTAAATTTTATTTGTGCCACTTGATTTGAAGTACTTGCAGGCATATGAGAACTTCCTTCATTATCTACAGGAGACTCATCTACATCTCCATACTCATCAAGCAAATCATAACAAAGATTCTTAATTTTTTCAATCTCCAAATCAGAATTAACACCATAAATGTTAGGATAATAAAACTCCAATAACTTCATCTTATATCTTGGATCTAAGATAACAGAAACAGCCATAACAACACTAACATTAGCCCAATAAGAATTAAATTTAGCAAGCATGCTTTCGGCCATCGTACTTATCATCTCACTTGAAGACAAACTCCATTCATTCAATGCAATTTTCAACTCACACACCAAAGAAAAATACATATTAGTTGTGGGGTACTTACGACCAGAGAAAAACTCAGTCACACTATAAAACAACTCCAACCTCCCACAAATATCTTTGGCTACCTCCCAATCATGATCATATGGCAAACAAGTATAAGATGTTTCACGTTTAGCCAAACGCGAGAAAACATCTTTATAAATCAATGCAGTAGAAAGCATTAAGTAAGTTGAATTCCAACGAGTTTTACAATCTAAAACTAACTC
This sequence comes from Quercus tomentella, assembly GCA_028535165.1. NCBI lineage: Eukaryota > Viridiplantae > Streptophyta > Magnoliopsida > Fagales > Fagaceae > Quercus > Quercus tomentella. Next base: position 78,781,413 of record JAPQVY010000155.1, read on the forward strand.
TTTGGTGCATTGAACACGCAATTGACGTGCATTTTCTTCAAATTTTTGTCTCCTCTTTGGTGATCCAGTCCAATAAATCACACTATCACGAATCCTTTCAATACCATCACCAATAAGAGACAACCCATCTTGAACAATCAAATTCAAAATATGTGCAGCACATCTCATATGCAACATAGACCCACCCAAAATAAGAGAACTAGTATCAAGCTTATTCAAGAGAAGTCTTATCATGGCATCATTAGTACTACAATTATCTACGGTTATTGTGGACAACTTCCTATCAATATTCCACTCTAAAAAACAATCAACAAGGACATCGGCAAGAACATCTTTCGTGTGTGGAGAAGGAACATAAACAAACCTAGAAAAATAATAGGAATAATTATAACATAACTAAATAAACATTCAATTTAACATAACTCAATAAACATTCTAAATGTAAAATATTTAACATTCAATTTATAGATAAAAAAATTACCTTAAAACCCGGCTTTGCAACGTCCAAGCATGATCAATGAAATGAGCGGTAATGACCATAAACCCTCTCTTTTTGTTACTTGAAGTCCACATATCAGTTGTAATTGCCATCCTACTTCCATTCTTGTCCGTGATCTTCAAAGCTTTCTCCCTCTCATTATCATAGATTTTAAAAATGTCACTCTTCAAAGTATTTCTTGTGACAAGTTTAAACATCGGTTGAAGATCCGTCACAAATTCTCTAAACCCAACGTGATCAACCATTGAAAGAGGATATTCATGTAGGATGACCATTCGAGCAAGCTTATTCCTAACTCTAGCTTGATCAAATTGATAATTACTTAAACTCATAGTTCCATCCACCTTATTTTGTTGTTTAATTAAGACTTGTTGTCTTATATCTTTAAACTTCATCCGTGGACATCTTGCTAGATGATTACGTAAATGGGTTGTACCTTGGCTTGAATCACCCAAGTAAAGTTTGCCACAATGATGGCATTGGGCTTTAACTTTTCCTTCAACTTTCTTCCTTGTAAAATGAGCCCAAACATCTGAAGTGGTCTTTCTTTTTTTACTTGTATCCAAGTCCTCATTTGTAGGCTCTTGCTCTCTCTCTTCCTCTGTCCCTGGACTTCCTTGACTCCCTTCTTGTTCCTCTACCTCTAAGTCCACCATCGGGGATTTCGGACTCCTAATTGGTTCAAAAGTTTGGAGGTTAGAATCAAAACAAATTTATTATTACACATACTCATTAATTAATAGGCACAAATTCATAATTACACAAATTCACAAATTAAACATGATTAACAACAAATTCAAACACTTACTCGTTGTTTAATGGACATAAAGGTGATGGTGATCCTGAAGGTGAGCTGCCAGGCGACAATGGTGAGGGTGATCGTGAAAATGGCGAAGGAGACCGCATGGTTTGCAAGGGACAACGTCCGGTTCTTAAGGGAGAGCCACTTGGCGAGGAAGAATCAGATTTGTTTGTGTTTATGTTTGTGTCTTCCATCTCCGTTTTAGGCTCTACATTCCCAACAAACACAAAAAACAATATTTCACTACCATATTTCACACTTAGTTTCACAAGAAATGCAAGTTAACAAAGTTAATTTGAAAATAAACTTTGTTGAAACCTTGATTTGTACCAGACTAAAACCACCCAAACTGATGCAACCTTGGTCACCACACGATAATCCAATTGTCTACCCAAAGTTTCTCAGCAAAGTTTATTCTTACCATACTTACCAAGTTTCTCAGCAACTTGGGGAAAGAAATGTTCACCCAATGGTAATTCAAGTAGCATGGTATCAAAAGTTTCAATGCAATCTAAAGCATCACTATAACAGCCACGGAAAACAGAGCAAGCTCAACTATTACAAATCCATGAAATCAAATACACGCAATTTGCATAAACAAAGCAATAATCAACACCAACTGCCGCAACCTCTCCAAAGCATAATTACATTGCTTTTAGACATCCAACAAACTAATACGCTTTTAGGATTATTAAAATAAATTATTCAACATAATTATTTTTAATTTTTTGTGATTGATATATTTTATTTTTTGAGAAGAAAAAATATAGTTTAAGTTATTACAAAGAGAAATTCCTTGGGAGTAGCTCCAAGATGCTGGCAAGAGGTTTCGAACTCACGATCTCATAAATATCATAAGATCTTAAGAACTAATTAATATATATATATATATATATATATATATATATATATATATATATATATGATTTACAATTATGCATACCTCTATATATATTTATGTTAGATTTGTATATAATCTTTTTATATTAAGCTCTGTTATTGAATCAAATCAACGATATAAATATTTATAATTAATCAAAAAAATATAAAATTTATGTGTTTGAGTTTTTTTAAAAAAAATATTTTTGGTTATAATTTTCATTAATGACATATTTTTATTATATTTTGGTTACTTTTTATAATTATAAAATATATTTTAGTTTTTGCTTATGGTTTAGCCATAAGCAAAATTTGGCAACAAGATCACATACTTCTTCTTACTCAACAAAATTGTATACGTCAATGAACAAATATATAACATGGGGTAGTGAAATGTGGAAAGGTTACATACTTACATAGATTTGGTACCACACGGTTACATACTTACATAGATTTGGTACCACACGGTTACTTTCAAGATATGGGTTCATGATTAAAGTCCGAAGATGACCTAAATTTGTTCTTTCCTTTTCCATTACTATTTAGAGTTCAGCCTCACTTCTCATTCAAACATTTACCGATTAAGTTTTTTTTTTCAAAACAAGACACTTCATAAAGTCTTGTATAAAATCACATGATTTATTAAATTATTTAAATAAATTATATGAATATTAAAATATTTTATGTAGAATTGCAAGTAATTCATTGCTTCAAACAAATAGAACAAGATTGTTGAAACGTAGGGCTGATCATATCAATATCATACACAACAAACACATTATGGAAATTAAAAAATGCAAACACAATTCGAAGCAAAATAGAAGACGAAAAAAAAAAAGAATTTGAATAGAAAGAAAGGAAATAGAGGGATGAAACCGATTAAAAAGAATTTGAAAGGAAATAGAGGCATTGTTGTGTGGAAGGACGAACCTTCTTGCAGGTGATTGCTTCAAGTCCAAGATCCTCAGTGATTGCGGTTGGAGTAGAGGGATGAAACCGAAAGTCCAAGATCGGCGATCTTGAAGCAGGAGACGCCGACGGTACCAGAGACGCGAACGGCTGCCGTAACCAGGAGTAGAGGGAGGCTTGTGAGGGTCGGACTGAGGGACTGAGGGACGGAGGGTACCAGAGACGCTGAGGGACGGAGTGTGCGAGTGAGCGTTGTGAGGGTCGGACTGAGGGACGGAGGCTTGTGAGGGTCGGACTGAGGGACGGCGGCGTGAGGGAGTGTCGGACTGAGGGACGGCGGCGTGAGGGAGTGTCGGAGTGTGGTGTGGGAGCTGAAATGAGAGAGGGACTGTCGGACTGAGTAGGGAGGGAGGCTGCTGAGTGAAGAGTGAAAGACAGAAAGTGAAGAAATTAGGGTTAGATTAAGGTGTATATATATATAGGGGGTAGTTTTGTAATTTTAGGTTCCGGGTTTTACACGGGTCGGGTTTCGGGCCGGGTCTCGGGTCGGGTCTCGGGTTTTTTGAATAAAACCCGGACCCGACCCGGACCCGCTTCGGGTTTTTTTTTTGAAACCCATACCCGACCCTATTTCTAATCGGACCGGGTAAAACCCGACCCATTAGGGTCGGGCTGGGCCGGGTACCCGCGGATCGGGCAAAAATTGCCATCCCTAATTCTGATTCTGAAATGAGACAGACGAACATTTATTAGGGGAATGAAATTGCATACAAGAAACGACGTCGTTAGTGCGTATTATATAATATTATCTGTTATTTTCAAACTATAATATTGTTTTTAAAAAAATTATGTAATTTTTTTTTATTTATTAAACTCAATTGAATTTATAAAAGTTTCTTTATTAGTTATCTTTCATTGATATTTGTTGTTTTATTTATTTATTTATTTTTGATGGAAACAGGGGTCTTATTTATAACAAACTAGTTCATACATCATCAACAGTTGACCGTTGGGCACATAGTCTATTAGTCATAAGGCCTGCCATATCTCTTATATAATATACATAAACAAAACTGGGACAGGAGCTATAAACAGACAAAACATGATGTTGGCGAGTTCCCCGCCTCGCCAAAGCATCTACACAAGCATTAGCTTCACGATAGATGTGAAGCACTCGCACCTCCCAATCCCGATCTAAGAGGTTCCTGCAATCAAGCATTAAAGGCATTATATTAATAGGAAAATTTGCAATTTTTTCAATTAACCAGTTTAGCACAATCATAGAGTCAAGTTCAAGATGTATGAATTTAAATCCCATATCCCAAGCTAGTTTCAAACCCTACCGAACCGCAGCCAACTCTGCCATGTTATTTGAAGCAAGTCCCAAATGAAGGGAGAAGCCAGATATCCACGTGCCTGAGCCGTCCCTCAAAAGGCCCCCGGTGTAACACCCCGACCCAATTTAATAATTAAACTATATGTTTAAGTGGTTAAGTATTATTAATATTTTAAGCCACTTACTTACTAAAATTAATATAAGAGTATTTAATAAACATATTATTTTATAATGCCATTGAATAAGGATTGTAGAGTATAAATAATTGAAATGGCTATTTGTATTATAAATATATACTTAGTATGTGTAAAACTATATTAAGTGGTTAAGTTATGAGATATATATATTTATATAGTTGTTGGTGTTTTAACTATGTATGATGCATGAGATATTATAGAACATGTATCCCATTTTAATGTGATGGGTATAACTTTATAAAGGTAAGGATATATATATGTGTGTGTAAAATAATATTAGTCTTGTAGATAAGTGTGAATGCAAAGAAAAATAAGTGTGAATGCAAAGAATATATATATATCTATACAAGTGTGAATGCAAAGAAAAAATAAAAAAGGTGGAAAAGTGGGTGTGATTTTCTCCCTAGCATCCCACGTATTTCACCCCCAAATTTTCCACATCTCTTATCTTCTTTGTGCCCCAAAAGTCTTCTCACTTTCCTCATTTTCTTGGCTGCATCTGAAGTCCAGCAGCTCATTTTTCTCTTTCTTTGTTCTTGTTACTTTCTTCTTCCCTCTCACACGGCAGCACCATGTCACCAATAGCTCTCTCTCTCTCACCAAAAATCATAGATATCTCTCTCTAAGAAGGAATCAAACTCTTACTAAAGTTTATCTTCAGTTGTGGGTAAGTATATATGTCTATTTTCTGTATGGGTATTTTAATGGTGTGATAATTTGCTTGAGTTTCAGTTCTTAATCCTCTGTTCTGATTTTAGAAGCTGAACTTATGATTCTGTTTTAGGGATTTGAGGGTTTGATGATATTATGGTTTATTTAATGTTTAATAACATATTTTAGTATGTTAATTATAGGTATAAAAATACCCAAATGAAATTAAGGCCAATTGCTATTTGTTGGTGATTTTAGTAAGAACATGCACTGAAACTGTCTCTGTGACAGATTTGATGTTTACAACAAGAAAAATATGTATTAAATCATATTCTGTGAATTAGGATGCTAGGAGTAGTTTTTATGAATTTTAAGATACACATGATTGTTATAAAAGTGGTCTCACAGCATTTGGAAGAACATAAAAATAATTGTTTAATTTGTAAGTTGCCAGAAATTCTGTCAGGACAGATTTGAGTATCCTGTCTTTTGTGATTTTTAGTAAATTATGGGTTTATGATTTGACTCCGAAATTTTTATGGTATATATTGGACATACAGGGGAGTAGTTCTGTAAAATTTCATGACAATTGGATTTGTTTGAGCAGCCCGTTTGTATTTTACAAATGGAGCCTATGCTGCTGGAACAGAGCAGTGATTAGTAAGAGACATGCCTAACTTTGTGGATTTAATTCTCAAGTTGGGGTGAATGTTATGAGCTATAATTTAATATGCTCATCCTTTGGTAGGTTAGAATCATATATAAATTTTATGAATTGATTTCTCTATGATTTAGTACATCATGTTGTCTGATGAATGTATATGGTTACATGACCATGCTTAAAGGATTCTATGTTATGCATGCATTATTGCCCTAAACGCAAAACATCTTTTGAAATGAAGTTGGCTTTTCTAAAGATATGAGAATGATGGCTTTCTTTGGTTTGGTACATTATTTGTTAATGTGTGCATAATATGTTTGTGGGAACCTCATTGAGGTGGGATTAGGATTTCCTTGATTCTAAGAGATAGGCTTTGAGATGAATGTGAAGTTTATGATAAGGAATTATGGATAGTAATAAGCTTTGATATTTGGTTTAGGTGTTACCAGTATCCAAGTCTAAGCTCCTTCGACTTTAGGCTCTCGGTTCCTCTGCTTTCAGGTAAGGGATAAGTTATATGGGCATTTGGTAAGTCATGAGGTTATTTTAAAGTATATTATGCATTAAAATGTTTTTCATTAGAGATATGACATATATTCATTATTCTAACAAAGATATGTTCGTGTGCTTTCGAAAACTTATGTATAGGATTTAAGCATATTGATGCTATTACTGATTCCACGAACATGATGTTTAAAGAAAAGAATGGAAATGCTATTATTATGAAATGTTATGCAAAATAAGAAATTTCAATATGATGTAAAGTATGAAATGTTTTCGGGTTATGTCCTCTGGTAATCTGAACTCGGCTAGTAGGGGTTAATTACTGGCTTTCCATGGAAAATATATGTTATCTGTTTGGCCATTTAAAGTAGAGGAAATGGGGCTGCCCGTAACTCTAGGCCATTTAAAGTAGAGGAAATGGGGTTGCCCGTAACTCTAATCTGATTAAGGCCTTCTCCCCAATGTGTACGGACGGCGGGGAGGAACAAAACCTGGAGGAGATGTGCCATCAGGCCTCTCAAAGGGGACAATATCATGCACACGAGGTTATCCAAATGTGATGAGGCCTTCTCTGTACAGACTTATCAGATATGGACTAACCAATATGTTATGAACAGCTATGTTATGTTATTAATCATGAGAGAATTATTTTGTTTAAATGCATTGTGAAAAGTTAAAAGCTCTCATGAAAAGAAGTTTCTGATAAAAAGAAAAACTGTTCATTAAAGATAAAAGTTTCTGAAGTTCTGTTATGCTATAAAGATAAAGTTTCTGATGAAAGTACAAGTTTATGTTTAAAAGTTATCAGATATCTGTTTTTATGAAACGTTAAGTTTTATGACCACGAAAGTTATAGTATTTTATGAGAAGAAGTTTATAAAGAAAAGTTTTCTTATTAGTCAAGATGTTTCTAGTTTAATACAAAGTTGCCGATTATCTGATTTAAGTTAAAATAATTATTTTGTAATAAGAATATATATGTGGTGACTTTGTAGGAAATGAAATAAGCTTAATCCGAAAGGTTTTGGTAATATTAACCTGTTAAGAAAAAGGAGAACAATTATTTTCTATGAAGAGCGTATAAGCTATTATTATGAATAGTATAAAATACTATGCATGAAAAGATGTTCTCCTGTTCGAATATTCATAGAATGAAATGATCTGATTTACATTCATCCTTATTGAATTCTCATATATCTTACCTTTACTGAGCTGTGTAGCTCACCCCTTCCACTATTTCAGTTAGCAGGTTTTATTTTGGAGCAGAGGGAGCCTTAGTCGAGTTTTGGAAGGAGCTGGTTTAGTTTTATATGTGTAGATTCTAAATTAGCAATATGATGTTTAGATTTGTAGCATTGTTTATTTTAGGATCTAATGAAAGTGTATACCTTAAAGTATTGAGAGATGTATTATGTGAAATTCCGAATTTGAACAATTGGTGAATTATGTTATTCTTTGGAGTACAATGTAGATGCTCTGAATGTCAAGTGAAAGATTTTATCATTTAAGTAAAGGAAACAAAAAATGAAAAGAAAGAGGAAAGCTTTTGTAAAAGTTTTCAATAAGTTAAGTTGGTTCTTGTTAATATCAGGTTTAGGCTTGATATTAGCATGCTGGTCATGGTCACAAATCCGGGTACCAGGTTTGGGGCATGACACCCGGCCCTTGCCACGCCCGGATTTCCTATCGCACTACCGTTAGTGTTGAGTTTAATGAAGGGGTCAGGGGGGACCTGCCATCAAACAAAATGAGGGATTTTGGCTTGGTTGAGGTACACAAGGCCCGCTAGGAAATAATTTTCCGTAGCCACATTCACAGAGGAATGGACAATGCCATGTTGGGAGTAGGATTGAGCGTTAAAAATGCGATCATTTCTTGCTAACCATAAATTCCAGCAAAGAAAAGTAAAATAAATTCGCCATGGAAGCTGATTGGGCAAAATAACTGCATCCCCAGTTGCATTACTACGGAGCCAAGCTTGTAAAGGCATTTGGAAGAAAGTCAGGGGTAAAAGGCCTGAGGATTGGGTCCAGACCTCCTTTGACCAAGGACAGTCCCTTAATATGTGAATGGTCGTTTCCAGGGAATGGCATCGAGGGCACTAGCCATCAGGGTGGCGGTGAGTAATGGCTAAGAAATGATTAGTGGGCAAACGGTTTCTCATAGCCTTCCAGAGAAGGAAATGAATCTTCTTTAGGCATGGGACCGCCCAAATCCAGTTCCAGGTCGGTTTATCCCAAGGCACATGTTGTTTGTGGTAGAAGAATTTTGATGCAGATTTAACAGAACAAATCCCATTATTGTGGGGCCAAAGAAACATATCGGAAAGCCTTGTGAGCTGAGCCACAGGGATGCCCTGGATAAGTTGTTCAAGCTAAGGAGGGAGAGAGAAGGAGAGAGATTCAAAGGTCCAAGAGTGATTCGCTCGCAAAGAGCTGACTCTGTGGTCTTCTGCACGATGGGGGAGCGGACCTTCAACATAACTCCAAAGGGTGCCACAAGGAAGCCAAGAATCTTGCCAAAGTCGGATGTCCTGACCGTCCCCTACAATCCAGCGCATGCCCTCACTTAACAACTTAATTCCGTGCCGAAAAGCCGTCCAAATGTAAGGAAAATACTTGGCCTTCAAAACACGGGCCCAAAGCGTGTTAGGGTTAGTATACAGGCGCCAAGCTTAATGCATGAGAATCGCATGATTTCTATGCTGGATGGATGTCAAACCCAAGCCTCCCACCTCTTTAGGCAGAGTAATCGTCTCCCAACTGACCGTGTGGCAGCTTTTGTGCTGACCAGAATCCCCCCAAAGGAAGTGGCGTGTCATTTTATCTAACTGGTGACTAATCTTTTGAGGGAGGAGGGTGGTCTGCATGGCATATATGGGAATGGAGGACACAACTGATTTTATGAGGGTGGCTCATCCCGCCATGTTTAAGTATTTTGTTTGCCATCCTTCAATTTTCGTTCTGATTTTTTCCACTAAATATTGATAGGAGGAAGTAGTACGACGGGTGGTGAAAATGAGGGTCCCAAGATATGGACCTATGTAAACCGTGGTGGGAACACCGAGAATGCTAGCCACTTGTTCTTTGCGGTGTCGGGAAGTGTTGGGGGAAAACCAAATGCGCGATTTAGTGACACTCACAAGTTGTCCAGATGAAGCACAGAATTGTTGAAGAATACGGCTTAAATTGGAACAATCCTGAGCCTTGGCATGGGTAAACAAAAAGAAGTCATCAGTGAAAAAAACGTGAGATAGGCGGACCCTCCCTTGGAAGCTAATGGGGTGGAGAAGTTTGTCCCGAACAGCTTCTTCCAGTTTGATGGATAGATGCTCAAGGCAGAGGATGAACAGATAAGGGGATAAAGGATCGCCCTGCCTCACTCCCCTAGTAGGCACGATCTCCGGTAGAGGCTCCCCATTCCATAGGATATGGAACCGGGTGGAAGAGATCATGTTCATGATGAGGGTGATAAGGTTGGGCGGCAATTGGAAGAAATCAAGCGTCTCCTTGATAAAGCCCCACTTAAGCCGATCGTAGGCTTTTTCAAGATCCAATTTGATTGCGACGTACCCAGTCCTGCCCCTCCAATATTTTTAAAGTGCAGATGACCTCCTGTACCAGAATAATATTATCACTAGTCCGACGCCCAGGCACAAAACCTGCTTGATAGGGATTGATTACCTCAGCCATGAAAGGTTTGAGGCATTGCACAAGGATTCGAGACACCAATTTGTAAAAAGTGTTACATAAGCTGATCGGGCGAAAATTGGTGATTTGTTCGGGGTGAGCCACTTTAGAAATAAGGACCAAATTTGTTTGGCCCCATGGTGGTGGAATACGGAGCTGCTCAAAGATGTCCTGAATAATCTGGATCACACTCTGCCCGAAAGTGTGCCAATTTTTTTGAAAAAAGATACCATGATATCCATCCGGCCCAGGAGCTTTCAAGGGAGGGAGGTCCCGAAGAGCCTTATAAATTTCGCCCGGGAGGGGAATGTTGGACAGAGACTGGGTGTGCTCTAAGAAAGGGCTAAAGGGACAGACCAGAGGCTCCCTCCGACGAGAGGAACGACTATATTTCGAGGTAGCTTGGAAAAGTTTGTGGAAGGCCTCGTTGATATGGGTACGTAACGGTTCCCTAGTAAGCCACAATCCCGTGGTGTCTTTTAAGGTCACTACTCGTGACTGGCCTCTCCGAAGGAGAGTAGTGAGGTGGAAGAACTTGGTGTTTGCATCACCATAATTAAGCCACATGACACGAGATTTAAGCTGCCAATATAAGAATTCTTGATGAAGGATGGAGTTATAATCTTGGGTCAGCTGGTGCTCCAAAGAATATAAAAAGGCCGAGGGTTTGGTGGTTAAGGCAATCTGGATGCCCCTAAGCCGAGCTAAGAGACGATTTTTTCGCTGGAACAAATTCCCGTAGTGGGATTTATTCCAGGTGCAGATTTGATCAGTTAAAAACTCAAGGCGGCGAGGGAACCTAGAGAGTGAGGAGGATGCCGACGGCATAGCCTCAAATGCCTTCCAGCCTTCCTCAACTACAGAGGGAAAGGACGGGTCGGTAAACCACATCTGCTCAAAACGAAAAGGTTTGGGGGGTTTTTGCTCTAAGGGATCAGTAAGAAGCATAATGGGACAATGATCGGATTTAACCCTAGGGAGGTGATGAATTTCCGCCGCAGGAAAAAGCATTTTCCACTCAGCATTTCCTAAACCTCGATCCAACCGCTCTTGAATAGGGCCGTTCCAAAGCGGGCTTTTATTGGTCCAAGTAAATCGAAGCCCCTGGAAGCCAAGGTCCATGAGGCCACACTTATCCATACAGTTTGTAAAAGCCGCTCTCCTAGTTCTATTTAGAGGTAGGCCACCCATCTTTTCATTCTCAGACACCATATCATTAAAGTCACCCAATAAAACCCAAGGTAAGTAGATAGTAGCAGCAAGATTTTCTAAGAAGTTCCAAAAAGCTTTTCGTTTGGCAAAATTAGGAGAAGCATAGACAGCAGTAAGTAGAAAGGTGATAGGTGGAGAATTTACCTTCACGAGCGCATGCAGACTCTGGTCGCTATGTGTGAGAATTTCCATTGTTATGAATACCGTTTCGGACTCCATTTCGGTTTGTCCAGTGGAATGAAATATTTCAGTACCGGCCTATTTCGGCGTACCGTTTCAAAGTGTTTCGGGTTGTCTAAAATAAATAAATAAATATATATATATATATATATTCTTATACAATATAAAATTAGCAATTCAAAGAAGTAAATAACTAAATATCAAATAATACAAATTATTTAGTCTTAAGTCTTAACATCAAAAAAATGTATTACATATTTTTATTTTTATTTAGTTAAATAATAATACAAGTTAATGAAATAAATATTAAAAAAATGCTTAATTAACTGATCAGAATCATCTTATTATTATTATTTTTTATTCTTCTCTCTTTTTCAGATTTACTTTTTTTTTCCCCCTGAATAACCTACTAATGCATCATTCATCATTGAGATTGTGTGAAACTTAAGCTACCTACCACGTATGCATATCCCAATAATACAATTAAAAAAATAGATAAAAGCACTTAAAGTAACAGATGGTTGAATAAAATAGTAATAAAATTGTTTAAATATCTTCTCCCATTTATTACCCTACCTACCCCATAGCCCATTCTGCATATTTCAAGTTCAAAATCTTGTCTCTCTTAAAACTTTGAAGAACAATGGAGAACTGACCGAAACAACACTCCTTTTGCTCGTTGCTTCTGTCTTGATGCCGAATGCAGATAAGCATGTATTAAACTTGTTTTCCCCTTTTGTTTTCTCTTTATCTCACACAAAGCACTCTCTCACATCACACCTATACCTCAAAACCTCTCTCTTTCTCTCTCTATATTCATACCCATAACTTCAACTCATGCTGGCCGAATCTTGTATTTCGGCCGAAATTGACTGAAACAGCCCGGAACACCCGAAACTCACCAAAACAAGCTGAAATTTGATCCGAGGTGGAACAGAGGGAACTATTGTTCCGGTTTATATGCCGGTACGAAATTTTCCGGCCATTCCGGCTGGAATGGAACGGAATTAATAACAATGAGAATTTCCACGTTGAAGGAGGTGCTCTCATTCCAAAGCAGCCATATTCCCCTGGAGAAGCCCATAAGGTCAACCCTTCTAGAGTGGGTGTAGAGAAGGGTATCAATGACAGCTTGAGCCCACTCCTCAGCAATACGGGGCTCAACAATGATCAAAATCTCAGGACGATGCCGACGATGGAGTTCGTAGGCGTGGTTGCGAAATGTTACACTGCCAGCTCCTTGGCAATTCCAAGCAATCATCTTCATTGATGTGGAGAAAGGGTAAAGAGAGTCATTCGGGACCACTGGGGTCCTCAAGGTTCTCACTGCATATTGAGTGGGAAATTGATGCAGTGCTGTGGTTGTCTTGAGTCGATACAGCGGTTCGATTTCGTCGAGTCGTCCCCAGAACGTGGCGGACACGACAAATGGTAGGCTTACCCTTGAGCACATGACTATGTACAGGCTGGCCTCGGTCTCCTGCAGTGCTATGTTTAGTTCTCCGAGGTCTAGAAACCGGAAAATGGCTGCGAGCAGTTGTTCCGTGGAGTTCACGCTGTTGGAGCTCGATTGAACATCCCGTTGCCGAATCGGTGGTGTTTGTGTACGTCGGACAGGTGCTTGATATGGGTGCACTGTTCAGCGCACGCGGACATGAGGTTGGGGCAAATGGTGGGGGGTAGGTTGAGGTGGTGGTTCAAGCCTCATTGGCAGACTCGGTGTTTACGTTGCCTAGTTCCATACCATCACTGCTCTTGGGTGAACTGGGATGCGAACGTAAGTCACCGTCTCGTCGTCGGAGCGACCCAGTGAAAGGCCACTCCAAATCTATTCGAGAGCCGCCATTTCTCGAGTTTGGTCGTGGGAGTTGGGTGCATGGGAGTTCATGTTTGGATTGGGTGGTAGGTTCGGGCTGCGCTGGAGAGTGGGCGTTGTTAGGAGATCGGGGTCGGTTGGAGTGGGAGTGGACGAGTTTTGGTCCGAGGAAGGTGCCATGGGTTGACGGTAAGGGTGTGTGTGAGATAACAGGTGTGGCCATGGGCTGTGTAGCTTGCTCTTCATGTTGCATGGTAATGGGATTAGTGGGGGCAGATGGACAGGGACAACTGGGCAAAGGAGAAACTTGCATGCAATCTAATGGCGTACGTGTACGCAGTAAAATTCTTTTTTCACCATGCAAGGCCACCTCTCCACAGTTAAATCCAGTTGGCACTTCTGAGGCGTTGTAACTTGGTCCCGTCACCGACCCAGCTGACTGTTTGTTCAACACCTGTGAGTTGTGCGAAGCGGTGCGAACACATTGGGGAGTCGGTGTGGGGTCATCACGAAGTGGGGGCTTGCCACATTGAAGGGTATCAATTTGGGGTCCACGTGGCCGGGGTCGCTGGTCTGGACGGTTTTCCATGGGGTGTGTGTTTGCACAGTGCCCTGTAGCTCGGGCTCTCCACGAGGCTCAACTCTTGGCAAGCCCGTGTCGTTCAGTTCCAGATTTGGTTCAGAGCAATGGCTTTCTCTATGTCCAAGTCATCCACATCGGTAACAGAGAAGGGGCAGATTTTCATAGACGATGTCTTGCCAAAATTTGCCGATTTTGACACGTTTTGGCAACGGGTAGGCGGTATTAACTTGGACACACAATCTGGCAAACCGTCCTCTAATGGCGGTGCTAGTCACCGCATCTATTTTAAGAAGTTTGCCTAACTTGTTTCCCACGTGGTGAAGGAATTCTGGGTGGTAATATTCTATTGGTAATTATTCCAGACAGATCCAAACCGCCGTGGTGGAGATTTTTGCTATATGTGGGTGAAAATCCGCCTCCCAAGCTTGCACATGGAGGTATTGGTCACCCACGAACCAAGGTCTGTCCATGAGTGCATGGTGGTAGTCCTGTGAGAGGTCAAAACGCATGATAAAGAAGCCATAACCGATATCAATTAAGGTCATCTTACCTGTAGGTCGCCATATACCCGCTAACCTAGTTTGAAGAGCACGATAGCCTAGCTGTCTCCCCATAAGTTTGATGATGATACTCGTTTGCCATGGTCCGACCAGCTTGCACTTCAACTCTTTGGGTACGCAGATTTCCCATGCATCTCCAGTATGTTCATCGTCAGCTCCAAGTTGGTCGTCTACGTCTCTAACCTGTTCGTCAAAGTCACTCTCATGTTGTGGTTGTTCCTCCCTATCTCCGTCTTCGGTTTCAAAAATTGAGTCGTGCATTCTGTCCTCTTGTAGCGCCTCAGCATAAGACTTTTTCCGTGAATTATCCCTCAGAAACGTGTTCTCTAGGTCGACAAGTTCATGGGGCGAAGCAGGGGTTGTCATCTCTGTGCCTGATTGTTGTTTTATTATATATGTATCTTCCATTGATATTTAATGTACTACGTACTACTTAGTACTTACCAATCCAAAGGAATATATTCATTTCGTAAATTAAAACTATTGTTTTTGCTTACACAAATTGTGAAAGCTGTTTCTGTACTATAATCAATGAGAAAAACGTAAATGGCAATTGGACACTCGAAAGTAGAAGAAAAAACATGCTCTACCAAATTGTTTAAGGCAGCAATTTCTGGATTTCTTTTTGCAAAGAATGGAAACACTATTCGCTTTCCAAAAAAAGAAGAAAGGAAACACTATTCAGTTACTCTATCATCTACAGCTGTTCTGTGTGAATTTTTCCCTTTTATTTTGTTATAATACAATGGATATCAGCACAAAAGTTGGGCCTTAAAAACCTAAGGGAGGTAGTAGGCCCAAGGGAACCAGAAAACTTCAAGGAAGACAAATTATGAAACATAAGAACATCATTATAATTTGAAGCACGATCGAGGATCTACACAAAAACATAACAATTACAAGTTTTAGAAAGTCAAAACTCACTCACAACAATATTATTTAGTAGTATTTAACTTGTGCAATGCACGGAATAGTTAGCAAATGTTAAATAAATATATATATATATATATATATATATATATATATATATATATATATATTCATTCTTTTCAATGCTACTATTAGTTAAAACCAAATGATAATCAAATCAATACTTGATAAAAGGAGGTAAAGAGATAATTTGAAATAAATACAAAGTTAGTTATTCAAAAATAAATTATAGTAAATAATAGCAAAAAGAAATACAATCAAAATTAAAGAATTAAAATAATATAAAAACCAACTGGACAAAGAGAGAGAGGACCTATTAAACAAAATTGGATACCTATGGGTTGAAACTTTACTTGAGAATGCATAATCCAATCTATTCCAAACCTATTGTGATTGAAATTTCAACAAAATTTTTTGTCTAATATGAATCACATAAACAACCCAATTTCAAGGGCAAAGCTTGGTCCAAAAATCGGCTGAGAACATACAATTCAAAAGAAATCAATACTTATATTAATTAACCTAAAATTAGGGTACCATTAAATATCGACAATAATTACTTATTGGGAATGCAGCAATTGCTGCATAATGGGTTATATGTCAACAACAACAAAATGTGTCCAAATGTCATGTGCAATGCATGTGATCAGGTGGATCCAATCTATTCCAAACATATTGTGACTGAAATTTCAATTAAAAATTTTGTCAAATATGAATCACATAAACAACCAAATTTCAAGGGCAAAGCTTGGTCCAAAAATCAGCTGAGTACATACAATTCAAAAGAAATCAACACTTATATTAATTGACCTAAAATTAGGGTACCATTAAATAACATCAATAATTATTTATTGGGAATGCAGCAATTGCTGCATAATGGGTTATGTGTCAACAAAAAGAAAGCAACACGTGTCCAAGGATCATGTGCAATGCACATGATCAGGTGGATCCTTAGATATTTGTCATTTTCTTTTGTTGCCAGATGTTGAGGGGAAAATTTTGATGTTCCCAAATAGAATATGGGGTAGCCAAGCCGAAACTCAACGATGGGCCCTTGAAATAAAGCCCAAAGGCTATCGGTGTGGTGTAAGTCTGCCCAAGCAAGAGATAGAGGCTGCACCCTAACAAGAAGACAATAATAAAGCCCAATAAACACGTTAGTATTATTAGTTTGTTATATTATTAGTCTTTTTACGGCGTCATAGTTCAAATCAATCCTCTAGCGGTACGGTATTATCTCCAACAGTAGGGGTGAAATTATACTTAGAGTCTAGCAGTCAATGATTAAATAAATTTAGGAAAGTGTTCACTCCTGGGGGTCCTTGTGTGTCTTGGTCAAGGGAATTTATAGTACTTTCAGCCATCATTACGTCAATGTGAGGGAAAAATTCAATTGTTACAAATACATTATATCCTTCATCATAATAATAATAAACAATAATTAAAAGCTCCATAATTACAAATAAAAGAGGAAAAATAGGATGGAATGAAGGGAGAGAAAGATCCCCAGCTCAGTGCAGCAAGTATTAAACTAAGATTTTGGTGAGTGTATAATTATAAGGCATGAATGAGGTGAATGTGGGCTATTTTGGGTGAGTGAGATGGGATTAACTCTGAGGTTAAGGCTTTTTGTGGGTAGTGGTCTGTTTGTGACTAGTTGAGAGACATTTATGGGCTGTGATTGTGTGAAAGGGGTGAGAAGAATATCTGGGATTAGATGAGTGTAGGCTGAAGATGATGAGTGGTGAGCTTAAGGAGAGCTGAACTACAAGCAAAAATGGCAAATAGATCAGAGGTTTCAGAGGGAGTGGCTGTCCTGGTCAGTTATGGGACGTTTATGGAGTAGGAAGGTGTAAGCAAGGTGGTGAATGTTGGTATTATGGTGACTATAGACTGAGAAAGGTTGTGAGTGAGCTCAAGAGAGCTTGGGGAAGCTTAAAGAAAGCTTAATAGGGGTTGAATTTCTGCAGAATGTAGTCAATGACAAAAGTTCTTAGAGAGGCTTCCTCCTCTGTGGGCTGAGGTGTGTATGTTTTTATAATGGAGTTTTAGAGAAGCATTGATTGACAAGAATCCAAAAACGCATGACTCATCAGGGGTGACGAATCAAGGTTTAACTTTCCTGGGATTTTTTATCAGAAGTAGGAAAATCCACTTTAAGGGGTTGTCTTGCTTCTTTGGGTAATGATGGGATTTTAGAGCTTTTTGCATTAAATGCCAAGATTTTCGGGGTTGAGCTTAATTATTGTGTATCAAGAGAGAATCCTAATGCTGCAACTGAGATTTGGACTCCCAAGAAGTAAGATTTCAACACCCCAAGCCAGGTGTCAAGTTCTAGTCTACTTCAGGGGGTTCCGTTGGAGATCCCTTTATACCCTCCAAACCACATGTTCCCAGTTTTCCCCCTTTAGGATTCATGGGCTTGGCACATGAATCTTGTCTTGAATGTTTTTAACATTTATAGCATCAATTTATTGAAGTTTGGTTTCAGCTCCCCTTCCGCTGGAGGTGCAGTCTTGAGGAAGATGATGGAGTCGCTTCATCCTTTTGACTTCAGCTGATATGACAGCCCTTGGGCACTGTTCACGTCAGGCAGAGGGTGGCAGAAAACTGATGGGACAGCCCTTAGTCCATTCTCAAAGGCTTAGTTCCCTTGTATGAGTACCTAGTTGCTCTTTTTGGTTAGGAATGAACAAGGGCTGGTTGCCCACTTTCAAGCCTCTTGCTGGGGGACCTTTTTGGGCTAGAACTCTTCTCCATTTCAGCACTTTTAGTTGGGCCACATAGCCCTTTCTTTGCTTGGGCTTGTTCCCTACTTCATGAGATTCTTGAGCCTACAAAATGGGCATTAAAGACATGCTTTGCCATGGGTTTTTTACTCCTCATGGGCTTTAGTTGTTAGTAGAAATAAAATGAATCCATGAGCTTTTATGAAATATTTATGATAGATTTTAGGTATTAATTTTCATGGGTTTTGAATAACAACTTGTATAGTTTCTTTATAGATAATCATAATAGACATGTAGGATGAATAATTACCATGAGTTTTGGTAATAAATATTATGAATGTTGTGATATAAGATAAATAGTGACCATTAGTTCTTATATAAATTCCATGGGTTTATATTATGGTTGAAATAAATAAGTGTCATAGGTCCAAAATAAATAATCATAACTTTCCATGAGCTTTTATATTAGTAACACAAATTCATAATTCTCCATGGGTTTGATGTATGTTTGCCATGTGTTTTAGAAAAATGAATAGTGTCACGTAATAAAAATGGTTACCATGGGTTTTATAAGATAGATTTTATAGGCTTGTAATATTGTAGTAATAGGTTTAAGAACTTAAAACATTGTTGATCATTGGACTTTTAAGTGCAATAATTATGATATAGTATTTTGCCAAGTATTAATAACCTTGGGCTTTTGATAGAATAGTGTCAAGTAGTTAGCTTGGGCTTTTAAATATTGCTAGCGAGAACTGGGCTTTGATATTGCCAATGAGAATTGGGCCTTTTTATGATGTTTTATATCATAACCCAATTTTAGATAATGAAATGTGAAACATTTGTGATTAACATAATAATAGAGCAAAAAATATTTGGGAAAACCCAATAACTTATTAGTGGTATTTGAAAATAAATAGGCGGTACTCAAATAAAATTAGGTGTAAAAAAAGAAGTACCCTAACACCAGATAACCCATTATATGGCAATTGCTGCATACAAGTATGTAGCAAAACCTTTCCCTTATTTATTTTTTATTCTAAAAAAGTTAGTTATTTATTTTTCAAGATACAAACCTAAATTATGAAATTAGAGATAGAAATTTAAACAATGCAAAAGTTGCAATATAGTTTATTTTTTTCTCATAAAGATGCAAATATGCAATACAATTAGACAGTAGCAAGCACTTAAGGGGGAAGAGAAAGAAATAGAGCTATCAAAATTACTTAATCAAACTTTCTCTGAGAAGGAGACTTCTCTAAATAAACCAAAAAAGGGGAAAAAGAAACTTTCCGTAAGACTCACCTACAATAGACTGAAGACTCATTTATGAAAAACAATAAAGGAATGCCAAAGTTGTTGATTGTGTGTGGGGTTATAATTTAGGCAGGTGCAGCTCTACATGTATCTCAAGGTGGTCACAGGACCACCCTGATTTGCCAAAAAATATATATATATACATGCAAAAAAATATGTATATACTAAACTAACCTATTTTAACTACCCTAATAAAAATATTGACCACCTTGATTTGAGAATTGCAAGAATTTTTATTCAATAAAAATAAGAATAATACTACATTCACAACATTTTTACAATAATTTCATAACAAATCATATGTGATAAGCGGAAATCGGTTACTATTTTTAATTTGGGTCCAATATTGACATCACTTTTTAAACTACAAATAACAAATTATTATATAAGATTTGTTTCTAAAATGTATGTAGCATTACTCCAAAAATAATTCGGGCCCCTCAAGAAAAATATTGTAATCATGAGTTCTCCTTGATAGTGCCAGCAGTTATGCTCTTTTTGGCTTTGCAGTGGCAATAATTTTTCTTTCCTTAGCAACTCAACTCACAATTGTAGCAGACATCATCCGTTTTTCTTTCTATTCTCTATTATGATTTCAATTCTCTTACTTCATTACTTTGTCCTCAACATTCTCAATTCTCACTTTATCTCTTATAAATCTTTTTTTTTCTTTGTTAGTAGGAAAAAATGGTAACACTTCCTGTATTTTCGCGTTTTGTTTTTTTGTGATATGGATATATTCAAGTTATTTTTTTATTAAATTTTGTATAATTTAAGTTTCTTAATGACCACTCTAAAAATAATTCCTGGAGCCACCACTAAATTTAGGAGAAGTTTTACTATTTTAAAATTTTGAATTTGATCTAAGAAAAGATGGATGTAGAAGCAGAGAAGCAAAACCATGCTTAACAGAAAACAAAAACTCACAACAACAATAAATTTATTGATTATATTGAAAACAACCACACTCTCTGCTAGGATTCAATTGGCAGTGGGACTGAATAATTGGCATCATCATCATTCCTGCAACCCAAACTTTAGAAATAAGAGTTAGAGAAAATCCTAGAGAGAGAATTTCATGAGAAGCAAATCAATCAAACAGGAGAGAGAATGATAGAGGGGAGTCTTTTGTAGCGTGAGTAGTAATCTTTTGTAGCTGAACAGTTTCAGATTCTAATAGAGTTTATAAAAAAAAAATTAAAAAAAAAACTATTAATGATGTGGAAAATTGTGGAGCTAGTAAAACTAATGTGGTAACATATTATGAAGTCAACAGAAAGTCAAAGGCTTCGGTTTTATAATATGTATAAATGATGGAGAATTAGAGAAAGATAAATAAATAATAAATAAATAAAAAACATAACGTGTTGGTACCTTTGCGGCTCCTATGCTCAATTCCATGGATATAACATTACAAAGTGGTCTCATGAAGTCCCATACCATATTTGCATATTCTTCAGTAGTAAAAGAAAGATGACGATTCTCAACTTTAAGGAACAATTTAACCAAGTAGGGGATGTTTTCCAACACAACATCCTTGTCACCGAAAAACCTTCGAAAGGAAAGTAATCAGAGAGCCGAGGTGTTTATTTGGAGTTGGTATGTGGAATACTTAGCATTGCAAATTAAATGTAATGTTTTTAGCATAGGTATATGTACAATGATAGTGAACTTGCCTTTAATATTAAAGAAGGCTCCATAACACAGTAAGAGGGTGAAATCTTGGAGGAGCGGGCAGGCGGTGAGGAGTGTGGAAAGAGAGTCACAGTTTGCATATTTAACATTTCTAAGTTGTAGAATCCTGAGACCAGAAGGAAGATTGAGAAGAATGCCATCCTTCAATTTGAGAACCACTAATGTTGTGCAAAAGAAGAAGACACTAATGTTTAGCAATAGCAATATATATGTGGAGATCAAGCTCTTGCACGCCACAGGGAATGGTGGCTCGGACCAATGTGTTGACATAGAATAAGTCACAATCGGGCTAGGTCCATTGGAGGCAAAACTTGCATAAAGGAATGGCGTTGCAAAGAGTCCAGATGTTGGACGCTGTATTGACAAACCTAAATTTTGCATTCTTATTCCTAACAAGATTGAAGTAGTCCAAGTCAAGAGTTGGGACGAGAGTCCAAAGGGGCCTCCACCTGCTGGACAAAACGCTTGTGACGACGGCGTCTTGGGTAGGGAGAAAGGAGAGGATATGGCAGAGGAGACATTCAGGTAGGCTACTAATTATGTCTTCTATGTATTTTTTTTTGTTCTCAATCCTCTGTTTCTGTGCCTTCATGCTCCAATCTGCTTCTCTTATTATTCTCCATGTTTTTTTTTTTTTTTTTGGTTAAAGGAAGGGTATTTCTTCAATTTTGGAGATTTATAGGTTTCATTCAGAGTATATTATTAGTGGCAAAGTTTGGCTTACCTTCAGTATTTTTTTAACTTGACATTAAAAAAATACTGGAGGTAAGCCAATCTCTTGACAGTGTGTTCCTTAGTTCCTACCATTTTTTTTTTTTTTTTTTTTTTTTTTGTTGAGTAAATACTTTATTGATCTACCCACAAAGGGGAACAACAAAAAGGTGAGGGCCTAGGTCCATCTCGATCTAGAGCCTGATGAATTAGGGGAGGAAGAATGGAGATGGGAACTGGCCCCCTCCAGTTACACAAAGAGGCCCACTGGGCTAGTAAGTGAGTAGGAACAATATCGGCTCTATATACAAAAGAAAATGAAACATTCATAAAAGTATTACAGTGGCACGAAATATCATCTATAATAACTCTGATACTCCAGTGGGGGGCTACATCAGACTTGGATAGAGGCTCAATGACATTCCACGCGTCACCTTCAATTATTATGTTGATGTAACCTTCAAGCACTGCTCTTTTAACAGCCCTAAGAGCAACTTTAGCTTCTCCAAGCAGAGGACTTTCAGAGACCAATTGGTCTACCCAAGCCAACAACATCTCTCCATTCTCATTTCTGGCAATAACAGCAATAGAGGTTTTGTTTTCTCTAATTGCTGCATCAAAATTGAGCTTGACCCAATCTTTTCTGTGGTGAGGATCAACCTTTACCCAACTTCTTCTTCTTTGACTAGCTTAGGGGTGGCAATTCGTGTTCCTGTGTCGGGTTCGTGTCGTGTCAACTCATGAGTATCCAACTATATAGGTCAACACTAACCCAATATATTTATTAAACGGATCAAGATTTCTCGACCCTAACACGACCCATTTATTAATAGGGTCAGTCATGTCGACTTGTTTATCATATTTAATCAAAATGAAAAAAAAAATTATGAATTTTTTTTTTTAATATAAAATTCAAAACTAACGAGTAATTGCATTACAAATAATCATTCAAAACTAAAGCATATCCAAATATCACAAATAATCAATCACAATATGTCAAAGAAAATAAACCACAACAACTAATAAGTTTAAATACCTAGAGTTTGAAGGGTATATTGGTAAAATGTCATTTAATTAAACGAGTCAAACGACTTCTATGTATTGAACACTAACTCAACCTGTTTATTAAACGGGTTAGTTGTGTCAATCCGAATATGACACAAACCCATTACAAATAATCATTCAAAACTAAAGCATATCCAAATATTACAAATAATCAATCACAATATGTCAAAGAAAATAAACTACAACAGCTAATAAGTTTAAATATTTAGAGTTTGAAGGGTATATTGGTAAAATGTCATTTAATTAAACGAGTCAAACAAGTCAAACGGCTTCTATGAGTTGAACACTAACTCAAACCGTTTATTAAATGGGTTAGCTGTGTCAATCCAAATATGACACGAACTCATTAAGCCTTAACCCATAACCTGCTAATTTCATGTAATATCGTATCGAGTTCGTAGGTAATGTTCAATTTTGCCACCTGGCTATCCCAAGCTTTTTTATGATCCATATAAGATAAGAACACCTGCTTCGATAGATCATAAGGGGAAATAGTATTCTTCTAGTCTCTTCTTATTTTTAGTCATCCACATCATATCACAAAGAATTGCTACATAAAGCTGGAAGTTACCCATATCTTCATCCACAATCCCCAAAGAATCCTTAGGATTAAGGATGAGTTTAACCCAATTCTGAATAGATAAATTTCTCATATTGTTTATATTCGGTGGCCAAGGAGCTAAGAGCCAAAACTGTTGTTCCCACACACACTGAATAAATATGTGCTCCAAAATTTCTGGGGCACTTTTGCAAAGGCAACATTCAATCGAAAGCAAGGTGAATCTTTAGTTAAGGATTGATCTCGTTGGAAGGATTTGCCAAGCCATTTTCCATAAGAGGTTCTTGAGTCTTGTGTGGACTTTCAGCTTCCATAAAACTTTCCAATCAGCTAAATTGAATTGAGGGTGATTAGGAAAGTTTGAGTCGCTAATAGCGCTATACACTGATTTAACAGAAAATTCACCTGATGGAGGTAGACACCAAAAAACCTGGTCTTAAAGGCTTGTTGTGGTAGATGGATACTTATTATCTTGTTGATTGTCTCTGCTTCAAAACTTTCCTCAAGTCTGCCTCTGTCCCAACTCCGGGTATCATGATTAATCAGGTCTACCACATGGTGAAATTCATTAGAGGCATCTTACTTGGAGCTAGGAAAAAAATTTGGTTATGAAGGAATCCAAGGATCTTCAAAAATCCTAGTGTTCCACCCATTCCCTATTTTGTGGCAGAGCCCTTTTCTAATTACATCCTTGCACTCAAATATGCTCTGAGATGACCACGAGACTGCTTTTGGAGAAGGCATGGCCATGAAATTTCTATTTTTGATGTACTTCTTTTTGAAAACTTGAACCCAGAGACTCCTTTGGATTAAAAATGAGTTTAGTTCCTACTATTTACACGTTGACAATTTGACACTTACATGTGTATATATAAATAATGTTTTTTATTGATTCTCAAAATAAAAACAAGTCTTTTTATTTTTATTTTATTGAACTCAATTGAATTGATAAAAGCTCCTTTATTAATTATTATCTGCAAATATATATATTTGAAGAACAATACTAAAATTTCATTAAGAAGAACTGACCATATCAGAAGAAAGTTGTGGAGGAACATCCTCCATCCACACGACACAATCTAAACAAGTTATAACAAACCTAGCCAGATTTGCAACTTATATTTGATGTACATGGTACTTACCAATCCAAAAGAAAAATATTTATTTTGTAAACCGATATATGTTGAAAGGTTTTACTTCCTCTTTCTTTTTCTTTTTTTCTTTTTTGTTTTATCAGTACCAAATATATTTAATAAGAAGTAATATGGAGTATTATATTTACTTTATTTTGATCAAATTTTTTATCTATTGGGACTACGTTGTATTGCTTTTCAAAGTTTCTATGTTTTGTACTTGGAATCAAGAATCACTAGTTAACTCTTTTGGTCCCTTTTGATCAAGGGAGACAGAGAGAGAGGGAGTAGAGTAAATTTGGCCGGAAATTATGCTATTTCAAACCCTCCCAACCCTCCCCCTAAAAAAAAAGTAAAAAACTCATTTCATTTAGCTATATATATAATAAAAAATTAAAAATTAAAAACATAAACTACATTTGAAGCTCTATATATTTTAAGGGGATAACAAATTAAACTGTTGTTGAGGTATAAATTTTCGGGCCCTAATTTCATTAGCCCACTTACTAAAAAATACCTACACAAGCCCATAAACTATTTTGAGCCCACATAAATATTTCCCACATATTACCCAAATATTCTCCATGTTATTGGGCTCCCACAAATATTTCCTATATAAGCCCCATAAATTACCTTGGGCTCTTTCACAAATATTACCCATCATATCTTACATATTATCCAATTTGGGTCTTCCACAAAAAATACATATCACATTACTACCTAATTGGGCCACAAAATTACACTATCTCCACAAAAAAGCCCAAAATCATTTAACTTGTGAGCAAAACCCGAAAAGCCCAACAAAACTCTCTTATAAAGCTCGTTGATACATGGCACCTCTAAAAGCTCGTTGCTACATGCCAATATTATTGCAAAATCTTACAAAGCCCAAATATTATTTTGGCACCTAATTTCACAAAGCCCAAATGATATTTTGGCACCTATTTTTACAAAGCCCAAATATTATTTTGACACCTAATTTTACGAAGCCCAAATGATATTTTGGCACCTATTTTTACAAAGCCCAAATGCTATTTTGGCACCTATTTTACAAAACCCAATATTATTTTGGCACCTATTTTACATATACTAAAGTTTCTAATTCATGGGAAATATAATTACTCATCACTCAAAAAATACTTCTCTTACAAAATTTATAAAAGCTCATGTATATCACCCATAGCAAAATTATTCATTTTTGTAGGGATGACCAAGCCCAAAGAAGCTCAACTACAAAGTCCAGCTGAGCCGGCCTAGCTCATATACAAATCCCAGCAGCTGAAAGTCACGTGAGCTGTCCAGTCAAGCTTCAGCACAACCTGACAGTTGGGGCCCATTGCCATCGGTTCCAGCTTATCTAATCAAATCAGAAGAGGACACGTGTCCAGCAGGGGCTAAACCCTTCCTTGCCAAGCTGAATTCCATTATTTCTCATGTGACACAAAGCTGGGATAACATGACATAAGGCTGGGAAGCTTCAGCCAGCTGTCTTTCCTTTCTTCTCCAACCCATTCGATCAAGGACTAACGGCAGCCATAACCAGGTCGTGAGAGATCCTGGAACGATTGGGAATCAGTTCATTTTCATGCCAAAAACGTGTACTCTCTGGTTCATAGACCAAGCACATGAACCTAAATGGGGAAACTTAGGGAAATGTGGTTTGGAGGGCACCAAAGGGATCTCTAGCAGAATTCCCAACAAAATGCTCCAAGGTTGACACTTGGCTTAGGATGATGCTCCTTGCCCTAGGGAGCTCTGATTCTAGCAGTAGCAAAACCAAGATCATTAGCCTAATACATGCTTTAATCTCATCAGCTAAGGCCAATCAACATTTAATGCTAAGTCAGAACTCTAGCTGTCATTACCCAAAACAGCAAAGAACACTCTAAAGTTGAACTTACCACTCTTGAGCAAATCCTAGGAATGATTCTCCAAGGATTTTCTGAAGATTGAGGAAGATTTAGCAGAGATTATTTGCTAATTACCCCCTCAAACTCAACTATAAATGGAAACTCTCCACTAATCCTTCAAGGAGGGATCAAGATGGACCCACATACACTAAGAGAAAAGAATTCTTCCTTAACTTCTTTGTTTAGCCTTCTCTAAGCTCTGGCAAAGTTCTGAGTCACTAAGTTATTAGCTTCAAGCTTAGAAACTAAGTTTTCCAGCTCCTAGCTCATAAATACCCCTCATACCTCTACCTATAAACACTCATCTATTCCCAGCAGAAAGCTCCAACAGCTTTACTGAACACTCTCTCTCACTACTCATACTACCCACAAATGGCCCTCACTACTTACTACATATACTATATCCATGAGCATGCCCAGACATCATAATGATCTTGTTGTGCTAGCTGGAATCTCTCTCTCTCTCCCTTCATCTCACACCAAGTTTCCTCGTTACTTGCTATAATGGAACCTATGACATTTGTTTATTCATTTACTATTGAAGGTTATGATGTAACTGTTATCATAGAGTTTTTCTCTCATATTATTGTATTAGAAGACTCTTCTCCAGAGCCCATGGATGATGAGTTTGAAGATGTAGATACTTTCCTTAATCTGTGAACAGCTAATGGCTGGATGTTTATGTTGTTTTGTCTCATTTTACCGCTGGAATATTTTTCCGTTGGAATATTTTACTGTTGGGTTATTTCTTTATTGCAGTATGCTTTTTATTGTGCTGACATGTCTGCTGTAAGAAGTGTTTTTGGGCCATCTCATAACACTTGTCAATCCCATCCTAGGCCCAAGGTATAAAAAGAGGGCGAACTCTTCAAAAACTTCACCGATAACCTTTGGGCCATGCTTCAAGCCCATCGTCGAGTTTCGGTTTAGGCCCCCAACTCAACATAAATCTCATTTGTCGGAAGGAAAACTTTTCCACCCCTGACAACTATTTAGTTTCAAAAATAACAATTTCAACCATAAAGTTTCAAAAGGCAACATAATAAATCATATAATTTCAATAATAAATCCTATAATTAAAGGGTTTAATTTATTAGTTTTAAAATTTCAAAGTTTAATTTGTTACACCCTTAAACTACACAATTGAAAATGTAGTATATATTTCTCGAAGTTGAATTTCAAGAGTCTTGAGAAAGGTTGGGTTCTAGTTAGCTCAACTGGTAAAATCTCTGATGGTTGAATAAAAGATCTAGGGTTTAATTCCCGTCTACACCAAAAACCAATTAGTGTCTTAGTCTGATGATAAAAAAACTATTATCATGAGTGGACCTTATACATTGAAACTCTCTAAAAAAAATGAGTCTTGAGAAAGGGGTGGCCTGGTATTTCCACGAGAGAGGTTTCAAAATTCGTGGCACACTATTTCTAAAGCAGTGTGATAGGCGTATATTATTCAGAGGGATGTCGTGGCCGCTCTACTACCCTAGTCTTTGCAATTTGAGCGAGAGGTTGTCCTGTCCCTACATTTCAATTTACCACCATTACATTTATTCTTTTCTTTACAGTGTTAGCTTTGAGGAGTCAAACAAAGCCCATTTTTCTGCCTTGAGGAGTCTTGAGAAAGGTTAGGTTCTAGTTAGCTCAACTAGTAAAGTCTCTAATGGTTGAATAAGAGATCTAGAGTTTAATTCCCGCCTATACCAAAAACCAATTGGTGTCTTGGTCTGATGATAAAGAGCTATCATTAGGAGAGGACCCCATACATTGAAACTCTCTAAAAAAAAGAAGGGTTTAGGGTTTATAAGAGATCTAGGGTTTAATCTCCATTTATACCAAAAACCAATTGGTGTCTTGGTTTGATGATAAATAAAGAGTTATCATTAAGAGCAGACCTCATATATTGAAACTCTCTCAAAAAAGAGAGTCTTGAAAAAGGGGTGGCCTGGTATTTCCACAAGAGAGGTTTCAAAATTTGTGGCACACTATTTCTAATAATAGTGCAACAGGCGTATATTATTCAAAGAGACACCATGGCTGCTCTGTTACCCTAGTCTTTGTAGTTTGAGCGAGAGGTTGTCCCTACATTTCAATTTACCACCATTATTCTTTTCTTTACAACGTCAGCTTTGTGGAGTCAAACAAAGCCCATTTTTCTTCTTTGGCAAATAGTTCACTCTTTTGATTTTATAACTATGAAACAAACCAGCACTTTCATTAGCTTTTGTAGCAAAATCTTGTAAGTTTGAATGTGTATAAATTGAAGAAATTCTATGCCCCTCGTCAGCTTAGTAGCTGCGGATATGCCCAATGTATACTTTCATAATGATATTCATAAAGGGTATATTGGAAAAATTATCCAAATTATTGTTGGGTTTTGTAGAGCCTAATTTTATTTGATCCGGTTTGACGACCCGACCTGACCCGAATAATCTTGCGTGGTTTTTAATAGGAGATTTTTTGAGGCTTAGTTCATGGAGCGAAGGCTTGGGCCGATAAGGGGTCCGAGGGCAACGCCCTTGGGGAAAAAAAAATTTGGCCCATTTTGTGTAGAAAACGCAATTTTGTGATTAGGGTTTGGTGTTGCCATGTTTTTTTTAGAGAGAAGAAAAATTGTAGTTGCACTTTTGTATTTTTTCCCTGATAATAGTGAAATCCTTACAACACCATGGACGTAGGCAAATTGCCGAACCACGTAAATATTGTCTTGTGCGTGTGATTGTTTTCTTTGGCGTGTGTTTTCTCTATTTTTTTTGTTTCTCACAAGTTGAGAATTCAGGTTAATTCCCTACAATTATGTCAATCAATGAAAGACTATATTTTGACATATCCTAAAATCAAATAGAGGAGGATTGTCCAAATTGTGAAGGCAACAGCCTGTTTCTGTCAATGACAAAAAGTAAATGGCAATTAGACACTTGAAAGTAGTTCCTGATATTCTTTTTGAAGAATGAAAACACTCTTTAATTACTCTTATCATCTACATGATCAACGATGATGTTGTCTACATTTGTGTGAATTTTGGCCCTTTTTTTATATAATACAATGGATATCCGCACAAAAAGTTGGGTCTAAAAAACCAAAGGGAGGTAGAAGAACCATGTGAACAAGATAGAGCTGTCTGAGCTTGGAAAAAGGTGTTGTTCAGAGCAGTGTTAGAAGGCCAATGAGTTGAGTCCAGGAGGTCTTACAATTATTATCCTCTGAAAGGGTGTGAAGGATTTCCCCACCCTAAAAAAACCTTCCCTCATCAATCTGTAAAAAACAAGTTAAAATTTCAGTATTTATATGTGCTACTGAATTAACACCTTTATTATATCTGTTAGTTTAGAGCAATAATAAGGACAACTTTTTTCACTGTCTTTATATGTGCTACTGAATAAACATCTTTATTATATTGTTAGTTTTGCACAATAATACGGACACAACCTTTTTCATTATCTTTTCATAACTTGCTAAGATGAAAAGTTGTAAGTGGAGCAACATTACTTTCATATATAGACCCACAACTTAATCACTTTATTATACACCAATCGCAACATGTCATTGTGAATATTTTTGTCACTTACTGATTAGTTCTACATGGACTCTTTAGCACAAGTTTGAATCTTTTTTCTTCTTAGAAGCTTAATGTGCAATGACTATAGCAATGTATCTCAAAGAATATAGTAAAGTTGAAAAGAAGATAAGATTGCATACTTCTTGCTGGATTCACTGATGGTATAAAAAAGAAGGTGAATTTTCAAATACCTCTTTCAAACCTTGATCTACGACCTGCTCGACGAATTTGACTTTCATTCTTTTGTAGAAGTTCATCAATTTTATTTGGTAATGGTCCTGAGAATTCAACACGCTCGCTTCTGCTTTTGCTACTCTAAATGATGAAAGAAAGAGCAATCGTTTCAACTCAACACATGTAGAAAATAACATAGCATGAATGACTTTTACACAGTTGAATGGCGTCTTATTTTTTGTAAACAATTTACCAAATTAAAAATAGATTTCCAGCTTTGGGCCAGCTAATAGAACACATGCTATTTAAGTTTTATTACATTATTTGGTTTTAGGTTTTACTTAACGATGAGATTGTACACTTACCTTATTAGTTCTTGAAGCGTCTGGTTCTTCCTTTTCACTAAATGCCATTGACATATCATGAGAATGGTATAGTTCAGATGTATCAAAAGAATCTGTATGGCGTTGCTGCTTCTGTATTGCATGCTTGGTTAGAACCTTGGATAAAAGATCTTCATTCCCTTTTTTCGTTGAGTAAGATGTTTTGGCAAATGATGGATCTAATGCACTAATTTTGCTTTTTGATCCATCTGATATTGTGGATGCAGCAAAAACCTCTTTTCGCCTTTTTGCCCATGTAAAGCCGCTTGGTGCTGCAACTTCTGATGGGCCTGAATATGTACTGTCCCCTTGAGATGTATTCATCACTTGGGAAGTCTCTGACATTGTATCAAATGATGGCTTTAGTGGCTCTCCACGCATAGAAGTACCTTTTCCTTTGGGAATATGTGAACGGTCACTGTTTCTATGATCAAGTTGAAAATATTCTTGTTTTTCCTGCACAACAAAGGATACATAAATAAATAAAACCTAGGTTTCTTCCTTTAACTACACAAACACTGTGCATGCATGCACACACACATATACCTCTTTTGATGCTAGTTTACTCTGAGAATTTGTTTCTTGCAAATTTTTACGGACTCTTCTAGGCTTCTTTGATGCTGCAGGCTCTCGCATTTTAGCACCAGTCTTTTTCCTGGAAATACATTGACTATTTAGCAGATAATTATTTATATTATTAAAACCAAAACAGAGAAGGAAGCCATTAGGAGTGGATGCTCCCATCTAGGTTTTCATATCAGCATGACTCATAGATTCAAACCCTAACTTAATCTAGCAATTTAGACTCTGACTTTAAAATCATGCAATAACAATAAATTCACCCAATTATGGAGAAAAGATATTTGCTTATTTTATTTTATTTTTTCTCATCAGGAAGGACCCAGATCGCTAGTTTCACTAACATAGCACGCAACTGAACATTCTACAGATTAATGGCTGTATCATATATGTGAGTGTGAACAAACTACAGACAGAGAAGGACCCCCATAAATGAGTGCAAAGGAGATATAATATAGATTTAGATTGATTGTCAGGCAGCTTCAAGAATTTGATTCAGAAGAGTGAAAATACGTCTACCCAAACCTGCATGAGCAGTTTATATAATGAAGAGTAAAAAATATTTCACCTTTGTCCATCCTCACGACTTTTAGCATCAATTTCCTTGCTAGGGGGATACTTTGGAAAGCTTGATGGGTCACACGCAAAAGGCTTTGTGTTGAAATACTGAAAAACAAAAGCATGAAGCAGACATCAAATCAGACAGTCAAAGGCTCAAAGCTACAAAATGGTACGGGTTTTTATCATTAAAAAGCATGCACCACAATATGATAATATGAAAAATTCTGGAAAATATCTAAATTATAAGTGTAGTAAGGGAAATCTCAAAAATAGCCATGCCCTAAAATGTGGTAAAATTGGAAATAACTTTACTTTGAAAAAGAAATTTAAACAAACTAAACTTTTGGTAGAAGTTACCTCAGACATTAGGGCAGAGGATGCAGTCCCACGCTTTTGAGGATCTATGGAAAGTAAAATTTCTATCAGGTTCACAGCAGTTTTTGGAAACTCTTTACACTTCTCCCTAAGAGAACTTTCATAATTATGCAGGGGTTTAAACATAGCTGCTTGAGGAAGTTTAGACTTTTTCCAGAACTCATCAGGTGGTGAACCACAAAGCTTGAAAATTTTGTGTAATTGCTCAACCTGAAGATTGGAGTAGAATACTCATCAAACTCAAGTGCTATGTAAGAAATACTTTAACATAAGCCAATCAATAAGTGAACAAATTCCATTCTCATGGATAATAGTTAAGAATTAAAGTGTTAGGAGGATGTCTCCAAGTCAAGAATTCTTTTGAAATTTTCACTGCAATATCAACAAAGTAAAATTTAGATTAGAAAATTACCATATCCTAAATGCATCTAATAGTAGGTACTGAGAAATTCTGAATTTTTAAATACTATAGTGTTTAAGAGAATTTCAAGCACTAAAATGAGTTTTTGTTTACTTAATAATATTATGTAGATATGTGTATAAAGAATTTTGTATAAGAATTTGTACAAAGCATAAATACAGAATACACTACATCTCTTGTACTCTTCATCAAACTCCCATTTCTCTGTCCATTAGCTATCAGGTAATATAAAACAGGTAAGAATCATGGGATAAAGAAATAAGTGCACTTCATTAGTGTTATCACCTCAGTTCTTCCTTTAAGGATAGGCTTCCCCAAAAGAATTTCTGCAAATACACAGCCCACACTCCAGAGATCCACTGATACTCTGTAATTTGTAGCCCCCATCAAAAGTTCAGGAGGACGATACCATAAAGTAACCACACGACTTGTTAGAGGTCGCCTCTTCGGGCTAGCAATATTTGCCAATCCAAAATCCCCTAATTTCAGAATCCCTTCATTGTTTACCAAAATATTTGATGCTTTAATGTCTCGATGCATTATACCTCGTAAATGGCAGTGCTCAACTCCACATAATAGCTGTGTCATATAACACTTGACCTACAGAGAAGTCAACCAAAAACTTTTAAATACCAAAGGAGAAGTGAGACAGAAACAGATCAATGATATAGCCTTTACATCATACAATAACCTAATGTCTTAGCAATGATCTTATTTCGCCAGTCTATATATAAAGTATTAACAAACCTGTGCCTCACTAAATTTGATGTCAGGGTTGGACACCAGTCCAGCAAGATCGTGTTCCATGTACTCAAATACAAGGTATATACTATTTGATAACCGAGAAGTAATAAGCCCCTCCAATTTGATGATGTTTGGATGGTCCAGCCTGCGGAGGATCATTATTTCTCGTGCCATAAACCTTATGCTCTCTGGCTGAAAATTGTCTATTCGCACCTTTTTCAAGGCAACCATCTTCCCAGTTTCAATTTGACGTGCTCGAAACACACTGCTGTATGTACCTTGCCCAATCTACATGCATGGAAGGAATTAAATAAAGATAATTTTAAGAAATGAATATTAAGAAAAATTATCAACATACGGCCAAGGAACCAGCTATTGCAGCATAAGCAAAATGTTAGTGTAAAACAACCAACATCATGATTATCAGATGCATGTCAAATATCAAATACAAGTCATTTGGCTGAAATTAAATTTTTTCAGGTAATTATTTGGCTGATTTTATTCTGAATCACATTTGCACAGAAAACTCCTTTCAAGATTTTAAGCATATATGTAGTTATTAGATGTCTGCATATTAAAACAGACAGGCACAACTTCACACTATTGACAAGTGAGTGATGGTGCCAAATGGGGTGGGGTGTTTTAAGTGATGAGTGATGAGTGATGAGTGATGAGTGATGAGTGATGAAAACTGAGTGATGAGTGATGGGTGATGAAAACTGAGTGATGAGTGACCATTTTTTTAAACCAAACAAGGCCTTATATCCACTACTTTCACAGGGCAAACAGGGCTTATGGCTCAAGGTTCACTTTCGGGTAATACTCTACGTGTGTTAAGTTTTTTATTGTCTAAAAGCGAGAGTCCTATAACACCTGCTCTTTGAGGCTCATCCCAAGGTAATGATGCTTGGGAAAATTCATCAAATGCTTCACTTGAATGGCTGAAGAAGGGAGTTGCCTTGAAGCCTATTATAAGCCAAGGAAACAGCCAAATATACATTCATTAGAACTGTACTTTTTACACTTTAGATCTATCTTGACATTCTCTTTAACACTTTTCAAATTACACGATCCATCAACCACTTGGGTCATCCCAACCTGCCTGCTCTGCATTTTCAGCTTAATAGATCTAATGCTTTTGTTCAAGCATGACTTCATCTCTCCAAGCCAGCCACACCCTGTTAGGCCTTAATGTCCCTTTCCAAACAACTTGTCATACCAGTCAATATCTTCTTCTTTTTTTATAGGTACCAGTCAATATCTTCTTAAAGGCCCTGTCAGGAGTCATTGTCCTTTGACTAAATAGAAGTCCAACGTACATGATTGAAAAATGCTCGCGCACTTCTTATCACTTCAATATGAGGTGAGAGTGCTCATCTACATATCTCTTTCTTTTCTTTCTCCTGAAACATCTATATATTATAGTACACCATATTGCAAGTACAACATAATTTTTTTCATTATATATCTGAAATGTCACATGAGGTATCAAGGTTACTAACAGGCTAAGATAAACTGCAAAAAGTCCTTGCTAGGGAATTATATCCTCATTTTTAGAACTCCCACTTACTTGCCTTCATCTTCTAAATAATGCCACCTACTACTTTCCAATTTTCACTCCAAACCTGGATAGGTAACCTTCACAACCAAATCCCACTACAAGCAAATTATGCCAAATTATCCACTACCAACTACTCCTACATTTCAATTCAAACCAAAATTTTAGAAAGAGTAAACATTGAAATGGAAATTTAACATGAATAAAAAGTACAACAAAATCATATATATACATTAATGCAAGCTGTAACACAATTACACCCACATCCAAATCCTACTACATACAAACATACATACATAAATACATATATATATATATATATATCATAAAAATTTCATATCTAGTGCACAAAGCTCCCTTCCTACAGGGTCTGGTAGAGGTGATTAGTAGGCAGCTTTACGTATTCATCATATATTATGTACAATATATGACAAATCAAAATCTGATAATGACATATAAAACATAACTAAATTCATTGTGCTCTAGTTATTGTTTAAAAAATATAAATAAAAGCACATGTGTCATTAAACAAACAAAATGGGAAAGTTTTTGAAGTTTAAAATGATTGAGGCCAACCTTCTCCAATTTCTCAAAAGAATCAGCTCTGAGAGGGACCCAACCATCGACGGCTTCTGAGGCAGCAGAGCTGAGCCAATGTGGCCACCCAGCTGCAGTTTGCTCCGCCTGCACGTACCGTTGAGAGAAGCCAAGCCGGAAGCTGAAAGAGCCTCTGGAATGAGAGGCTTCCTTCTTCGTCTTCCTGATCTCACGGCTCCGACTCTCCACGGATCTCTCACCTTCCTTCTTTTTACTAGAGCTATAATTTCTTTCCAAATTTAAAGGCCCAGATTGGATCTTCATTGACATGGCAGAATCATTATGTTTATTGTTATCGTGGAGAACAGGGGATGAAGCCTTGACAGCCCGAACCGCTTCCTTGGAGCTAATGCAACCCATTCAACACCCCACCCAATTCCCTCCAGCATCGATTGGACCAGAATTCGGGTCGACCCAGATCGGTAAATGACGCAAAGTTTGTGTCTTTTTGGGGGGGTAATTGCCCTGTTTAGGCTTCCCCTGTTTTTTTCACATTCGGTTTTGAATGGGATTGCATTGCATTCTCTCTCTCCCTATCTCTCACTCACTCTCTCTCTCTCTCTCTCTAAGAGAGAAGGAATGTGAATTCGCTAAAACCCAACAAAAACCTCCTGAGAGAGGAGGAAGAAAAGGAGGAGGAGGAGGAGGAGAAGCGGGGAGAGGAAGAGCCAGAAAAAGCAAAAAACAGAGGCAGACAGAGAGAGAGATAGGGATAAACAAGAAAGAGAATATTTTTAGTTGTATTCGGTTGGACTCGTTGTTTTTTCTCTTCTGGGTGGTCTCTGCGAGATCTACGGAGGTATTAGAGGATGGGAGTGTGGTTTTTGTTTTTCTGGGACAAACGGTCCGAAAGGAAAGGAAGTGAGAGAAAGAGAGAGACAGAAGGATTCGTGGGTCCGAAGAATTGGTTTCATTGCTTTTGATGCGTGTATGTGTGTGTGCACTGTTTTATACTGTGTGTGTTTCCTTGGTTTTGCAAAAAAGGAAGAAAAAGGTAAAATGCAACCGTTTGGGAAGCTCATTATTATTCTCTGTTTGTTGCTTTGGTTTGGTTGGAGAGGAAGCGGGTGAGGTGTGGTGGTTGCTATGGCTAACTGCCCAACAGCTCCACTGCAACTCATTATCCATTATGGCTTGAAAAACTATTAGATTAGATTAGATTGGAATAGATGCTTAATTAGTGGTAGTTTGTTTTGTTTAGTTTGGAAGGTTTGGAACTTTGTATTCTTTCTTTTGGATCTTTTATTTAATTGCCTCTTTTTTAATTGAATTTTTAATTGCATTTGGGACTTCTTCTTTTTTTTTTTTGAGAAACACATTTGGGATTTGAAAGTATGGAACAATGATCACTTGTTAAATGCCAACAAAATGTTTACAGATATAATAATAACAAAAGTTTGTGCTCGGTGCTTATTTAATTATTTATAAACTGATGTAGGAGTTGAGTCACAAAGTTACTAATTCAACCAATGGGTCATCGGTTGAATTTATAAGGGCTATATATATATAAGGGCTGTGATGCACCAATTTGATTGATTGTGTAATGTGTGTGGGTGTGTGATGAGTCCCACATCGGGTATTTATTGGGTTGAACTAGGTTTTATTAACAACTACAAGGAGCCTCAATTGTGACTAGTCCTTTTGAGGTATAGCGCAGATATGGCTATTGCTTTTCCTTGGGTCGTTACATATGGTATCAGACTTCTAAAATAAAACCTAATAAATGACTTAAAATTCTAGAAACAAAAGCATACCTCAAACTCCTAAGTCACATTCTATGCATACTCCTAAAATAAAACCTACTAAATGACTTAAAATTCTAGAAACAAAAGCATACCTCAAACTCCTAAGTCGCTCCAATCCTATGGATTATGATTTGAGCTAAAATTTGAAAACTCTATCTTCATTGAAAAGTCTAGCATCAAGTTCATAATAAAATCATCTATTTTCATTAAACTTCTCATTCAAAAAACAATACCACAATGGGCCAATAAAGATAATT
This sequence comes from Quercus tomentella, assembly GCA_028535165.1. Taxonomy (NCBI): domain Eukaryota; kingdom Viridiplantae; phylum Streptophyta; class Magnoliopsida; order Fagales; family Fagaceae; genus Quercus; species Quercus tomentella. Next base: position 78,818,890 of record JAPQVY010000155.1, read on the forward strand.
TTGTTCAAAATTATAAAACCGAATGGATGAAAACAACTCATTCGTGTTACAAGTGTTACAAAAAACTTGTTGGGTTTATATTAAGTCATTTTCATAAGTGGTCCAATTAAACAACCAAACCAACTTAGGTATCGTTCACTAGGTTATGGGTCCAACCAGTCAGGTCGGTTCAGGTTTAATAACTTTGTTTATTATCATTGGGAGGAAGAAAACCTAATTTCGGTTAGCGCCTAACTAATCCTTCCAGGGTGAATATAATCCCCTTAATTAGGATACCTGAACACATGACCTTATAGATTACATGAAGCTTTGAAAACTATTAGACTAACCTATTAAGTTTCATGCTATTTGGAAAAAACAAAGAAAATAAAATTTTATAAGAGAGAATTTTGCACAAAGTTTAAGGCAAACATAATCGTGAAAAAACATGATTTCAAGTAACACCTAACTAATCCTTCTGGTTGAATGTAATCCCTAGGAAACTTGATCCGATGACCTCATGCATCACATAAAGTTTGAAAACAGTTAGACCAATCCATGTAGGTTCATGCTTTCATGCATTTGGTGAAACAAAAGAATAGAAATTTTTATATGAGAGAATTTTGCACAATGTTTGAGAGTAGTAATGAGAAAATATGATTCTGCATTACACTTAATTAACTCTTCAGGTTGAATGTAATCTTTTTGTAAGGAAACTCGAACCCAAGAGGGCCAAGACCTTAAGCACCCATTGAGGTTCCTGCTTTTGCCTCTTTGGCAAAAATAAAGATAATAAATATTTTTGATCTATAAGAGAGATTTTTTTTTTTTTTTTTTTGAGAATCTTATAAGAGATAAGTGTGCACAAAGTTTGAGGCAAAAATAGAATTCAAGATTAGATTTTCCAAAGTTAATTTCTTGTAGTATATGATACGTAGAAATATTAGTGCACCACTACAAATGTAATTGACAGGCTTAAATACATGTTCTCACACGCCTTTTTCTTTCTTTTGACAAAGTCTACAGCGTACTAAATGGGCTCACTTTTGGAGCCTTCAAAGTATGCCACTCACTCTCATCAAAAAAAAAAAAAAGTATGCCACTCACGCCACATCACAACAAATTAATGATTCTTCATTCTGATTCTAGGTGGAGCTTCTTGCTCTCCGAATCAAAAAATTGACATACATGTGACAATTTATTTGTTTCTTATTATGATTAAATCCAAATTCCAAAGTGAGGAATTTCCAAATCACATGGAATAATACTTTACCACTTAGGGGTAGAGATAATTGAAAAGTAAGGCTGCGTACCACATAAGGTTATTGTGGAGTATGACTATTAACAATATTAAAGAAAAATGGTTAGCCATGTGTGCTTTTTGTTAAGAAATAGCTTTCAACTGAATCAAGTGGAGTGAATAGGAAACCTTTGTTAAATGCTTCCAATACTTAATAAGTTCTTTTAGGTCAACAATTTGTGAAAGAATGTTCTAATAATACATGGAAAGATTTATCTTTCAGACTAAACTAATGTAAAAAGAAACAAAACAAAAGCAAAAGCAAAAGTAAAAGTGAGAATCCCTCATATGGAGTCGTGCATAATGAGAATTTATGTTCACTATAACTTTCTCAAGATCCAAATGTAACCTATGTCCGGGTCAACACAATATTGTAGCCAACATCTAACTTTACAATTCAATGATTTGTACAAAAGCAAACTAGCATGTTAAGCTTGCCTCGAAAATTACCAAACTCGATGGAGAAAGATCTTCACATGCGTGCAAATACATCAATATTACTGTTAAAGATAACAAACCAGTCTTAATCAAGCCCTAACTCTAATCCTACTTGGTGGGTAAGCAATACTCGAGTACAAGTTTTGTAGCCATGGTTTAGTGTACAGTTAGTTTAGGGTTTAGCCTCTTATAAATATTAAATACCATACATTAGGTTCAATTGCAAACTACAACTTAGTAGGGAAGAAGTAGTCGCTAAGGGTTTTTTATGTGGACGTAGTCCATTAGGTTAAATCACGTATTTCATGTGTTCTCTCTTTATACTCTCTTTATTTTAGATTCTAATTTCAGAGAAAATATGCAATTGCAACAAGAACTTCAAGGATTCACAATGATGAACCCTTGCAACCTAACGATTTCCTACTAAGAAAGAGAAACCTGAATTTGGCATTAACCAACTTAGGGGTTGGCTAGAGAGGCTTTGATGGTTAAGTCCATAAGCCAGTGGTAGAAGAAGAGAAATGAAAATGGCAGAGTAATAGTGCCAAGGTTACATACCTAGTACAATAGATGAGGGGTATATTTAACTATTTATAGGTGTGTGAGTGGTCGGTTTTGGTAGTACTTCCCTTCCCTTCCAGTCTAGTTATCCCCTTAGTTCGACTTAGAGGATGTGTCAGGATAGCAACTCCCAATCTATAAACGGATGTGAGATATTCTCGCGAAAAAGGGGAAGTGGGATCACTTCCCATCCCCCAAAATCAAGGGGAACTGGGCTATTATAGTTACAAGTACCATTAAAAGAAACTTGATGGTAGTTAGGATGCATCAAATACAACATTGAGGAGAGTGGTTGAAGCAGCAATAGGAATCCCCATAGTCTAGACTATGTGAGGCTCATGTTGTTCTATTTCGTGGCTATCAGTTTTAGGTTAAGTTCTAATAGGCCTATCTATGCTAGAAGGCTTCCCAGAAGCTGCTCAGCAATACCTCACTAGTGGGCGAGGACCCTCGTAATTGGCAAGGCTCCCTTTGTACTATGCTTACAAATCGACCTTGGGCCTACACAGTGAGCAACAAATTGAGGAAGAGTGGATATCAGTGACCAAGATGACTATATAGCTCGGTCATCAGCTCAAAGCTTGATTGACCCTTTACTGACCCCCACAAAAATGCAAAAAATGCAATATATATGATGTTGTGCAGATAGCACCCCAGGACTCAAATCAATAACAGTAAATAAGCGGAAATCAAATAACAAGCACACACAAAGAACACAAGAATTTACGTGGTTCGGCAAACTGCCTACCTCCACAGAGACGACGGAGAAATTTCACTATAAAAAATAGGGAGATACAATAGTGCACAATAACACTCTCAAGAAACCCAAATCACAATTACACCCTAACTCTCTCTCACCCACAAGACAAGAAAACACTATTCTTCTTCTTATGCGGCTGCTGCTAGGGTTTTAGGAATTACTCTAATTCTCTCTATGTATTTTCATTCAACACAAACCTAATATATATATATAGGTCGGCTATTACTAGGAATTATATTTCTAGTTGTATTCGGTTTCCTAATACTACTTGTATTTGATTTAGAAGACCAAATTTGGGCTTTGGCAATTCAAGCCACACAGCCCACATCAACAAATCTCCACCTTGGCTTGAATTGATCAAGCTACACGAGCAAACTCCTCCATCGCCTCCACCTTAGCCCTTTAGGGCTCACAAGCTACAAACACCAATCAAGTCCAAGTAACTCTTGAACTTATCTATTGGAACTAACTTTGTCAACATACTAGAGGATTCCCAAGTCTTATTCTTCTGTAGTGACCCCATCTCTTCTACATCCCTGTAAGACAATGGATCTCCACTGCTAGTTATGAGAGCAAAGCTAACCATGTCTTCAAAGCCATATCTCTATGGTGCTTTGTGAACCCGCTTCTCTCTACCTTTAGCAATTGAATAAGACTCTTCTTGTTGCTGCTATGAATCAATCTTAACATCACCCTTATCATTAGGTGAACTATTCTCGTCAAGCTCCACCTCAACAGTTAATTTCTCCTGTGGACTATCATCACATGTCTCTGCTTCATTCTGTTTCAACATAAAGGCTTCATCAAATATAACATCTCTGCTGGTCACCGTTTTCTTTGAGATTGGATCCCAAAGCCTATAGCCTTTAACACCTTTTTCAAAACCAAGAAATACACATTTTCTTGACTTTGAATCCAATTTAGAACGCTCTCCATTCTGCACATGCACATAAGCTGGACAACCAAAGATTTTTAGACTCGAATAATCAACTGGTTTACCTGACCAAACCTCTTCTGGAATCTTGAAATCAATGGCTGATGATGGAGATCTATTAATAATGAAGCTTGCTGTGTTAACTGTCTCTGCCCAGAACACCTTAGGCAACCCTGCATTCAATCTCATGCATCTGGCTCTTTCTGCTAAGGTTCTATTCATTCTCTTTGCAACCCCATTCTGCTGTGGAGTTCCTTTAACTGTGAAGTGACGAGTAATGCCTTCTAATTCACAAAATCTTATGAATTCTTTATCTCTATACTCTAGTCCATTATCTGTTCTAAGGTATTTTATTTTCCTGCCAGTCTGATTCTCAACATGTGCTTTCCACCTTTTAAATATGCCAAACACATCAGACTTATGCTTCATAAAATAAATCCATACCTTTTTAGAGTAGTCATCAATGAAACTGACGAAATACTGAGCACCACTATGAGAAGAAACTGATACTAGACCCCAAACATCTGAATGAATGTAGTCAAGAACACCCTTACTTGTATGAGAGCCTGTCTTAAAACTGACTCTATGTTGTTTCCCATACACACAATACTTGCAGAAGTCTAGCTTGCATGTCTTCACCCCTTTCAATAAATTTCTCTTGTGCAACTCTAACATACCACGTTTACCAATATGGCCAAGTCACATATGCCATAATTTTGTATCGTCAATGCTGGACTCCACCGGAGTGGTGACTGCAACTCTTCCTACAACTGTGTTCCCAATCAATCTGTAAAGCGTGCTTATTTTCTGTCCTTTCATCACCATCAAAGCACATTTGGTAATCTTCATAATTCCACCCTTTGATGAGTATGAATAGCCCAAATCATCCAACACTCCTAAAGAAATTAAATTCTTTCTAAGATCTGGAACATGCCTGACATTACTAAGAACTCTCACAACTCCATCAAACATCTTGATCTTCATAGTACCAATTCCAATAACCGGGCATGTAGCATCATTACCCATTTGGATCATACCACCATTGTAAGGCTTATACGTGTCAAACCAATCTTTCTTTGGAGTCATATGATATGAGCATGCTGAATCTAAAACCCAAGATTCCAATAGAACATTGTTACTTGATGAAACTGAAAGTAAATCTGCACCAACTTCACTGTCATCTGATGTTTCTTCAGCAACACTAGCTGATTCTAGGGGCTTCTTTCCATTCTTCTTCTCTTCTAAATGCTCTTTCAAATCTTTACACTGATTCTTGTAGTGCCCTTTCTTGTGACAATAAAAGCACTCTACATCTTTCTTTGCACGTGATTTAGATTGTGATATATTCCTGTTGGAGTTCCGTCCTCTTGACCTGCTTCTACCCCTATTGCTTGACTCAGACTTTACAATAAGTCCATCAGCCTGAGAACCATCACCATCTTGCTTCATCTTTATGTGTGACAAGAGAGCACTAGTCACCTCCTCGAGTACTATAGTCTCTTTCCCGTACATCAACGTAGTCACTAGATGATCAAAAAAAGTAGGAAGCGACGCTAATAAGAGTAACGCTTTATCTTCATCCTCATAATTCACCCCAAAACTTGACGGTTGGGTGTTCAACATGTTAAATGTGTTGAGATGCTCCAACAGATCTGAACCTTCCTTCATATGCAAACTATATAGTTGCTTCTTCACGTACAACTTGTTCGTCAGATTCTTTCTCATATAAAGACCTTCTAGTTTTTCCCAAACTTCCTTTGCGGTCTTTGCTTCTAGGATGTTGTGAATGACCTCATCACCTAGGTTGAGACGAATAGCGCTAGCTGCTTTCTCATCCATCTCTACCCATTCTACATCCTTCATCGTTTCCGGTTTCTTCTCCTTCCCAAGCAAGGCCTTGTGAACTCCTTGTTGAATTAGGAGATCCTTCATCCGCTTTTGCCAAAGAGAAAAATTTCCCTTACCACAAAACTTCTCTACATCATACTTTGTGCTTGACATTTTTACTGTATTCAAAGGATTGAATCCTAACCTTACTCTAATACCACTTGCTGTACCACTTGTTGTGCAGATAGCACCCCAGGACTCAAATCAATAACAGTAAATAAGCGGAAATCAAATAACAAGCGCACACAAAGAACACAAGAATTTACGTAGTTCGGCAAACTGCCTACCTCCACAGAGACGACGGAGAAATTTCACTATAAAAAATAGGGAGATACAATAGTGCACAATAACACTCTCAAGAAACCCAAATCCCAATTACACCCTAACTCTCTCTCACCCACAAGACAAGAAAACACTATTCTTCTTCTTATGCAGCTGCTGCTAGGGTTTTAGGAATTACTCTAATTCTCTCTATGTATTTTCATTCAACCCAAACCTAATATATATATATATATAGGTCGGCTATTACTAGGAATTATATTCCTAGTTGTATTCGGTTTCTTTCCTAATACTACTTGTATTTGATTTAGAAGACCAAATTTGGGCTTTGGCAATTCAAGCCACACGGCCCACATCAACATATGACAACACTAATTATGCAATACTAAATTGCAAAACAAATTGCTGTGAAGCCAATAATAAAAAATTTTAAAAAAATTAATTAAAAAAAAAAAACTTTATACAAGGTTTTGCCAGCCAACATACATCACAATCTCAATTTTGGCAGAGTGGCTGCTATGCATTTATCACTATGGTTCTTTGCCTTGAGCTCACATTGCCAATTACAAAACAGCCCCTATAAGGAGAATTAAACAGGAAAAAGAACAGCCAAGGAACTTAAGCTAAATCAATATGCAAGTTATAGTCATCTACTATTTAAGTGTAAACAGTATCATATATATGTGTGGTACCAAATCTCAATATCAAAGTGCAGAAGGAGCTGTATGCAGGAAGTTTCATCAACCAATTACACATGCAGTAACCATCTCCAGAGAATGCTAATAAACCTTTCATGTAATTTCTATATTCTGCATTGCTTCATTTTGCGCCTTGTTAGTCCACTTGAATCAACCACTGAACTGATGATGGCATCATAAGAGATTTCAGCAGGGAACTTTATACTGTAATTTGCTCTTCTTTAAGTTGTAGAAGTACTGGTCTCTGGTCATTACTTCCAAAATTCATCTCCTTAAGCAATGGATGTTTCTCAGTCACCACCTTCTGTGGTGCAATTCTATTGGCTGTGTTGTGGCTGCTGTTTCTAGCTGCTGGGACATCATGATTGTGCTTTCCCTCATATGTTGTTATGACAGCTTTAGGGTCTGTTGAAGCTCTCTCAACATGTTTACGGACATTGCATCCCACACTAGTGCATTTGTAATAGCTCCTGTTAACAGATAGTGAGATATAAAAATGATTCTAACAGAGAATAAACATCATTAATGGTTCAAAAAATTGAAGAAGGAAAAAAACTCAGGAGAGGATACCAAGATAAAATTATAAAAAAAGCTAAGCATAACATAAGAAAAAACTAGCTTTGGAAAGCATGCCAAGATCAAATTGTTAGCTCCAAAGGCAAACACATTTGAAGAAGTTCTTTTGGTTAACTGACGTGGGTGACAAAATAAATTCATTAGTCACGAAATGAGAGTTTAATCTCAGCTTATCATAATAATCTCATCAAGAAACTGGGGACAAACCAATTATACAGCACACAAACTATTGGAATATGAGCTTAAAAGAAGCAAATTCACATGAACAAGAAATAAAAAAATTCACACAAGACATCAATTGTTGGGGAGATAACACCTTGGGAAGCCTCCAATTGAGTAGTTAATATAAGATATAGGGACACTACTTGACCCAAAAGGCTTAGGCCTATGAGTTTGGACCTTGCTATATTATATTAATCACTCCCTCTTGTCATTCTTATTCAATGTGGGACTTCACTTACACATGTATACCCAACAACAATATTTCACATAGTTTGGCCAACTAGTCAACTACATGCCTACATCCAAGGTCGATGATAATCAAAATCTATTGTCAGCAATATGGACTACAAATACATGACTAACTCTCACAAATAAAACTCATAGACTCACAAACAATACTCACAACCTTCACAAACTCAAACACTCTCAAAACCTCTCACAAACATGACTGACCCAAATCCCAAAACACCAAAAATAAACTCTCAATACCAAACTCACAAACAAGACACTCACAATCCCAAAGTCCCAATAGTGTTCGTTTAAACAATAACAAACTCTTAACTCACAAATGCAGGTATCATTCAACCTCAAAAGAACTGCCAACTCTTGAAAAACCCATGCTATGTTCTTCTATGAGTCTTTTCCTTGCCCTATACAGGAGCCCTCGTAGGCTAAAGCCACCAAACCCTTTGTAACAGTGTCTATGAATCAGACTTCAACATTTACTCCTTGATGGACTAGCAATACCTTCCCTAGTGGACAACGGATACTATTGCTTCTTGAACAAAGAGTAGACTTTCCTTCAACTCAAAGAAAACCCAAACCAATTCAAAATAGGAATATGAGGCAATTTCTAACACAAATACTTAGACACGATATCTCATATGTGAGGGCCTGATAACTTGAGAGACCAATTGATGCAACAAGGAAAAAGTAATTAGATTCTATATTGAATGATATAAACATTATCAAGTTTTGCATTTAGTGTTTAGAATATAAAACAGAGCAATTTAAAATTTTATTCTAGATAATGTAAAGGATTATGTCTCATAACACTCACAGATGCTTCTGTCTCATGGCCAAAATTTTGGAAGGGATAAGATTTCTTATTTTTGAATATTAAGATATAATAAAGAGTGGATCGGATTCTTGGTCTCATATATAGAACATCTGGTAAATGTGCTAGTCATCAAGTGCAGAGAGAAGAAAGAAAACGTTCAAAGAAATAAAAGTATAGAAAAAAGCTTGTAGGACCTACAAAATAACTGTTTGCACGAACTAATGATGGTCAAGTGAAGCAGAAGAACAAGAGACTTGAGGAGACTTTTTTTTTTTTGTGGAGGTGGGAGGGGGGGATGGGGGGATTAAGAAAAGAGACATTTTTTTAACTGTCTTTCATTTTCAATCTTCTAATAAAACTTTAAGTCCACAGCGAGCTACTTGAGTTAGACTCTTATAAATCAAAGGAAGATAAGGGTGGCCTAAATCAACATTCTTGTAGCCCAGGTTCTAGCATGGTGATCTTTTCAAATGGATACAGAAATTGTAAACCATACGTAAACTCTTAACTTTAAGAGGCAGCCTTACTGACATGTTTACTCATATTTTTGGATTGTAAGCTTCAGTTTATGGGCCCTTTAATATATATGAAATTTCAAATTTTTTAGAAATATCATTTTTAAAAGTTGAATCCAAATCAGATCAGACAATTGAAAATTAAAAGCTCATGACACTTAAAATTATATAAACATTAAAGCTTCATCTTAGAGGTACAAGAAGCCGTTTAACTGGGGCCAAAGTTGATGCAACTCTTTCACTCAATATATTTGATTTTTAAATGTCAGGTCAGAAAGATACTGAAATATTCTTAGAATCCTCTTGCACCATGCAATCATTGGAACAGAACACAAACAAATAGAAACAGATGAGGTTACCACCTTGGATGAGGATTGCCTTTGACCACCTTTTGTCCATACTTCCGCCACCTATAGCCATCATCTAAAAGATCAACTTCACTTCTTGTTTGCACAATGATTTTTGGTTCTGTTACAGTCTTGTGCGACAAAGGTACCTCAGATGTCCCAGCATCTGTCATCCTGCACTCCAAGGTAAAAAAAAAAAATTCAAAAATCACAAAAAAGCAAAAAAATGTAAAAGAATGAATATGTACAATAATAGGTTGGGAACATGCCTTCTCTTTGGATTTGGCTCATCACCACCCCCCTCTTCTCTTGTTTCTGCATCACCTTCCTCCTCACTGTCACTTGATCCAGTTAACTGAGTGGGTGCTGTTTGAGTAGATTCTTGATCCCTCTCAGGAACTGAATAAGCTGGTACCACTTGACTCAACTTGTTCCAATTTCCAGCCTGATTTTGCAAACCCAGATCTGGCTTAGCTTGAGAATTTGTATTTCCACTTAGATCACTACCTTCTTTTGCACGCTTATTGGGTTGAGGCAGTTCATGATTATGCTGTCCTTTGTAGATAATTTCAGTTATTTGTCCTTCAAGAGAACGCTCAACCTTTTTTTTGACAGGACAATTCAGATGTGTACATTTGTAGTAGCTTCGTGGAAATTCACTGCCCTTAACCTGTTTCTGCCCATATTTACGCCAGTTGTAGCCATCATTGGTAGGCTTATCAACAGCAATGGTAGGCTGGTATTTCCTATCAGAATGTGAGGCCTCTGATTGTTCCATCATGGAATTTCTGGGGTCTGATGTTGAGGGTACCATTTGCTGTCGTGAAGCTTCACTTAAAGTAAAGGATGGATTATGCGTCAATGACTCTGTAGAAGCTGCTAGTGTAGAAGGTTGATATTCAGCTTGCATGTTCATGTGAGATTGGACTAGTGCAGCTTGAGCTGTAACCTGTGCCAAGGCCTGCTGGTGGGACATTCCAAAGGGGCTCTGCATGGATTTTGCAGAACAAAAATAAGCCACAAGAAAATTAGATGGTAGCATAATAATCCATGAAGTTCTCACTCCTCATCATAATATCCAACTTGTCTTATAAGGAAATACAGACCAAACCAAACTTTCATTTTTCAAAAATCCAGCAATGCATGAATAGCTTAGTATAATTACACTATCAGCTATTCATCCTTAACTATTGGCTCATTTGTGATGTCTATATTAAACTTCAAACTCTTGCATTCCACAACAGATTCAAGATTAACTTGCAAAGTCGTTTCTCACAAAAAAAAACTTGCAAAGTCCACCACACCATTCAAAATTAGTGTCAAAATTAATAAATTAGTGGACCTGTTGAATGGTGGAATGCACAAATATGTCAAAATTAATATTACTTCCCATTAATTTACAATATCCACCCTAATCAACCCAATAGTTTGTTAATTTAACACTGATTTTGGATAATGGACAGACATTGCACATTAATCTTCAATCAAAGAATAGATTGCAAGATCTTATAGTTTAGGGTGAAAATTGCAAATAACAAAGTTTTGGGTGGAGAGCTACAATTAAACCTCAATAAAATCACGATTAATTCATATCATTAATAGTTCCTAAGTTATAATTTATCATTTCACTTTTTCATAAAATTCACTATTATTATTATTATTATTATTCAAAATTCCATAATTTTTCCAAAAATACATTTTCACCAAGTCCAACCCCTCAAAATTTCAAGTAAAAAAAAGTTCTCCCCATGCTTGACACAACCAGGAAATGCCTCCTCAATAAATAGTTGTAGCCACCACAAGCTGAATCAAACGTTAATTAGAGAAAGGAACTGAAAGAAATTGATCCAGCACATGGGAAACAGGTACACTTCTTTGCTTACAGGCACAATAGCATGAATCTTACACAATATCCACAAATGAGATAATCTAAGTGCCTCTTGCTTGTCCCATGGAATTTTAATTGCTTCGATGTGATTTACATTGTTGGAAAGCAAGATTTGAAAACCTTATCCCTTTACAACCAAAGCATCAAACTTAAACACCCTCTAGTTTCAAAAATGAATCTATTCCAGTTATAGTTCAAACCCCTCACCATATATGCATATTATTCACAATCTTAAAATCTCAATAAAAGTGGCTCTTTCAGTCTTTCTTCAAAACAAGCATTATGCAAACTCCATAATTTCACTTTTCCTAGAATCAGAAACCATCAAATTAATACAGAATCAGCAAAAACATGTTACTCACAATCTTAAGTATAAAATTCTTAATAAACTACCTTAACACAATGCCAATTCATGAGCTAACAAACGCCAATGCTCCCTCAATGGCAACTTCAACTGCCACCCATATCTTATTCCTTATCTCTCAACCTCAACACTCTAAAACATGCATTATGCAAACTCCATAACTACATTTCCCTACTCTCAAAGCCAACAAGAACCAACCCTTACTCCCAAAAATTTGGGGTCAGCTATGAATCCTCAATAGAAAAGTCAAGGTTCGGCCACGTGTATTCTTTTCTATCATTCTAATCTATCATACGTCCTTACTTGACATGTCATTTCTCAAGAACCGTCAGATTCATATCTTATCCTTATCTTGTTCTCATCCTCAACGCAATCACTCTAAAACAAGCATTATGCAAAGTTCATAACTCTACTTTCCTACTCTCAGAAGCTATGAAATTAACACAGAATTAATCAAAAACACCATAATCGGATTGAATTACCTGAGGAGAAAAGAATCCAGGGGAGTTGAGAAAGCCAGAGGGGCTCAAGCCAGGTGGAATAGTGAACAATGGTGAGGAAGCAACAACCAAATTGGTTGGCCTACTTTGCTTAAACCCAGAAGTGTTGTCCTTCAAAGAATTGTCTTTGTGGGTGAAGAAGGTGGGAGTGGCTAGAGGAGAGGCCATGGCTCCAGCGAGTAGCTGAGAGAAGGAACGGCAATCAGAGTCAGGGTAGTTGTCAGAGAAGAAGGAAGAGACAAGAGTCATGGGTCCAGGGCTTGCTCCAGGCCCACCTGTGAAAAGGGTCTCCATGGATGGTCGAGGTGGGAGTGTTATTGTTGGCCTTGGTGCTGTAACTCTCCCTGAATCTTCACTCTTTGCCATTCTCTCTTTCTTTTTGTATGTCTCTATGCAAAGTACTTTCTTGTAAAAGCTCTCTATCTCTCTCTCTCTCAAATTTTCTATCTTTCTGTGTATAACTGTCTCGGTGTCTATGCAATATTTCTCTCTCTCTCAACACTCTGCAATTCTCTCTCTCTGTCTCTCTCTCTCTGTGTGCGTAATTGCTTGCAACTACTTTCTTAATAATTTAATAACATTTATAAATAAATAAAAATGTGTTTTTTTTTAATTTATTTGTTTGCGCGTTAGTGTGAAGAAATGATGGTAGTTGATGTTGTTGTTGGTGTTTCGTGCTCTCTTCAAATTTATCTCCCAGTGGAAAGTCCACGGAGCCGAAACCGATAATGACTTTTTTTTTTTTTAATAAAAAGAAAAAAAAATGTATTACTTAGATTTTATCCTTGTTTGTTTTGGACACTTTTTTTTTTTTAATCAGCAGATTTAATAAAAATGGAGAATAAAAAAATATTGGACTCACAAAATTTATATATATATATATATATATATATATATATATATATATATATATATATATATAAAGTATGAATAAAAGTAAACAATAAAAAAATAGGGGCTCAAAATTCAACCGAGGAAAGTGACAAAGAAGACATGGGGGCAATGGCATTGGCATATATATCATGTGCCTTGACTTTTGTTGCCCACCAGGACCGCCATTTCCCACAACGTTTACAAATGCAACAAATGCTTGTCCGCTTGTTTCCGTGTATAACAGGAGCATGATGCGTGTAATATGCATCACTCCATCTCACAATCTGTGATTGTTTCCGACCTCTCTTTTTTCTTTGAGCAAGTCTAGTATCATAACAATTTTTACAATTTTGTCATAATTTTGTCACATGGTAATTTGTGAATGGTAAAATCATAGACTCACCATTTTATTACCATCACTCACGAGTTGTCACGTGACAAAATTATGACAAAATTGTAGAAATTATTGTGATGCTAGACTTACTCTTTTTCTTTTCTTTTTGGTCTTTTCTTTTCTTTTCTTTTCTTTTCTTTTTTAATTATAGACATAACTTGTATCTAGTGCATTAGTGTATTAAATACGTTAAAATACACGTATTCAAATTAGACATGTGTCTACATTCTAACATGGTACAATAGACACAATCTCAACCCTTTAATTATTAAGGATTGCAGGTATCCCAAGACTTCAGCACATGCTAATTTCCTAACGACTCATGTGAGACACTTCATACCTACGCAAACAATGATAACTACAAAAAAGTCGAACCTCTTAGAAACATTCCAAAGACCTAACCAACTCAACTAACTCTTCGTGATAATGATTTTAACAATGGTTTAAACTTAATGAGAACGTACCAAATGTGCCGACTTGCCCCATGAGTGGGAAAATTTGTGGTCTGAGCATTTTCATTTTTCTTTGAATTTTTTCTTTTCAATTTCAATTTTTAAAAATGTTTTTTTTAGTTAATTTTGCATAGTTCCATTTTACTATTTTCAGAAGATATTATTGTGGTCATTTTCACCTTTTTCGGGGCCGTTTACAAATTGATTGACATGACAATTTTTCTATGACTTGCCTTAATTTAAATATTAATATATATATATATATATATATATATTATTTATAACCAGTAAACATTAAGAATATAGTTCACTCGCAATCCATTCTGAGTCGCAACATGTGCTGTAGTTGTTGATTAGGTATTATGTAGGAAAAGAAAAGTGTCAACTGTCAAATCAACCAAGTTTGTTACTTGATGTAAAAGGAAAAAAAAAATGGCCATTGACCCTCGTAGGATCAATTTGATGCACAATGCATTTTTAATGACTTTGAGTGAATTTTCATTAACGAAAGTATGATACAAATCATATAATATTAAACAACTTAATACAGCAAGCCCTCGACTTTTTTTCTATGTGTGTTACAAATAAATTCAACTATGTTAATTAAAAGTGAAGTTATAGTACCACCGGGCCTTGTAATCTAGTGGTACCCGGTTCTGTTTGTAACCGTTAACTCGGAGGTTCTATCTCCTACAATTACCCAACAAAAAAAAAAGAAGTGAAGAAAAAAAAAAAAAAAAGTGAAGTTATAGTTTATTCTTCTCCCCTTCCTTTTTCTTCTAAAACTATAGTTTACTTTTTATCATCTCAACTTTTGTTAAGTTGTTCTTTACCTAGCTATTTAAGAAATTTTGAGCTCCTAACCTCTGCATACATCATAGGTTACACACTTCATTCATATATTAATAAGTATATATATATATATATATATATAAGTTAAATTACTAATTACACCCTCTAAAATCCAATCTGTTTTCTATTCTATTTTGCAAGTTTCATTTTTTGATTTCAATATTTTTACTTTAATCAATTACTAAATTAGTTATTCCATCTAATTTTGTCTATTTGCACCATTAATTTTATTTTTTTCTTTTTTTCCAAAAATAACGTCATTTTGGTGGACTTAACAGTGTAGATTGAACAAAAAGAATACATTGAAAACAAATTAAAGCCAAAAGACAATAATAATAAAGAATGAATTGAAAAAATATTAAAATTATAGAGTATAATTTGTAATTTAATCTATTTTTATTTTATTGGTTAAATAATAAGAGTGAAAATCAAACCATACTAAGTATTAAAATGATCCACAACTTAATAGAATGGATAAGAAGATAATATTATAGAATGTCATGCATAATTATAGTCTCAAGGATGGTGTCTTGTTACCAAGGCACAATTCCAAAATATATAACAATTTAAATTTTAGTGCTTGGCTTATGATCAAAGTTTTAAAAATTGGATCGGACCAGCTTGTTCAACTAGTTTAACTGGGAACTAGGCACCAATTCGGTTTGGTAAAAACTCCTAAAACTGGTTATAAACCGAGTAAAACCGAGAATCGGGACCAAAACTAATTCTTTGACCATACCAATTTTTAAAACCATGCTTACGATAGCTTGACAATTGAGGAATGAGCAATATGTTTCAAATATTAATATATTGCACAATACATCATATCTACATTAAAATTTGATTTAAGATCCAATTCATGATTTTTAACAATTATGCATAACATGATTATAGTAGGTAAACAACCAGTTACATTACTTTAATTAGAGATTTTTTTTTTTTTTATATAAGTACAAAGAATTCAAACCTACGATATTCACTCCATAATGATTGTTTTTTATCATTAACTGAGACATCAATTAGCTTTTGGGTATATGAGAGATACAAACTCACATTCCTTATTCGTTGACAAAAAACTTTATTTAATGGAGTGATTTTCTTGCAAATAAAAATATAAAATTGAGCCCGCCTAACATATAATGTCAATACATTGTCTTTTCGTTGGTTTTAGTTAACTCAATTAGTGAAGTCTTTATCGTCAAATAAGAGATTTAGGGTTCAAACTCCATTTACACCAAAAACCAATTACTATTTTGACATGATAAGAGCAATCATTATGAAATAAATGTCATAAATTGGAATTTTTTATATATATTCTTTTCTATTTAGAAAATTGATAGACTATAACGTAATAACATGATAATGATTTGAAGACCCTAGAAAGATAATTGTTTAAGTGTTTTTGTTACTCACATTTTGAAAATACCACTTGTTGGTCCCTAGGAGAGACCAAAAACTTCATAAAAATAAAATGAAAAACCAAAGGGAATGAAAGATAATAATAGAAAAACTAATGGTGGCGGCTTCTATTTTATTCTTTTCTTTTGCATATTTTTTAAGTTTTTATTCAAATTTATTTTAAGTTCAAGTGATAGTGAAACCATTTATGGTATTTGTGATTCAAACCCCACCTCTCACTTTCTTCATTCTCTATCTAAAAAAAAATTAAATCTTAAACAACTAAGGACTCTCTCTCTCTCTCTGCGTGCATTTTACAAACCATTGTTATCTCCTATTTAAACACGATTGCAAGATTCAAAGAAAATGCTACCCATATTAATTACAAGAAACTCACTTTAAAAAGGAAAGAAAGAAGAAGAACAAGGAAAGATGTATGTGACAAATTATATCTACTTTTAATTCAAATATCAAATAATTGCTCATCAAAAAAAAAAAAAAATCTTTAAAAAAAAGAAAAAAAAAAAAAGAAGAAGAAGAAGAAGAATAGCACATTAAGCTAGATACCATTGACAACAGGTAATTAATAAATTATGAATTGTAGATCATAAAGTGGTATGTAAAAATAAATATCAAAATGTTTATAAAAAGAAGAAAAAGAGCAATATGAACATGTGATTGGGAGCTGAGTAAAATAAAAAAATGGTGTAATATTAATGTTAGGGTAGTGTGTTAAAAACTCAAAAAAAAAAAAAAAAAATACTAAAAGCAAGTTGCAAACAAAAGACATGTTGGCAAATTGGCAACAGAAAGAAAAGAATAAAATAGAAATGAGCTGCGTGTATGAAGTGCAAGCCACAAAGTTAACCAAACAAAACAACTATCCACTAGGGATTGAAAATGAGAGAAATGATAAGGATTGGTTAGTACATGTTGAAGCTGACCCACCCCAATGACAATTGGAAAAAAATAAAACCTTAGCTCTCTCTCGTCACGGTGCCGTGTAAGTCCCTCAACTCACACACATCTCAGTTCGGTCTCATCCATTATCATTGCCATTGGGTCATCCATCAGGACCCACTCGTTAATATTTACAAACTTATTTGCCTTCTAAATTTTCTTCCAAAATAAAAATAACTTAGCCTTGAAAATAGGATTTATTTTGCTCTAAAAGTTTGGTTTTTGCATTATTTAATTATTTAGTTTCTTTTAAGACTCGATTTTGGCCAAATTGATTTCAAAGTAAAATTTGAATTCCCCAAAATGGAGTTTTATGCAGTATTCACTTATGTGCAGAGCAAATTTGGAACTCGAGTTTAATTCCACATCGGTTGTGCCACATCAGTATTACTTGCATATAACTCGACTTTGGTAAAATCGAGTTTCAAAAGAGGTTATATAACTAAATAGTTTGCTGAAGAGACTTTTTAATTATATAATTAAGGAAAAAACTATTACAGTACTTAGCGAAATAGGCCCTTGAAAATATCATCAGGTGGGGAACAAAAAAAAAAAAAAGTGTGGATGGCTCAAGTTCATAAGATTTTGGTTCTAGTTTGGATAGCAAAATAGACATCTGACTCATTAAAAAAAAAAAAAAAAAATCCTAAGTCGTGTGGATGGTTCAAGTTCATAAGCTTTTGGTTCTAATTTTTCTTTCTTCTATTTTTTGTTTATTTATCAAGGAGATTAAACAAACAATAATTTTGTTAAGAAGTGTTGTAATTGTACAAGTTTACAATTATTTTATTTATAGTGTTTAAAAGTACAAGTAATGTTTGGTTTCAAAAAAAAGTACAAATAATATTTATTTAATATATATTATTATTTGACTTGCAAAATGTTTGTATGGGTTTATTAATAAAAATGTGTAAAATAAAGGAAAATTTTACCAAACTTATATAATTGAAAATGTTTATAATAAAGTATATAATAAAAAGATCACCCTAGGTTGCGTGATAAAATAGGTAGTGGTTATTAGAGTATTAAAATTGTAAAATATCTGTAAGTGGCACGATTTGGAACGACCCAAGAATGATACTGGGTTCGCACGTAAATAGGCCCTCACAATATGATTTGTAGAGCGTGGGTGTAAAGAACTAGGTTAACCTTTTTGTTTTCAAACTCAAAACCGGCACTACGAGATCCTTCGGTTTTTCTTTTTTCGATACCGTTCTCTCTTTCTCTTTTTGTTCTTTTTCGCTCTTCTTTCTTTTGATCCCTTTCTTCGTGTTTCTCTTTCAGTTTATATACCACCCTTTGTACTCCATCCTCACCGCACACGTGTAGGTTGGGTTCGGAGGATTTCTTTCTGTCCCATCTCCCGCCTCCTGTAACTTCCTGTGGGCAGTTGTAAGGCTGCCTCCCTACTGTTCAGGTATCACCTCCACATTAATGCGGCTAGAGAGTTGGTTGAGAGGTAGTTAATGCGGAGGCAGCTGTAATTACAGATATTTGTTTTCCTTCTCTCTTAGACCCGTAGTCTGTTATCCTTATCTTCAGTGGTGACGTAATTTTGGGGTCTGGTGGTAACGAGGGTGCGTCCTGTTCGTCCTCGGACACTTACTGCCGAGGAATATAGCGTCCTCGGACGAACATAAAACTCCACCTTCGTGATATTACCCATCCCCCCCCCCCTTTCGGTAATTACCTTGGGACCTGACATGGCCTCCTCGGAAGGATGCACATCCTCGGATGGGCCACAAGCCCAACGATCCTGACCGTAATGGGCCCGCTGATGGACAGGCCCCCACAATATCTATTATTGAAATTGCCTTCTCAAAAAAAAAAAAAAATACATTTCTTGAAATTGCCAGAGCAGCCTTTTAAAATTAATTTTCTCTTTTTTTAAAGAGTTAGTGGTTAGCAAAAAGATTAGAATGCAAATCTATGGAAAGCTCAATGTACTCTCCAATGCATTTTCAAAACAATTTGTCAATTTGAACCCTAAAAAATTGAAGTGTATGCATGGACCACTAAACCCTGTAGTTCATGGGATATGACTGTCTTTGCACTGCAAGTACATAAAAAGTATACGGATTTAATCTACCAAGGAGCAAAGTTTGGGAATATATATAGGGTTGAGTTTAAATTACACCACTCAATATTTTTTAATTGAATGTAAATTTTAACAAATTCACCGTTAAATTACATTATTTTCGTATATTCTCCATACTTGCAAAATTTAAAGATGATCAAAGATCAATGGTAATGTCATCAATCAATTGTTTAAATTCGAGTTTTTGTAATTTAAAATAATGCATAAAAGATGAGTTTATAGATCGAATGGTAAATTACATTTGACTAACATGAAAATTCGCATGCATGTTAAAAACATATAGAACATGTAATTCAACGGTGAGATTATCTAAATATGAATTCTATAACAAATTATTAAGTGATATAGTATTGCTTGGAGTTACACCAAGTATAACTTAAATTCAACTCATATATATATACACACACAGAACACATGAGTAATATCCGAATTGACATTCCAGGCACTACTATTTATTTATTTATTTATTTAAAGGCTGAGACTCAAAATTAAACAATTTTTTAACTTTCCAAGAATCCAACTTCAAAATCAATTCAACGCTTTGTTGTGCTACTTTGTTTTTTCACATATTAAGGATTTTCATCAAAGTGACTTCATTTATAATTGTGCTTTCTTTAATATCTTTACAATATGATTTATATTGCCTTTTTAAAAAAAAATAAGTTGATTTAAAAATTGCAGCATCAGTATTCCATGGTGAAACATGCCACATTTTAAAAACTATGAAATTGAACTTGTGATGCACATGCACAGGAGTAGGTACCTACTTCAAAATCAGTTTTAAGGCTTTATTAGGGTTTTTTTTCATATATTAAGGATTTTCTATTTTTCTTCAAAGTGACTTTATTTATAATAATTCTTCTTTCTTTAATATCTTCACAAAATGATTACATTTTTTTTTAATGCCAGCATTAACTAAAAAAAGATGATGGTCCACTTCATTTAGAAAATAGCACATGTTGTGCGCAGTCACATTTCTTGATAGGACATTGGTTCAAGGTCAATGGATGCCAAATCTAATTGGTCATAGCATTTGCATATTCAACATTATATTATCTCACCACAGACCAAAAAATACCGATTACAGTCCTTGTCATAGTTAATTTCTAAATTACTACATGTCTATCAGAATCAAAATTCATGTTAGCACATACACCTCGTACCACATTAACCCATCCTTGGTGGCTAGGTAGCAAAGATATCATATTGCTAAAGGAAAATCCAACTCAATTTGGGAGCATTTTGCGGTCGGCCAAACAAACAGAATTTCAAGATACCAAACTCACAAAACCAGAAAGAAAACGTGGAAATAAAATTAAGAAACAGGAGCATTTTGTGGTCAGCCAAACAAACAGACTTTCAAGATACCAAACCCACAAAACCAGAAAGAAAATGTGGAAATAAAATTAAGAAACAGGAAACAGATACCAAAAAATTTAGTAAGGCCACCAACCATACTGTTCTATTATAGAAGACAAAAAAAATGTGTTAGTTATGTTTGCATTCTCCAGTCCAGAGAATCTACTTTTCATGTGCTTGGTGGTTGAGGACATATACTACTTATTAGCAGCAACAGACGTGGTTCAGAGTTCTGCACCACTTGTGCAATGCTAATTTCAACATGCAGTGTGGAAACCAAGCTTGGCAAGTTGATATATATATATTTATATATATATATATATATATATATATATATATATATATATATATAACATGTTCTGCTATGCTAAACTGTCAATCTAGAGGAGAAGTAAGCAAGGTCAGACATTAGAACCAAAGGCAACAATAGATAGTTAGATACTATAAAAAATCACATCTATAAATCACTCCAAGAAGCATTTTTCTAGCAGCAAATCATGATATTAAGTTGTTCATAACATACTTTATAAATATTTGAGATAATTAATGCTTTTATTCACAAAACTCCCCACCTCAAGAGCAGTCATTTTGATTTTATGTCAAGAGAGGAGTTGGCGATTGATTCAAGATGGGAGGATTTGTGAAAAATAGCAATGCTCATTTATAAAATCAATCACCAACTTTTCTCACCGGATTATTGAGAGTAATAGAAGCAAGCGTAAATCGATTAATCATTTGGGTCTTTTTCTGAAACATATGCGAGCAAATATAAAAGGATCATTCTCTATTCAATTCAAAAGTACATGTACAATGAAATTGGGCTACTCACAATTTAATCTCAGAAAAATAAGTTGATGAGACAGCCAAGCCTTCAACATCATAAGTACGAACTAGCCTCTGTCTCTTGCCAGGTGCTTCAAGCCAACAGAACTCCAAATGGAATGACTTGTATTCTGCCACACTTTTTGCCACATCACATGGGCATCCCATATACATGCCACCAGGCAAGAGTGTAATCTGGTAACCCCCATCAAATATAACTAAATTGTCTGACTGGGTACCCGTCCATGGAACATTAGTGGTAACTTCACCCCCAGTAGATGTTGAAGTAATATCCTTATTTTTTGTGGGGGAAAAAGAGAAAAGTGACTTAGAACATAACTTTACATAAACAGATCATAACATTATTATTTCCATTTTTTATCTTGTTTTAACAAACAGCTGTAACACAATATATCGCTGCAGTATTTTACTACTTAATCGTATTCCAGAGCACGATTTGAGTTGCTGAAGTACTTTATTATCCCAAAACAGAGAGAAATGAGCATGTCAGACAGATTGGGAAGCAATAATCAGCAGTTTAGAGTACGTAAAACCTGTTTGTTGCATGCTTTACAGAGAGACAATAATAATGTCAAATGCTTTATATCTTCATTTTTATTAGTCAAGCAGCTCAAATTTCTGCTGTTTACATATTATTAATAATTATAACCAGCTCATATTTATTATTTTCGGATTCATGAGGAAGTAATTTGCCTATGAGGATACCTGAATGAGCTGACCCTTGTCATTTATTTCAAGCGATGAAACTGTATCAGCTTCAGCAATTGTTGCTCCATAAACACCACTGCGTTTTGTGATAGAGTGACCTTTCCACTTACCAAGATATGGAAGAATCCTGTTTGTATTTCCCTGGAACTGAAGAAAGATATCTAATGTGACCACAAATCACACTGAATATGTTTCCTTGTAGTGGCAATATTTATTAAAAACTAAAAAGAAAAGAAAAATAATGATGAAAACCCAAAAGCTACTCACTATCTGCTGCTCAACAAAAAATTGGTATTAAACTCACTGTGGTATTGTCAAGGGAAGGAGGAAAAGGCACCCCATCACCTCTTTCCTCAAGGAAGACGAGAAGCATTTCTAGGATGCCCTTTGGGTCCATAATATGGAATGCTCTTGCTCGCATATCTTTCTCCAATGAATAGAGGCAGTTCTCGCATACAATAGAGGGACGACGAGAGGGAAGCTTAAGATTTCTGCATGGTGAGGGGCATTGGAAAGAACAAGGAAGTAAGCATATTCATTGAGAAACAATAATTATTAGAAAGGTTTATAGGTCCTCCACATAAAGGTATCAAGGTCACATAGTAGCAATCTACAACTTGTAGATCCTCAATTGTGAAACTTTGTGAAAATGAAGGAGGTCCAAAATAATCAAATTGATAAGTTCCCATCTGGGAGAGAAGTTTAAAATCTCATTTTTTTTCAAGTTTTTCAAAACCTCACTTTTCTCTAGGTACAATGAGAAGTTTAAAATCTCTTTTTTTCAAGTTTTTCAAAACCTCACTTTTCTCTAGGTACAATTTTTTGAAACAACATTTTCAAAAAGTTGAAAAATAAGTTGTACCAAACAAGTACTAACCAAATCTCCAAACAGGACATTAACTGATTAATTATTATAATGTTTTAAACAAAAAGAAGTGTTCAAATTATTAATTTTCCAGTAACTGGACAATTGCTCAAATTGCTCTTTGTTATTGCCCACTAAGCATACACATGCTCATCCTATGGGCAGTCTGGATGGTTAAATAGACAACATACAAGTGAGAGTTTGACACTACGGAGACAGTCATATACCATAAGCATTTGCAAGCATCTACTCTTTCCACGTCGAAAGCGTACAACTTCTGGCCTATGTGCATACCATATCTATATGGAACTATCCATTTCTGTTTTCCACATTTGATAGTGAAGAACCAGCACTTCAAATGGAGCAACGGCCACTATTACAATTTATAGAATTTCATAATAATCCTTAAGATGATAATTTTGAAAGTCATTTTGCACAAAAAAAAAATTAAGAAAAACAGAAAATTTAATCCATGGGCTAGCTACAGAAACCTGTGGAAATGAATTGTATGGAATAATTACATATCCATGGAAAGACTGAGCAAATGCAATCAAAAATCTAAACAATAGAAGCTAATACATAGAATACTGGCTACCTATTGACCAATATTCATTTTGTTTTATGTATTGTTACAATGAAAATAGACATTCAAAAATGACAACATAAACTTTGTAAAAATCTCCATCAATTGCAGCCTTAGTTTCACCCACTAATGGGCAAAACAATTTCCTATTCATTTTTTTTTCTCATCAATTTTAACAGGCATGAACCGTATTACCAATGTGACAGCATAGTCCCACTATTAATTGCCAGTAACGCATAAAATCATTATTAGAAGAAGTAACTTACTTTGGCGATTCTTCACCAGTGTCATCTTCCCCTAGAACCCCTTGCCTTAATACAGTCTCTAACATGCCAGCTGTCTGGTATCTTAAAGCAAACGCTCTCTCCTTTGGGAAAAAACCAATCTGCAGACTAGTTGGAATGGATATTCAACAGAAACAATGGGATCACAAAAACCTATTCCACGGGAAAGCTGATAAGTGAACTCAAAACCTATTTAATGTAAAAAATGCTAGAATACTTACCTGTTGATATTTGTCCACAGTGAACATGTTGGTTTCTTTAATTTTGTACTCTGCCCATTCTGGCTCATCATCATATCCCGAAATTGAAGTGGTTGATGGAGGCTGTTTTATGTATAACCTATATAGTAGACGACAATTAGTACAATAGAATCATACAGCAACAAAAAGTGCAAGATACACTGCTATTATTATTTGATATGATATTAAGGCCAATGCCCTCTAGAGCAAATGGCTTGTCCTCCCCCATTCATAAGTAAAAGGTAAGTTTATAGGTTCAAAACTATGCAGGAACGTGAGTTGTAATCACCCATTTTAAGGAGAAAAAAAAATTTTGATATCAACAAGTACCATAAACTCCTTGTTCCAGTTACATTTCCTTCAAAAAAACCAGAACCTCAATGAACTGCCATTTTTTCTTTCATTTCTTTTTTCCAAGTATAAAAAATGTTGTACCCAATACACAAAACTCCCACTTTTACGGGGTCTTGGAGAAGTGATTGGTTTCAAAAGTGAAAATGAAAGTTAAAAAAAACCCAAACTTGCTCATCAAAAGACTTGGTCGTCTACTCCCAAATTCATTACTAAATTCAGTATAATCATATATAACTGGCCACCATCATTAGAGACTGTAGCAACAATATTGCAATGCCAATCAATTCATGATAAAAGCCGATCATGTACAATTACCAATGGAGATAGACCCTGCTTTGAAGCCCTATTCTGGGACGAACTCTCAAAATGTCCTTAATAAACGTAACAATCACTTCTGATCAACAAATGTCCAATGCACTGCAATTTCTCAAGCAAATGGATCATGTTATACTTAAGCAATCTTCAATCCTTACATAGACTTGAGTCCAGTAAGTCCTGACATGGTTCACTAGACTTCCCCTTTCATTTCAAAATATTTTAACCATCATCATTATATCAATCTCAGAATTACGAACAGAGTTTTTCATCCAGTTTATTGCTCAGTGAACAACAATTAATCAATAAATAAAAAAATTGATCAACAACTAATGCTCATTAAGAGTGACACTTACGTCTGAATGAGACTAATGAGTTCATCTTCTCCATAGGAGCTCACGGCAAGCTTTGTACTCACTTTTTGCAACAAATTCCCGTAAGCATCAAATTGCTGCCAAATTTTTTTTTTTTTAAATCAGTATCCCCAGAAAACAAACAAAACACTTGTTTTTCTCTGTTTGGCCTGGCAATGAAAGATATTTAAAACATAACTAGACACAAAAATCCATATTTGGAATCAAATATAGAATAAAACGAAAGACCCAGAATTCATTTTCTCAGAAACCAAACAAAGAGCTCAGAATTAGAAGAAGAAAAAATATATATACAAAACTAGTTAAAAGCAAATGAGCAGTAAATGACTGAATAGACTTACAAAGAAAGAACCTTTCCACTTGCCCAGGTTGAGTTTGAAGAAGCTGTGAAGATTATCAATGCTCATGGAGTCTTCTTCGCTTGGTTTTTGAGCGTCTCCTTGTTGTTGGACAGTGGTGGACGAAAGTGAGTCATTGGCCCGGGTTACGGAGCCCCGGAATGTGTGAATGGAGCGGAGAAATGGGTTTGGGATGGAGATGGAGAGACATGTGGAGAAGGGTCGAGTAGTATGGGAGTTTGGTGGTTTGGGAATGGGAGGGAGTGAAAGTGAGTAGTAACAAATGGAAGCCATTGAAGTTCTGTGGAGCAGTGGATTAGTGTTGTCTCTTCACTCTTGTCTGATATACCATATCCTTATCATCTGAAATGGGTTGGAAAGTTTGGGAGAGTTCAAAGCCCAATTTCAAATGGGTTAATATAGGGCTCTGGCCTTATGTCTGGATTATCTCTCATTATTCTTTTGTATATATATTATATATATATATATATATATATACTAGTCTCGTCGCGTTTTTCGCATGAGATGAAGCTTTTATTTTTTTTGCCTAGTGTCATAATTTTTCTTTTATTTTTTTGGAAAAGTTTGTTTTGAAAACATAGATTAGTAGGAGAGTATCTTATTTTTTAGGCATTTTATGTGAAGTTGGAAATATATTTTTATCAAGTTATCCTTATTAAACCTAGGGTCTAGAAGTATTTTTGAACTACATAAAAATCCAATCTAAAAAGGAGAATCTTCTCTATAGATAGTATATATGTGTGTGTGTGAGAGAGAGAGAGAGAGAGAGAAACTAACATTGTAGTATTTATTCTATGTAATTAGAAAAATATTACTAATAGAATAAATATGTTTATTTTGTTATATTAATTGTTTTAAGCATAATGAAATTTTAATATCATTTTTTCAAGATTTATATGGTAAACAATTTATTTTTTTTTTTTATGTGAGAAACAATTGGTTTGAAATATGGTATTCCTACTAAAATTTAAAATTTTTTGCAACAATTGAAACAATATCCAACAAAAAGGGAAAAGATATAATTGAAGGATATACACATTTTTTTAGTAGGCTTGAAACATGCCTATCTATATTAGCCACTATATCATGCAATTTTCAATTTGTAAACACATATATATAGTATGATCAAATCACTACACTACTCTTAGTGTCTTTCTATTTTGTCTAAAAAATAACTAAAGATTACAATTTTTTACAATGAAATTTATTGAAATATTTTTTTTATACATCGATAATTGGAGGTAGGAATCTGAATCCTGAATGTCTCTATTGGAAATTAAGGTGCTAACCAATTAAGTGACAAACCAATTAAGATACAAAATTCTTGGTAAAATTTATTGAAATATTGGAGAAAACTAATAATAAGTTGCACCACACTCAACTATTTGTATAAAATTGAGCCAACTTGTACTCAAATTTGAGTAGTGTTTCTTTGAGAAATGTTGCTAATCTTGGGGGTAAGGATTTTCCCTTCTTAATGAATTTAAGTGTGTTTGGTTCAAAAAATCTTGATTTTTGCAAGGAAGTATATGCTTTCCTAATAATTGCTTCAAGGTTCAGAAAAAGAAACAAACCAAGAACAAGAACCTAGCTCCTCCTACTCTTAAATATTTGAGTGCAGAAAAGTGTTATCCAATTTTAGTGGAAATTAAGGGCAAGCTATACGCCTAGGGTTGTCCAGACTCGACCAGAGCCCAACAACCTGGCCAAATCGCCCGACGTCGACCTGATTCCGGCCCGAACCAAAGTCCAGTCGGTCGATGACGGGTTTTCGTTTCCAAGAACCGACACTAGTGGGTGAAGTGGCGGGTTTGCTTCTCCAAAACCCGAGCAACCCAAACCCGACTAGAGCCACATAAAAAATTTGGCCCAATCTACAAAACAAGCCAAATCCGACGAAAAAAATGCAGATTCCAGCGACTTTTTCCAGATTTCGGTGAAGTTTTTTGTAGATTTCGATGAATTTTTTTAGTTTCCAACAATCGACTGAACTGACCGACATTCACCCTCACCCGAAACCGACTCGACCAATTGATTCCAGCGGTCGGTTTCGGGTTTCTCCACCCTCCACCTGACGCTCGCGGGTCGAGTCTGGGTTAGGTCCAAAACTGACCCAGCCCGACCCGTGAACAGGTCTATATTGAAGAGTAGTCACCCTTCCCTCACCTCTTTTTTTTCATACCTCAAATAGTATTTTATCCATAATTTGTTGGTTTCAAAATATATGGGTTCGAATAGATAGATGGTTTTGTAATTTAGGGTTTTGATTCTCATTCATCTATAAAAACTTTTGATATTTTAATGACAATTTAATGCTTCAATATCTTATAGCAATAGGCTATTACTTCAAAATTTTTATTGTAATAGACTGCAAATAATTAACATCTTATAGCAATAGGCTATTACTTCAAAAATTTTATTGTAATCAATTGCAAATAATTGACAAAAATAATTTGAGTTAAGTTATTGCAACAATATCTTCGTTGTAATAGATAATTATTTCTTGTTTGTCATTGCAATAGATTATAAAATAATTCATATCAAGTGATATCTTCAACTTCATGTTTTCCATTACAATAGATTATCAAATAATTGATATTTAATTATAGCAAAGATATCTTCATTGCAATAAGCTATCGCTTTGAAATTTTCATTGTAATAGATTGCTAAAATAATTGGTATCAAGTTATTGGAATAATTTCTTTAATTTAATTTATTGCAACAAATTTTCCTAATGCAATTTTGTATTAAAACCTCTATGCAACCAAAAATTATAATTTATTGCAACAAATATGTGATATTATATTTAATATCACTATACTAATGGACCAAAGTAGATCGATACGATATTGTGTTTATTACTAGAAAACTTGTAGCGGAAGAAATTCGTTGTGTAAAACGTAATTGACACTGTACAAAATACACTAGGATTGGGTTTGAAGGGAAGAGAGGAAAAGGTTTAGGAGAGAGGGACATGGATTAGAGAGTTTAAAGCATCAGCAATAAAGGTGTTAAAAAGCTATAAAGCTATTTTTAACACCCCCAAACTCCAAAAAATGCCCAACATTAATGGTGTTAAAACCAAATTTTTTTGGCAATTTGCTACAGTAGCGAACTGCCAAGACTAGCAGTTCACTGTAGTAAGAAGGGATAAAAAAAAATATTACTTTATTACATTTCTCTCTCCTCTTCTCATTATAAAAAAAATTCTCTATTTTTTCTCTCTCCTCTCTCTTTTTTTTCTACTGAAGGTCTCTTATTCTCAAAATTTTCTTTCTTCTTCTCTCATTTTTTCTCTAACCCTAGCGCCTCCATCTTCTCTCTCAACTGAAACTAATCGGCTTGTGGAGGTGGTGGGTGTGGTGGTTCATGGGTGTGGGGGGTCATGTCGTGGGTGTGGGTGTGGTGGGTCACACTGTGGGTTGATCGGTGGGTTGTCGTGGGTTGATCAGCCTATGGTGGTTGGGTTAGTGGGTTGCCATGGGTTGTTTTGCTGGATGGCAGTTATGTGTTGCTGGTTTTTTTTTTTTTTTTGGGTTGTTTGGTAGTGATGATGGTGGGTTGCTGTTGGGTTTTGTGAGGGGCGGTGGTGGTGGCTTGCTAGTTTTTGTGAGTGGTGGTGATGGTGGGTTATGGAAGCAGGTGTTGGTGGTGTGGGTTGTTTTGCCGGGCAATAGTTGTGCTGGTGGTTTTGTGCCTTTTGTTGGGTTTTTGTGGCAAAGAGGAAGAGAGAGGAAGTGAGAAAGAAATTAATAAAAAAATTAATAGTTTTTGATAGATGGAAAAAATAAATGAATTGATGCAGGATTTGTTGTGAAATTGTGTGTTAAAATAGATAAAGTAGTTTTTTGAGATGTTAAATGTTAAAAATTTTAGCTCCACCGATGTGGATGCTCTTAGGAATTTAATTTGATAGGATTTGGTTTTTGAAATAAAAAGAAAAGGAATTAAAAGAAAAATAGAGATGAAAGAATTAGATAATAAGTAGGTGAGGGTGGACCGGGTCAGACTTGGTCCAAAGTCCAACCCATTTTTATTACTAGATTACGTACTTTTTTTTCTTCTATTTTCTATGACTCCTTGATAAATAGTTAAATACTGAAAAAGCTAACATTAATAATTAAAAAAAAAACATTAATAATTTAATATGATAAAGTTGGAACTTTTTCTTTGGGTAGTGGAAATGATAGAAATCTTTTTTGTTTTACTGATTACTCGGTACAATAGGAAAGATAAAAGAAAGGTAGTATTCCATCCATACTACTCTACTACCTTCTCATTCACTTTAACAGACCTAGCTAAAGCCAGACCCCACTATTGCATTCACTGTTTTAAAAATTGGATTGGATTGAACGGTTCAATTGGGATTTGGACCTTGAACGGGTCCAGTAAAAATCGAAAAAATTGGTAGAAAAACTTGTAAACACCAAGAATTGGTCTTTTTTTTTTCGGTTTTTTAACCGTTCCGATTTTTAAAACCGTGATTCAAAGTGTGAGAGATTGAATGGTCCATTCTATCCGCTTCAGTCCACTTGGTCCATTTGATCCATGTTATTCCATTTCAAGAATTGGAAAAGATAGATTTGGGTTGAGAGTACCTATTCTAAATCTTAATTTATAAATATAAAAAAAAAATACAAAACTCAAACTTGTTTCAAATTCTGTTAAATTTTAGCAATTTAATATCAAATTTGTTCTACATATATTTAATGAAGCCAAACTCATTTCAAACTCATCTATTTATTCTGCTTAAAAAGAGACAACTTAACATTACTTATTGTTAAGTACTAAAACACTATTAGATCACATTCAAAGCTTAGAGTCACTATATTTAGTTCTGAAAATTGACACATATTAAGTAATATTAATCTATAAATATTTGTTGAACATTATGTGATTATGTCTACCGATTACTATTGCCATTTGTATAGAATATTGTCAATAAATTAGAGCTAGTTACTTCAAAATACAAACCATTTTATCATTTTTTTTAATAAGTATGTTATACTTTTTTTTTTTTTGATGAGTAATAAGTATGTTATTTTTATATATGTGTATTCATTACCACTGTATATGTACATATATAAAATATAAAAAATAAAGAAGAACAAAAATAAAGGCAAAGATCTTCTCAAAAAAAAAAAATAATAATAATAATAAAGGCATAGAGACTTGAGTACCATGTGTTTATTTAGGCATCCGCATCATCCAAAGTCCGCATTTCCCATGCTTATGCAGCTTATTGAAACTGTAGCCAGCAACCTAAACTGTCAAAACTCCTTCCATAGTTGAAAGTTGAAACCCTTCACCCATCTACTCACTCAAAGTGAAACATGTTGGACTTTGTGGAGCCTAATTTTGTTTGATCCAGTTGATGACCCAACCCAACCTGAATAATGTTGCGTGGTTTTTAATAGGAGATTTTCTGAAGCTTAGTCCATGGAACAAAGGCTTGGGCTGTTGCCCCAGGAAAAATTTTTGGCCCATTTTCTAGCCCATTGTGAATCCTGTACCTAGGATATAAAAACCATTTTGGTGATTAGGGTTGTGTTGTTGTCATTCTTGAGAGACTAAAAACACTGTAGCCACATTTTGTATTTTTTCCTGATAATAGTGAAATCGTAGGCAAATTGTCGAACCACGTAAGTTTTCTTTTCTTTTTCTTTTTTTTTCTTTTTTTTTTTGTTTCTCACGGGAATTCGGGTTAATTCCCTACAAAACACACACTGAATCGGAAGCAGATTGAAGCTAGCATATATGATTATATGAATATGAGTGGGCAGAGACGTAGAATTGAAAGTGCAGAGAGTTGCCTATCTTCTGTTCGACAAAAGTCCCTAACGAACACTGATGCTGACATTATCAGCACACTACCCGACTTTCTCCTCAGCCATATCCTCTCCTTGCTCCCAACCAAAGACGCTGTCGTCACAAGCACTTTGTCGAGTAGGTGGAGGCCTCTCTGGACTCTCGTCCCACTTCTTGACTTGGACGAGGACCAACTTTTTAGAACACAAAATCAAACTTTTAGATTCCCGGAAATAGTTTCCAGGATCTTTATTCTTCGCAATACAGTTCCCAATCCCACACCCATACACAAGTTGCGCATCCGTTGTTTCAACAATTGTGTTCCGCTCCATATAGACACATGGGTCCGTGCCACCTTTCGGCATCGTGTGCAAGAGCTCGATCTCTCCATATGTGCTGATCCTAATGAACCTTTGGAGTTGCCCCGTAGTGTCTTCTTTTGTTCAACATTAGTGGTTCTCAAATTGGAGGGTAACTTTAACATTCTTATCAATCCTCCTTCTGCTTGTGAGTTCCCAAGTCTAAGGATTCTAGAACTTAGAAATGTTAAGTTTGCAAACTCTGACTCTCTCTCCACCCTCCTCAATGCCTGCACTGTCCTCCAAGATTTGACCCTCAATGCAAATTTCACAAATTTGGACAATTTCAATCTAATTGTACTCGTAGACACGCTGAAAACATTAGATTTACGTGTTGAGCCTTCGTCATACAAAGTCCACATAAACACCCCAGCTCTCGAGTACTTTTCTTTCAGTGGTCCTTTGGGTGAGGATATTGTGTTGGAAAACCTTCCCAACCTGGATGATACACTAATTGACATTGACGTACAACATGGTGTGAGCATTCAAGATTATGCAAAGAGGGTACGGGACTTCATAAGACCACTTTCTAACATTGTAGACATGGAACTATGCATAGAAGTTGTAGAGGTAAGGGCGCTTTACCATTTTTCATACTCTAACTCTATATCATTACTTAATTTGCTAATTACTTAATAATATTGTTGCGAGTGAGTTGTGACCTTGTGAAAGTGTCATTGTTGCTTTCATGCAGATCCTTTACAATGCTTCTAGTCATGATGATATTCCCATGTTTCATAATTTGAATTCCTTGAGCCTTTTTGGCTGTCATTATTTTGAGTGGCGTGTAGTACAAGTCTTGCTTCATCGGACTCCAAAGCTTCAAGTACTTGTCTTTGATTTGAGTGCTGATCATACTAGTAGATCTGCAATTGATGGTTGCTTAGAAAAGCTGCAAGATGTTCCTGAATGTTTGTCATCACACCTTACAGCCTGTCATTATAGAGAACTTTCAGGGAATGAGATTGAGATGGAACTTGTTAGACAGATCTTGAAGGCCGCAAGAGTGTTAAAGACTATGAGCATATCTGTTGAAGATACTCTAGACTCAGAGGTGAAGCTCCGAGTTTGCGAGGAAATAAGCAAATACCAAAGGAGCTCTCATTTTTGTCAAATTGCATTCGACTAAGGATATTTCATGTTTTTACTCTCTCTCTCTCTTTTATTGGCGAGACGCAACAACTTTATGGTAATGCCCATTGTTCTTTGCATCTTTCATTTGATTTTAATGGATTCAAGATTAGAAATATTTGTTTATTGGTGAACTCTCTCTCTCTCTCTCACTTGTGTTTTCTTTAAAAAAAAATGCATATAATATATAGTGCTTGCTATATATCCACTAACCTTCATATAAGTTGGGGACCTCATTCAGCTTATAGTTCTAAACTTTGTTTATGCTGAAGCGAGTCCAACCATCATGGTCCCATCAATTTTGCTCTGAGGGTTATTGACGGTGGACCTAGTGGTAGAGCTAGCTTCTCTTTTGTTAAGATTTCAATCTTTATTTCTTTAGCTATTTTCAGTTTGAGTGATTCGTGGGAAAAATGTTGCTCCTCATGCCCATGGCATATGCTCCTCTTTGATTGTAAAAGTTTTGTTTTACCTTTCAAAAAAAAAAAAGTCTTGTTTTAAATGTGTCAAAGGTGGAACAACTTTTGTGGGCTTTTGTGGATGCCTCTACTGATGGCTTATATTGTTATTTTGTTTGCAGTTTTTACCCTATTCATGTCTTAGTTCACTTGTGATTAGAATCTTAGTGCTTTGGCTTCTCTAGAAGTTAGTCACTACAATCTGTGTTGTAGATTATGTTTCTTCAAATGATATGGGGAACTTGTTCATAAATCCTTTCATGATTCTCAATGATAGGATTCAGAGGATGTGGCATTTGGTTTGTTCCTCTTGGATATTGCATGTCACCTGCTTTGATTTAATATCTTGTGGTGTGGCTATATGCACGTTTGTGTAATTCATTTTCCATTTCTGTTATGTTGGAGTTTATTAATATGCTATAGAGGCAAAATGCTTGAAGATTTAATTTTTATTTGCCATCTTCATTTATGCGAGTTTTTAGTAAGCATATTTTCAATTTGGGATCACCCCCCCCCCCCCCCCCCCCCCCCCCCCGATATGGCATATAGTTGTTGAGTTATTGTTCTCCATGAGCTTTTTATTCCTAGTTCTCCCTGAATATCCAAGAGATAAAAGTTAATTGTATTCTTGCTGAGGTAAAAAATGTGAAAATAGGTTTTAAATTTTCATTGGTGGTGTTTGACTATGTATGCTATGCTTCTCATAGCTGCTCATCCTTTATGAATTTGGGGAAGAAAAAAAAAACCTCTAGCTATATAAATAATATTTTGTCATTTTTTTCAAATGACAGCTAGTCATTAACAATCATAGGTTGATGCAGAGAGCTTACTAGATACACTTACTAATCTTTGTTAATTTTAAATTATGTTGCTAATTTTGTTGGGCGTTGAGCACCCCTGCAATCAATGGGAAGAGTTTGACTGGGCTCTTCTTTTGAAGCACTATTAAAGCCTAGAATTTCTATGCTCTTATTATGTTGCAACTATTATGAGAATTTGTTGTTGAGGAACTGTAATTGTTTTCCCTGAAAACAAAATAAATATATTTCATTAACCGGTAAAATGCACCTATTAGGGTGCGTCCTAGTGGTTGGACGCTTGAAATGAGTTGTAGACCTAGGCATCCTTGTTCGTTTACCTAACATTCGGTTTTGATTGATGTGGTTGTGTATTTGTGGTTTACTCCCTAGGGGTGGGTCCAAAGTGCCTTACCTTTGTGAGATTTTACATCTTCAAAAACCTATTCCATTGGAGGGTTGATAAGTAAACTCAAAATCCTCTAACTGTAAAATTTCAGAGATTGAAGCAAATAAATATTCAAATGAGCCCAGTGAAAGTCCCATAGATTTTTGTAACACACTACACATGCATTCAAACAAGAATGCCTTTGTATGTTATCAAGAAGCTGAATTGGAGGTTTAAAACTGAAAAAGATTCCTTATGGGTTTGAGTGCTATCACACAAGTATCGTGGGCAGAGGAGTAGGTCCACCAACCTTCTCAATGTCACCTCTTGTTCTCCCATTTGGGCTGGTATTAAGAAAGGAGAAGACACGGTTAGCAAAGGTGCAAAGTGGATAGCTGGAAGTAACAGTGGGCTGTCTCTTTGGTATGATAAATGGCTAGACACGGGCACTCTCAGAAGCCGCATTTGTGGTCCGCTCAACAGAGGAGAGGAGGATATCAATTTGAAGGATGTGGCAAGTTTTTTTGGCTGGAATTGGGAGGGATTATCCTTTGTTTTTCCCAAATCCGTTCTGCTGGACATGAAAGCCACCCCTATTCCTTTCTCTAATCAAAGAGAGGACAAGTTATCATGGGGTCTATCCCCAAGTGGGGAATTCAAACTCAAAGATGCATATCATATAGCGAATGCAAATGATCTCAAGTCAATGAACCGGCCTTATAGCGAGGAGTGGATTTGGAAAATTCCAGCCCTTCCTAAAATTAAGCTCTTTCTTTGGCAATGCAGTCACGAGAGTATCCCGGTCCGTGTACTTCTTGCTAATAGAGGTATGAACATTTCCCCTTTGTGTCCGGCTTGTAATTCTGCCCCTGAAACGATTCTCCATGCTTTAAGAGATTGTCCTAAGGCTAAATCCTTCTGGAACTCCTTCTCTCCTCCGTGCTCTACTGCTTCTTTTTATGATACTCAGCTTATGGTGTGGCTAAGAATTAATTGCAAATCTATGCGGCAATGTAATGCTACTGATTTAGACTGGGCTATTATATTTCCCATTGCTGTTTAGGTTCTTTGGCTCCATAGGAATAATCTAGTGTTTGGGAAGTCAGCCGCACAAAAAGATTTAAAGGTCAGACAATGGCCAAAGCTGCTGAAATGGCGTATTTGGGGATCACTGAGAAGCATGTTAAAGCTAAAACAAAAATCCAGGTAAGGTGGCTGCCACCCCCTTTTAGTTGGATGAAGTTGAACTCGGATGGATCATCCATGGGAAACCCCGGCCTGGCTGGAGGAGGTGGATTGATTCGTAATGCTAATGGTGAGTGGGTTAAAGGATACGCTAGAGCAATTGGCTGTGCTACCAGTGTTGCAGCGAAGCTTTGGGCTTTAAGGGATGGTATTCAACTCTGTATATCTCCTAAAGTTCCAGCGGTTGTGTTTGAACTTGATGCAAAACTTGTCATTGATCTCTTGAAGAAAGATATGGAGAACCCAAAAATGGTGTTGGCATTTTAGTAGCTGACTGCAAAGAAGGGATGAAGAAGATTCCTTTGGTGCGTATTCAACACTGCTACAGAGAGGCAAACAAGTGTGCTGATGCACTGGCACGCAGGGGAGCTTCTCTAGCTCAGGATTTTACCATTTTCATGGATCCCCCATCTGATGTAGCTTTTCTTCTTAATTTAGATTCTGCTGGAACTATTTATTTTCGTGATGTAGCCTCTGTTGTGGATGGCAGTTAGTTTCTTTGTTAATGTATTATCCTTTTCACCCAAAAAAAAAAAAAAAAGGTTCTTTGTTTTATTTTCCTCTGCAAATCAACTGCCGTTTCATCATCGAACAGAACATATCCCAAAATCAGAAGCAAAACCTTTCAAGATTAATGCTAATGTCTGTAGCTTATGACATCAAAAGCAATATTCATCTTTGTAAACATGTATTCATTTCAGAATAATGTATGGAAAAGCAAAAAAAAATACACAAACTCTAATATTTTTACGATTAGATCACAGAGTGAATATAAGGAATAGTAAGCCAGTTGCTATCTAATGATTCAACTACAAGCTTTTTGTAAGCACAACGAACACCATTTACAATCATGAAATGCATAATAGTACCACTTTCAATGATTTAAAAGTGAAAGAAGTCAAATCCGGACCATTAGAGCATTAAGCACGAACCTTTGGAAGAGTAGGTACCGATTTTCTAACAAGCTCACATACACGGATTGATTAATCCCCCTGCAATGAAAAAAGTATATATCAAAGCATGGGTCATTATCTAAAAAAGAAATTCCTTTAATTTTGTTTGGTTGGGGGATAGAGTATAAAGTTGAAAATTTCATGAACAATGGAGGAGAAGTGAAATTTCTGGCGACTAACCCACCGGCCTAGTGATCAGTGTGATAACATTGTGGTACAAACAATGTGACAGATTCGGTACCAAAACCACAAAACAAGTAGCTTTTAATCTAAAATTTTCAAGCATAACATACAACATTGACAAAGAAATAGATATCAAAGCTCAGCTTCAACAAATGCTAGGACCACCTTAAGCCATAGTTATCATAACCATACTGAGCATCAACCTGAGCAATGGTCAGTTTTCTATACGACCAGTTTAACAGTTGCATCACCAATTGAGCCACTGATTTCTTAATATAACAAATATCTAGTACATAATAACTACAATTATTAACGTAGGTAAAAATTAATTAGTATAAAAAGATAACTTATCTTACTAAGAAGTTCTTATGACTTAGAGATACTGCCTGTTCTCATTCAAACTTTAGGTTCCCAGTTTGAATCATCATGATAATTGCTACATGCAATTTGCCCACTTCAAGTAGAGCGTAAAGAAAGAGGAGCCCTATACTCTTATCTGCTTTATTTTCTTCCCAGCCAATTTATAATTTTTGAGGTTGTCGGTTCAATCCAGTTCAACAACCGATTTTTGAGGTTATCAGTTCATACTTCAGCTGGTTCAACTGCCAGCACAGTACATTTCTGATAACTTTGCTTTAAGCTCATCCTAAAATCAAGTTCAGGCCTCAAATCTGAAATAGGTTCAACTATGCTAAATAAAGCATAGTCTGCTTAAATTTAGACAAAGAGGCTGTATTCTGGCTAGCCTAAATTAAGTATATCAAGAACATGAACCTTCAGCTAAAGCACCCATTCCTTCAAAATCACCTATTACAGATCATGGTTTATTGTAGTTCCAACATCAGTCATAAATGACAATTCTTTTGGCTTGCACATTTGTAGCAAATGCTTTTCCCCAAAATTTATAAAGGAATGGAATGATTTGCTTCTACATATTATCAAACACTTATTTGTTCCAAGCATAGGAATAAACTCCAACATAGCAAAGACAGAAAATGAATTACACAAAGACTAAATTACATTTGAATATAGGCACGCCACAGCATATTAAATCAAAGCAGGTGGCATGTAATATCGAAGAGGAACGAACTAAATGCCACATCATTTGAATCGTATGATTGAGAATCATGAAATAATTTGTGAACAAATTCCCTAATATCATTTGAAGAAACATAATCTGCAACAAAGATTGTAATGATAAAACTTATAGAGAAGCCAGAGCACCAAGTCTCCAGACACAAGTGAACTAAGACATGAACAGGGTAAAAATTGTAAACGAAATAACAATAGCCACCAATAGAAGTACACTAGCCCACAAAAGTTGCTCGTCCTTTGAGGCCATTAGAAACAAAACTTTACAGTGAAGGAGAAGCATATGCCATGAGCTTAGGAAGTAAAATTTTCCCACCAATTGCTCGAACCGGAAACAACCAAAGAAGTAAAGAGTGAAATCTTTAAAAAATAAGCCCCCACTACCATCATCAACAACTCATATAGCAAAATTGAGTCCCCACCATGCCAACTGGACTCAGTGACTCACTTTAGCCTCAACAAAGTATAGAACATTAAGTTGGATGAGAATAAAAAACAATCATCAAAAGCAGACATTATAAATTGAAATTTTCTCCAAAAAAAAAAAAAAAAAAAAGTATATAAAAATAAGTTGAATGAGGCACCCATTATATAACAGGTTAGTGGATATAGCAAGCATTATATTTTCTATGCATCTTTTTAAAAAAGAATATACAAGTAGAGACAGAGAGAGGCCATTAAACAAGTATTTCTAATTTAGAATTCATTAAAGTTTCATATGAAAGATGCCAAGAACAATATTGGCATTCCCATAAAACTTCTGCTTCTGGAAAATTAAGAGAGAGAGAGAGACTAAAATTGGAAATATGCTTTAGTCAAATACAATTTGACAAGTTTGAGAGCTCCTTGGGAACGTCAATAACTCCTCGTGAATATGAAGCTTTGCCTTTGAGTCAAGATCACTTCCAACAGTGATATTCATTGTCTTTAACACTCTAGCCGCCTTTAGAATCTGTCTAACAAGTTGCATCTCAATGTCATTCCCTGAAAAGCCTTTGTGATAACAGGTTGTAAGGTGTGATGACAGACATTCAGGAACATCCAATGGCTCCTCCAAGCAATCAACAGGTGCGTAACAACCATAGCCTGGCCAATTTGTCAATTCAAAGGCAAGTGTTTGTAGCTTTGGAGCCCGACAAAGGAATGGTCGAACTGCATTCCACAATTTACACCGCAGCCCACCATAAAACTTCAAGGAAGACAAATTATGAAACATGGGGACATCATCAATTTTAGAAGCATGGTTGAGTAACTGCACCACAACATAACAATTACAAATTTCACATAGTCACAACAATATTATTAACACATATATAGCAATCGAATTAATGGTAGAGAGAGTCAGAGCAATGAAAAACGTAACATGTCCTTGGTTACCTGTGCAGCTTTTAAGTTAAATTCCATGAATTTAACGTTATAGAGTGGTCGCATGAAGTCCAATACCCTATTTGAATATTCTTTGAAACTCGTAAATATTTGTTTCTCAGCATGAAGGAACAATTTGACCAAGTTGGGGAGGTTTTCCAACACAACATCCTCACCCAACCAACCTCGGAATTGAAAGGACTTGAGAGCTGGGGTTTTTATTTGGATTTTGTGTGAGTACCTTAAATTCTGAAGATGTAAAAGAAATGTTTCCAGCGTAGGTACGATTACAATGATATTGAACTTGGCTGCTGCTGCATTATTGTCCAAATGTTCCAAATCAGAACCAAACACAGTGAGGGTCAAATCTTGGAGGACCGGGCAGGCAGCGAGGAGCGTGGAGAGAGAGTTGGGGTTTGCATAAAGAACACGTTGAAGCTGCAGAGTCTTGAGACTTGGGAGAGTAGAAGCAGAAGGAACAGGATTGAGGAGAAACTGACCCTTCAATTTGAGAAGAACTAATGTTGTACAAAAGAAGAGACAACGGGGCAACTCCAAAGGAGTAGATATAGAGAGATCGAGGTCTTGCAAACCGTGCAGAATGTTGGCGCGGATCCAAGTGTGGGCATGGAGTGGAAAACAGTGGGTGAACCAATGGATACGCAACTTCTGTATGGGCGTGGAATTGGGAACTGTATTGCGAAGCATCCACAGATTGGAGAGTATGTCCCCCAAAGTAGTACAACTGCTCTGATCTACAAATGTTTTAGAGAGCTTTCCCTGGTCCAAGTCGAGGGTAGGGACGAGAGTCCAGACAGTCCTCCATCTGCTTGACAATATGCTTGTGAGGACGGCCTCTCGGGTTGGGAGAAAAGAGAGGATATAGGAGAGTATAGAGTCTGGTACACTGCTGATAAAGTCAAGCCTCTCCTCCTCTGACTCTGAGAGACTCTCCTCTTTCTCTTTCGTTTCTCTACACTGCTCCTTCATGCTTTCAATCTTTCTTCCGATTCCAACCAAGCTCTGAGTCTTGTGGCTGTCTACAGACTACAGTGATGGTGAAGGAATGATAATTTGAGTCGTACTCAATGACTCATACTTTTTTTCTTTTCTTTTCTTTTTATAATTAGTGAATATTAGCTGTTACTTTCAAAATAAATTCCTTTATTAATTATCTGTTTATCTTCAATCCATTTGGGATTGTAATAGTTAGAGCATTCGCATCCATATCTTCATACTATTCTAGGGGTGTGCATGGGTCGGGTTAGGTCGGGTTGAGGGAATTTTTTGACCCAATCCATCATGGTGGGTCAAAAAAAATTCAACCCAACCCAACCCATCACATAAGTACAACCCAACCCAACCCAACCCAACTCACATGGGTCGGGTTGAATCCATAGGTTTGACAAATTATTATTATTATTATTATTATTATTATTAAATTGAGTAGAAAAAAATATAAATATTAATATATTAAAAAAGCCTAAAGATTAGTATCAATGTAACTCCTTAAAAGCAAACAACACTAATGACTAAACAACAATAATAATTTATTAGGATTTGTGTGAACTAATTGGCTTTTATATAAGATAGGAAGAACTAGTTATTTAAAAAAATTTATTAATTATATAATATTTTATATATATATATATATTAAATTAGTATTAGTAGGAGGAACCGAGGAAATGCTGCTCTACAGCTGGTTTTTTTAAAAAAAATTATTAAATATATAATATATATTTAAATATATATAAGTGCCCTACAGATGATTTTTTTTTATAAAATTATTAAATATATAATATATTTTAAATATATATTAAATATGGGTGGGTCGGGTCGGGTTTGGTGGGTTTGTAATTTTGTGACCCAAACCCAACCCGACCCACTATAAAAAAAAAAATTTTGTAACCCAACCCAACCCACCAAGCCTTAAAAACCAACCCAACCCGGCGGGTTGGGTTGGGTCGGGTCGGGTTTGGCGGGTCGGTGGGTTTTCTGCACACCCCTATACTATTCTATTTTACTATCTTAAAAAGTCACTTTATCATTTATACAATACCATTTTACAATACACCAGCATCCCAACTTTTATTTTACTATACTACACATTAAAATAATATAAATTATACAATAAAATATATTTCATTCTCTCTCTCATTTCTGTCTCCCTTTCTCTTTCTCAACCGGTGGTCAAGTACCACAG
The DNA here is from genome assembly GCA_028535165.1 of Quercus tomentella. Lineage (NCBI taxonomy): Eukaryota > Viridiplantae > Streptophyta > Magnoliopsida > Fagales > Fagaceae > Quercus > Quercus tomentella. The sequence goes on from JAPQVY010000155.1 coordinate 78,860,490, forward strand.
AGAAAACTCAATACACTCATCTACACAGCAACCACCCTCTCAACCACACCACCTCCACACAGTAACCCAGTCACCACCACACAGCAACCACCATGACACCAAAACCCGTTAACCAACAAAACCCTTCTTCTTCTTCATCCTCAAGATTCGTCACCGTCTTCACCAAGATCAGTCATTTCAACCCAAAACCCCAACTGCAAGAACAAGCCTTTCCCACCACCACCAAGATCTTCCTCTTTTGTGACCCAATCATCGACCCAGACCCACACTGCCACCACGATCTCCGATCTTCACCAATCCACGTCGATCCCAAACCCAAAATCAACACCCACCTCCTTCACACCGATCCCAAATCCAAAATCAACACCCAAATCCAAAATCTTCAATCCACGCCCAGATCAACCTAGATCAACACCTAGCTCTGTCACGTCCAAATCAACCCAAATCCAAAACCCATAACCCACGACCCACCACGCCGATCCACCACCTGACCCATGATACACAGATCGGAGCAAACCACACCCACATCGAAGCAAACCCATCGAAGCCACATCAAACCCATCGGAGCAAACATCACTGAGAGAGAGGAAAGGAAGAGGGAGAAATCTGAAAGAGAGAGAGATGAGGAGGATAGAGTTGAGAGAGTGGGAGAGTCAGAGCAGATGAGAGAGAAAATGAATAAAATAATTTTTTTATTTTTACAATTGTGCTATAGTGTTGCACTGTAGCACAATTGCAAATTTTTTTGCAATAGTGTACATATACAATTCTAGATGCTGAGCAATTCAAATTTGGCATTTCACAGGCCCAATGCGAATGCTCTTAGGAAGTAGATTTTAACTACAATGCTTCAGTTGCAAAACTTTCTTCCCCTTTTTTAAGAGCACAAGTAGTAGAACAAATCTTTTTAAAAGTTTTGCAATGAACAAATCTTTTTAAGTTTTGGATTTATAAAATATGAAAAGCAATTTCTAAAACTTTTTCTTAAAAGTTATAAATTTAAGATCAAGAGTTTTGCACCTTAACTTATTAACACTTTTTGTTGTTTTCAAAATATATATTTTGGGTTCAAATCCACCCTCCTCCAATTATTAATTTATCAAAATAAAAACTCTAAATAAGAGAAAATTCTTTAGCGAAATTATCAAATATTTAACGAATTCTATTAAAAGAAATTATTTTTAGAAGATATTAAAAGAACTTCAAGGCTCCTAAAGGATTTTTTTTTAAAAAGAATATTGCTAGAGATACAAACTATTTTACAAAAAAATTTACAAACTACTGATGTGGTATGTGATTATTGATAAATGAAAAAGTGATATTAATGGTGAGTCTAGATGAAAACTAATAAAAAGTTGGCCACATTAACATTTTATAAAAATGATGTAAAATAGTTTGTAACCGTAGCATTACTAAAAAAAAAAAATATATTGCCACACTAATTAACAATCTAATGCTCCGTTTGTTTTGAAGTAAAATATTTACAAATGTAAAATATTTTCAGTAAAACATTTTCAAGTGTTTGGATTGTCCTAAGCACTTGAAAATCCAAGTACAAATCAGCCACCACCAACCACCACTTGATGCAAGCATAGACCAACACAGATGTAAGCACAAACCACCACCAACGGTACCAAATCCAGATTCCAGATTAGGAAGAAAAATAAAGAAAAAAAGCCATCATTGTTGCTGCCACCAAAACCCAACACTTCAAATCACCGCAATGGCCACCCACACGACCACAACAATGAGAAGAAGAAAAAAAAAATCCAAGATCAATGATAAACCCACCCCAATCGGCCACCATCAACACTGGAACCCAACCCCAACGCACCACCATTGAACCGATGAACCATCGATCACCCAACACCATACCCAGCCACCAAACTCAAAACTAAACCCAACAACGCCATACCCAGCCACCAAAACCCAACACCAGAACCCACCTAACAAACTCAAAACTCAAAACTAAACCCAGCAACGCCATACCTAGCCACCAAAACCAAACCCACTACCGACGACCCACTTATCTAGATTTGAGAGATGTGGCTTGAAAGAAATGGACTGCCAGAGAGATCAACGCTGACTGCCTCACCACTCACCAGTAGGAGTCCCAACGGACTGCTAGAGAGAAAAGAAGCGAGAGGACGGAGAACTTGAGAGTAAGAAGGGATAAGTAGTCGTGGGAGAGGGAGAGCAAAAATTGAGAGGGACTGAGGACTGAGGAAATTGAAAAATCAGGTAAGAGGGGGGAGAGCAAATGTAAAATATTTTACCAAAAATTTAAGTGTAAAATTTTACACAAATTTGCCTTGGTTGATTTAGTTGACCGAAAATATTTTACTTTTGACTAAATATTTTACTACAAAACAAACACAGTAAAATGGGAAAATATTTTCCTGAAAATATTTTACATCAAAACAAACAGAGCGTAATTGAAGGATTTTAGTAATTTTCATATATAATATTAAAGGAATCAAAAGATTCCGTTAACTTTTTTTCTTTTTCTTTTTTTGATAGGAAAAGATTCCGTTAACTGTTAATAGCAAAATTGATAGTAGGGATACTTGCTTTCACTAGTTGAGGGAGGACATTGGTCGAGGGGAAATTGTGAATTGTCCAATAAATAAAGGGGGATATTGTAATTTTTTTTGTAATTTTTGTTTTTTCATGCAAACAAAGAGATATACTTATTAGATTAAACTAAAAATAGGTCATAACCTCCTTTAAAAAAAGCAAAGACGTAGCCAGAGTTTCAACACACATGTATATGGTATATACAGATTAGGTAGTAAATTTTGTTCATGAAATTAAGGGTGTATTTGTTTGGAGGTGAAATAGGGTGGATGGAAAATTTTGGAGAGAAAATGGAAAGGAAAACTTTTTTGGAGTGTATTTAGTTGGGTGGGAAGGAAGAAAAATAAATGGTAAGGCCCAGGTGTTTTCTTTTCAAACCCACAAAAATGTTTTCTCTCCAAAATAGAGAAAAAACTGAATAGAGATGAATTTTTTCTTGATTGACAAAATTGTCTATGAACTTTTTCAAGTTGCCTTTATTTTTTTTCTTCTCGTTGGGCAATAACGTTGCCTTTGGTTTTTTTTTTTTTTTTTAATTTTTTTTGGGAACGTTGCTTCTTCTTTTTTCTATTCTTTTGATTTTCTAAGCCTCGACGTGCCTTCTTTCTTTTTCTTTTCTTCTTCTGGGCAATAATGTTAACGTTGATTTTTTTTTTTTTTTTTTCTAGATAGTAACGTTGCCTCTTCTTTTTTTTCTATTCTTTTTTTTTCTTTTGATTTTCTAGGGCCTGGGCGTAATAGTTTTTTTTTTTTTTTTTTTTTCAAACTAGACGTGATTTTTTTTTGGGACATGATTTTTATTTTTTTAATAAATTTGGGTGATTGCTCTTTTTTTGTGGTTATTTGTCACTTTTTTGTTTTAATTGGGCATCATTCTTTAACAAGGGTATATGAGTAAATTTATTCAAACCCATATTTTCCTTTCCTCCACTTTTCCACTCCCAACCAAACAAAAATGAGAGAAAATAAAATTTTTTTTATCCTCCCACTTTTCCATCCTCCCACCATTTTCTATCCTCCTATTTTTCTACCCCTCCAACCAAACGGGCCCTGAGATTATTTGTAAATTTAACAGGTTTTGAGTAGTAACTTCTAACCTCTCCCCCCCCCCCCCCCCCACACACACACACACACACACACACATAACAATAATCTTAAAATAGTACAGAAATATGCTCGAGTATGAGAAGGTATTTCGTATCAAAATCGATTAAGTGTGAGACATGTCAACAAAAATTAACTACCCAACTAACAAATGAAAGATATATGTTAGTAGGTAGTTATTTTTACACACATGTCTCTCATTTATTGAATTTTGATATGGATGGCATGGTATCATTTGATACAAAATACTTTTTCCTCAAGTACAACATTGATAACTACAATTAAAACTCTACGGCAATACTAAATAAACCCTAAATATCAATGGAAGATAATTAATAAAGAAGTTTTTATCAATTGAATTAAAATTAACTAGCCTCATCACATGCGCTTCGCACGGGCAATGAGACTTTTTTTAAAAATAAAAAAATACCTGTGTTTTTATTTTATATACATAATTTTTATTTTGAGAATCTAATTTATAAGTGGATAAAGCAATCTGAAAATCAACAGGAGAGTGGCTCTATTTTTTGGGCAATATTTTAGTGGGAATTGGAGTTGTATTTTTACCAAATTGTCCTTTAGTTTTGTTCCAACTTAAACATAGGGGTGTATGGACATTTTTTAACAAAAAAAATGAAGATCCCAAACAGGAGAAACCCTTTAAGTAGTAGTATTGACAATAATAATAATAATAATAATAAAAGGATAATAGACTGATACCATACAATACAAGCTTACCTCGCGAAATGGATGGGCTTCGGGTTAGATCACACTCACAGAGTCAGAGAAATGTGGGAATCAAGTCTTTCAAGAGTAGTTGCCTATCTTCTGCTCGATAAAATGACACCAACACTAACCCTGACTTTATTAGCACTCTACCTAACTCTATCCTTGCCCACATCGTCTCCCATCTCTCAATTCGAGAAGCTGTCACCACAAGTATTTTGTCAAGCAGGTGGATCACTCTCTGGACTCTCGTCCCACAACTTTCCTTACTAGAACCAGACTTAAACAGGCCGAACCTAAATTTGAGCTTTGTGGATACAGTGTTCAGAACATGGACTCTTCGCTATGCCATTTCCAATCCCATGCCACTCCACACATTGCACATCCTTTGGAGTATCACACCTTGTCGTCCCTTCTATGTTGATACATAGGTCCGTGCCACCATTCCATGTGGTTTGAAAGTGCTTTTTCTAAATATTTCTAAGACTGATACTGAATCTTTGGCACAGTTGCCCTGCAGTGTCTTCTTTTCTACAACATTAGGCCGTGTGGTTGGAGATTTTTAGTATCGTTGTTTAAAATGATGTAAAAATTGTGATTTAAAAAGAGTTGTAGAAACACTTGTTTACAGTATTCATAAAGCAAAAAATGTGTTTGGTACCATATTTCAAATAACATGTTTCTATGTGTGAAAAAACATAATTGTATGTTTAGTATGTGCGTGTTTTATTTTTTAAAAAGCTAACAAGCATAATACAATTTAATATTTTTTTTAATGTAAGGAGAGAGAAGTCAGTTTATGTTTTGTCTAATCAAGTGGGCCCCATGATTTTCAACATATTTACAAAAGTGTCATTAAGCAACGTTGTTTGAAAACTGAAAACTAGTAAAAAGAGTTTTCTAAATTTAGTGTTTAAACACCTTAAAATGAGGAACGTAACTCAAACACTCCACTAAAAAACACCCTTACCAAATGTGTTTTTTTTTTTGCTCACAGTTTTCAATGTTTAAACATTAAAAATGGTTGTTCAAACACCTTAACCTTAGGGCCTGTTTGGTAGCAGATTTCAAGTATTGTTATTCAAAATGATGTGAAAACTGTGGTTTAAAAAGTGTTGTGAAAACAGGTGTTTAAAGTATTCATAATGCAAAAAATGTGTTTGGTACCATGTTTCAAATAACATATTTAAAAATAATAATAATAATAATTGCGTGTTTGATATGTGTGTGTGTGTGTGTGTGTGTGTGTGTGTGTGTGTTTTTTTTAAGTTGAAAAGTACAGTAAAAGTATTATTATTTTATTTGAAGAGAAAGAAAGTTCTCTCATGTGGTTGAATCAGGTAGGACTTACAGTTTTTAACATATTTACATAAGTGACATTGAGCAATATTATTTGAAAACTGAAAATTAGTGGGAGGAATTTTCTAAATTCAGTGTTCAAACACCCTAAAATGAGAAACGTAACTTAAATACTCTTAAAAGATATCTCTTACCAAACGTGTTTTTTTTTTTTTTTGGCCCACAATTTTCAGTGTTTAAACACTGAAAACTGTTATTTGAACTACCTTACCAAACATGCCTAGTAACTCTCAAATTGGTAGGCAAACATATCTCTCAATCCACCTTCTGATTCTAGGTTCCCATATTTGAGGATTCTTAGACTTGCTGCATTTAAGTATGAGAACTCTGACTCTTTATCTACCATCCTCACTGCCTGCCCTGTCCTCCAAGATTTCAGCCTCTATGTGAGTTTGGATGAGAATAAAGGCATCTTCAACATCATTATACAAGTACCCACGCTCAAATTATTGCATTTATGGTGCATTAATATTAGCTCTCAAGTACTTAATTTTCATGCGTCAGTTGATCGAGGATGTTGTATTGGAAAACCTCCCTAACTTGGTTGAACTGGTCCTTCAACTTGGGATAGTTAATGGTGTTAATATTGAAGACAATGCAAAGAGGATATGGGACTTGTTTCAACCACTTGCTCATGTTAAATCCCTGGGCTTGACCACAAAAACCACAAAGGCAATTAAGGCCACATTCGTTAACTTTTTCCTTGGGAAAATATTTAATAATAATAATAATATTGTTGCGATTGAGTTGTGACTTTGTGATTGTTTTGAGGTGGCAGATTCTCTACCATGCTTCTGGTTATGAGGCTCTTCCCATGTTTCACAATTTGTCCTATTTAAGGTTTTTTGGATGTCTTTATTTTGAGTGGCATGCAAATTGATTCTTGCTTGGACGGACTCCAAAGCTACAAAAACTTGTCTTTAAATTGTGCCTGGACTATTCCTATGGTAAGCTCACACCTAATGGCTCTTGGAAGGAGACACTAGATGTACTTGAATGTCTGTCATTGTTGATATCGTATTTTGTCCGCCCTCGATTTACGTGCCGAACCCCGAAAAATCCAAAATTATTATTTTCTTTCTGTGAGGCCACGAGAATATCCAAAATGACGTGGCACAACCCATTCGGACATCAGAACACGCAAAGTGCCCCTTTTAGCTCAAATGACCAAAATGCCCCTAGTCAACCCTAGGTTTGACCGAAGGTCAAACGAGGTCAAAACCCTCACAAAACAACATTTTTCATAGTTTTACATCAAACTAGAGCTTCTTGGAGATTTTTGGCCACTTTGACCAAGTTTGACCCGAAGTTGATCCTCGGTGGGCCCAAAAACCCTAATTTTGATCCAACCGACAGAATGGGTTAAAACTAATGTCATTGCGAAGATTATCAAATTCTCATTCCAACGACTATTCATGGGTCGAAATCAGAGTTAGAACGGCTGAGATACCACAAAAACCAAGATAACGCACCGATTGATGCACCACTAACTTCCAAGAGCCATAACTTTTGATTCGACCGTTAGATTTTCAAAATCCATACCTTTTCAGAAACAGAAAGTCAAAATATTTCTAAGGGTGTCAAGATCAACCCAATCCATGGCTTTTTGGAGGTGGCGGCCTTTCAAGGGCCGCCGCCTCAAAAAGCATGCTGGGGCTATAAAAGGCCCCAGGCACCCTTCAAAAAAAAAAAAGAAAAAAAAAAGACTCCTGGGTCCTGTTCTCTGCCTGGACGAATTTTGAGCTTTTTTCCTCTCTCTCAAACACAAAAAACACATTAAAGTCTCTTGATTCTTCTCTCTTCACCAAAAACACAAGGTATTGTTCTTATACCCAATCTTCTTTTCCTTAGTTCTACACTTTGGATTTGGGGTTTAAGGGTGTGGATGTAGCTTTTTTGCTACTATCCACTCCCCTAACTTTCTAAATCTTTTTCTAGCATTTATCTTATTCTTTTTGCTTGAATCACATGATTTATTGCTTTCTTTAGCATGTTGCTTGCTTTATTTGTGCTTCTAGCCTAAATCTCCTTACTTTTTATGCCTTATGCCACGTTTCATGTTTAGATCTACATCCTTACATGCTTATATGTTTAGATCTACATGCTTTATGTTATATGCCATGTTTTCCTATGCTTTGTTCCTCTTTTTTGTTCTAGGATGATGTTAGAATTACATGCTCACATGCTTGTATGATGTTATTGGCTATGCCTTGCTTGGATCTATGTATCTATGTGTTTATTTCCATGCTATATGGTTAGATCCTTGTCTTCACATGCTTATATGCTTGGATCCATGTTCTTCCATGTCTATGTGCTAGGCTTCTACATGTTTACATGCATGTTTCTATGCCTATATGTCTAGATCTATGCTTTCACGTGCCTATGTGCTTGGATTTATGTCCTTTACATGCTTTATGCTATCATCCATGTGCTTGTGCGCTCCATGCCATGTTTATGTGTTTAAGCCTAGACCTTGTTTATCATGCAATGTGCTATTGTAGCCTTTTTGTTCATTTTTATCACATTTACTTGTGTTTTGGCCTAATGGTTAGGACTCGAGCTAGACCCTATGGTCTTTGTCACCGTCCATACACTAAGGTCCACATCAAAGGGTTTGGATCATCCTATTTACATGTCTATGCTTGCTTGCTTCTATGCTTTATGCTTGTGCTAGCCTCTCTTGTTTTAGGCTTTGCCACGCTTGTCGTTCTTAGCTGATTGGTGGCTGTGTGGTTAAACCTGACGCCTGTGAGGCCTTGTTTGAATGTAACCATTTGGGATGCATCACCATGATGCTGGTTGTTTCGTGCATACCTTTCCCATTTTCCGCTCCGTGCGATGTTATGCTTACCATGCTTGTTTGTGCCATCCATTGGCTTTCTATGCATCTTTACACGCTTGCTCACATGTTCATGCATGAGTCTTGCTTGCTAGTTTGTCGTCCATACTTCAACACAATGAAGTCATGGACATCTGATCCAAACCTACATTTGTCTATCACAGACACCACCTTTTGTTTGCCTTCTCGCTTGTCTGCTTGCTTTCTTATTTCTTTGCTTGCCATGTCTATCATGCTTAGTTGTTTTATGCCTTTTTCATATGCTTTTTGCATCTTTTTCCTTCCATTGCTTGTCTGTTAGTTTCTTGTCTTTGCCTTTGCCTTTGCATGTACACACATGGAGCGAGGATGCATGGAGCGAGGATGCATGGAGCTAGGGCACGGTCTCCCAAGCGCAAGCAAAAAGGGCGAGGATGCAAGCATGTCGATATAAGCCAAACGGCAATATTCTGTAGGTTTAGAGGTCTAGCTTCTCCCATTTGGTTATGTACTCTTTTTAACCCCCCCTTCCTTCCTCCCTTATTTCTCTCTTAGATGGGTTGTATTAGGTATATCATGTTGTGTACCATTCGTCCTCATCTCTAAAGTACAGCGACTCCTATTTACTTTTCTGCACCTATATTTTGGGCCATGCTTTAGGGATGTAGGCATTTACTTTTTTGCTCTATGTGCTTGCATTGTGCATGATGTATGTATATATATACCTACTCGCCCCTTCCGGTGTGATTGCCACAATTTATGTCACCTAAGGCAAAGCGATGCCTAATTTCTGCCGCGAAAGTAAGGTGACATGTCGCTGGATTTTCGCCACGAAAATCTGGCACTTTGCTCGAATGCCTTAGGAAAGCATAGATTGGGACTATACCCATTCAAAAGCCAAACCTCAAAGCCCCCTCCCCTCCCCCCCCCCCCCCCCCCCCAATGCATGCAAAGCCCCGAAAGCCAATGCCAAAATCATGTTTTTACTGCCAATCTCCGAAAATTAAGGTTTTATCAAAACAAAAGACTATCCTTGGATAGGCATTGTGGGGTGCCTAACACCTTCCCCACACGTAACCAAACTTCCGGACTCAAGAATCAAGATTTTTTGCCATCCACATTAAATTAGGAAAAATGCCCTTTTTTTTAGCCTAGGATTGGTAATAAAATCAACTAGGAACAAGTGACCAATCGCACCTTAGAAAAATCCAATGATTGGTGGCGACTCCACTTACCTTTGGTAATCCCTTAAAATTTGGCTTAGATTCCTACCACAATGCCAAAGGTAGACCTACCTTCCTCCACTGAGAGAGAGAGCACCTGAAGCCCCGCGCGAACCATGCCATACATTACACGCGCACACCACACTGATCATTCGAGAGGGGCCTCCAACGGGCCCCGTGCACGCGGGAGCGTCACCACGACAGGTGGTCGAACAAAGGCCCCGACAGTTCTCCGATTGAGGCCGGGCGTTGACAGTCACCACACCTAACAACCTGTCATTATTGAAGATTTTTAGGGGATAAAGATGAGATGCACCCTATTAGACAAATCTTGAAGGCGACGAGAGTATTAAAGACATTGAAAATAATTGTTGATAGTCATCTAGAATCAAAGAAGAAGCTTCAAATTCGCAAGGCATTGAGCAAGATATTACGGAAGTTTCCAAAGAGCTCTCAGACTTGTGAAATTGCATTTGATGAATGAACTCTGTTGTGAGTATGCTACAAATAGTTAATTTTGTATGGATTGTTACCGTGGGAAGGGTTAAGCCTAACCATTGATTTGGGCCTTGAAATTGAGCTGGACTCTCTAGTAGTAGTGGTTCAACTTTTGAAATTAGACATTGTTTCTAAAGCCTTTTTGAGTTCAATTTGGGATGATTGCTAATGCAGAAACTTGAAAATTTCTGTATCCCACATGTTTAAACAGAAATTAATGAGTTTAATTATTGTAATGTACAACAGCTTTTTAGAAAAAGGGAGATGGAAGTATTAGAAACTATTGATTTGCCTGTCTCTTTCACAGATTTACTTGTTGATGATGCACAAAATCGTCAGTGAGTTGATTGTCCTTGACTGCACCAATGAATACCTGAAAAAATGAGAAAACAAGAACCAAACAGAAGGCATTGGTGTGGTACCGGCCAAAGACCCTTCGAAGGTCAAGTTAGTGAATGAGAAATATCTAAGAACTCTATAGTGAGAGAGCTAGATATTTTTTGTGTACCTAGGAGAGGAGGAGAACTATCTCTTATATAGTGGGGGGAAGGAACTTTAGATCCCGAGAATATGGGGATTTTCCTTATGAGGAGAAGGCAGAGTTAATGTTATCGAGATTTTAGGGATACTCTCTATTTTGGGAGGCAAAAATCGTGTGATGGAGCCTTGGTGCGTGATACGCAAGATGTTTCCATATATGAATTTGCGTATAGGTCATGTAAGGCTACATAGGATCCATCGGCGTGCTCTTCTGCCGGTTAAGGGTCTTCCGTCAGTTTGTGAGGGTGACGTGCCTGTTAGCTTCGTTGTTGGTCCGTCCTCAAGGTCGTCAGTTTCCTAGGGAAACCATCGGTTCTTGCGAAGCTGACGATTCCATAGGACCCATCAGTTCTTCATTGTTGGGCCTTGTCCATTTTATGGGCGTTGATATTCGTGCCAAAAACACCCCCATCACTTGTTAAACCCAAGGAAAGCCTGTTGTTGTTTCGAGTGATGAACATGAAAATTTGGAAGAAAAACTTGAAACTGTCCATGTGTTTTCTAACATCAATCCAACTCTACTAGGCCCGGTCTTTTCTTATCTGCATGTAAGAAAGTCTCTATTTAGCACCATATGCTTTTGGATTAAAGTTTTTTTTTTCTTTGTTAAACCATGGGAACTATCCAAAGATTAAAAAAAAAAAAAAAAAAGAAGGCAACTATCCAAAATTTAAAGCTTGGATTTTAAATTTCAAGCATATTCTCTAAATGTTTTGCTATATGAATAATGGCTAAATAATAAATGCATGGATAACTTAAGGGACAAAATTTAGCCACAAAATTGGTTGTAGCATAAGGCTACAACCTTACTCAATAAAACAAATATTACTGCATATTTTGAAAATCTAACCGTTGAGTTGCATGTTCTTTACACTCTTAATACACATGTCAACTTTTGTGTCAATCAGATGTTATTTACTATATGATCTATAACCTTATATTTTATGCATAATTTTAAACTATAAAAACTTGCAATTTAAACAATTTATTGATGACATAACTATTGATCTTTTATTTTTCTAGAAATTTTGCAAACATGAGGGATATAAGAAGAAAAAGTAATCTAATGGTAGATTTGCCAAAATTGATATCTAATAAAAAGATATTAAGTAAAGTTGTAGTCTTAGGTTATAACTAATTTTGTAACTAAACTTTGTCCTAACTTAAGTTAAAAGTGACCAAAATGCTACAAATGTGGGCGAGTCAAGTTGATTTTATTATAATCAAATGAAAGATCATAATCCCATTGAGTACAAATGAGCTTGCTAGATTCATGATTGGAATCTAATTTTTTTCCCTAATTTAGTGGCTCATATGATAACTTCTAGCCTCACATTGTATGGTCATGGCAGTCAATTCTATCTTGTCCAAAGCAAGAGTTTGAAAATAACAAATAGGATAAATTATGTATTTGGTCCCTATCATTTACACTATATTTCAATTTGATCTCTAACATTTCAATTGTGTCAATTTGGTCCTTAATTTTTCAGCATCGTGTCAATTTAGTCTGTGTCATTATCTCTTAGATGAAAATTACTGACTTAGCAAATGAGCAAATACATAGTTGAGTAACCCTAACAAATATTTCTAGATTGTGTTTCTCTAAACGACGTCGTTTCTTATATTCCATTGCCAAATACTCGGCATCCTATTTCTCATTCATTGTTGTATAAAGCCACCAAAAATCCCCAAAATCGAAAGAAACTCTATCAGTCACTCTCAAGTCAAAGCGAAACACAAACACATACACACAGAATGAGCGAGTTTGGAATGAAACGGAAGAAGATTGAAGGCGAGAGTTGCAGCAGCAGCCTATCTTCTGTTTCGGCTCGACAAAATGAAGAAGACATTATCAGCAGTCTACCAGACTCTATCCTCTGCCACATCCTCTCTTTTCTCCCAATCAGAGACTCCGTGGCAACAAGCGTTTTGTCGAACAGGTGGAAGCCTCTCTGGACTCTTGTCCCTGTTCTTGACTTGGATCACTACAATCTTTCTAGAAAACGGCGGGGTCAAACTTTTAGCTTTGTGGATACAGTGGTCAGAATTTGGACTCTCCGAAACGCCATTTCCATTCCCACCCCACTACGCAAATTGCGCATTTCTTGGTGCGACGATTGTCTTCCCTTGTTTGTCGACTCATTGGTCCGCGCCACCATTCCCAAAGGTGCTTTGCAACAACTCGATCTCAACATTTATTCTTTTAAACAACCTTTGGAGTTGTCCCGTTCTGTCTTCTTTTGTAAAACATTAGTGGTTCTCAAATTGAACGGTACCTTTCTTCTCAATCCTCCTTCTGCTTCTACCTTCCCAACTCTCGAGATTTTGCTACTTGATTCTGTTCGCTATGCAAACTGTGACTCTCTCTCCACACTCCTCGCATCCTCCCCGGTCCTTCAAGATTTTACCCTCAAACTGGGTCGGTTTAGAATGGACAATTTGGACAAGAATGCAGCAGCAGGCAAGTTAAATATCATTGTACTTGTACCTACTTTGAAATTTCTACTTTTACATGTTGAGTGTGGGTCATACAAACTCCATCTAAACACCCCGGCTCTTAAGTACTTTCATTTCAAAGGTGTTTTGGATGAGGATGTTGTGTTGGAAAAGCTCCCCAACCTGGTCAAATCAGTGCTTCAAGTTGAGACATGTTATGATACAAGTGATGATGATTATGCAATGAGGATATGGGACTTCCTGGGACCACTCTATAGTGTTATATCCATGGAATTGTACATAAATACCGCAGAGGTAATGGCACATTACGTCTTTCTTTCATGCTCTAACTCTCTATTATTAATTGAATTGCTATATACTACATAATAATATTGCTGTGAGTGTGTTGTGACTTTGTGAAATTCTTAATTGTTATGCTGTCATGCAGAGCCTCTGCCATGCTTCTAATCATGATGATGATGTTCCCATGTTTCATAATTTGTCTTCCTTGAAGATTTATGGTGAGCTTTGGTTTAAGTATGCGTGGCATGCAGTACGACTATTGCTTTTTCGGGCTCCAAAGCTACAAACACTTACCTTTGAATTGGTAGATTTGTATGGCTCTCTTTGTTCTGATCTTGACAATTGCTCAAAGAACTCACAGGATGTTCCTCAATGTTTGTCATCACACCTTACAACCTGTCATTATATAGGATTTTCAGAGCATGAAGATGAGATGGAACTTGTTAGGCAAATCCTAAAGGATGCAAAAGTATTAAGGACAATGAAAATCACTGCTGAAGGGCGTCCAGACTCAAAGACGAAGCGTCGTATTCACAAGGAGTTAATGAAATTCCCAAAGAGCTCTCAAATTTGTCAAATTGCACTTGACTAAGAATATTTCCATTTTTAGTGTCTCTCTCTTAGTTGTCCAGAAGCAGTAGTTTTATGGGAATGCCCATTGTTTTTTGCATGTTTCATTTGAAACTTTGATGGATTCAAGATTAATAAATACTTTTTTAATTATGAAATTTGCTATGAAATGTGCTTATGAATGTTTGTCATTAACCTAAGAGTCTAAGACTTGCCAACTTTTAAGCCAGTTTGGTGCATGGTTATTGGTTTGTCGTTACCATGAAATTTCCTTCCCCGTGGTTTCTTAATTCAGAGCATGTTTTTTTTCTTTCACTTACCCTAGAAGTCACTCTTTAATTGATGAAACTAAAATGGATTATTATTATTTATTTTTTTTTTTTTTTGAATCAGTAGAATTTGGTTAAATGCATAAAACATAAACAGGAACAAGGAGCCTACAAGGCCCTGCAACCAACAAAACTGTAGCTACAGCCTACTTCTACTCTGAAGAGCTAAACAACATAACAATCTCCTCAGAACATCTGTGCACCATTCCCAACTTGAACCATACTGTATGGGCTCTATACGCAGTGTAGAATGAGCTAACCCAATTACAACACACTGCCTTCTGTTACTCTGCAGAATTACACATTAGAACTATCCAGGTTCTTTACACAAAATGGAAGGATGGACTTATGGAGCATTGAACCTGTCAAATTGATGTAGAAGTGTAATATTTATACTGAGTGCTAGTCTGCTGGGAAGTTGAAAAAAGAAAAGAAAAGAGAGAAAACCTTTGAACGTGAATTTACAAAATGAATAATTTTCCAACATGTTATATAATGTGGATGCCCCATTCAGGTTATTGTTTGAAACTTTGTTATAGTTCTTAACTTTTTTCATGCAGAAGTGAGTCCAACTGTCATGGCGAGGACTCAAATTTGCTCTCTGGTTTGTTGATGGTGGTAGAGGGGCTTTTTAATTAAGAATGTCAATAACGTACAACATGAAAGGCTGTTTAGGAGAACACTATTTTCTGGTTAAATGGAAGCTTTCACATTAGGAAGCTCAACATGTTGGGCAATGTGATCTTTCTTCTTTGGGCAGACAAATAAATCAACACCTATTGGAGTATATATGGACTGTAATTTGGAATGGGTGACCTCCGCTTATCTCTGCATGGTATATCATCAGACAATTATATTCCTATTGATGAAAAGTTACACACTACAATAACTACTTGTTGCGAGCGTCTACACATGCAGTTAAGGGTGGTTGGAGAAAGCCAACAGCATACTTTGATTCCTTCCTCCTGGATATTGCATGCGATCTTGTGGTAAGGCCTTGTGCATATGTAATTAGGTCCATGTTTGTATGTTTCATTTTCTGTATTTGCTATGTTGGAGTTTATTCTATGCTACTGGGGCAAAAGACTTGAAGATTTAATTTGTATTTGCCGTCTTCTTTAATTATATTATGTTAAGTTTTTAGTAACGATGTTTTCAATTTGGGATTTTTTCCCCTGATATAGTTCTCGTTTAGCTTTTTCTTCTTTTTTTCTCCTCAACTATTTGATTGGTAAAAATAATTCTATCCTTGCAGAGGTGATAAATGTGAAAATAGGATATAAATTTTCATAGGTGGTATTTGACTATTTATACTATGCTCTCATCTTTTATGTATTTGAAACATTAAAAGAAACTCTGACAATATAAATAATCATTTTTTTCAAAAGCTGGTCTTTAGTAATCATAGGTTGATGCAGAGGGCTTATACATGCATTTACTAGTCTATATATATATCCAAAAGTTAAAGCATAGTATTTAATGTTACTACGCTCCTGTTGAGCCACATCAACAACATATCATCGACTTATTTTCAATATTTTCTCTCACATTTTTAATTATTTTTCTCCTTATTAATTTGCCACTTTACAATTACACTTTCTCTAACATTTTTACTTACTTTTACCTTTTATTTTTCCACTACTTTATACCTTAACCTTAAAATTTCTCCATCCTTTCATCTTCCTTTATTTTGACTTTTCTTCTGCTCATTTTTCATCCCTCCACTTTTTTACCCCCAACTAAACAACATAAAAAAAAAAATTTTAAAAAAAA
Source organism: Quercus tomentella (assembly GCA_028535165.1). NCBI lineage: Eukaryota > Viridiplantae > Streptophyta > Magnoliopsida > Fagales > Fagaceae > Quercus > Quercus tomentella. The sequence goes on from JAPQVY010000155.1 coordinate 78,876,746, forward strand.
AAAAAAAAAAAAAACTAAAATATTTTCTATCTTCCTACTTTTCCATGCTCTCCCAATTTTCTATCTTCTCACTTTTCAATCACCCCAACTAAACAGACCCATAGGGACCATAGCACAGTGCAATAGCCCTAACAATTACTTCAAATCTCAATCCTTATTTTTCCAGATTTGCTTTGGACTAAATAAAACTTGACAAGTCTGGCTTGCCTGCTTGTCCCTGGTTTAGATCCCAAAGGAAAAGGAAAAAAAAACAAACATCATGCTATATGGAAACATCATTCCTGTTTACTTGGATTTGTGCATGCTGATTTGAGGTAAAGAGATCGAGGATAGGGATCTCAGCCTGTTCACCTGTTCGTACTCCAAGCAGATGGCACCTCGCCACCTCCACCTTCCCACATGAGCTCGTAGCTGAACTCCATAATGGCATGTTTTTTGTCATTCTGTTTCAATATGTTCCCATGCATCATACTTTTAAGTTAAGTAGCCAAAACTGCCAAAGTCATGTGGCATCTATTCCACAGCACAGAACCCTCCATGAGAAGAATGGCATAAATTTGTTTAACAAACGCATCAAAGAAAAAGAAGTCAGTTTCCAAATGATATCGATATTTGTTTAAAGCACTGCACATCCCAATAATACGAGAAGAGAAGGATCAAATTCCAGGGATCAGTACAAAACAATTAACTTCTAAAGGTGGAACAGAGTACAAGATTTGCATATGAGAAGGGAAAGTAAAATAAAGATAGCACTATCAAGTTCCTTTCTTTAAGCACTTAATAATATATATGGAACCTTAAAGAAACTTTGTGAATTACTAATTCATGGTGACTGGAGAAGGGAATCATGGTCGCCTATTACCCCTGCTTGACTCAGAAACTTCATCAATATCTCTTCTAACATTCACAACCCGAAGATCTTTGTTGCTGTCGACCCACCACATCAATGGTGTCAGGGAGGTAACTTCATCATCAACAGAAAAAATTGATAGTTAGCATCCCCCATGATATTAGCATGTAGTCATTGAATGAAGAAATATTAAAAGTAAACTAAGGACTAGAATCAGGCAGGGGGTTTGACAAATTCAAGTAACTAAGTATTTGGAATAAAAATAATGACCTGCTTTTATCTTAGGAAACTTCTTTCTAAATTCTACCAAACATGGCGATTTTAGAATGATGCATTAGAAATCCAAACAAAATTCTACTGGAAATGAAAGTAAGACAATTGTAACATTTGAAACATGCAATGGGGTAGAAGTACGAGAAGCGCCATACGTAACCATCAATCAGGAAATATGATACTGCTTGTTCAAAAAAAAAAGCACGCAAAATATTTTAGGTCCAACAGTTATTCAATTACTGGAGGTGTTTCAGGGGAGAAGAGGCGCTTACAAGCAGATCCATTAAACACAACTATGCAATGTGGTTCAACTTTGTTATTTGATCACAATGAGCCATCAATTAAAAAAATTGGCACTTCAACTCTCATGTAATACCAGATGCAAAAATTTTAACATAGACAATGTGGGGGAGTAGATTGAATCTGCCCCGAAGACCTTAACCCAAAGAGAATGTTCCAAGAAGCCCCATCCGCGGAATGGGTCCAGCCCATGTGTCAATATGAGATGACCGAGCCCCCATCAAGAAGAGACCATTTGGGCCCATTACCGAGGTAATCCGAGAAATCCGTATTCCTGAGGAAACAAAACTCAATCGAGAAGTGGTCATGTGCTTAGCCGAGAACACCCTTTCGCCTACCTTCCCCGAGAAACATGTAGAAGAAAACACAAAGCCCGATGTAACAGTCATCTCTGCATTAATGAGTTCTCCCTACCTAATGTCAACCGCATTAAATGTTGAATGACTAGTCTAACTAGTAAAAACACACCCAAAAATCTATCTTCATGATCAAGGAATGGCAGGAGAAGGTATTGATTAGACAAGTATCCCCCTAAATCCAGCTAAGAGCAGGATAGCTGGAGGAAGACGAAGAATGGCTATAAAAGGAAGAGGAGGACACCAGGAGAGGAGATCCAAAAAAATCTAAGGAAGAACAAGAGAGAGAAAGTGAGAAGAGTCCTAACTTGTATTTTTCCTCTAGGACTGCTGTACACACCTCGGGAAACCGATTTTTTCATCAATATAAGAGTCCTTTACAATTGTTTTCATCTCCAATCATCTGTCTAATCTTCCCATTGTAGGATTTCACCCCTCCTAGTAAGAAATTAATTGTGTAGATCTTAAATCCTTAGCAAGTTTAGTTTGTTACGTGTTTTTGACCCCCACAGACAAAATTTGAATGCATTTTTAAGGAATACTTACATTTCTTCTTCAGGTTCATTCTTAAGAGCATTTTTGGCTATACACTGGAAGGCAGCTTCTACATTGAAACCTTCTTTTGCAGAAGTTTCAAAGTAAGGAATATTTCCCTTGGAAGCACACCATGCCTTTGCCTTCTTCTCAGATACCTGAAAGTTAGAATGAGAAGCCCGTAATATAAAATCATAATTAGGGGAGAAATGGAGGAAAAAAGAGGGGGGGGGGGGGGGGGGGGGGGGGTGGACATAAACAGAATGCCAATATAATATACTTATCGTTATCAATTAGAGACATTCACAAAAGAGTGGCTTGCCTAAACATGCCCAATCATTGACCCATTGTACAAATAACTAATTAACAATTTCTAGTTTCACATATAAGAAAAGGCACATAGCAACCTTACTTAAAAAGCTTATATCATGACACCTCATTGCCCTCTGATGGTATAGATAGTATATACATTTTATTCCTAATTAATTGGCTTTGGATAACATATTCCATCTCAAAATAAAGGAGAAAATTGAGTAAGAAGATAGGAAAATCATCTTACCACCCGACTATTGCCACTGTCAACATCTATCTTGTTCCCCAATACAACAAATGGGAAGTTTTCTGGATCAGAAGGGCTGGCCTGAAAATCAAACCCAATTAGGAAAGAATTCAGTCACTGATACAATGGTACTTGGCAATTTTCAAATGCTGATGGTTCAATGATTACCTGAATCAGAAACTCCTCCCTCCAGTTGTTGAGGTTATCAAATGATTTCATGACATTTACGTCATAGACTAGAACACAACAGTCTGCTCCACGGTAGAATGCCACACCAAGACTTTGAAACCTTTCCTGCCCAGCTGTATCCCATATCTGAAAGTATATAGGTTCACAGAGTCAGACTAAAATGAGAAAGGGAATGTAGTTTGGGTAGAGGGTGGTTCTATACGTGTTCTTTCCCAGGATTAAAAAAAAATCTCTAAATATTCAAGCCCCCAAACTTTGCAGAAGTAGTCCAACCTTCACTATAATATTTTCATATTGAAGCCAACAACACACAGGAAACCAAAAATGCTTTCACCAAGAACCATCTGCAAATCTGTTAAAATTGCATCAACACCATTCTAAGCTTGCAAAGTACAGTAGTATTAGTAGTTGGTACAAAGGCTGGACCACTGAAGTTCCCAGTTGTTTCAAACATTTATCATATACAATAAAAACACGGAAGAATCATTCTATCTGATTGACTAAGCCACAGAACACATTCTTCACTGATTGCTCCCATTGATATCCACAAAATGATTCTATTTCTGTAGAAACTGACAAAGCACCAACTAAAAAAAGTGGGGCTTACTTACACATAAGATTTGAGAATTGAGATCATAGCTAACCTGCAATGTAAATTGTCTATCCTCAAACTGCACTTCTTTTGTCAAGAAATCAGCTCCAATGGTTGCTTTGTACTGATTACTGAACTTACGATTCACATATCTAAATAACGAGTATAAGGCTAATCACAACATAAATTGCAATAACATGTAAATGTATTGTATGTGTGTGCATTTGAGCGCATACAAGCAAAACATATGTTGCAAGTTACAGGATACTGATTCATCAGAGATGTCTTCCCAACCCTGCCAAAGTTTACAAACAACAAGAGGACATTTCATGAAATGGGCACCAACAAAATCACTCAAATACAATTGAAAAGACATAAAAAGCTCCTTGTAATGGAGCAAAAAACAGCTCCCATATGCCATATGTTTAGTCGCTCAGAAAAAAATTAAAGTAAGTGATGAAAAGTTTATTATATTGAAATTCATGTTTTATCATTTTCTTCATATATATATCTAACTGGTCAAGAAAGTTTTTCTAATGGTATGCCTCTAGGAATTTCTGGCACTTTCAACTTCGTGAGTGTATTCCAGGTTGAGCACAACATCCTTATGCACCCATTTCACATGTAGCTGGTAAATTTGAGCTGGAAAATTCTCATAGAGCAAAGAATAAAAATAGTAATAAAAAAAAGTCACAAGCATTTCTTTCATGTACTTCATAATTTTCTGCACAACCAAACACTGACGTAACCTCTGTCACCATTATTATTAGTATGAAAATAATGCCAGCTAAGAAATGAGAATATAATTTCCAGATTTTATTCCCATTAAAAACTGTAGAAAATTATATATTTTAGCCTCACATATTAGAAGTTAGAACCCCAAAAAAAATTCCAAATATTAGTTTTCAAAATTCAATTCCTTTTGTTTTTCTTGTCAACCAAACAGAGGACACAAAGAAAAATGATGTTTTACCACCCAAAAAAAAAAAAAAAAAAAAAAAACACTCACCCGCTGTCTCCGAGGATTATGACCTTGAGAAGCATACGCCTCCGAGAAGCCATTAATTTGAAATTGAAACTTAGAAAATAGAAAGGCCACTAATTTTGTCTTTGAAAATTAGAGTTTTGGAAAGTCTTTCTCTGTGAGAACAGAGAAAATTTTGTTACTTTCAGGTTTTTGTTTTTTTGTTTTTAATTGCCGACTATGCAACGTGAAGATTTTTGCTGGGAAATTAATAATTAATTGTAATCAGATAATTATTTGGGAATTTAGCAACTACCAGTCTCCATTGTCTTAAAGTCTAAAACCTCAGGTCAGAGCCACAAAAGAAGGGTACTTTTGATTGCTTTGTGTGTGTGTGTGTGTTTGTGTCTAAGTGTCTAACTATCTATGATAATATTATGGTCAATGACAAACAAAAATAGCATTCTCAGTCTCTGACGGCAAATGTTTTTTAGGCCTTGAATTCTAACACCAAGTTCAAGGCCCTAGGGCCTTATCGGTCCAGTAACCCACCGGGCTAATGGGTGTCCTGGCCTGTACTATTAAGGCCTGTGGGTAACCTAATAGCTCAATGTGGCAAGTCACTGGCTGATTTTTCGGTAACTCGGAATTTATAACAAAATAATTGAGTAGGGAGGGAGGTTGAACTTGAGACTTGAGAGGAGAGAATAATAATTTAATAGGGGTAAAATGCTTAGACACACTCTAAATTGTAGGGTAGTTGCTCTTACACCTTGTAAACTTTTATTTTAGCTAATTTAGTATATAAACTTTAATATTGTAAGAAATAGACATTCTTAATTTTTATTTTAGTCAATTTAGTATGTTAGGACATATGTGAATCATGTTAGGAATATATGTCAATATAGAATTGGCTAATATTTTGACAAAACGCACTTTACTTGTAATTGGGTAAATCTAGAATGTGTTTAATGCTTCAAGGAATAAGATTTCAAGTTCAAGTGTTAAAGTCATGCAAGTCTGTCCAAAAAACAAGTGAAGAAGTGCTAGATTTTAAAACTCGACAACTAGTATCTATCGAGGTTTAAAAAGCTGTTTCAGTCCGATGCTCGATAGATAAGGTATCTATCTAGGTTTATGAAAATCAGTTTTTCAGATCTGATTTTACTCCAATCTGTGAATAGATGTTTGGGTTTTCTTTTCTCACAACCCTAAACATATATAAAGATTGTTTTAAGGGCCGTCACAGCTGATGCAACTCAATGCAAAAGTTTTTCACAAACATATTGTGAACCGGAGACATATGCCCTAGTTTATCTTTCTCTTCAAGAAGCTGCTATGTTTGTACACCGTAGGGTTTTGTAACCAAGGGGCTTTATGATCTTCATCGTGTTGATGAACTGAAGAACTTTGCAGCCAACATCTTTCTCAAGTTGGTGAGTAAGCTGCGTACTGGGATCCACGCATTGAATTGGTTAGTCACGTACTGGAAACCGTGCATTGAAAGGAGAGATTGTCACTACAGAACAAGTCCAATTGGGTATTGGGGTAAGGGTTCAACTGTAGGTTGGTATAAAATAATATGATTCCTTTACTTGTAACCGCTTGTTGTGATAATAATGAATTCTCGGGAGTGGTGACCTTAAAATTACCTGGTAGGGTTTTTGCCATGTAGGTTTTCCACATTCGTAAATAAATCACCGTGTCAATTTATTTTCCGCTGTATTTTAACTTAGTTGGTGATTTGTTTATGCTACCATGCTTATTGCATGCTAATTGAATTAATTAATTAACTTGGCTAATTCATCAGAAGGGGTCAATATATTCTTGGCCTATCATAATATATAAACTTTGATATTGTAACAAATAGACCCCTAAACTTTTATGTTGTTTCAATAAGACCCCTTCATTTTCATTTTTTAAATTATTTGGTGCAAAAAGTGGTTAAATTGATGGGGAAATTTTTTTTTTTAAGGGTATCTTATTATTACATTATCAAAGTTTATGTATTAAATTGACAAAAAAAAGAAAAAGGGGTCTATTTGCAATAGTACCAAAGTTTATATACTAATTGGTTAAAATAAAAGTTAATGAAGTCTATTTGCTATAATACCAAAGTTTATATACTAAATTGGCTAAAATAAGAGTTTAAGGGTGTAAGTGCAATTACTCTAAACATTTATTATATTTTACTGTATAAAAAAAAAAAAAAAAAAGGAAAATTGATTCTTTCCTTTAAAATAAAAATAAATAAGTAAAGGGAGGCCCACTAAAAAAGCCAATGGGTAGCTCATTTATACCAACCCGCTAAAGACAAAAAAAGCATTGCCTATGAGCTAAGGTTTCTCCTTCCAATCTAGACCAACTTAGCTTGTTGACTAGTCAGTGATCTGCTAGGCCTAGCCTACTAGGCCCATAGGCCAAGTAAAAATGGGCCAGCCAGCTTGGCCTAAACCATTGCCAACCTTTTTAGGAATCCATATATTCCATATTCGAGTTAGGATTTTCTAATCCATAGCATAAAGTAACACATCTCCAAAATATGTCCAATATATATAATAAATATAATTATGGGTTTGAATCTAAATTTATTAATAGATTAATACTATGTTAAATTATCAATTATCTTAAATGTTTAAGTTATTAAAAAATAGTAAATTTAATCATTTAAAAAAATCACAATAAAATATATTTCTTAAAAAGTGTTTTTTTTTTAATGACATATCAATTCATAAATTTATATTATGTTAAATTATCAATTGACTCAAATGTTTAAGTTATTAAAATATAATAAATTTAATCATTTAAAAAAATCACAATAAAATGTATTTCTTAAAATGTATTTTTTTTTAATTGACACATCAATTCATAAATTTATATTTATATTGCCTCTAGCATCACCCTTTGAATGCTATAACCAAATTTTGAGGGAACGGACGATCACAAGTTAATTGATTAATTCAACCTTTTATTTTAAGACTCTGGAAAAAAAAAAGAAGTCACAAAACACAAAATTAAATTGACTAATAATTTGAATAACTAAAAGTGCATAGTCTTGTCTAAGGAAGCCTCATATGGCTCATCTCATATCTAAGCAAGAGGTAGCACATCATTCATTTCAGGGCTTTTCACTTTTGCGGGCCATTTTCTGAGCTAGCTTTGACAACAAGCACCCAAGATGCAACTTACAAGTTACAACTTACAAGCAGAAACAAAGCAATTACAATTTACAACCAACATCTATTATATTAATATATGACAGCTTAGCCTTCAACTAAAAACTGACAGCTTGTCCGCTATAACATAATCAACCAAGCAGCAAATGAAGCCTTTCAAAAGAGTAGTTCTAGGACCACAAACTATTCCACAACTTTTCATAACTCTAACGTGATAGAATATGAGTGGTTAACTATCACTTACACATGAATCCACTATTTTTTCTTTACCAATCACACTTTGCCACGTCACAGTTGTGGTAAGAAATTGTGAAAAATTATGTGGTCCTAAACTTTTTCCTTTCAAAATCTAACCTTTTAAAGCCATTAATTGCTTATATCTAATACCATTACATTAGAGCTTTCAAGAATCTGCTACTCAGTTTTCACTCTTCCATTATGAATTATCTCATTTCCATTCTACAAATTAAAAAAAAAAATACATTTTATCTTGGCGTATAGGTGGTGGAGTACAATTGGAAAATTTATTATTCGGCTCCTTTTGGTCCAATTAGACCTTCCCGGTGTGCTGCCTATGGTATTTTTTTTTTTTTTTTTCTCATAATTTAATTTCCTGGCTTATCATCAGAATTTTTTTATTCTTAAGTGGATAATTTAAAGAACAGAAAGATGTTTTCTGGTCCAGCGTTGCCTAGCTATTGTCTGTCCAAGGCCCAGGTAAGGTTCCAGTGAAGTACGAAATAATATTAGTAAATTTATAATCATATATAGTATACAGCACATGGATCCTGCACTTTTGTTGAAGTTACAGAAGTAAATAAGTAGAGCTTCCAAAAAAAAAAAAAAAGTAAATTAGTAGACGAAAGCAGAGCCTTCCTTAAACAAAACAAAAAAATAACATCAAAAGAAATAATTTCTCTGAGGCATTTCCAATAAAGAGCAAGTGATGTTAGATAGAGATGCTATAAATTTTGATACATAAGCTATACAAATTGATTATCAACTTCTAAACACAAAAGATTCTCAAAAAAAAAAAAAAAAAAAACCTTCTAAACACAAAACAAAAAAGTAATTAAGAAATTTCTATATAAAAAAAAAAGGTAAATAAGAAATTTTACTATAATGTTGATGTGTAATCAATTACATTCACTATGTTCCCATAAAAATAAAATGTTCATTATAGTAGTTTTACATTTTCCTAAATAATAATGCTAGACATTTTTTTTACAGCTTGTTAAGTTGTAAGACACTAGTTTGTGATTGAAGTAATATCAATTTCATATGAATTCACCACTAATAATACTTTTATTATACGTCAATTACAATAAATTAGCTCAAGAATTTTGGGAAAAAAATAGGAAATATTTTATTTTTGATGGTTGAATAAGAGATTTGGGGTTCAATCTCCGCCTATACTAAAAACCAATTGGTGTCTTGGTCTAATGATAAAGAGTTATCATCAAGAGCGAATGCTATAAGTTGAAACTCTCCTAAAAAAAAATTACTATGCAATGAAATAAATCTATTTGCTAGGCACCCTGTTCAACAGCGCATTTAAATTATGTTGTCAGTGTTGAGGAAGCAAGGAGTTGAACAACATTATTCAGGGTTGGATTTAATCAAAGAAAAACCTTTGTACCACCCAAGCAAGGACGGGTTTAAGTATTGGCATTGGGGGGCAATCCCCCTCCCCCCACCACCTCTCCCCCAATTTTTTTTATAAAAAAAATATTAGGTACTAATTTTAACAATTTGGTTCAATAAAATTAAATTTCCCCCCTTAACAATATCCTTAATCATTTTAAAGACCATAAAAAATTTATAGATCTAGAATTTAAAACAAAATTTATGAACCCCCAAAAAAATTAGTACAAGAACAAAAGGTACCAATAGCAAAGCTAAAAAAAATTAAGCCTAATAAACCAATTTTACCCAAAACAAATAACTCAATCCTTTAAAAAAAATTTAAACAAAATAATTTTGCCCTTACCCAATGGCAACTGCACACGTCAAAGACACAAAAATATAAAATAAATCTTATGCGGCTAAGTAGCCTAACCGAGAGAAGAGAGAGTAAAAACTATAGGGCAAGCATTTTTAGTTATGAATATCATCAAAACTAACCTTCGCAACAAAATGGAAGGTGTGGTTTGTTTTTTTAAGATTCTATGATGTTATTCATTGAAATGGGACATTACTGCAACAATTAGTATGGATTCAATTATAGATGATTTTGAAGATTTAAAAAAATTTATCGAATTCCCTTTTCAAAAATGATTGCATTGTAATGTACTATAAAACAATGATTTTGTGTCTTGTCTTTGTTGACAGTTCGTTAACACTAAACGAATGCTTATTTGGAGTTTTATAATGATTTTTTTTATGCTTCCACCCCCTAACTACAAATTCTAGCTCCATCCATGCACCCAAGAAATGGCCAAAAACACCACACTCATTAGTCTGGATGGTACCTCTACATGCACTTAGTGCATGACTATATTGGGGGTGGGGGTGGGGATGCAGGTCCAACCCTGAGGGATCGAAAAAAAATGAATGGTCAAAAACTTTGAAATCTCTAGTTACATAGAAAATAAATTTATGTCAGTGTTAAAGAATTGAACATTTCTTTATCACCAAAAAATATAAAAGGAAAAAAAAAATTAGAGGTAAAAGATTAGACTTTCATTAAATTCAAAAGTCAAACCCAAGAAACAGAACATGGAAATATTTTCAGATGTGCCCAATCACCAATAAGAAGGGTAGAATTCCTTTTTTTTTTTTTTTTTTCTTCTCTTAAATATAATTATCAATAAATCTTATGAAACCATTTTTCATAGTTTATTGATATGATTTGACTTGATTGATATACAATAAAATTTGTTTTAATGGTTAATTGGGTAAAAATGGTGTTGCAACTTAAAACCAAGTTTAAATAAATAAATAAATTGTATCCCTACCAACCATTGTTCTAAAAGTAATGGTAGGGACAACAACTTTGACAACAGATGATTGAAGCATTTTGATTTACATAGACCTATAGGCTATAGCACGCACGTTTGTCCCAAGACTTACGCTATGTTTGGAAAGAGTGAAAGAGGATAGAAAAGGAAGGGTATACGAAGGAAAACACTTGGTTTTTGTTGTTTGATTCGTGTAAGCCCTTGTTTAGGAAGAGGAAATGAAATGGAATAGAAAGAAATAAAGAGAATATTTTTTCCTTCCCTTTTCTTGTTTAAAAATTTTAATGGAGGGAATAAAAAGTTCATTATCTTATTTGAGGGTTTAAGTGGGAGGAAATGAAATGGGTAGAAGGAAACACTCATCCCTCTCTATTCTCTTAAAACCTCAAATTTTCATTCCTCCGAAATTTGGACGAATTGAAGATAATGAAATTAGATTTAATGAATTTTTTTACTAAAACTCTCAAAATACCCCTATATATTCAGCTATTTATTTTAAAATAGGGGTCTAATAGTAATATTGTCATAAAATGATTCCATTTATTTTCATCTATGTTATTTCCAAACAGGGTTACTTACATTCCATTCATTTGCATTTCTTTATTTTAAAACATTCAAATACGGTTACTTAATTCTATTCTATTCATTTCCCTTAAATACATTCTATTCTATTCCATTTTCATTTACCATTCAATTTCATTCTCTTATGAACTCTCAAACAAAGCCTAAGAGAAAAGAAAAGGTGGCCAACAATTTTCTAGCTCTAGTGTTTTCAAATCTCTCACCCCATATCGTAACCATCAAATTATATTTAAAATATATAATAATAATAAGTGTATGGGTAAAGGAATAGAGAGAATCACAATAATGAAGAAGTGTAAATGTCATTTTTTTTTTTTTTTTACTTTTAAATAGTTGCAAATTACATTTTTACTTACAAACTTTCAATAACCTCTCTATGACCATAGCATGAAAGTAAAAAGCATAAATTTTACTCTCCATTTTCTGCCCTTTCAAAAAACCAAAAAATAAAAAATAAAAGGAAGGATAAGTATTTTTTTTTTTTTTTTTCTTCCCTTCCTATTCCAAACATACATGATGCAACGGAGGTAAAAAGTGATACCAATTTGGCGTTATTAGCTCAAATGCAGATGCAGTGTCCCAAAAAGGAAAGGAAAAACTAATAAAATGCAGAGGCAATTAATTAGTAAATTCAGGTTGCCATGCCATGTGCATTCTTATTTGCGTGTGGTGTGGGGTTATCACTCATCTATGAAGATTAGAGATGCCCGTGATGGCTGGCTGGCTGGCTGGCGTGGTCCACAAAAGTGTAACGACTATATAATATATTTTCGTTTTCTCAAGGCACTGAGAGAGAGCCCCATGTGCGTGAGACGCCAACTATATAATATATAAATAAACTAAAGTTACGACTTATTTTACATGTGAGCTGGCCGCCAATATCTTCTTTCTTTCTTCTACATCTCATCATCCATGCTTTCGGTACCTTTCAACCATTTGACGCAAAACCTTGTTTAACTTTTCGTAACAAATACATATTTCAAATTTTTATTTGCTTTCTCGGGTTATTCACTTATTCTATTCTGCATGTGACCTTAATTATCAAACAAAGGGATATGTACTGTACATGTTGATGTTCTCTTCTGACTTGCCTCCCCATTTGGGTGCAGGCGTGGCGTGCGCTCCTTTTTGTGGGTGCCACTGCCGTCTCTCTCTTTTTTCTTTTGGTAAAAGAAAAGATGCCTTTCATAATCATAATCATAATCATATGTGATATTACTTTGAATTTTTGTTGTACAGAATTCATACTCATGAACTACACTTATTTTGGGTCCAAGAGACTCTTACGACAGACTTTGCATTACCCCAATATGTTTAGCCTGCCAATGATATATAAACTTAACACTACTGTTGGTAAGTATGCTAGACGATGTGACCTGCAAGAGTGGAGGACCAAGCCTTCAAAGTACCCGTTTGGATCCATGTCTAGCATCCACGTTTAGCGTCTTACCTTTTTTTTTTTTTTTTTTTTTTTGACCAACGTCTCTTGCACTGTTCATGAAATGTGAACAATATATGAAGGCAAGTGAATAGTGTTTGGAAGAATGAACAGTAATCTAAAAATTATTTTTTTATTATTTTCAACAATAAGTTTTTAATTTTTAACAAAATAAGCTGTATTCAAACACAACCTAAGTCATACAAAGGCCAACTGGACACAATTGTAAACAATGAAAATAATTCAAGAAACAGCTTACAACACTTTTTCTTCTCTCTAATAAATCTTTCAACAACACCCCACCTAACTGTTAATCTTCAATACAAGCAAAACTGACACAACAACAAAAGGTGAAACGAAAGTCTAAACGAATTTTGGACAACTTGCTGAAGCAACAAATAAAAGAATTGGAACAAGTTTCTCTGTTATTTTGTTGTATAAGCACTATTGATAAATACAATGTAGAAAATCGATAATTTCAAAAGAAAAAGAAATTATGTTAACTCATGCAAAACATGACATTTCTGCAATCAATTTGACACCAAAAATAAAAATAAGGGGGCGGGTTTTTACAGGAAAAAAAGATATGGCATCAGTTCTTAAGAGCCCCCACTAAAACCTTGACTGCTTTTCTTCATTTTTCCCATCTCCATTTCTCGAGTGTTGTGGCCTTCACTGCTTGACCCAGAAGGGTACAAACCATACTCACTGGTTCGTCCACTATACTCACTACTGGCACCATACTCCTGGCTTCCCAATGCCATCTTCCTGAATTTTTTCATGTCCTCATTGTATTGGCTTGTGTCATAGTCTGAGCTTCCATAAGAACTGTATTGAGTGCTGTGCCCAGGTCTGATTCCTTCATTAAGATCAGTTAGAGACGCCTCTCCCTCCAAAGCACGAACGATCTGTGCAGTTTCAAGAAATAGTTACTAGTTAGAAGCCTTTCAATAAATAGCACACACAAATATGAGCTTAAGCATCTTGCCGATGAGATAATAACACAAGCAAGGCCTTTGATACTAGCAACAGAATCTGAGTGCAGCTACATTCACCAACATGATTTGAAACTTTTCTCAACGAGCATTCCACCCTTTCATGGTAACAGAGTGGACGTTAACAGGCTCCTAATTGCCAACTTAATTTGCAAGCCACACATGCAAGATATTAAATGCTTATAAACAACAGACCAAGCTTTGTACTATGCCTATCCCAATTATAAAGGCCATCTTCTGGCTTCAACAGATTTAACTGCTGCATTTTTAGTTAACTCAATCAATAGACTTGGTCCAGAATTCAAATAACTAGGCAGTTGAAATATATATATATATATATATATTTTTAAATCCTACCTGGCTCATTCGTGGTCGACGCCGTCCTGAATGACGCACAGAAGCTGCAGCACAAGCAACCATGCGAGCCATCTCATTGGGGTCATAATCATTTTTCAGTTTGGGATCAGCCAGATCATCAAAGTTTCTATCTTCCAAGGTTCGTGAGAGCAAAGGCCTCGCCTGTAATGCCAAAAGGATTTAGTTATCTATGTGACATCCCACATTTAGGCCTTTGCATGCATGTGTGTGTATGTGCACACATGCATTATGTCTGTAATGGAACAATATATAACTCACCCAGTCTACCAAACTATCCTCCATGAAAGTATTGGTTGTGTCAACAGGTCGGCGTCCAGTGATTAACTCCAAAAGCATGACACCAAAGGAGAAAACATCTGATTTGTCTGTGAGTTTCCCACTTGAAGCGTACTCTGGAGCCAGATACCTGAGAGAAAGGAGCATGTGAGAGCTTGAAGAATATAACCTGACTTGGGCACATAAAGAATGTCACTCCAAACTAGTTAAACCTAATTAAAAAACCAAACAAAGATGATATATATGGTCATGAGCATACTGTTGAACTATCTTGACATTTTGAGAACAAAGACTTGACAATAAAGCATCAAGAACAGTTGACATGAACATAGATAGCTATTCACCAATGCAGTAGGAACTCTCAGTTATTAACATAAACTGCATCCAAAAGCATATATACTAGAGCTGCATGCAATGTGGCTTATTAAATTAAAAGGATGTTATACAAACATTTTTTTGGAAAAACTGGAACTAGGATTATTCAAATCATACTCTAGGTCATCAAAAAATAATATATAAACTGTTGAAACCATAAATGCAACTAGAATATGAAAGGAATTGGTCTTACCCAAAAGTTCCCATCACCCGGGTGGAGACATGAGTATTGGCATCAGAAGCAATTTTTGCAAGTCCAAAATCTGCAACCTGAGCAACAGATGTTGAATCATCTCAGTTATAATCATAAAAACTAAGCAATCATATCTTGAGGGCGAAAATGGTGCAAGCAGTCAAATTTTCAATATAGAGTGAAAGCTAATTATACCTTTGCCTCAAACTTGAAATCTAAAAGAATATTAGATGCTTTGATATCACGATGAATGATCTTGGGATGACCTACATAATACAATGTAAATTGAACTTCAAACACAATGTCTTAACCTAAATAAATCAGTCAATGCTCAAATTTTGAGGAGAGAGTACATACAATCCTCATGAAGATATGCCAGTCCTTTAGAAGCTCCTAAAGCAATTTTAAGTCTGGTCGGCCAATCCATAGTTGGTCGCCCCTTCCCTGAAATAAAGATTCTCAGTCAGGACTTAAGCTCAACAAAAACAACAAACACCTTAAAAGTTTCTAATATATGAAACATAGAATAACTATTATCTTAGTGCATTTAGTGCCCCAGTTCCATTGATACAATTACAGATTAATAAAGTGCTCTAAAATATTAAACATTGCAACATAAAACCAACAAATAATTGCCAATGAAATTTTCATAGTAGCAACCACAAGAAAGCAAAACCAGCAAAGAAAAAGGGCATTTAAATGTTTGAAATGGATAGCATCCCATTTGGTGCTTTGCGATATAACTTTTCATATTAATTAGAAAAGAAAATTCAAAACAATTTCTAGTGCTGAAGAAACAAATTTACCATGTAAGTGGAACTCCAAAGTATTGTTTGGAACAAACTCATAAACAAGCAGTCTCTGGGCCCCAGCAATACAGTACCCAACCAATGAAACAAGGTGCTTGTGATGTACTCTGCTAATTATCTCGACTTCTGCCTGAAACTCACGCTCCCCCTGCCCACTTCCAGCTTTCAACTGCTTGATCGCTACTTCCTTCCCATTTGGAAGGACTCCTCTATGCACATACCCAAATCCACCTTGCCCAAGGAGGTTGGCATCTGAGAAGCCATCCGTTGCCATAGCTAATTCGTCATATGTAAAAGTGCTCTTTGAGAAACCTAAGACTACTCCTGGATGAGGTGGTGGTTGAGGATTTTCAAACCCTGAATAGTTGGAGCCACCACTGCTGCTCAGGTATTGTGGCAGCGGTGGTGGTGGGGGCTTCGGTGAGGTAGGAGCATTTACCGGTGAGTATGGTGGTCGTGATGCAACTGCTGGAGGGGGAGAGGGTTTGGGCATCACTCCGACAACATGATCTGAAGGTGGGGGAACATTATTCTGCCAATGCTGTTGTGGACCACCGTAAGGGCCACCTGGAAATTCCAACAAACACTAGAAATCAGCGAATTATATCTTTATTGGGTTTTTACTTTTTTTAGTCCAATGCTAATCAAAATTAAGTTTATACTTTCATTTTGCTATTTCCATGAGTACCATAACTCAAGCAATGTCACTAACAAACAATAGTGGCAAAAAAGAATTGGTCATGAAAACTTGAGAAGCATTAACTAGAATTTAAAAAAAAGAAAAGACAGTAATGCAGAATCATTTTGCAATCCAATTGATGAAAAACCTTACACTCAGACGGGTAGGATAAAAAATTTAATTTAACTTGTAATATCATAATTCATAGTCCAAGACTGGTTCAACTAAACAACAAACAAAATTATGCTCTTACACGCTAATCATACAAAAATACCCATTAAAAAATTCAATTACATCATCGGCCTGCATTCAAAGTTTCAAACTCAAACAAACCACACATGCAAGCCGTGCCCATTCCTATAATCAAAATTCGAACCCCAACAAAATGTCAAGTTTATAACCAATACCACATAGATCCTTGTAATTTTTAATCCCCAAAAAAAAAAAAAAAAAAAAAAATCCGAGGGAAAGATTTCACAGTCATCAAATTTATAACCAATACCACAGATCCACTCTTGATCACAGTCATCAAAACTAAATCTTTGTAACCAAACAAGGGAAAGATTTCAGTGAGACCCAGACGATGATTTGGAAGTAAAATTTAAAAAAGGAGGTGAAAACCCCACACACCAAAAAAGGGAAAAAAAAAAAGAAGTAAAAACTAAATCTTTGTAAGAAAACTTGGGAATAGACAGAAATCAGTGAAAACCCAGATGAGGAAAGGGAAAGAAAAGTGAGAAAGAGGTGTTACCTTTGGGGCCAGGAGGCGGTGGAGGAGGATAGTAGTCTTCGTCGTCACGGCGTTTCCGCTTCTTTTTACAACAAATGCACAATAAACTCAACACCACTAGTATCACCACCCCACCTATCGCTAACCCCACCACTACCCCAGTAGATATCCCACTCGACGAAGTAGACGGCGACGTATTGGAGGAAGAAGGTGGCGGCGGGGGGCTCCGAGTACTCGGGGGCGAGTTATTAGAACTCGACGGAGGAGGAGGAGAGCTTTGAGTTGAAGGTGGGGGTGGAGATGATGAGGAGGGAGTAGTGGGAGTGGGAGTTGGAGTGGAGGGAGGGGCTGACGATGGAGCGGGAGAGGTGGTGTTAGTGGATGATGGCGGTGGTGGCGATGATGATGGAGTGACTGGTGTTGGTGGTGGCGATGAGGGAGTGACTGGTGTTGGTGGCGGAGGAGAGGTGGTGGTGTTGGTGGATGGAGGTGGAGCTGAGGGAGTGGCTGGTGGTGGTGAGGCGGTGTTGTTCGACGGAGGTGACGAGGGCGCCGGAGACGCTCCGGGAGTCGGACTCGACATTTCCTCTTTTAAGTTTTAACAAAACCAAACAAACAGAGAGAGATGTGTTAAAAGAGTTTTTTCTGCCTTTGTTTTGTTTGTCTGCTTTTCTTTTCTTTTTCTTTTTCTCTCTCAGACACAGAGAGAGAGAGAGAGAGATGAAGAAGATACAGAAAATGGACTAGTTTTGTTTAGTTTTAATGGGAGCGGGTTTGTACTTTTGTTTTAAAGGTTTCGGGTGTTTGAAGGGATTTTCGCTGGTTGGAAAAAGACTGGATTTTTTTTTTCTTCACATGGGGATGGAATAAAGTAGGATTTGGGTTTGTCTACTTGTGTGGCTGTTTCAAAGGGTTTGGAGTGAGGACTGTTTAGACTGGGGAATTTGGAGTAAATGGCGTTCAGCTGAAAACAAAACAAAACACAGCTACGACTAAAGAAAAATAAAAAAGAGAGAAATGTGGTGTGGTAGGGCCAACGCGATTGGTCCGCGCTTCTCTCCGCTCATTACTCCTTGTTTACTCGTTTGTCTTTCCTTTTTAATTTATTACTTCTTAAATTTACTTCGTTCTTCTCTTCTGTTTGCGTTGAATGGGGACCGTTTTATTTTTTATTGTTTTTTAGCAGTTCTATCCTTTTTCTTTTTTTCTTTTTTTTCCTTTTCTTACAAAGTAGTAATAATATTATTATTAGAGTGTGAATTTGACAAAGATGGGAGTACTCCAACTCATATTTCACACCGACTAATAAATTGTCATATCAACTTTTTACTTAAAAGTCAATATATCTTTACCATACATAATAGGTAAACCATATTAGAAATTTTTTTTTTATTCAAAATAAAAATTCTACTCTAATCTAATTTAAGTATATATGTGGTGGGTTCCAGTTAGTTCAATTTGTAAAGTGTTTGATAGTTGAATAAAAGATCTGGGGTTCAATCCCTACCCATACCAGAAACTGATTAGTATTTTAGTCTGATGATAAAGAGTTATCATCAAGAGCGGACACTATAAGTTAAAATTCTCTAAAAAAAAGTGTATATGTGTATGAAGCTCCCTCCTGAAAATTTGAACCCGGCTCATGCACCCCACAAGTATAGTGACCATCACACTAAGGATGTGGTGTGGTCATTAACTTATTAGAATTTTTTTTTTTTTTTTTTTGAGAATATTAAGTATTTTAATACACACATACATGCAGAGAAATGAGAGAAGGTTTTAAAGAAATTGACAGTGATGTATATCTAAAAGGGCCTAACTCTTGGATACACAGCACAAACTTACACTTACCTTATTAGAATTGATTGAATGTGATTGTGTTTTTTTTAATATGATATATAATCATATTGCATGTTGAGATTAGAGGGTAAAATTTGGGTTATGTTTGGTAACAAGAAACTAAATATTTGAATAAAAAAAGTTTCCATTAAAAATATTAGTAAGTCTCACTTTTTTTTTTTTTGAGAAACAAAAATGGGGGCCTTTATGGCTATATTACACCCCCGGGCAGGGCGCCAAATGGCCTCGGACGGGCTAATCCGATCTCGGGGGCCCGCCTGTGCCACTGTATGGGGAGTTACCCCACTAAGGATGCCCACCAATAGACTCCTGCGGGCAGCGGGATTCGAACCTAGGTGTAGTGCACGAAGTGAACGAACTTTACTCACTCAACCAAGCCCCCGTTGGTAGTAAGTCTCACTTAAACCACATAACTTTTAACCTCTATATAATTAAATTGATATTGGTGGGACAACTGCACGTATAGACTAAGTTAGACCTTTTTTTTTCTTTGAGAAGAAGATAGTTAGTCCATTTGGTCACCGCAATTTGAGCAATAATCATGTTTGCAATTTCAAAACATGATTTAAGGCATTTGGTAAAATTTACAAATGATGCTCTTTGGATTCTATAACTTGATTTTTCTGCTTTTTTTTGCATTGTGCCAACTGATCAAGTGAGTAGTAATAACAAAAACTTGCTTTTTCAAAAAGCACCATTCCAAAACCTAAACCAAACTCTGCATCTAAGGGTACGTTTGGTACACTGAATATGAATTACGACCTGAATTGTAATCTTTATTACTATGAATAAAATGTGTTGTAATGTAATAATTAAACTAATTCACAAGTTTGGTTGTGAGTTATAACATTAGAATAAAATTTAAGATTTATTTTAGGAAATATCTTACCCATACAATTATATCTCCTTAAAAATTGTTATTTTTTTAAATTTAAGAGAGATATATGTTATTTTTTATTTTTATAAGTGTTAGATATATATGGAAAGTTTGTTTATTTGGAAATATATTAAGTTTTGAAACTATTATATTTACTAAGAAATAACTAATACAACCCTTTTAAAGATGAATAGTTATTCCTCATTTTGAAGAATAGCAATTCATAAAGAATGATTATTACTTATAATAAAAAAATAACCAAACTAAAGAATAGCTAAACTATAAAAATAACTATTATACTACGGTGCTTGTTACAGTCTACCAAACATGTCCTAAGAACATCGGACATTCATTTTAACAAAAGAAAGAAGAAGAAAAAATATATAAAGCGATATTTTATTGTGGGACCAAGACAAGGAGCAAAAATTATTCGAATGCTACTTTAGAAATAAATGCTGGGAAGCTCTGTATACGGTGTTACCCTCTATAGGCACTGCTTCTGCTCTTCGTGTATTGTTTTGGTTGCAATATATCTTCGGAAATTTATATAAAGGGAAATGTTAACGGTGATTTAGGAAATATTTTTAAACAAAATTTTACGGAAAAAGGAAAATTTTATTTAATTTATTTACAGTTTTTTATATTTTCTAATAATATTAAAAAAATATAAATAATCTATTAATAAATGTTCTAAAAGTTGCTAATAAAACCCTTATAAATATGTACTACCCTGATGTAAAAGGCCGTAATCTGCTTTTGTCAAGTGGTAGTCAATTGAACTATGACTTTTGAGTGGAGTTGTGGTGTGCCTTTGTGTTAGAACCCCTTTCCCTCTCCCTTTTGTGTATGTGTGTGTTTGTTTCTAAAAAAAAAAAGTGGTGGCCAATGGAGGGCATATGTGTGTGTGTGTGTGTGTGTGTGTGTTTTTGTGTGCACGCGCATGTATTTTTTATTTTAAGAAAAAATTTTAGGTAGTTTCGAAGTATAGTGAAATAATGTTCTCTCATTTTTCATTCATGGTGAACCCTACCGTGAATTTAATGGGCAAAGCCTATCAAAATTGTGAATCAGATCAAAAAGGAAGGAAAGGAACGAAGCAAAAGAAGAAAGAAGAGAAGAAATGAAGTCTGAGATAAAACGACAGCAATGTAGTATAGTTGTTATAGTGCTGTAGTTTTAATGAAGACCTGTAGTTTAGTAATGTATTTAAGTAGGATGTGTTCACACGTGAGATAACTAGCTAACACACGTGTTATAACTGTTCCCGTGTAATTTGGGATATTTTGCTTTGCTCTGTATTTGTATTTAGTCACAGTTACATGTACAGATTCATTCAATTGAATGGAATACAAGTTTTTTTTTTCATTCCAATTTCTCTCTAGCTTTAGCTTTTCTCTCTTTCTTCAATTCTTTGTACTCTGTGCTTTCTTATAAAGCCCACCATAAATATAAGAGAAATGAATATTATTTTTTTTGCTCTAAAAGTATCTAAGAATTATTCATATTTCAAATGTAACTATGTAAGGGAACATATACAAAGTATAGATTATTACATGTACTCCCGCTATAAAGCATCAGACTTACATTATGTGGATGACCACTATAATAAAAAAAAAATGTTTATATATTATTTCATGTTCTTTCTTTTCTTTGTTGTCTTTATAATTCTCTTTTGTTTGACAACATCTATCTCATAAAAAATTTGTGATTCCATATTTCTGCATGACAGTCTTGAGTACGATGAAGGTGTGTCTTAATATTTCACAAATTTTGGTTTCATAATATTTTAGTGAGATTTAAATGAAATTTAAGTTAACTCGTACGTGTAGTTTGATCCACATGAGTAAATATTCAAAATTAAGTAATATTTGCAATATGAAGTGAAAGTTTGAAGAAATTTGACCTCAGATGTAAACCCCGCCAGATTTAATGATCATCGATCAGCTGATCGCAATAGCTTAGTGTGCTCAGTGATTACTGATTACTGTACGTATGACACTGTTAATAATTCATAACTCACAAATAATATGATATTCCTCTCCCAAACTCGAAAGGATTACTAATGTTTCTCAACTTTCACGTTGAAGAGAATCAAATTCTCTAAAAAGGTGTAGATGTAGATGCTGATTAATATCCCATGGAGTACATATACAGGTGGTTCTTATTATGCAAGAATAACCATTCTCTTTTAATGATCTATTTACCGACTGGTCCTACAACCTTTGAATTTCTATTAAGTGGTGAGTCCACTCCCACAGTGTAAAAAAGATACCATATTCAAGTAGATATGGGACATTACAACGGATCAGATTTGGCACTGAATTAGAAGGAAAGGCCACCTACTTCTGATGATTAGTTGAAAGCGAAGGCATTGAGTAGAGTTTGTAAAAGTAAACGAATTGTTGTGCAACAAATTTTAACAGAGCTATTAAATTCCAAATAACAATCTCACCACACATCCAATTTCACATTTGCCTACAAGAGCATATTCTCAAAAGAACAAAATTTGCTTACAAACTCTCTCTAAAAAATTAATATAGTTAGATATTTTTAATTTTTAATAATTTAATTGCATAAATTATATTTTTAACATATATGTTAAATTTCGTTTAAATCGGATACTATTTACTATTCGATACATAACTTACATTTTATGCATAATTTAAGACTACAAAAATTTGAAAATTAAACATTTGATTGATAATATATTTATTAATCTTTGATCTTCTTTATATTTTGCAAGGATGGAAGATATAATAGGAAAATGTAATTTAATAGTAAATTTGTCAAAATCCGCATCCAATAAAAAAAATTAGAAGGAGTTTGTAGTTATTGCTTATAAATTAATTTGTAGGCAAACATTGTTCTTCTCAAATAAAGAAAAGAAAAGGAAAATATATAGACAAAGTTTAACAACAAATTTAGTTGTGACCTAAGGCTACAACTTCACTCAATATCTTTTTATTGGATGTAAATTTTAACAAATCTACCATTAGATTATATTTTCTTTTTACATATACCATGGTTGCAAAATTTTTAAAAGATCAAAGATCAATAGCTATGTTATCAATCAAATATTTAAATTTCAAGTTTTTGTAATATAAAATTATGTATAGAAAATAAGTTTTTAGATCGAATAGTGAATTGCATCCGATTAGCATGAAATTTAACATGTGTGTTAAGAATATAAATAATATGCAATTTAACAATTAGATTTTAAAAATATGTAGTCATGTTAATTTTTAAAATGGAAGTTACAACGCACTCAAAAAAAAAAATGGAAGTTACAACTAAGTTTGTACTTTGTCCATAATTAATATATATATATATATATATTATACTTTTACAGGGTCTACCATCAACACTATTTTTATTTTGTACAAATTACAACTTGACACATTATTAAATATGAAAATTAATTGAATATATCCTTATTTTTATTAAATTCCAAACTAACAACAGCTAATTGGGAATTTCTTATGATGCACCAAACCTAGGTGGAAATGGGCTTCTCAATTCTTGCAACACCTTTCAATTCAAAATTATTGGGTATTTTTGGAGTATAATAATGTTATACTCCCTCTTCTCATATGAAATTATGAATGACAGGTTTCAGTTTTACTATGAATCTAATTAATTCGATACACCATTATGTAAAAGGACTAAGTACGATGTTATTGCACTTTTGAAGTACTGTATAATTATGTGGGTTCTATCTAGCTCAACTGGTAAAGTCTCTGACGGTTGAATAAGAGATCTGAGGTTAAATCCCCGCCTACACCAAAAATTGATTGGTGTCTTGGTTTGATGATAAAGAGCTATCATCAGGAGCGAAAGTCATAGGTTGAAACTCTCTCTCAAAAAAAAAAAGTACTGTATAATTACTCATTTTCAATCAACATGGTTGATTTAGGCATCAAAAGTAACTTCCAAATTAATAAACAATAAATTAAAATGATAGTTATATTGCCAAAGCCACTTGTTTTAGAGTGTAAAATTTAAACATGTAGACCATCTTTGTAACCATTATATGGTCCATATATTTTGTGTTCTACTTTATATTCCACCAATCATAACTTGTCATGTATTCTTTTTGAGAGGTGCTACGTCTACAAAATTTTCACAACAAATCATAGGTAGTTAATTGTTATTGGTTTTAATTTGAATCTACCATTGAAATTATTTTTCTACTTCGCCAATAACAACCTGCCACGTAGAATTTGTTATGAAAATATTATGGATATAACATTTCTCATTCTTTTTACATTTTTTTTTTTTATAAAATAACCAAAGTTTAAGATGAAGACAAAAGAATCATAATTGGTAGAGCATAAACACAAAAAAAATTGAACAAGGAGATCTTTTTTTCTTTTCTTTTTTTTTATATTTTTTATGGGAAGACTAAATTGAAGTATTTGATTTAGTTTGATTATGATAAAATCTATTCACCAATAAAAAAAATCATGACAAAATCTCACTTCGGATTTCTTACCCAAAAGGATAATTTAGAACAGCTAAACTTATATTGAGTACATGGAAAATTTGAACTTAATGAAGTGAATAATCCAAACCCACTCATTAATTTCCTCTTCCATCTTGAGGTAGTGAGTAGGGACTAGAGACTAGCTAGTGACTAGTCACGCAAATAAGTTGTACCCTCCTACCACTTTGTCTTTTGCCTTCACTTTTTTTCCCAAGAACAAGCATCAATGTGAAAGAGATCTTTGTTTATTATTTACATTACAGAAAATAACACAAGAAAAGGCATTCTTCCATGTGATTGGCTAATTATCAAATAGTCAAAGAAATTAGGTAACTACATTTTTTATTTTCTAATATTTAAGCCTTCTTTGATAGCAGCAGTGGCTGTTACTCTAAGTAAACGGCAAACCAGCTGGTCACCAACGCGTAACCACAAACACAGACATGGATGTGTTATCTAGAAAAACCTTAAGGATCAACTTGTAATAGTTAAAGACAAAAACTTGAAATATTTTAATCCTAGCTATAAACTATTAAGTATTAATTAACCAGCTGATAATATCGTACTTTACTTTGAGCAGTTAGATGAGGTCATATAAGTAGGTCTAATACGGCATATGGCTGGTACCGAATCCATGATAGTTCTTACTTTACATTCGCTAGCAATGAAAGTTTGATAATGATGTTAAATTAAATTACCATTAATTTGAAGCTTTTTTGCTCTTTAACTATTATTCGTTTTAGACTTTTAATTAGTAATAAGGCACACAAAGGCCATTCTTTCAAGACCTAAGCCTTTTGAGACTATTACATGACCCATCGTAAGGACTGGTTCAAATTTCTTCAGGCAAAAAAAGTGGGGAAACTCCTCCTTAGTCAATATTCCAAAATATGGACCTGCACTTGGTCAAGGACTCTACATAGATGGCAATGGATTTGCCGGTGATTACCTTCTATTTGGGTTCGGATAATAAAACAAAACAGGACAGCATGCATGCGTGTGCAGCGTGTGGATTTGGTTTTTTATTTTCTTCTCTAAACTTAAGAAGCTTCCCTCTTGGTTTTTTGTCCCTGACTTTTGGATATATGAGAATCTGTACAATTATTTTCCAGTATTAGAGCCACCTGATTTGATTTGATTTGATTTTCCTTCACTTAAATGTTTTTTTTTTTTTTTTTGGATTTGGCTTACTTCCAGTAATTTTTAACAGAATTTTTTTTTTGTTTTAATGAAAAATTGTCACATCACCTACAAATTAAATAAAATGTGGAGATTAGAACTCACTACCACTTGCTATTGTGTATTTAAAACAAAAGAAGACCTTCACTTAAAAAAATACTGAAAGTAAGCTAAACTTTTTTTTTATGAGACAGTTGAATATAGTTATTGTATAGAAAAAGCCAAAAATTTCCTCTTTTTTTTTTTAAATTTTCAAAGATATATGGTATTTGTATTTAATTGATTTCTATTTATGAGTTGAACTGACTAGAACCACTATTTTTATGGCATTAAGTAAATCTTAATTTTTTTTTCTTCAAGGCATTGCGTAGTCTAATTAGGAAATGAAGACAATAACAACAGTACCAATCATCAAGCAGTTGAGCTGCCGCTTCTCAAAAAAAAAAAAAAAAAAAAAAAAAGCAGTTGAGCTGCCGGCATGTGATTATTTATAAGCGTAGGGCGTAGCCTGCCGGTGCGGAGTCATATTAAGACGTGTGAGGCAGCACCCCACAGCAGGCCTCTTTAGAACTTTGAGGTATTTGACTCTTGACAATGTCATCCTCCATATTTTACTGTTGGTCATCTTTGTTTGGTGATCCTTGTATTCTTATTATAAATCAGATTTTAAAAAATGAAATTAATTATTAAAAAGAAAACGAGCATTACTGTTCACATTACATGTTGTACAAGTGTTTGATTATGATTACATGCCTTGGCTATAAAGTATAAAGAAGTTTTTTTTTTTTTTTTTTTTTTTTTTTGAGGAAGACTATAAAGAAGAAATTAAGGAGTTTCTCAACAAAAAAAAGAAGAAGAAGAAATTAAGGAAAGAAAAAGGTTTATGACTATTCTTTTGGTATGACCAAACACGGGAAATTAAAATGGACAAATCGGTAAGGCCGCTTCTCTTAGTTTTCTTTTGATGGACACAGCTATTATTGCACAACGGTGTATTTTGCTGTCAATGCTCAACTGTTTGAAGTCTCTAAAGTTTCAAAACGTTATCACTACACACTCTTAGGGTCTGTTTGGATACCGTTTATTTTGTTAAAAATTGAAAACTGAAAACACTATAGCAAAATAATTTTTAAATGTGTGAATAGTACCGTGAGACCTATTTTTAATGAAAGTTTTGTTGAAAAAGAGATTTACGGGTCCCGTTAACAGTGTACATGACCCATTAGATAGCCACATAACATGCTTCTCAACCCAACAAAAAAAAAAAAAAAAAAACCGTTAGACACAGACGCGCAGAAAAATCAGTCCAATCCAATTGGTCACTTAGTGTGATAATTATTTTACAAGTATAAGTTTTTGTCATGTGGGGACAAGAGACAAAATTTAAGTTTTTAAGAAGGAGCTTAACATTCATATATATACTTGGACAAAATTTTCTATCTCAGATCAACGACACCCTCTGTGTTTGGGCTGTTTTGGTTCATTTTGAATTTAACAGGCAGTTAGCACAATGCATGGACAAAAGAGAGTAAATCCAAGTGGAATCTAATGTTAACCAAAACCACTGTCCTTTTCTTCTCTTCTCCGCAATTGGCTCTGGAAATAAAATTTTCCGAGGTTGACGTTTTTTTCTTTTTTTTGCTGAATTTCCGAGGTTGACGTTGTGTGATATTGAAAGGGGGCAGATTCTTTGATCTATTTTAACCTCAGCCATCAATCAAACTTTGTGGAGGTTTTTTTTTTTTTTTTTTTTTTTTTTTTTTTGAGAAAAACTTTGTGGAGCTTAATGACACGCTCTAGTATTTAATGGGATTTGTCAAAAAAATAAAATATTTGGAAAAAAAAGGACACAATATTTAAGCTAAATTACGAAAATGAAGTGCAATTGAAAATACTAAAATGAACTGCAGGTTGTATGAGAAATAAACGTGCTCAGAATTTCGCCACTGCTGGTGAGAGAGCTACTTCCAAATTAAGACTTAAGAGAACCATGACAGATGGATGTAACAATTCGTGATTGCGTGTTAGATCCGTGTCTTGTCAACTTATGAGTTAGTATTTGACTATATGGGTTAACAGACTCGACACTAACGCGATATGTTTATTAAACTGATTAGAATTCATCAACTCTAACCCGACTTGTTTATTAAACGGGTCAATTATATTGACTTGTTTATTGGATTTTATCAAAGCGAAAAAGAAAAAAAAAATTTAGTATTAACCCAATTGATCTAATCTATGAAAAACCAAACATAATCATTTAAAATTAAAACATATCTCAATATCACAAATAATCAATCACAATATGTCAAACAAAATAAATCAGTAAAATCACTACAACTAATAAGTATAAACACCTAGTGTTTTGAAGGATATATTGGTAAAATAAAATTTAGTTAAATGAGTCACACAGGTCAAATGAATTTCGTAAGTTGAGCATAAACACAACACGTTTATTAAATGGGTTAGTCGTATCAACTTGAATATGATACGAACTTGTTAAGTCTCAACTCATAACTTGCTAACTTCATGTCGTATTCGTGATCGTGTTGGATTTTGACACCCCTAATGACAGATGATAGCCACCAAAAATGGATATACTTAACTCCAGGAACGGACCCAAGATTTCAAGTCTGGGGGGCCGGAGTATAAGCAAAAAAAAATAAAATCAAACAAGCATCCATATAGTTAGTGACGACTCTAGAAATATTTTTAAGATGGTCATTAAGAAACTTAAGTTATGTGAATAAAATTGTAGCAATAACGTAACTTGGAACTTGTCTTTGGGGGGGAACAAAAACAAGATTTGTATTTATGTTATATTCATAATTTATATAATAGTCTAAAGTATAATGTAAATACCATTCAATATATAAGTTAATTATTTTATAACTCAACATTAGAATGCAAAAGTATAGTATTATTTTTTGAAATATCATCATGAATAAATCAAATAGTTTTTAACTTGCTTATGGGATTAGATTCAAAACTAAATTATAATCCATTAAGTACTTAATGACTAACATAAAATATATAAAAAAAAAAAAAAACTAATAAGTTAAAGTTGCAAAGTAGACAAACAATTCTTGAAATTAAATGCATTAAAAAAATCTAATCAAATAATGATTTGCACATTTTAGTGTTTTATTTTTTATATTATATATTTTTATCTATTTTAAAAGTAGCTTATTATATTTATATATATATTTATTGTCAATATGTTATATAATAATATAATTAATTTAATAAAAATCAAGAAAAGAAGAATCAATAAAAGTCATACCAATCCCAGTATACCATACACGTGTGTGGTGGTAAAATAAAAGAGAAACAAAAGAACAAAAAAGAGAGAGCAAACTACTGGAACTAAAACACGTGGACCATGGTTGTAAATCTAAACCATACACGTGGATTATGGTTGTAATTCCTGGAGCAATCTAATCAGTAAGTAAAGAAGAAAACAAGCAAGAGCAAACAGACCAAACTTACCGAGTTAGGAGACTCAGGACCACTGTTTTAAAAAACCGGACCGGACCGGCCGGTCCGACCGGTTCAACCGGGAACCGGGATCCAGTCTGGTCCGGTTAAAAGTCTCAAAACCGGTTAATAACCGGAAAATCGGCCAAAAACCGGTCAAAAACCGGGATTAAACCGGAAATTAAAAAAAACGGTTCGATGACCGGTTCGGTTTTTAAAACCATGCTCAGGACGCCAGAGATTAAGAAATAAGGGAGGCGAACAGATAGAGAAAAAAATTAGAAGAGTCAAAGGCTTACAAATGCAGATCTTTAATTTGTTGAAGTTTGGTAATATTCTTCTACAGTCATCTCCAAAGTAAGCTAAAGGTTTTTTTTTTCCCCAAGGTGTTCAAAGTAGGGTGTTCGAAATTTTTTTAGGAAGTCAAGATAAAATATTTAATAAAATATTTTTTTTTAGGTTGATTATTTACAATTTTACATGAGTTGGCTGGACTGGGCTCTCTTTATTCTCTCCAATTTCTGTCTCTCAGTCTTTCTCTCTCAACTTCTTTATTTATTTTTTTCTAAATTCAGTTTGTATATAACGCGGGTTAGTGGGTTTTTAATTTTTTTTTTGGGTTGGACTGGGTCTAGACCGTCTAGCGGGGTTGGCTAACGGGGGCAAGGTTTTGGGAGAGAGGGGACCCAACTATTAAAACATAAAATATACCTAGTAAAAAAAAAAAAAAATTGGGCCAGGGGGGCTAGGCCCCTTACTAGGTCCGTCCCTGCTCAACTCTAATTGAAAAGCCAAATCTTATAGTTTAATTAGTTGTTGGCCATTTTTATGTTTTCTACGAAGGCATTCAAAGTTCAAATCCCCCTCCCTCATTTATGAAATTAATATAAAAAAATCCAATTAAGAGAGAGAGAGAGTTCTAAACCTTTGCATGTGGAATGCTGTCTTTTATGGAATTCTTCCTTATTTCTTCTAAATGTTGGTTGACGGTGAATTTTCTGATGTTTTTTAGTTTAAAGAATTAAACAAATATATGAATAAAATATATTCCTGATTTGATTACTTTATAAGAGATGAGGAGGCCAAGGTTATGAGAACTTACATCATCACATCCACATGGCAACTATTATATTCCTCTTCTCATGATTAGGGGCATGACATTCGCTGCCTGACTATAGCCAAATATCGCAATCAATCCAGCTATTTTGTCTAATTTTAATAATAAATATTAAATTATATTCCTTGTCTCTTTCTTTTTTCTTTTTCTAAATCACTTATATTTCTTGTCGCTTGTTATAACAAAATTAGAGCATTAGCCTGCGGAGATGAAAAAAAAAAAATTTATTTTACATCCTCAAACACCACTTTATCTATTTTATTAACTAATTTTATAACTCACTCTACATCCCAGTTTTTATTTTTACACACAACCCAATAAAATAATAAAAAATACTCTCATCCCACTCTCTTTTTCTCTTCACACACAACCACAAGATTAAAAAATATATATATATTTTTTACAATGTTAATATGTTGCAAATTTTTTTATGTTTGCAAACTCGGATGGAGTGAGTTTATGACATTTTGGGTTGTAAAATAGCAACTGAGAAGGTAAACACCCCAATGTTAGTGCTCTTATAGTAGCATTTTTTGTTTTTTAGGTTGGTCCAATAGGGAGCAAAGAAAACAGCAACAAAATCTGTAATTATTACAATAAAATTGAATTAGCCTCACACAATTATAATTATATCCTGAAACCGCCTTCTCAAAAAAAAAAAAAAAAAATCTGAAACCGTTTCGTTTTGGAAACCCTGCTCCAAATGCAATGAATAATTTCCAGTACGCGGTGGAAGTGACCAAACCGCGTCACACAATATATAAAACACCGTCTAACGTATGTGGATTTTTTATTATTATTATTATTTTGGTTGAGGAAAGTGTGGATATATTTAAAGAGATAAGACCACAATTAGTGTGATAGTGTCCTCGTCTTATTATTAAGATTTTATGGTTTAAACAAATTGTTTGTGGAGATTATTGTGAACTGTGAAGCACCCACCAACAGTCAACAGATATTGCTTTAATGAGAGTTCAGAGTTCAGACGTATGAGAAATTGTATTTTATTTTATTAGGTCTGACCTTAAGGTAACCTATTTAAAAATATAGGATCATTTGGTCGTTGAACTCTAACTGCCAAGAGTGGTTTACATTCTTTTTTAATATCTTCACATGGTTATGTTCTGTTTGGCACATTAATTTTTGCAAATGTTGCACCTAAACCAATGTCTGAGAGTATATTTTGATTGTGTTTCCTGCCCAACATCTTCTTCATATTCTATTGGAGGATGAACCAAAGGGTCCATTTTGTTTGCTACAATTTGTTGTGATAATATGTAGAAACAAGGTAACCCAGGGGGTTGACCAAGTTGGTTGGACTCTTGGTCTCAAAGTGCTTGTACTGGGCTCGACTAGGTGTGCTTCCTAGTTCGAGTCCTGCTACCTGCACTTTGAAAAGAATTTCCTGGGCCAGTGTTTTACCCCTTTGTGAGCCCACCCAACACGAACAATGATTAGTCTTTGGTTGAAAGCCTTGAAAAAACATTGTAAGAAACCCAAAAAAAAAAAAAAAAAAAAAAAAATGTAGACACAAGGTAGTCTTTGAGGGCTTTAACCCTTACCCAGTGTGCTGACAATTTGTATCAAGAACACTCTTATC
Source organism: Quercus tomentella (assembly GCA_028535165.1). NCBI lineage: Eukaryota > Viridiplantae > Streptophyta > Magnoliopsida > Fagales > Fagaceae > Quercus > Quercus tomentella. Next base: position 78,908,547 of record JAPQVY010000155.1, read on the forward strand.
CAAATTCACATTTTAGCTTATAAGATTTGTGCGGTCAAAACTACAGAAAACAACAACAGCAATATACAATATGCCATAGAAAACTCAACCAGTTTGTTTCAATGAGACTTTCAGGACAGTCTCAGGACATACTCAAAGAAGTGATTTGTTCAGATGCGTGACTGGAAAAAGGTACAGAAATTATTATGTGGAATGCAAGACTGTCCTTGTGGAGGTTGTACATGTGCTGGCTACTTTGGTTGCTTTTAATCTTGATAAATATCAGAGTTGTTGCTTTCTTAATAAGTAGTCCAAGTTTGGTTACCAGATGATGCGCTTAGTGGCCTAGAGCGCAATAATCAACTGTCTTGATCAAGGGGAGAGCCAACAAGAAAGAAAAATGGAATTTGTCCTGACATTGATTGTCAAAAAGTTTGGTGCCTGTACACTAAGGTGTTGAAATGGAATTTTTGCCATTACATTACATTTTTTTAAGAGAGTTTCAACTTATGGCGTCCGCTCCTGATGATCTTTATCATCAGACCAAAACACCAATTGATTCTTGGTATAAGCAAAAACTGAACCCCAGATTTCTTATTTAACCATTAAAGATTTTATCAGTTGAGCTAACTGGAACCAACACATTACATCTTTATATATGCATCTAAATGGAGAATGCTTCATTAATGAAATAAATATAGTGTCTTTTTCTGTATACATGACATTTATGCAACCTTTTAACTGGACTCTAATGCATGGTTGGCAGAAATTTGACATTATAGTATAACTGAACTTCCTAATGGTTAACCAAAACATCTGAGAAATGCGGGGTATAAAAACCGCTAATCAGCTGTTGGTGATATATAACTTGTACCTTTCTGTTGCCCTGTGATCTCAGGCATAGCAGTTGACTACCCTCACGATGATTATTGGTCTGATTTACATCTATTTCTGATTCTTTCATGTTGTAATTGTGCGTAAAAACTCACGTACCAGGAAATGTGCTGCTAGTGCTAGAAAGGATTATGAAGGCACAAACAACAGAAAGTGAGAACACTGACACCCAAGTGTTCTCTGTGTACATCTCCATTGCATCAGTAAAAGAAAACCGAGTGCGGTTTTCAGCCCAGTTACGTAGCCGATCTGCCTCTGCTGCGTATAATGCCCTTCCCTGCATAAAAATTAAGAATACCCATAAAAATATTGACCAAATTAAGAACACCCTAGTGTTCTACAAATACCATTCCAGCTGAAACACATTTATCAACATAAAAAATTACTCCTTTGTAAGTATTGATCAAATTTCCAATAAACCCTTTTTAAAATTAAGAATATATAAGTGAAAAGCAGGAAATTAGAACGCTTCACAATCAAACAATTATACCATGAGAGTGGAAATATGTGGCAATTGGGTTGTGGTGGGGGGGGGGGGGGGGGATCTATATGTTTAATGATTACTGAAAACACATCAATGTGTTATCTACATATTTATAACTTACATATCAACATATTAGTGTCACATCATTACCAGTTTCTTGCATCTGTATCCAAGATCCATGCTTAATAGGTCTAATCAATTATAAAATCTAAATCCCTGAAAGTTACAAACTTGGAAATCAATGCCCCTAATCCCTGAGTTACTTTTTTTTTTTGAGGAACCCCACTGGGGCCTAAGTTACTTAAATTCATTGGTATACAACTAAAGAGGCAAAACTATGAGAACTAGAAATTAAAATCCAGATAATAGACTCTTGAGGTTTTACCTATTGTCATTACAATTGTTGACTTGCCTGAACTGTGTCACCAGCTTAGCAGGGATGGCAACTTACCAATTCCAAATAACAAATGTATCAAAAAGGGAAAATTTGAAGTCGCTCTTCCCCACAAAGTTCAGTTTTGATATAGGAAATCCATTTAAGTATTAATATATGAAGTCATTTAATGCCATGAAATATAAATTTCGAATGACAGTAAAAAAATTTCAAAATCTAGTAACTTGATATGAAAGTTCTTCTGGATGTCGAACATAAGTGTGAAACTTGTAGTCCTGCTACCGCATGGGGTGTCAAATGCTTTCACAAAATAACTAGGATTACCTGGTCATCAAACCAGCGACCTCGTCGTACCCATGCAGTGACTAAAGCAAGTAATATTCTGGGAGGGGTCAAGTAATTGATTGCCTTCCCAGATCCTTTTACAACCCGCATCCTTGGTACTAAAGTTCTAGCAACTGTTTCTGGATGCTCACAGATGATGTTAAACATTTGCTTATTTTGTATAGTTGAGCCACTGCAATCAGAGAGAAAATCGCAGTAAATGCATATAAGGTTAGAACATTTATTACAGCTAGACAGTTAGACAAACAGCTGCAACCTTCAAATCTACATATGATGATATAGACCCAAAAAGAAGAAATAGACAAGGGTAAGACCAATAGTTCAGGGACTAAAGGCCCTTTAACATGTTGTTAGGAGATGAATCAGAATGGAGCCATAAGTGCATTGCGAAATGCAGGGATAGATATTCCATACCTAAGCAGAAGATCTGTAAGGACCATGCCTGGAGATGCTGTGTGCATCCCAACTTTGGACCGCTTGCACTCTTTCAAGAGTGATGCTTGAAGCTGCCTTAGGCCACACTTTGTGGACCCATAGCTACAAGTCGAAGGATATAAAATAATGAAAATCGTTCTGAGTCACCAACAACTTGGAATAGTACAAACTTCCATGAATCATTGAATAATGATTAGCAAAAACCATGACATACCTCTGCTCACTAGAGAATAAACTAAATTCCCATAGTACTAAAAATTGAACTTACACAGCTGTTAGAGGGGTACTAGATCCCCCTGAGCCTGCACCATCCATGTTAAATATGTGGCCCCCCTTAGCCTGGTTCTTCATCACTCGCATGGCTTCTCGAGTGCAGAGTAGAGAACCAACCATGTTTGTTGAGACAATCTGCCATGAAACAAAGCGGTACTCCGCAAATCAGTTGCTACTTTGAGTGCAATGTGTATACTATTTTGATGTATTGGTAGTACCCTTAGGTCAACACAAGAAATAAACCCCCATAAAAAGTTTGATGCATGACATATAGAACTATGAGCAGTTGTAAATGCTTTGGTCAACACTCATATGTAAATAAATGAAAAGGGGGGATCAGGGAGAGGGAACAAAATACCATCTCAGACATTACTTAAGTTTCAGAGCTTGAAACTCGTGCAAATAACTAGTAATATAAACAACAAAAACCGGCCATATTTAAGATATGTCAAACAGAACAGGATTCAATATAACAGCTCCTAGCACATCTGAAGACACATATTCACACACACATGCGTAACCTCCCAATTACCCTATCCAACAAAATAAGGCAAAAATTGTGTAGAGCCTTGTAGCTCAACTGGTTGGTACCTCCTGGTGTTTCTAAGGCGATATCTAGGATTCAAATCCCTTCTCCTCTATTGTAACTGTTGAATTATCAAAATAAATAAATAAATACAGCAAGAAGTGTTTCACATACTAATACCTGTTTAACATCTTCATCAGAGAATTGCAGCAATGGTCTAAAACCTTTATTTGTGCCAGCATTATTTATCTGCCCAGGAGTATAAGTATTAAACAGAATCACTTAGTAATTGAGAGAAAATTAAAAATTTTCATGCTACATCAAATTCAAGAAATCTCAGTTCTTATTTTAACTTAATCAGGAATGCACAGGAATTAAATTTGCAAATGATGAATAGAGATAAGAACAAATAATAGCCAGTAAATTGACCCTTCTTGATCAGTTGTGTAAAAGGCATAAATCCAATCATAATAAGGTAAGACCATCCAACTTATTTGGTTCTTGTAACTAAAGTTTGCAGTTACAAGGAGATAAAATTATTTTCATCCCATATTTCTTCTTGTTTTGAATCTGAGCATCACTGGTTGTATAGAAACTGCTACTGAAAAGTATTAGTCTTGACACAACACAACCAAAAGATAAGTATCTGAAATCATGCAGGAAGCAAAAGAGACAATTTTATTTTATTTCTGTTTGAACATCAATTGTATTATTATTTTAGGCCCAAGTATTTAATTAGTTTAATTAGAATTTTATTTAAAGTTTAGGCCCTTTAGAGTATTTTTGTCACTCAATAAGTAGGGTTTCCTACACCTTAGGGTTTAGTTTTCTCATATATGCAAACCATTGTACTCCTTTTGGAGAGGATTCAGAGATGATTTTCATGAATGAAAAGTTTCTTTTAGTTTATTTGGCCTGGGGCTGACTCCAGCCAACCCTAGGTGTTGACTCCTAGTGGTTTTCCTTGCTTCTTGTTGACTCCAAGCAAGCCTAGGTTCTGACTCCTAAGTTCCTATCCTTAATCTTCCTGTTGCTTAATTTTGTTTTGGTTGTCTTGCGTAAGAAAACTAGAGAGCCAAAACTAGTATGCCTTAAGAGTAATCCATCTTCCAAAGTTCGACCAAGCAAGGTGTTACAAAAGCAACAACAATATGGAAGCATTCATGATAATTTGAAATTACAATGCACAGTCTTAAAAACACAGAAATTTCATATATATATATATATATATATATATATTCTTCAGTAGCAAAATACTCATGAATGAGAAGCAACACACATCAATTAAAAAGGATCAATCACTCACCCAAATGTTGATAGAACCAAGCTCATTGACAGCAAAGTTTGCCAATTTCTGGACATCATCTGGTTCACAAACATCGCATGCTATGCCTACCACTTTTGCATGTTGCAGATTTTTCCTGGCTGAGCCACTTGCAGTGGTTATAACATCCTTTAGGTTCTCTTCAAGCTCTTTGACAGTCATATGTACAGACTCAGGGCTGCCTTCACAAGATCCAATGCAGAGGTGTTGTGAGTGATACTTATATAGAAATTATAGGCGCATAATAGAACTAAGAAAATACTATTTCTGAATACCACCTGCGAGAAGCAACAACCACATGATCTCCAGAAAGAAGAAATTCACGAGCAAGCGCTTTTCCCAATCCCCTTGTACTGTACCAGACATAAAGAACATGCAGTGATAGACAAGCATTATTTATCCATTATCAATAACTCATTGGTAGCCTATCTACCCAAATCTTGATTAAACCCAAGTGAATCATTCTAGACAGAGGATTAGTTGAACATAGGAATTGTAATAAAAGGAACATTTACGCATGTTTTAAGCATCAATATCAGATATATATAGCATCTTCCAATATAATTTTCATATCATATGCAAACCTTCATGTTAATCTGACACTATAGTGTCTCTACCCAGACTACCCTTCCCTTCCAACTCAAATACATAATTCAGAAAACTTTGGGAGAGGAGCATGCAAAAGCATTAAGCAATGATTGCAGAACATTCTATTTAAACAAAATGCAGAAGTAATAGGATTTCAAACAAAATCTAGGAGTAAAACGAACTAGTTTATCCAGCTTAGGAAAAGAGACTTAGAAAGAGCAAGAGGTCACCTTCCAGTAATGACAACATTGCGTGGACCAGCTCGACAATGTTCATCTAACACCATATTAGCACCTACCATTGTTCCAATAATAATTCCTCCGAGCCAGCTATACCAGATCAAAGTGTTCATCTGACTATCTCCACCTTCACAAAATTACAAATTGAATTATTACATATATGAGTTATAGTCATTATGGTATCTCAAAAATGCATGCATTCTCACAATCAAAGTGCATCTTTGCTAACCTGATAACTGAAATCCAACTGCAAGTATCACACCAGTGCTCATCATGGTTATGATATATCTTCCGACTTGGAGGGCAATCTAGTTGTGAATCAGAGTAATATAAAAGTCAAACATTTGCCTACGATAACTGATTCACCAATAAATAAATAAATAAAGGGAAACCAACTCAACTCAATTCAACTAAGCCATAATCCCAATTAAATTGGGGCCAGTTATAAATCCTTATCCACTAATTGGATTGGCCATAGGTAATCATTTTTGCCATTCTATCCTCTCTAAAATCATACTCTGTCACCTCCCTTGTTAACATATAATATCTCACTAGTTCTGCTCATATTATTTTACACTTTTATCTACCTCTTTCCATCCCCTCAACGGCTCAACTTGAATTAAATTACTCTTTTTCAGCAGTGCATGAAACTTTGCACTAGTATGATTTGAGCACTGGTATCTACCTCTTTCCATTTTCTCAAGCCATACTCCCCTGGATTGAGCCAAAAAATTGTGAATTCACAAGTTCTAATTAGCAAACAAAAACAAAATTTCAATATCTTCACTTCTCTAATATTTTGAAAGCATCCAACAAATATACACTGGTAACATTACTCGCTGTAAGATATAGAATTCAATCACATATTCACCAAATCAGACAAAATATATCATAGTAAGTTAATAATCTCATCCAGATAATATTTAAAACAAAGAAAAACAAATCGCATACAACTCACCGAAAAGAATACCTCCTCCACTTTGGCCACAGCCTTGTCATACTCATCACCACCCAAAATAGTAGTTCTAAAAGATTTCCAAAACCCACTTCCCCTTTCGAGCTTAGCCTCACTTTCCTTCAAATTCCCACTCTTTCTCTCACTTACAGCCTCTTTCTCTTCCACTTCCCCACCCTCCTCGCACCTAAACGACCTGCAGTACTGTTTCAGTTTCAAGCACAACCCATTACGCCCACCGACTCGTCCCAACCTGGACCGGCATAAACCCGGTCCAAGCACCACTGGTTGGCCGGTCCTGTAGTGGTCGAAACTTTGTGGGAATATGTGAAGCCTAGTAACCGTGGCCATGGCTGTACCTATGACAAACTGAGACTTGCTAGCTACTACTTTTATAAGTTTTAAGGTTCGCGTGATAATTGTTCCAAGATACTTGGCTGTGAGACTGAGTTGCTGTGAGAGTTCCCTACTTTTGTACGTTGGATTTTTTTTTTTTTTTGAGAGGTGAAGTTAAAAAAAATGTATAAAAAATCTGAGAGAGAGAGAGAGATTCGGAAAAGATCTAGGAAGGTGGAGAACTGTGATGACCACACGTTAAAGCAACCTCATCTCCATCTGTTGAAAACGTGGCTTCGTTGTGGGGATTTATCAGTCACTGCGTGTCGTTTTTTGTTTGGTGGGGGCGGGACGAAAGGGTGACGCTTGTACGTAATGTGCACTGAAATCAGTTGTGTAGAGGCGATAATTTTAGTTGGCTTAGGAAATGTCGCCGTAGGAAACTCTTCGCTTGATTGTGAAGGCTGATTAGTCATTAGTGGGGTCGTGAAATACATCGTAGTCGTACAATGATTGGTATTCATTTATTCCAAAATTTCTACTTAAGGTTCCTTGTGGCTTTACTTTACTAATCACCTGCTAAGATCGTCTTATAAGTTATTGAGGCGATTATATTCGCCACAATAAATCATAATAATTTTTTTTTAAAAAAACTACATATCTTTTTTTTTTTTTTTTTTTTAAATACTAAGTATTTTTAACACACACACAAGAAGAGGGGAGAATTTTTTTAAAGAAACTTACAGTGGTGTATATCCAAAATGGTCTAACTCTTAGATACACAGCACAGATTTTAAACCTCTTTAACTCACACTCATTTTCCAACGTGGGATTAAAAAACATTCTCCCCTCTCCCCGTGTGTGTGTTAAAAATACTTAGTATTCTACAAACTACATCCCTAATAATTAATAAACGCTATAATTTTGTGCTTCGTTATCTAGTTTATAACATTGCTTTTGATCTCATATTATTTGTATAATGGTTGAATGACTAAATTTACACTTTCCTAATAGCAATCACATTCCAAACTAGTTCATCAACATTTATCTATTTTTAGTCTACCAAAAAGTGTTATGTTTTTCTATTATACATAACCAATTTAACAGTACACTATATTTTTTAGAAGAATTTAACAATACACTTTAATTACGTTATGTTGCTTAATTTACAATACATCGTATATTAAAATATTTTTTTTTTCTTGTTTTGTTTTGTTTCTTTCTCTTTCTACTGTTTTTTTTTTCTTTGTCATTCTCTCTCCTTAATCCATCATAGTCACAGCAAAACTCAAGCCTCTTTCCTTCACCAATGGTGGCGATCCTTACTGGTGGTTCACTCCCTTCTCTACCGTCGTCTTCTTATCAAATTTTGCCAAATTTATGTATTGTGCTCCCTCAATTTACATATAAAAATTACAATTTAAAACATAAAATCATTTAAAAATTTAGAAAATTGTGAGAATTTAATTAATTTGTCCTGACCAAATATCAAATGCACCAATTTCATGATTTGAGAGTCAAAATTCCAAAATTATTATTCTACAGGTTTGCAACTAGTTTAATTTGAGAAAAAATATTATTGTACCCGGGGCAGAGCTAGGGGACAAGGAAGGGCAATTGCCCCCCGAACTCCTCCAAAACTATCATAACTATACTCCATATGAGAAGAGTTTTCCCCCTCTGATTCTTTAACATAGACAAAAAAACACTCAGTAAAGGAACTAGAAATTGACAGTCTCACTCAAAAAGCAAAAGAACTTTTTTTTAGAAGAAAAGAAGTTTTTTTTAAAAAAAAAAAAAAAAAAATTGATCCAGACACATCAAAGTTAATAAGTCAAAGAACTTTTAACTATGGCTTGTCTCACCTTTTCACTTTCTCACTAATATATTGTCACCGCACTTCTTGCCTTTTTATTTTTTATTTAATTTATTTAGAGCATCCCCATCAGCTCAGGTAAAGTCTTCTAAAATAGAAAAAGATACAAGTTTTACACATTTTGAGCAAAAAAATACCCACATCAGTGGGTGTAAAGATGTGTATATATTTTCATGAGCTACAGTAGCCATGTATATTTACACGGTTACTGTAGCATGTGTATTTATTATTTTATTAATTTCCGTTCGCACCAATTTTTCTCTCTCTTCTCCGTGCATAACGACCTCAGCTCCTAATCTTCTTTTCCTCAGATGCACACAAACACATCCACACAGATAAATCAACACAGAAACACACCCACACACAAACAAACCCACGACAAACCAACAAAGAGATAGATCGGTGCTTGTGGAGTTTGGTTCGTGGATCGGCCGGTGAAGAAAGGATTTGGGTCGTGGAGCTTGGTTCGTGGATCGGCCGGTGAAGAAAGGATATGGGTTGCCGGAGCTTGATTCGTGGATCGGCCGGTGAAGAAAGGATCTGGGTTGTGGAGCTTGGTTTGTGGATTAACCGGTGAAGAAAGGATTTGGGTCGCCGGAGCTTGGTTCGTGGATCGGCCGGTGAAGAAAGGATCTGGGTTGTGGAACTTGGTTTGTGGATTGACCGGTGAAGAAAGGATCTGGATCGGCCGGTGAAGAAAGGACCCGGTGAAGAAGTGATCTGGGTTGGTAGTTTTTGAGAAAGAATGAGAGAAGGTAGAAAAGAGAGAGAGAGGTGTTCTGTTCAGGAAAAATGAGTAAAGAGAGAGAGAGAGTGCACGTATGTAGGTAAGGGTAGTTGAGAGAAATAATAAAAAAATTGAGAAGAATGAATATTTTTTTGAAATATCTTGTAAAATAGATAAACTGATGTGGGTGTTTTATAGAAGTGATAGTGTAAAATAGAAAAAGTAGGTTTTTTCATGTAAAATAGACAGAAAATTTAGAAGAACTGATGTGGATGCTCTTACAATGTAAGAAACACAATAATTTCCACAATAGTTGAGTTAGTAACTTTTGTTACATATTTTTATCTGGATCCATCTTTGACATTATTTTTTATTTACCATTAACAACTAACCACCATAACAATTATGAAAATTTTTGTGCCTCTAGAATTATTGAAAAATTTTCATGTCTCTTGCCATTTTAATTAGTGGATCCCACCATCGCGCACCCTTGGTGCGGTGGTCACTTCACAAGTATAAGTGCTTGTGGGGTGTGGAGGGTAAGGGCCGGGGTTCAAGTCTCTAGGAGAGAGCTTTACACACATATACATTTAGATTAGGCTAGAGTAAAAATTCTATCTTGTATAAAAAAAAAAAAAAATAGTGGATCCCATATTTTATCCATAACAACAACTTAATGTTCATACCACTAAAACTCCAAAGCCATCACTATTATTTTTCTTCTATCTCAGTGTGTTTTTACAATTTCAAACTCCAAGTTTTAGCTATTAACTTAAACTTTAAATCATCTTATAAACTTAAACAAACAGACTCTAACAGCAGCACACAATTGAAAAAATTTTAGATAAATTATATCTTATGGATCATACTTGTAATGTATACTTGTATAGTGTGTTATCTAGATTGTTAGGGAAAGGTGGACAAAGTCTAAATCAGTGAGTGGTATGAGCTCTCAAGATTTGGCTATGTTTAATGATTCTCTTCTGGCTAAGCAGGCTTGGAGACTGCTGCAAAATAAAACATCTATAATCTATAGAGTTTTCAAGGCTTGCTTTTTTCCTAACTGTACAATCATGGAAGCAAAAGATTCGAGATCCGGATCCTATTCTTGGAGAAGTATACTCAAAGGAAGAGATGTGATTCAGAAGGGTTCACGCTGGTGGATTGGAAATGGAAGGAAAGTAAAAATTTGGCAATACCGCTGGTAGCCAATCAAACACCCTACTAAGATAACTTCGCCAACAATTGATACAATGGAGGATGCAAGAACAGTGGATGTATTGATTGATGCACATACTCTACAAAGGGATAAGGCTATGATTGACGGTATGTTTATCCCACAGGAAGCTGAGATAATTAAGAAAATCCCTTTGGCTTGTTTGGTTTCGAATGATGCTCTCTATTGGCTATTTTCCCAGGATGGCAAATATACTTGTAAGTCAGCGTTTCTTAAAAGAGGAGGCAAACCAGATTTTCCGTTTGGCTCCTATAAACCAAGACAGAGAAGTTTGGCGAGGTGTGTGGTCACTTCTTTCCCCAAACAAAGTAAAGAACCAGCTATAGTGAGTGTTGGTGCAAACACAATAATAATGGAAATAACACAATGAGAAACTAAATAGTATTTCTGAATATTATTAATTCAATGAGAAAAATTACACAACACTATTTGGACTGAGGCACGACACTTGCTCTCTTTAAGGAGATTCAAGCCCTTAGTTGGCTAAACTTTGTAATCGGTGCAGACCTTCTCTGACTTGTCTCCCCTAGGATACAACAGCCCAACAAGTGTCGTATGGCTAGAACAACCTCTACACAAAGTGTTCAAGCCTAAAGCTCCACCAGAAATTAAGAACACCCTATTTTGCCAAGAACCTCTCTATTTTTGTGTGTATATCGTATATTGCAGTAACTTGGATTGGGTATTCATTGTCCATAATAAAAATGGAGTATTAATTCGGGTCATTTACTCACCAACGGATATGGTAATTACTCTGAATGGGCTGTCAAGTAGGAGGATCCAAGAGGCTGATTCATTTCTAATTTCGATACCTCCACTCTTCACCTCCCCCTTGCGCACGTATCTAGCCCAATATCTGAGACAATTCATGTTAGCCCATTAATCACCACAATTTAAAAGAATAAAATAGTCTCTCTCTTTTTCAATGTGGGATTAAACATTTTCACTAACTCCTCATCTTCCATATTCACTCCCACATCTTTACATTTATGTTATAACATTTATCAATTTTAATTAATTAATATTAAAATGCTCCAACAATCCCCCACTCATTTTAATATTAAATTTTAGTTAAAGAGAGATTGTCAGGCAAAGATGGGTCACTAGGCATCATGAAGGTGTGCTCTGTATTAAACCTTCACTTAGTAAAACAGCGATCTCAACTCCAGAGTCGTAGTGGTCTCCAACTTGAACTAGGATTGCTTTAAAGAAATTAAGCATCACTGCTTACACATAACAACCCAGGTGTTGACATGAGCTTTTATAGTTAGCACTTTACGGCTGTGTGCTGATCTTGGTTTCATGAGTGTATTTGAGATTAAGTCCAAATCTCATAGGGAGTGGCCCCACCTCCACACTCACATAGGTGAAATTTTGTCAAGGATGCTCCTATAATTTTGACACCCCACTCATACGAGCTACAAATTTCATTAAGAATTTTTTACTTAACCTCTCCACATTACAGGATAAATGCACTTACATCATAGGGATGAACAATTAAAAAATTATTTACAAAATAAATAATTAAAAAAAATAAATAGTGCATTTCTTACGACCATCGTATGATTCGTTTTTCCCATTGAACCCAATTCTCAGGATCTCTGGTCCTTGGGTTGGGTATCCTCATACATGGCTCATGATTCTATGGACTTTAGTCCCATCCCCCTCGATGTATTCCAAACTCTATCTTTTGCCAAGGTCTTGGTAAATGGATCTGCAAGATTATCATTAGATTTAATATAATCCACAGTTATGATGCCACTACTCAAATAAGATCGCACGGTGTTGTGCTTTCTTCTTATAGGTCTGGATTTATCGTTGTAGTAACGGTTTTTAACTCTACCAATTGCGGTAGTGCTATCACAATGAATTACTATAGGTGGAATTGGCTTTTCCCAAAGTGGATTTTCATATAACAAATCTCCAAGCCAATTTGCCTCTTCACTAGCTGAAGCTAATGCTATTAATTCAGCTTCCATTGTTAAATTAGCAATTATTGTTTGCTTTTTAGATTTCCAACAAATAGCACCACTACCTAAGGTAAAAATATAACCAGTGGTAGAGAGAGAATAACCTGACAAAGTATTCCAATCGGCATCACTAAAACCTTCAATCACAGCAGAGTACTTTTTATAAAATAAGCCATAATTTTTGGTACCAATTAAATATCTCATGACTCACTCAATAGCTAGCCAATGATCTTTATTAGACTTGTTAGTAAATCTGCTAAGTACTCCTACTGCATATGCAATGTCAGGTCTAGTACAATCAGTAACATAACGCAAACTACCAATGATACTAGCATAATCCTTTTGATTAAAAATCTCATCATCATTATTCACAGGAAATAAACGAACACTAGAATCAAAAGGAGTAGCTACACTTTTGTGATCATGAAAATTATATTTTCTCAACATAATGTGATTGATCAAGATATATTCCATCACATGTTTTTGTAATTTTCATGCCCAAAATAAAATTAGCCTTACCAAGATCTTTCATATCAAAATGGCTTTTAAGTATATTTTTTGCCTCATTTATAACATGCATATTTGAGCCAAAAATCAACATATCATCCACATAGAGGCTAATAATAACATGTATATTATTCCATGATTTAGAATAAATACATTTATCACATTCATTTGATTTATAACCATTCTCAATCATGCAGAAATCAAACTTTTCATGCCACTGCTTAGGTGCTTGTTTTAAGCTATATAGGGATTTAGTTAGTTTACATACCTTACTTTCTTCTCTAGGCTCTACAAAGCCTTCGGGTTTATCCATATAAATCTCTTCCTCTAGGTCCCCATTTAGAAAAGCAGATTTTACATCCATTTGATGAATTTTCAAATCAAAAATTGCAACAATAGCAATTAACAATCTAATAGATGTAATTCTTGTTACTGGAGAAAATGTATCAAAGAAATCAAGATTAGCTTTTTGTTTAAAGCCTTTTGCAACAAGTCTAGTTTTAAACTTATCTATTGATCCATCCGGTTTCAACTTTTTTCTAAGAACCCATTTACAACCTATGGTCTTACAACCCGGTGGAAGATCTACTAATTTCCAAGTTCTATTAGAAATTAGAGATTCAATTTCATCATTTACAGCCTCGTTCCAAAATATAGAATCAGGTGATGTTAAAGCCTCTTTTAAATTTTGGGGATTTTCCTCAATGTTAAAAACATAATAATCAGGACCAAAATCCTTTTCAACTCTAGCTCTTTTACTCCTTCTAGGTTCCATTTCAAAATTTTCTTGATTTTGTAAATGTGAAGTAGAAGAACTAGGTTGTGACAAAATATTTTCTTCACCCCCACTATTTTTCAATTTAAAAGGAAATTTTTCTTCATGAAAAATTGCATCACCAGATTCAAAAATTATTTTGTTTTCAAGATAAAAAAATCTATAGGCTGCACTATTAATTGTAGAACCAAGAAAAGCACAGGTAGTAGCTCTTATACCTAATTTAGGCATTTTAGGGTCAGTAAGCCTTACATAAGCAAGACAACCCTATACTCTCAAATATCCCAAATTTGGCTTATGTCCTTTCCACATCTCAAAATGTGTGGTGTGTGACTTTTTATGTGGCACCTTATTCAAAACATGACATGCAGTTAAAATAACTTCACCCCAAAAATGTAAAGGTGCACCAGATTCAATTAACATGACATTTGTTAACTCAATTAAAGTTTTATTTTTTCTTTTAGCCACACCATTAGAAGCAGGTGAATATGGTGCAGTAGTTTCATGGATAATTCCCAAAGACTGAACAAATGAGTTGAATACACTTGATTCATATTCACGGTCTCTATCACTTCTTATTCTTTTTATTTTTCTACTGAATTGATTTTCAACTTCTTTTAAAAAATCTTGAAATTTTTTAAAAGCATCACTTTTATTTTTCAACAAATAAACAGTTGTATATTTTGAGAAATCATCAATAAAAGTGATAATATATCTATTTCCTCCAAGAGTTAAAATTCCCTCAAATTCACATAAATCAGAGTGAATTAACTCAAGCAATTCGGTATTTCTTACAACACTTTTATGAGGCTTTTTTGTAATCTTAGCTTGACTGCAAGTTTCACATTTTTCAAAATCTTTTGACAGTCTTGGAATTAATCCTAAACTACTCATGATTCCCACATATCTACTATTTATATGACACAAACAAGCATGCCAAAAATTAATAGAAGAAAGCATATAAACTGAACTGGTAGATGCTTTATTATTCTCAACATTCAATTTAAACATTCCATCACAAGCATAACCCTTGCCCATAAATAATCCCTTTTTAGTGATTACATAATTATCAGATTCCATAGTTTGCTTGAAACCAACCTTATTAAGCAAAAAACTTGACATCAAATTCTTCCTCATGGACGGAGTGTAAAGAACATCTTTCAATGTTAGCACGCGTCCAGAAGTGAATTTCAATTCAACCTCACCACTCCCAAGAACCTTGGTTTTGCTAGAGTCACTAAGCATAATAGTTTTTTCTTCTTTAAAAGAAGTGTACAATTTGAACCAATTTTTGTCATAGCAGATGTGCCTATTAGCACCAGAATCTGCCCACCACCCTTCAACATATTGCACCATATTGATGTCTGTAATCATAGCCACTAAAGGCTCTTTGGTTACGTTAGCCTGCGGGACAAATTCACGTTTCCGAAATTTGCAAAATCAAGCAATATGTCCACTCTTGCCACAGACAAAACAAGATCTATTAAATTGATCTTGTGAAGGGGGTCTTTGGTTCTTATTGTAATTTTTATTCGGGTTTCCCCTTCCTTGAGGTCTATTACTATTTTTAAAGGCTCTCTTTTTAGGCTTCAATTGATTATTTCTAGGAAAATGATTTTTGGGCATATTATTATTGGCTGAAATAAGGTTTACCTTTGTGGTGGAATTACCATTGCTCTCTTGTGTCATGAGTGCATCTTGTCCTCTAGCCTCCTCCTCCACACGGATGCGTGTGATCAAAGTCTCCAAGGATGTCTTCTTTTGTTTGTGCCGCAAAGTCTTTTGGAACTCCCTCCGAGATTGTGGTAGTTTATCAATTATGCCAGCTACCACCAAATTGTCTCCAATCTTTATGCCTTCGGATCTCAATTCTGCCACAATCATTTGGAAGTCTTGTGTTTGATCCACCACCGATTTTCCATCCACCATTTGGTAACTGAAAAATCTACTAGTAGCATACTTCTTTGCACCTGCCTCTTCGGTATCATACTTGCTTTGTAAAGCTTTCCAAATTTTCTTAGTAGAATTATAAGTTGTATCATAATAATCATAGAAATGATTGGCAAGACAATTCAAAATATAAGAGCGACAATTATATTCATCTTTTGTATACTTATCTATTTTTTCTTAATGGAGACTATATTCTTCCTCACTCATCTCATCGGTAGGAACTTTTGATGGATTCTTGTCAGTGAGGATGTAGGAGACTTTGAGAAGACTCAAGTAGAAGAGGATCTTTCCTTTCCACCTCTTGAAGTGGGAGCCCTTAAAGCGAAAGGGCTTGTTGAAATCTCCAACAGGCTCATTTGATTTCTCTTGTGTAGACTCCATGTGTTGAATCTCCTTAAAATTGTTGGTGCAAACACAATAATAATGGAAATAACACAATGAGAAACTGAATAGTACTTCTGAATATTATTAATTCAATGAGAAAAATTACATAACACTATTTGGACTGAGGCGCGATACTCGCTCTCTTCAAGGAGATTCAAGCCTTTGGTTGGCTAAACTTTGTAACCGGTGCAGACCTTCTTTGACTTGTCTCCCCCAGGATACAACAACCCAACAAGTGTTGTATGGCTAGAACAAACTCTGCACAAAGTGTTCAAGCCCAAAACTCCACGGGCTGTCAAGTAGGAGGATCCAAGGGGCTGATTGATTTCCAATTTTGATACCTCCACTCTTCACCTCTCTCTTGTGCACGTATCTAGCCCAATATCTGAGACAATTCATGTTAGCCCATTAATTACCACAATTAAAAAGAATAAAATAGTTTCTCTTATTTTCAATGTGGGATTAAACATTTTCACTAATTCCTCATCTTCCATATTCACTCCCACATCTTTACATTTATGTTATAACATTTATCAATTTTAATTAATTAATATTAAAATGCTCCAACAGAGAGCTTGCAAGAACTCTCTGCCCTCGAAGGTTAACTTAGTTCGTTGAACTATTATTGACAGCCCCATGTGTGATTGGTGTAAAGAAGCTTCGGAGACAACTTTACATGCGTTATAGACTTGTTTGGCCCTAGATAAAGTATGGTCCAATGCTAACCTGTGGGATTTCCGAAGAGCTACTAATTTCGAAGACTTCAAAGACCTGGTGTTATGGATCCTGCAGAAGAAGAATAACCTAGAACCATTCGCTATGATCGTGTGGTCGATATGGAACCAGAGGAACTAAGTCCGAGCTCAACAACCAAACTTCAGTCTAGACCAAATGGCCCAGCTCTGGAAGTATCGACAGGACGAGTTCATAGCAATGCAAACTCCACCAAAACCCAGGACCCCTCGTCATCGTGTTTTATGGCATCCCCCTCCTCTTGATTTGCTTAAAATCAATTTTTATGGCGCCACATTCACAACTGAGAATAAATCTGTATTGGAGTTGTAATTTAAAATAGGCAGGGTCTAGTCATTGCCTCTTTCTCCTAGATCCTACCTTAGGTGTATAGAGCAATGGAGATTGAAGCCTTAGCAGTTGCTAAGGCTCTACAGTTTGCTTCAGAATTAGGCATTTCAGAGGCTATATTGGAAGGTGACTTGGAGGTGATAATTAAACCCTTTACAGAAGATGTTGACTCTTTGACAACTCATGGTTTGTTGATCTAAGATGCAAAGTTTTGTTCTAGATCCTTTACTCCATTACGATACTCTCACACTAGGAGAGAAGGTAATATGGTTGCACACAATTAGGAGAGAAGGTAATATGGTTGCACATAATTTAGCTAGGTATGCAATAAATGTCTCAGATGATATTGTGTGGATGGAGGATGTTCCACCATAAACTCTCAATGTAATTCAGGTGGATTTAGCCAGCTTTTCTTAATAAAAGCTTAGTCTTTTCCCTTAAAAAAAAAAAAAAAAAAATTGTTAGGGAAAGCAAAAGGATTTAGTGAAAAGCATGATAACATATAATTTTTTTTTTTTAAATTTATAAATGGTTATATATAATTTTAATTTGACAACCAGTCACACTATTGTATGAATTATGATGAAGTGGCTCCTAAAATGGCAGCAACTTCAGAACCTTGCATTAATGAATATAACAATCAAACAATACATCAGCTAGATTTCAAAAAAAAAAAAAAAAAAAGTAAATATGAATGTGTTTGCCTTATAAATTGATGCATGTTATTATCGGTGATGCCTAATAAATTAAAGAGGAATTAAGAGTTTTGTAACTTAACTTACACTTTTTGGCTTTTCTAATACAGGTGTCTACAATTTAAATTCCTTAATCCCTCATTATAACTATTGAATTATCAAAAAAAATATATATAAAGGGATGCATCACGAACCACATGTTGATATGGTGAGTAAAATAATTGCATTCCATCGAAGAGTGATGCTGTATGTGTGAAGAAACATTAAAAAAAAGTGATGACAAATGATATTCACCAAATAGAATGAAATGAGGCTATGTTATATATGTATTTTTCAAAGCCTTTTATTTTCCAAGAAGGCATTTCCCATGAAGGAATCTTTAGGGACAAATTTGAGAAATAAAAGTGCGTGGTGCAAATTGTTTTTTTCGAATAAAACAAACATGCGTAAATTGCACTTTCCCCATTTATCCATTGGGTCATTTATAATTCCCTCATAAACTATAAAATCAGCCTATATCCCCCCTCCATTATTTAAAATAGACAAATATCCTCTCATGGTTTTAAAAATCGGATCGGAGGCAAAATCAAATTTGCTTTTGATTCCCGATTTTTGATCAGTTTTTGACCAATTTTTTCTTAGTTTTTCTTGGTTTTTATTTGGTTTTAGGCTTTTTTTTTTTTTACTGGACTAGCCTCAAGTTCCCGGTTCAACTAGTCGGACCGGCAGGTCCGGTCTGATTTTTAAAACATATAATGAAATATTTTGATTCTTTTAATATTCATACTGAAGTTACTAAAATACCCTTGATGGGGCCAAATTATAAATGACCCAATAACCCCAATAGTTAACATTCAAAGAATCCACATTGGGCCATTTGGATTTCCCCCCTCAAGGGTATTTTAATCAATTCAATAGAGCATATAAAAGAAATCAAAAGATTATGATTGATCTAAACAACAAAATGGACTACAATGGGCTGTATGCTTATTTTCAAAAGTTAAAAGAGGATATTGTGAACGACCCAATAGACAAAGGGGTAGGTGAAAGTATAATTAACCCAACAAATATTATTAGAGGATGGACAGAATCATAGCATTTCCCAGGAGGCTTCTTAGTTGCTCTGAGTTGTAGGCTTGGTGTTCTGGTTGTACTTTTGATTTCTATACTTGTTTATCTAATAAAACTTCCTCCTCCATCCAAGAAAAACAAAAGCAGTGCTGGATAAGAAAACAAAATCCAATCATCAGAATTAATAATTTGATCTTTTCCTTAAGGAATCTTACATTAAAAAATTTAAAAGTAATAAACCTCATGTGCTAGAAGCTGCAGTACGCTTGCAAGTTGCAGCCATACCCAATTTGTCTCAAATTACTCGAAACATTACTTTAAAAACTTTCCTTATATACGCACCAAACTTTTTTTTTTTTTTGATACCAATATACGCACCAAACTAATCCATAACAATAAGTGCCAAAGCAGTCCCTTGATGGACACAATGAGCTCAATTGACTTAAAAATATGGTACAGGCTTGAAGTTCTCATTTTCATCCATTACAACATTTTGGCAAAACCACACTATTGGTCCCTGAAGTTTATCCTGTGAACGCAATTGATCTCTCAAGTTTCAAGTGAGCACTATTAGTCCCTCAAATTTTAAAAGTGAGTGATATTAGTCATTCTGTTAACTGCCGTTAGTGAGATTGTCTATATGGCTAACGGAATAATGACGTAACATTTTTAATTTACTAAAAGTACTTACAAATTGATGTGGCAACTTAAGTGTCTTATGTCATTTTTAATTGATTTTTATTTATTCTTATGGAAAAAAAAATATTGGCTTCAGCCCCATCCTCTCTTCCCTTGTGTAAGTAATTCGTTATGTAAGTATTTCCCTTTCACTTCACTGTTTTCCAGTTTTCCGATCAAGTTGCCAAAATACCTCAAAGCCAACAAAATATGCTGGGAAAACTCAACAAAAATCAAGAGCTGAGAGAAGTCTAAGGTTCGGTGCAAGCAACCCAACAAAGAAGATTTTGAGTGCAACAAAGATTCTCACAATGACTGCCACTGGTTCAGGGCAGAGAAAGAAAAAGGACCAATATTTCTTTCATTTTTTTCCCAGATAATAAAACATGTATGATGATGCCGAAAAAATCACCAGTGAGCCACACGGTTCTCGCACACTCGAAACAATACCTGCACAACAAAAAGAGAAGACCTCGTAGAGAGCACCGGTGTGGTGCCGGCCAAATACCCTTCGAAGGTCAAGTTAGAACTTCTCACAACTTTAAAGTGCTAGAACGGGGTCAATTATGCATACCTTGGCTAGTGAGGGTATTGGGGCTTTTATAGTAGTAGAGGGTTGACCTTTTTTTCTTGTTGTAGAAGTTTTTTCCTTATAGGAGTCTTTGTGAGCGTATTTTGCGGAATCCTTTTCTTGTAGGAGTTTAACATTGAGCGTGATGTGCAAGATATTTCCTTATATAGCTATGCGTGGAAGCCAACTCAAGGTTATGTCGGAACCGTCAGCTTTATGCGTCCCCTACAGCCTTGAGCCGTCAGCTTTCCAACGTCAACGAGTTGACCCCGTCGCCCTAAAGTTCTTGATTCCCTATTGTCACTTGCCAATGGACAAAAGTGAGGCTGACGAGTCTGATTGGAATGTCGCTTCACGCCACATCAGGGTTGTCAGCTTCGCTTACTACCTCGTCAGGGTCGTCAGCTTCGCCTACTCCCTCGTCGAGGTCGTCAGCTTCGCCTACTCCCTCGTTGGGGTCATTAGCTTTGCCTACTCCCTTGTTAGGGTCGTCAGAGATTCATATATCCCCTTCAGCTTATTCTCTTCAGCTTACTATCTTCAGCTTACTGTCTCCAGCTTACTATTTCCAGCTTACTCTCTTCAGCTTGCTGTCTTTAGCTTAGTGTCTTCAGCTTAGTGTCTTCAGCTTACTATCTTCAGCTTACTCTCTTCAGCTTGCTGTCTTCAGCTTACTGTCTTCAGCTTACTCTCTTCAGCTTGTTGTCTTCAGCTTAGTGTCTTCAGCTTACTATCTTCAGCTTACTATGCCCAAGATGCAGCCGTCAGGTATAGGGTGGAGCTGTAG
This sequence comes from Quercus tomentella, assembly GCA_028535165.1. NCBI lineage: Eukaryota > Viridiplantae > Streptophyta > Magnoliopsida > Fagales > Fagaceae > Quercus > Quercus tomentella. The sequence continues at coordinate 78,929,630 of JAPQVY010000155.1, forward strand.
ACTTTACAACAAGGTTGTCTCTTATGAATGAAGTTGACAACCTTGTTATGTCCGTCACCTTTTTGTTCCGTCATGGGTTAATTACAAAATTACCCTTATCAGTTGCCCCCTATTCCATAGTCGTCACGTAAGTGGACGAGTGCGGAATATGAAGGCTTATGTTGTAATTGTAGAATGTTGGGGGTTTTTTTCTTGCCCCCCACTCCATGAGCAACCTAATTGGAGGATTGTTACTTGATGCGATCATCTTTGGGGGGTCGTTCATCACCTTGGTAAACTGGATCATTCGTCACCCTGTAAGTAGGAAGATTTAGATTTTTTACCAAGGCACTCATTAGTGGATCGGTCCGTTCGTCCACCCATAGGTAGAAGGACTTAAATTTTTTACCAAGGCACTTGTGAATGGCTTGGTTTGTCCGTCCTCCAGTAGGTAGGAAGACTTAGATCTTTTACCAAGGCACTTGTTAGTGGATCGGTCCGTTCGTCCACCCGTAAGTAGAAGGACTTAAATTTTTTTACCAAGGCACTTATGAATGTCTTTGTTCGTCCATCCTCCAGTAGGTAGGAAGACTTAGATCTTTTACCAAGGCACTTGTGAGTGGCCTAGTTTGTCCATCCTCCCGTAGGTAGGAAGACTTAGACTTTTGACTAAGGCACTCTTTGGTGGCTTAGTTCGTCTGCCCACCCGTAGGTAGGAAGACTTAGATTTTTGACCAAGGCACTCGTGGGTGACTTCGTTCATCCGTCCACCCATAGGTAGGACTTAAATTTTTTACCAAGGCACTTGTGAGTGACTTGGTTCATCCATCCACCCGTAGGTAGGACTTAAATTTTTTTACCCAGGCACTCGTAAGTGGCTTAGTTCGTCCGTCCACCCGTAGGTAGGAAGACTTATATAAGGCACTCTTTGGTGGCTTAGTTTGTCTGCCCACTCGTAGGTAGGAAGACTTAGCTTGCTATGAGGATCTGGTGCCCGTTGGCTTCCTTGATTGTCGGTCCATCCCATAGGTAGGACTTAGTTTTGGATGAGGAACAGATACCCGTAGGCATCCTTGATTTTCAGTCCATCCCGTAGATGGGACTTAGTTTTGGATGAGGATTAAGTGCCCGTAGGCATCCTTGGTTGTCGATCCATCCCGTAAGGATGAGGATTAGGTGCCCGTCGGCTTCCTTTCGTAGTGTTTAGCCATGAGGTCTTGCTGAAGCGTTGGCGCTTGTTGGATAAGAGCTGAACTAACAACCGTGGGGGATACGGCCAAGTAGAGGGAAAACTCTTCATCGGGTTTGGATGGATTGAGGAGTGGTGGAGATGCGAGGTACGCCTTTAGTTCCTCAAATGCTCTTAGTGTAGTGACCGTCCACCCGTAGGCGACTTTGGTCATGCGTCTACCTGTAGGTTACTTAGTGTAGTGACCGTCCACTCGTAAGCAACTTTGGTCATGTGTCTATCTGTTGGTTACTTAGTGTAGTGACCGTCCACCCGTAGGCGACTTTAGCCATGCGTCTACCCATAGGTGACTTAGTATAGTGACCGTCCACCCATAGGCGACTTTGGTCATGCGTCTACCCGTAGATGACTTTCAATTTGAGAAGTAAGGGCCACCTTGAGAAGTGGGGTTCACCTTGAAAGGTGATGCTCACCTTGGGAGGTGATATTTTGAGCTGATGCGTTGTACAAATGTTCCTCATCTGTTGTCCCTCTTCCATGTTTGCCTTCGCTACTTAAGTTGATCGTTCACTACCTCGGAGACATTGTAGAAGGGTAGACGGTATTGGTCGTTCGCTTTTTTCTACCCAATGCATCACAAGTGGAAAAAATGCTTCTATTCAAATGGTAAGCTCATAGGAAAATAAGTTAAGTCTTTAAATAAGCAAGTAACGACAAACTGTGAGCACGAGTGGTACTCCCTTTAGTGCTCGGCGTTCCCAGGGTGAGGTAGCTTTTTCCCATCAAGTGTCCCTTGGTGGTAAGTACCTCTCCTAAAGCGGTCGATGACCTTGTAAGGTCCTTCCCAGTTTGGACTAGCTTTCCATGTGTCGAGTCCTTGGTGGCGAGCGCTACCCTTCTTAAAACTAACTCACCTACGTCTAACTGTCTTGGCTTTGCCCGTTTATTGTAATGCTTAGCCATGAGGTTTTGATACGAAGCTAGCCTTTGTTCAATACCTATTCTTACTTCGTCCAGTAAGTCAAGATCGAGACACAGCTCTTTGTCATTCTTCTCTTCATTTTAGTGATCTGCTTTGAAGCTTGTAAGTCCTACCTTTTCCGGTATCACTGCTTTGGTTCCAAATGCTAGTATGAATGGAGTATCACCTGTAGGGCTTCGTGTTGTCGTTTAATATGCCCATAAGACAGTCGGAAGCTCATCTGTTTGAATGGAGTTTTTTGTGTTGCTTAGGAATAAGTCTTTTTACTCGTCAGCTTTGCTGGTCGTCACCTTTTAGTGGTGCTTAGGAGTACGTCTTTTTACTCTTCAACTTTGTTGGTCGTCACCTTTTAGTGGTACTTAGGAGGAAGTCTTTTTACTCTTCAGCTTTGCTAGTCGTCACCTTTCGGTGGTGCTTAGGAGTAAGTCTTTTTACTCTTCAGCTTTGTTGCTCGTCACCTCTCGATGGTGCTTAGGAGTATGTTTTCTTACTCTTTAGCTTTGTTGGTCGTCACCTCTCGGTGGTATTTAGGAGGAAGTCTTTTTACTCTTCAGCTTTGTTGCTGTCACCTCTCGACTTGTCACCTCTCGATGGTGCTTAGGAGTATGTTTTCTTACTCTTTAGCTTTGTTGGTCGTCACCTCTCGGTGGTATTTAAGAGGAAGTCTTTTTACTCTTCAGCTTTGTTGCTGTCACCTCTCAATGGTGCTTAGGTGTATGTTTTCTTACTCTTTAGCTTTGTTGGTCGTCACCTCTCGATGGTATTTAGGAGGAAGTCTTTTTACTCTTCAGCTTTGTTGGTCGTCACCTCACGGCGGTGCTTAGGAGCAAGTCCTTTTACTCTTCAGCTTTACTGGTCGTCACCTTTCGATGGTCTATCCAACCGTAGGCAACTTAATATTTAGACCGTCCACCTGTAGGTGACTTTGGTCGTCTTTGATAAGTGTAAGTATATGGTTGATAGGAGCATTTAGTGGGGTCAAGCGAATGGGTCGGTTGTTAGAGTGTCTAGGCCTCTTGCCTTCTCTTTGGCCAATCGTTCGTCGTCCTACAGTATTGTAGTCGTCAGTCTTCTCTTCTATTTGCTCTTTCCTTCTGTAATATTTCGAAGGGATGGATAGTGATTATGACCACTTCTACGTTGATCATGCGATAAGACTTGATGCTCTTGCGATTGCTTAATTTGCACTTCTAACGCTTGGTTTTGTAGCATACAGGCTTTAGTTTGTTGAGTAAGTCACTCAATCGCAGCAGAGAGTGTCTGCAGTTGCCATTCTACAGCAGTGGGGGGATTTCCAGTTTCTTGGTTGGCTGATGCCATCAATCGAGTATAGACTGTACGACCTTTTGTCTCAGGGATAAAGCAATGACTGATTACTCGTATTTCCCACAGACGACGCCAACTGATGATGTCGAAAAAAATCACCAGTGAGCCACACGGTTCTCGCACACTCGAAACAACACCTGCATAACAAAAAGAGAAGACCTCGTAGAGAGCACCGGTGTGGTGCCGGCCAAATACCCTTTGAAGGTCGAGTTAGAACTTCTCACAACTCTAAAGTGCTAGAACGGGGTCAATTATGCGTACTTTGGCTAGTGAGGGTATTGGGGCTTTTATAGTGGTAGAGGGTTGACCTCTTTTTCTTGCTGTAGAAGTTTTTTCCTTATAGGAGTCTTTGTGAGCGTATTTTGCTGAATCCTTTCCTTGTAGGAGTTTAACATTGAGCGTGATGTGTAAGATATTTCCTTATATACCTATGCGTGGAAGCCAACTCAAGGTTATGTCGGAACCGTCAGCTTTATGCGTCCCCTACAGCCTTAAGCCGTCAGCTTTCCAACGTCAACGAGTTGACCCCGTCGCCCTAAAGTTCTTGATTCCCTACCGTCACTTGCCAATGGACAAAAGTGAGGCTGACGGGTCTGATTGGAACGTCGCTTCACGCCACATCAGGGTCGTCAGCTTCGCTTACTACCTCGTCAGGGTCGTCAGCTTCGCCTACTCCCTCGTCGAGGTCGTCAGCTTCGCCTACTCCCTCGTTAGGGTCGTCAGAGATTCATATATCCCCTTCAGCTTATTCTCTTCAGCTTACTGTCTTCAGCTTAGTGTCTTCAGCTTACTCTCTTCAGCTTGCTGTCTTCAGCTTAGTGTCTTCAGCTTACTATCTTCAGCTTACTATCTTCAGCTTGCTCTCTTCAGCTTAGTGTCTTCAGCTTAGTGTCTTCAGCTTACTATGCCCAAGATGCAGCCGTCAGGTATGGGGTGGAGCTGTAGACTTTACAACAAGGTTGTCTCTCATGAATGAAGTTGACAACCTTGTTATGTCCGTCACCATTTTGTTCCGTCATGGGTTAATTACAAAATTACCCTTATCAATGTACATAATACTTAAAATTCTTCAAATATTTGAAAATTTCTAACTTTCATGCCTTAATTTTTGAACTTTCAAATACCACACCTAAGTTTTTGTTTGAATCCTTATAACTTATTAGTATTTGAAACAATTGTAATCCATTGCTATGTAGTCGATTCAAATAGGATCTAGATTTGGAGGTATATGGAGTTGTTGCTCTTTTGTCTTTTTCATAGGGCTTCATATGCATTGTGGAAATCTTGAATTAGGTTTGAAAAGAAGATCAAAAGTATATTTAGATTTGATACCCTAGTGAAATTGAAACAAAATGGGGGACTTTAGAAAATATTTTGAAATTGAATAAAGTTATTCATCGTTGATTCTGACTCATAAGAGACGCTAATATTGTGCAAATGAGTCAGTTGAATTAGAGTTTGATATTGGGTATTTTCTAGGAGATGGTAGACGAAGAACATGAGAGAGAAAGGCTGAAGGGAGAAATATGCAATTTTTAATTTTTTAATTATTAAGTTTTTACCAAAATGATAAGGATGTCTGGATGTGTAAAACTATTTTTTAAATCACTTACGTGGCATAATAAGTTTGTAAAACTTATATATACTAATATTTTTAGTAATTTCTAATAATTTTTGTAATTTTTTAAATTAAAAAATGACACATCATTAAAAAAAAAAAGACAAGTCATTACTTAGTTAGCCACATAAATAATATTATTAATTGTAGTTAATAGAAGGATTAACATTGTTCATTTTTTAAACTTAAGCAACTACTGCATACCTTTGGTGCGATGGTCATTTCACAAGTATAAGTGCTTGTGGGGTGTGGGGGGTAAGGGACAGGGTTCAAGTCTCCAGTGGGAGCTTTACACACATATACACTTAGATTAGGTTAGAGTAGAAATTCTATCTTGTAAAAAAAAAAAAAAAAACTTGAGGGACCAATAGCACACACTTGAAACTTAAGGGACCAATTGTACTCATAGGGTAAACTTCAGGATCGATAATGTTTTATGGACAAAATGAAATATTAAGGGTCTGTTTGGATACCACTTATTTTGCTGAAACTGAAAACTTATTACTGAAAGTACTATAGATAAATGTAAAAGTTAGTTAAAATAGTATAGTGAGACCTATAAATAGTACTAAAAAGTACAATGAGATCCATAAATAGTAACAAAAATATGCATAATGTTATAATTTTAAAACATTCTAAAAATGAAAAATCCTTACTAAAAAGGTCGGCACACTATTTCTTTATATCAAGTAAAAAAAAGAAAAAAAAAATTTTTCCACAAAAAAAACAAGTTTCAAAAAAGTAAAAAACAAAAGAGTCAAAGCAGCCAAGGCAGGCATGCAGCTGGCACCAGGTAGAGAGAAAAAGAAAAAGAGGAGATGCTAAATTGTGTGAGAATCGGACGCGAGAGTCGGACGCGGGGTTGGGTTTCCTTTCCTCCTTTCTTCACTGACCGCCAAAGACTGTAATCAAAATTCCTCTCTCACAATTACTAGCAAATTATATAAACAAACACAACCTCTCAATCCTCTCTCTCTTTCTGTTTTGTCTCTCCAATTTTCATCATTTCTTTGTTGTAATTGGAGAGACACACATTGTGACCCACAAAGCCAACCAAAAAAAAAACACCCACACTGATTAGGGGATTATGCATAGGCCAAACGATCATCGCTCAAGATCTGCCAAGCCGCTCACCATTCATGGCTACGCTCAGTCTGGTGACCTTCTTGGCTTTCAGAGGCTACTCCGTGACAACCCCTCTCTTCTCAACGACACGAACCCCGTTGTAAGATCTCCCTTCTCTTCTTTTTATGTGTTTCTTTAAGTTTGTGGGTGAATTGGGTTGTGATAATTGTATTGTATCAATTAATTTGGAGTTTGAAAAGTTTGAACTTTGGTGGGTTAGGCAAGGCATGTATTTTTGTTGTATTAGTTTATCAAGGCAATCCAGAATGTCATTGTCCAAGTCCAGAAAAAAAAAAAAAGCATTGTTCTTTTTTATTATTATTGTCTTTTTTTGGTGATTTGGAAATGTATTTGGTAGGGTCTATGTAGATGTAATTTAGTTAAATATAGAGAAGTGCCCAAATGATGTTTTAATGAGATCCAAGGACAGAGATGGAGATGGAGATTGATATAGCTTGTTCACAATTGGGTTACTGGTTAATGAAGTTTCTATCAGTGTGCATTAAGGATTGCATTAAGTCTTTACTCTTTTTAATCACACATTAGTTATGAGGGATCTAATTAGTTAAATTCACAATGAGCTTGCATAATGTGTGTCATGTAGTGATAAAATGGACTTGGTTTAATTAGACTAGAGAAGTTATCATTGCTGAATAGGAGTATATGGATATAAAGAATGAGAACGCTCTAGAGTAGGTAGGATGAACACGAATCATATGAGTAGTAACTTCGGGTAACGTAGGTGTGGAATTGATAAATAGTGGGTTTGAGCTATGAGCTATCATTTATTTTGTTAGGCTTTTTCTTTTTGTTTATATTTGCATCTAGTTTTAAATAATATATCAAGGACTATGCTTTATCATGAATTTAGTGCATTTCTGAATCTGCATGTTTTACACCGTTGTTTAATCTTCTTTTTATGCATCCTTTTATTTTATTTATTTATTTTTGGCTTGATTGCAGATGGCACAGACACCACTTCATGTTTCTGCTGGTTACAACAGGGCTGAGATAGTTCAATTTCTTCTTGATTGGCAAGGGCCAGGAAAGGTCGAGTTGGAAGCCAAGAACATGGTAGGTAGATTCATTGTAATTATTTTCCTTTGGCAAAAATTTGGATGATCTAGATCGTTATGATGCTTGGATTTTATTTGAGCTTATGTTCATGGACTTATTGTTGTGCTTTGCAGTACGGAGAAACTCCATTGCACATGGCAGCAAAGAATGGGTGCAGTGATGCTGCACGGTTGCTTCTAGCTCATGGTGCTCTTATTGAATCCAAAGCAAATGTGCATTTTCTTCTCAACTTATGATTTATTTTTAAAGAGTTTGAGTTAACACAAGGGTTTGAAATTGTTCTTATGTCTTCTTTTCCTGTCTTATTGATGCAGAATGGAATGACACCATTACACCTTGCTGTTTGGTACTCACTTCGAGCTGAAGACTGCTCTACTGTCAAGACATTGCTCGAGTACAATGCTGACTGTAGTGCTAAGGATAATGTACCGTGGGTTACAATTGCATGCCATATTTACATTTTAGTAAAAAATTATACTGTAGTAAATTGTAATACTTTGGATTGCAGGAGGGCATGACACCTCTGAATCATCTTGCACAAGGCCCTGGAAATGAAAAGTTGCAGAAACTATTGCACTGGCATCTTGAAGAGCAGCGAAAGAGAAAAGCAATTGAAGCATGCAGTGAAACTAAAGCTAAGATGGATGAACTTGAAAATGAAATATCAAATGTAGTAGGTTTGCATGAGCTCAAAGTGCAACTACGTAAATGGGCAAAGGGGATGCTTTTGGATGAGAGGCGTAGGGCCCTTGGGCTGAAAGTTGGCGCTAGAAGATCCCCACATATGGCGTTCCTTGGCAATCCTGGAACAGGTAATTTCTAGAAAGATTGTTTCTGGCTCATGATGATATTTCTATAATTGCTGTCAACACTGCTAATTTCTGTTTATTTTGCTACACTATGCTTTCTGTATTTTGAAGACAATCTCATCATAATGGGTGAGTAACCTCCCTTGAACTTTGTGGAAATGTTATAAACCTCCTATTTTCAAAAATCACACTTAGCCCCTTGAGGTTACTAATTATATTTTAGGTCTCTGGATTTTCCTGATCATATAACCAACCTAGTTAGTAAATACTATATGATGAGATTTTAATTTGAACAAAGTGTATTTTGACTTAATTTGCAATGGCACATAAATGATCATAGGGGTTATCCGTTAATATTATATATCAAAACCTCAAGGGGTGGAGTGTTGTTTATGAAAATAGGAGGTTTATGATATTTCCTCAAATCTCAATGGTGGTTAGTAGAGTTCACCCCATTATAAAAATGTAAAACATGTGTTGTTTTGGCATGGTGTTTTTATTGTGTATAATCACTAGATTTTCTATGTACAATGTGAACTTCTTGAGTTGATTTGATAAAAATCCTATCCAAACTATTTGGGATCAACTAAGTTTCCTCCCTCTCCAGTCTCCCCTATCCCACCCAAACCAAAAAAAAAAGGGACATACTTTAGGTAGGGGCTTGCTGGTTGTTAATTATGTTATTGAATATGTTTGTGTACTTTATGTCCATCCATGTATTTGATGCTCATTTTCTTCTGAAACCTGGAATATTTTCCAAGGGATTTTAACTGCTGCTTTTTGCCACACCACTTGCTTTGATTGTATCAAGAGATTACTCTATTCTATCTTGTTTAATTAACTGGAAAAACATGATTATTATTACATTCAACAGGTAAGACTATGGTAGCTCGAATCCTTGGAAAATTACTCCATATGGTGGGAATTTTACCAACTGACAAGGTAACGGAAGTACAGCGGACTGATTTGGTTGGAGAATTTGTTGGTCATACTGGGCCAAAAACTAGGAGGAAGGTACTCTACTGGGCTTTATAAAATGTTGTTGTTATGTTTCTCCATTTATTTTATTTTCTTTTATAAATAAATGGGTAGGGAGAAGTATGGGCGCTTTACTGTAACAAGCTAATAATATAACACCATGCACAGATTAAAGACGCAGAGGGAGGAATTCTTTTTGTGGATGAAGCATATCGACTGATACCTATGCAGAAGGCAGATGATAAGGACTATGGATTGGAAGCCTTAGAAGAGATCATGTCTGTCATGGACAGTGGAAAAGTTGTGGTCATCTTTGCTGGGTATAGTGAACCGATGAAGCGTGTCATTGCTTCTAACGAAGGCTTCTGCAGACGGGTGACTAAATTTTTCTATTTTAACGACTTCAGTTCAGAAGAATTAGCCAAGATTCTCCATATCAAGATGAATAATCAAGCAGAGGAGAGCTCATTGTATGGATTTAAGTTACACCCTTCTTGTACTGAAGAAGCCGTGGCAGCACTGATAGAGAGTGAAACAACGGAAAAGCAGCGTAAGGAGATGAATGGTGGTTTAGTGGATCCAATGCTAGTTAATGCTAGAGAGAATTTGGACCTGAGGCTCTCTTTTGATTGTATAGACACAGATGAAATTCAGACTATTACCCTAGAAGATTTAGAAGCTGGTCTACATCTGTTATCACGAATGTCAGTCTTGGATAAACTATGACAAGAACTCAGCAAGCATTCTTTTGGCAGCCTATTAGGACTTCTTCAAATTGAATTAGGAAGATTTTTATCCATACGCCTTTCCCTTATTTGCACCATCTTGTAAGGATTAGCTGCAGTTACTGTCAAAGATGTTGAAGCAGGCATGAGTAGCACTGATAGCTGGTGGGCCTATTTCCAATGAAGTGGTTTAATATACTTTTCTTTGTAATTGAAAACTTCACGGCATCTGTCGATGGTGCATGAAATCTTGCTGGGTGGGGTTCTATTAAATTCATTATTTTGATTGATTTATCTGTGTCAATAAAATTCTTTAAAGGATCCATTTTTTCTTGTTATTTGATGGATATCTAAATTCACATTTTTCTTTGTATTGTTCAGCCAAACAATAAGATATTGCACAATTGCATGCATTTAGATCATTTTCATTTGTTTACCACTTTCTTTCTTTACTAATTTTCTCTTCATAGCTGGTTTTGTGCACTTAAAGTCACAGGGAATGAAGTATGAACGGTTGGCGCAGTTGTTTGTTACTTCAATTTAGCAGTCATATATGTTCAAAATATGCTTGTGGGAGAGCTAAAATTTTCTCTATTCGTTCAGCCAAATTAATCAGATGAAAAGCTTAAAAGAGTAACTTATGATTTTGGCTCCTGAATTTTATATTAAAGTTTAATTTCTCCTTTTAAACTGCTAGTTTTATTGAGATGTTTTGAAAATGGTTCTCATTACCTTCTTCTCAAAAAAAGAAAATGGTTCAATTTTGTCATTACCCTCAAATTCCTTATAAAATTTGAGTGATTTTTTGTGAAATTGTTTTATAAAAAATAGACTCATTTAAATTGTAAATGGTTTTGATCTGTTGTAATGTAACACCCAAGAGTTTGTAAGATATTAGTATATAATTTTGCCTTTGAATAATGTATTATAAGTGGTAGCAAGGATTATAATAAATAGTCTTCAAAACTTTTTTTTTTTTTTTTGAGAAGAAAGCAGTCTTCAAAACTTTAATTATTAAAAAAAATTGATAAAATTAATAATTCATTAATGAAATAAAATTCAGACACATTGTTTTGTTTAAGAGAAAAAACAAATAAACATCTACGTGGCAACATTTTTTTTTTTTTGGCTGAAGATCTACATGGCAACATTGAATCATTGATGTAGTGCAAAAAAGCATAGAGCCAAGTCCTTGTTGTCCCAATAATTGAAAATCAAATGTTCAAAGTTCATACATCAAAGCCTTGCGACTTTTGCGTGCAAGCCAGAACTTTTTCAACAATATATTTATACTTCATAGTAAAACATGAAGGAAAAAAAAATCATTATATAATTAAAAATACCAAACCCCAAAGAAAAAAGACCATACAAGTATAATTATTAATTATATCAGTTTCTAAAAAAAAAATATAAATAAATAAATACCATACAAGTATAAAAGTATTATTGTATGGTACACAAACTGTAATAACCGCAATAACCAGAACCAGTGTCTCGCTGGAAAATCCTTCATTCTCTAGTTATCCAAACATCCCCAAAACACACACACACACACACACACACTCTCTCTCTATCTGCAGAGAGAAGTATGGTCTCAGGCTCTTTGTCAATACTCTCTTCCACATCTTCATTTCTATACAATTCCAACACCGATACAGCTTCCACTTCCATATCCACTAAACCCAGACCCAGATCCTTCAACTCCATCAAACGCAGCCTTGGCTTCCCCAAACCTCTCAATTTGGCAATCCCCAGAGCTTCGTTGAAACAGCTTATTGAAGATGGCTCTGCAGAGCAGTTTTTGCAGAACAATTCCATTGCAGACTTCATGAGGTTTAAGAAGGGTGATGGTGGTGTTGATGGAGGAGGCACTGCGGAGTTACAGACTGCTGTGGTCAGCTACAGAAAGAAGTTTCCTTGGTCTCTTTTGCGCCCTTTTCTTCAGGTATATACAATTCAAGATGGTTTTTTTTTTTTTTTTTTTTTTTTAAATAAAAAATAAAATTTCACTTCAAGTGGGTGTGTCTGTTTCTTATCTGGGTTGTTGTTTTGACTCTGAGATTCTTGTTCTTTTGGTGGTCTAGGTTGATTTGGTTTCGACGATTCACATTGCGGATAAAGAGTATGTCTATTTGTTTTTATAGAGTTTCAATTACTATTGTTCTAAAGTTTTGGTTTGTAGCTTGATTTGTATTTGTTGGTAATGTATGCTATTGTTTGTATGAATTGGTATTATGAGATAGGTATAGGATATTTGGAAACAAAAGTGGCAAAAAATTAGGGTGTTGGTGACATAAGAACATGGTGAATTCTGATAAAGATAGGTTGGTTGAATCTGAAACATGTAGTCTGAGAGTAACACGTTTAGACCCCGGTTTTACGGTCTATGTCAATTTTTAGGCTAATACGAGAATTTAAGCCCAGTTGTTAATGTAATTAAACAATTTACATATGCATGGATAGATAAACAAAAACAAAATCCCAATCAACAATCAAGCACCCACAGGAACACTGAAGTGTTTAAGGAGAGGAAAAACCCAAGAACCAAGTGAAAAAAAACTCTCCGGGACCTATAGCACCAAAAGATCCACTAATCATGAATAGTTGCAGCAGATATCACTTACAAAATCCTTAAAGCTAAGTAATGGCTATGTACTTGAGACTCTAGCTCCTGTTAGCAACTGATTCTTCGAATCCTTTGTTCTTGATTATCACTGCAAGTTGATCTGCCATTCGCAAGATCAGGTCTCCTTGGTCACTCCAAGGCCTCTTGGAGATTTGGGATTGTTATCAAATAATTCCTAGCACCAGCAAACACTCAAGACTCTGAAGGTTAATTTGTGTGTGATGGATTTAATCTCCTCTCATAGTGATTGACAATTGGAGAGGGAGAAGGTAGAGAGATGAAAAGGGTTGTAGTTCTAGGGCTCTTGGGTTCTCTCTAGCCCTTCAATATGGGAATTGGGTGTTGAATTTTGTTGGAAAAGAGAGATGTATAGTGAGGCCGCTGGAATAGCAGAGCAATTTATAACTGAATTCTCTCAAGTTCTGTGATAAGATAATAAAGAGCAATCATCACAGAGAATTGGAGTTTCATTTGTTTGGGTTTAGTGCTTTTATTTCTTGCTGAATTGACTTGTGAGTTGAGAGTGTTCTCTTTGGTTGGCAATTAAAATTTTGAGGCTACTAATTATTCTACCTTGTTTTCTTTACGTATTACTGGATGTTCCACTGTATAGCCTTATGGCTAAAATTTTGAGCTTAATGAGTATTGAATTCATAGGAAGGGGATTTATATGTGTTTTTTTGTGGTGATTTAGGGGAAGATGATACATTCTTGACTTTATGTTCAAGCCCTTTCTGAGTTATTTTTATGACTCACTCCCCTGAATAGTAATTACTTGCTGTTTTGCTGACCTTTTTTCTTACTGAAGTATATATTCCGTAATAATATCGATTCAAATGATTCTGATCCATATGTGCAGATATTTTGCAACCCTCCAGAAGGAACTTGAACCATATGACTGTGTCCTTTATGAAATGGTGGCTAGCAGAGAGAGTTTAGAAAATAGAAGAAACGCCACTGCTACAAAAAGACTTAAAGGCTCACGCCCACGGGGTTTTAACATCCTGGGATGCATCCAGCGACAGATGGCTCGAGTTCTTATGCTTGATTTCCAATTAGACTGTCTAGATTACGAGGCTGAGAATTGGTACCATGCAGATCTTGACTATGAGACCTTCAAATTACTTCAGGTCTGTTCTTTTATCACCTCCGCTTAAACTGGTCATGTCAACTAGTAATATTAGCCAATGAACTACAGTTCAAATGGTACCTCCTCTTGTAAGAACAAGGTGGTTGTGGGTTCAAGATTCATTGGGAATGCATATGTAACTACCAATAAAAAAAGTAATATTATTATGGAGGTCATTGAAGTGATTGACATTTTCTTGCTGTTGGGCTCTAGTTCAAATGGGACCTTCTCCTATATAAATGGGTGGAGGGTGAGGTTAATTTATTCCATTCTTCAGTGAAATTTTACAAGTGGGCTAGGTGGTCTAGAGATGCTTTATTACTAGGCGGGTGGTGCTCTTTTCAAGTACGGACATGGATTTGTCTCCAACCGCATGTCACACTGTTTTTTTCTTTCATTAAAAGCTTTTCTTCTCTTTCAAAGTCTTGGTATCTGTCTGGATGCATCCCTGCTGTTGTGCTTGCCCTATAACTTGTAGTGATGGCCTTTTATATATTTGTATATAATAATATTGTACTGTGTGTATATGTGTGTGCTTTTTCTTCCTGTGGTTCAAAGTTGAAAGTTCACCATATTTCTTAATAATTTGTGACCTCTGCATCTAATGCCATCCTATCATTTCTTTTCAGATTGAAAAAGGTGAAAGTTTTTTTACTTTTGCGAGAGATATGACTCTTCGATCAACAAAAGCTATGGTGCAGCCCCTTTCAATCCCAGAAGACCTTGATCCTTGGAGATCCAAGCTTCTATGGGCTTCACGTGTGCTTCCTATGCCACTTGTTGGCCTTCTCATTATTGGAAGTGTTTGTGAAACGGGAAGCCAGGCATCAGAATATCCAGAGCTGGAAGCCTTGTCTAGGCTTGATCTTGGTGCTGCAATGAAGGTCTTCTTGGCAAAGCGACTAACATCTGAGTAAGTACTACGTATTTACCAGCTTCTTTCTTTAATTGCTCTATATTTCCTTCTACATTTTAATTTCATTTGATTCAGGCAGTGATAGTTAATGTTTGATATAATGCTCAACTGATATTTTACTTTTAGAGTTTTGTATTATTACCTAGTTCTTTGTCATGTAGTTCACATAACTATTAATTTAATTATCTTGGGAATCCAGTGAGAAACCAAGAAAGTATATGACATCAATCTCCAGGTGTTTCATTTTTAGATTTGTAAAGAAAAGGCAGCCCCACCTGGTGCCCTTTGGCAGAGAATTGGGGTGGATCATCTAGTTGCATCTTTATTTAGATAAGGGTAAAACTTAGGTATAGTTTTTTAGGTGTTGTATCTGATGCCACAAGTTTATTTATTTGTGTGTGTGTCTGTGTGCGCTTGGGGTTGTAAAGGTTTACACAGGTGACAGCAGACGTAGAGGAGGGATCTGTTATTATTGGTGAGAGGAACAGAGCTGCGTTAGAGGCACTTAGAAGAGCAATGGCTGAGGGCAATAATAGGATTGCCATACTGTATGGGGGTGGCCACATGCCGGACTTAGGGAGAAGATTACGAGAGGAGTTTGACCTAATCCCTAACCAAGTGCAGTGGATAACAGCTTGGTCTATAAGGAATCGGATTCTAAATAGCAATTCCCTTCCATTTCTTAAGACACTGGCCAAAGTCTCAGGTTGGCCACTAAATCGCTACCAGACATTGGCACTGCTCATCTTTTCCTCAGTGCTGGCAATAGATCTTTGGTTTTGGGAGCTCTTTTTCGGCAATGTAGTTAACTGGATCTCGCAACTTGTATCTGAAGTTTTTCAATATGTTGATAATGCACAGGTTATGTGATAATTGTAACTCATATGCATTTACTACTAGACATTCTTTATAAGCATGTGTAAATATTTTAAACTTGTCTGATTAATAGATAGTAAATCACTTGGCCAGTCCAAATATTAAGTATGATTTTTGATTGACGAAGTTTTATTGGACATCATTGTGGTAGAACATCAGCCTTACACTAGTTCAGTGTGTCTTTTCTTTGCATAACATTTGGTTACTTCTAATTGGATATGGCTAGAATTAATAGTTGTTGCTTTCTTGCTAAAAATATCATAGGAATATGTTCGTTGGCCATCTCCCTCTTTTCTTTTCCTTTTTTTTTCTCCCTAAATACAATTTAGGGTTGAAGTTTATAGAAGTGAATCAGTGTGTTAGTCAACTGTCTGAAAGTATGTAGTAGAGCATGAAGTAAGTACTAAGTAGAGCCACGAGGGGAAGTGCATGAGAACTAGGATGTGGAGTCAACCGGGCCATCAGGGGGTGTCGCAACATGCCAACACCACCCTCCCAAGTCCCAAGTAGGAAAAAGGATCCTGGATACCTGCTGCATGTATCTGAAAAACTGGATAGCATCCTCCTAAGTAGACAAGCATTGCCTAATTGAACCTTTTGCCTTGAATGTAACCCAGAAGGAATACCATGAATAAAGAGCTATTATAAGTTATAACCCTTAATTAATCCAACAATTATCTCATACATTGGTATATGTATCTTTCCTCTTACAATGTGTGAACCCCATAATTGTGTGGAACCCATATGCTGTGAGATGGTGATGCAAATAACCAATGCATGAGATGCTCTCTCTAGTTAATGATCCCTGCTCTTTAACTGAAGTCTTTTAAATGAAGTTGTACAGCACGAAGTGGAGGCATTCTTGTGGCACATCTAGGATCAAAAGCCAAAACGGATGCTCATGAATAAAGCCACTTTAATGGTTTGTTTGGATTGAGGGGAAGTAGAGTAGAGTAAAGTAAATTTGGCTCAAAATTAGTTTATTTTCAGTCAGCTTTACTTTACTTCCCTCTACTAAACTTCCTTCCACTCTCAATCCAAACAGGCCCTAAAGGCAGAGACTGTAGCAAGATTAATGCATCCAGGACATTGCAATCAAGTTACCAATTTGTGCAAGCTTGCGAGAAATGACAATGTCGCTCAAATGCTTAGAAATGCATACATCCTAATCGATATATTTAAAATACACATTCATTCATTCATCTTGATACACAAACATTGAAATAAAGTGCGACTCTTGCTAAACAAACATCATAACCATAGCGAGACTTCAGTCCTCAGTACAACTAAAACGATAAATTCCAACTTACAAACAACAACCTTTGAAAACTTAAGACGAGGCTGAAGCTCCCTTCTTCCTCGGGCCTGCCTGAGTACCTACACCCCCCAAAAAAAAAAAAAAAAAAAAAAAAAATGTTGAAAAACACATAAGCCAATGAAAACTGTATCAATCCAAGGGTGTTAGACACATGAAGGAACCGATTCAGTAAATCCAACTTGGAACTAGTTTTTGTTTTGTTTTATATGAAATTCGAATGAAAAACTATCAAATTTAGAACTAATTATTCCGTAAATCGCAAAAATTACCAAACTAGAGAAATAAATACTTATAAAACGAATAAAACTAGTTATTATAGGGGCTGAGTTGAGTTCATGAGTTAATCACTTACCAGACAAGCCCAAAAAAACACAACTGTAAAAGAATATTTGAATTATATTTGTTAGAATATAATTATGTAGATAATAATGATTTTGTAAAAATACCATAGACTTGGACTATAGCTAGTAGCTACTACTCATCAAAAAAAAAAAAAAAAAAGAAAAGAAAAGCTACTGTGGTTGTATTTTGTTATATATTTATATATATTGAGTTCAGTTCATTATAATACAGTAAGAACATCCACAACCGAAAATCTCATCCCATCCTATTTTACCATCTCAAAAAGTAACTTTATCAATTATAACATACCATTTTTCAATACACCCAACATCCCAAAACTTTATTTTTTTCCCATTTTATTTAAATATTCTTTTTTAATCTTTTTTTACTATTTCTCTTTTTCTCTTCCTTTTCCTCTCTTTCTTCCTCAACCTCTAGCACCAGCCTCAACCTCTAGCAAACCCATACCCACCACCATGAACCTGACCAACCATACCCATCGCCACCCATACCCACGGCCAAAACCCATCACCAAAACTACTAGACCATCAACCCCACGCCGATCTCACAAGCTGCCATCACCACCATCAACAACACCACTGCTGCACCACTTGCCACCCCAGCAAAATCACAACAAAAAATCCATACCAAAATCACCCAAATCAAACAAGCAAATCACAACAAATCTAAAACCCAAAACCAAACTCCACAGCACCACCATAGAAACCACCACCAGAAATGAGTCTTTGTGCAAGGACTGACCCAAAACCCACTCCCACCATGCCGCCGTCGTGCAAGGACTGACCCAAAATCCCACTACCCACTACCACCGAATACCCACATCCATGCCACCGCCGTGCCACATCACAGATGAACCCACCACAGACCACCGACCCAGACCCACTTCGCCACCATTGCCACATAACCCAGGCCACCGCTACAGGGAAGACGACGTTGTATTGGAGGATCCATGCCTACCTCTGCTGCTACCACCACCACCACACGGGGTTTTGGGTTTGAGAAAAATGGAGGTTTGGGTTTGAGGAGAGGAGAGAGCAGCTATAGAACAAAAGGAAGAGAGAAAAGAGAAGACAGAGAAATGAGAGAGTGTTGAGAAGAGAGCTTCCGTCAGTGGGAGAATAAAATAATGTTTTTTGTTTTACAATTGAGCTACAGTGCGATTCTACATTTAGAATCGCACTGTAGCACAATTGCAATTTTTTTTGCAATAGGATGCATTTGCAATATGGGTTGCTGGGGGAAATTAGGCTGTGAATGCTAAAATGTTGTTACATATGCCATTTGCAAGTTGGGCTGCGGATGCTCTAACGTGCTTCCTCTGTTTTATGTGATACTAATATTTTTTTTTGTTCAGAGTTTCAACATATGGTGTTCACTCTTAATAATAACTCTTTATTATTAGACTAACACATAATCGGTTTTGCTTCTCAAAAAAAATAAAAACACATAATCGATTTTTGATGTAGGTAGGGAATGAACCTTAAATCTCTTATTCCCACTAACTAATAATATAAAAGGTCATGCTAACGAGTGCTCTTTAGGGCAATTGTTAACAATCTATTTTAGAAAAGTTTTGACAACACTTTTATAGAAAATGAAAAAAACTGTAAAAACATTAATTACTTTTTTTTTTCTTTTTCCATAAATTTTTTTAAAGTAAATTATTAAATATTGACCTAAAGTTATTCATTTTCCTAATATAAAAGGCAAGAGAAGTAAAAGTGTGTACATTACGTTAGTCAGTAAATATATTTAGTAGCTTGACTGAAGTTGTACTTGAAGCGGACAGCAACGTAACGCAAATACCTCATTCTACCGGTTCCAGTAATCTTCCTCCGGATCGCCTTCTCACTCCAATTGTCTAAACAAAAAATATGGCATTGAATTTGCAACAAACACTCCGCACAAAGAGCAGAGGTAGAGCTCAATGCAAAATATTAAACTTTCATATATACAATACAACCAAAAAAACGAAGAGAAATGAAAAAGAGAAGCTGAAGCTCTTTGGTCTTTACTTACATCTTCTGATACGGCTAGCAGGGAAGCCACAAGAAGCACAACGACTCTTCTGAAGATGAAAGCTACGACGGCCGCACCGCACGCAGAGTGTGTGACTCTTGTTCCTCCTCTTTCCGAAGCTTCCTGTTCCCTTCCCCTGTTCACCAAACAACAATTTAATTGATTCACTTTGCTTGCTTAGAAATAAAAAAAAATAAATCGAAAACATAAAAATTGAAAGTATGGATGGAGTAGTAGATGGTGAAGATTATTACCATGTTGTTGCGATTGCAGAGACCTTTGAAGAATTTATTTATTTATTTTTTGCTCTCAGCTCTGGCTCATGACGGTGCGAGCTTCATGGGACCCTTAGCCTCCTCAGGAATTACAGCGAGAGAACCACTATTTTAGCGCTTATTATTAATTATTATTATTTTGGGTAAATTCTGCTACACTCCAGTGTGTCAAGTGTTTTCAGTTAACTGAAAACGTGAGTTAAACTTGATGCCTAGAAAAATCTTTGTATTATTGTCCTAAGAACATAAATTGATAAATAGATTACAAATTCATAATCTTCAAATTATCATTTGAATAATAACATTTCATAAAAATTAGATTTCATCATAAACCATAAATTAAATTACGAGTATTACATTGTTGGTGCTAAAAGTACATCTCATAACATGATAAGAAAATTATAGTCAATTTATGTATAATTTAGATGGCAGAGTTGAGGTGCAGACTAGGTCGCTCTCTTATGTGCAAGAAGTGTTGAAAATTTAGAGAAACACTAACGCAAATCTTGTTTTTGGCCATAAAGAGACTTATTCAAGCCTTTTCATGTAAATTACCATGAAAAAAGACATTGTTAACATCTAATTGAGTGTGATACAAACCTTTTGTAGTAGCAATGGCAAGAATGTTAGGAAACCTTATAGGTATATATAGATAATAATTATTGTAACGTTGCATTTAGTTAGTTACAATTCCAATCATGTTAATTACATTTAACATATGTTGAAATTATTAATGCACATGAGAAATAATATAACCATTAGGATAAGGCCAAGTGGGTCAATAGAATAGTTTTATAATTCTATAAATATCTACTTGTAATCACATTTCCATTTATATTGAAAAAATAAACCAATTGATTTCTTAGTGCATTTCCTCTCTCTCTCTCTCTTAATATTTCTCTATGGAGGGTAACTACCTCGAATTAGGTCAATTTCCTTACACTTTTTCATACATTCCCCTACAATTCCTACCTATCCTCATTAGGAATCATTCCTAACAAGTGATATCAGAGCCGTCGATCTTGAGATGACCAAATCTATTGCTACTCATCAAGCTTTCATGGAGTTTTATTTTAAAGGAGGAGATCCTTTTTGGTGGCTTGTCAAGCTTTATGAATTCTTTGCTCTAGACAACACACCACCACATCGCATGGTTTCCATTGCCTCTTATTACATAGAAGGAGAAGCGTGAGAATGGTTCCAAGATGCGGAGGCATCGGGTTTATGCACAAATTGGGTGCATTTCATATGCGTCCTACAAGAGAACAATGGAGGCTCCCACTCAAGAATCCATGATTCAAGAATCAACAATCCAAGTGTCGGTGATCCAAGAATCAAAGATAAAAGCGCCAACAATTCTAATGGTTCTAGAATAAAAAAAGGTCTTGAGGATCCAAGAACAGTCCAACATCGAAAGAACTAATGAGACCTTGAAGACTAAAGCACCATTGAAGGCTCAAGAATTTGTAGAACCTTCATGTACATAGGACTGCTTGTCAATGAGAAGTGCATGAATATGGTGATCAAAATGTACTAAGGTATTAGTCCATTGGAAGATCTCCTTTGATGAAGATGCCAACCACAACAACACCTTGTGGACAAGGTGTTTTGAAGGGGAGGGAAATGTTAGGAACCCCTATAGGTATATAGATAATAGTTGTTTTAATGTTGCATTTAGTTAGTTAGACATTTAGTTAGTTACAATTCCACACTTGTTAATCACATTTAACACATGTTGAAATTATTAATGCACATAGGGAATAATATAACCATTAGGATAAGGCCATGTGGGCCAATAGAATAGTTTTATGGTTTTATAAATACCTGCTTGTAATCACATTTCCATTTATATTGAAGAATAAACTAATTGATTGTTTAGTGCATTTCCTCTCTCTCTCTCTCTCTCTCTCTCTCTCTCTCTCTCTCTCTCTCTCTCTCTCTCTCTCTCTCTCTCTCTCTCTCTCTCAATATTTCTCTATAGAGGGTAACTACCTCGAATTAAGTCAATTTTCCTACAATTCTCATACATTCCCCTACAATTCCCATCAATCCCCATTAGGAACCACCAGGTTCCTAACAAAGAATGAAAAGTTTATGAGTTATCTTTGCTGTGTATAACCTTTTGCTACTAGCCTTGCCTTGTACCTCTCTATAGACTCATTAGCTTTATACTTGATTTTATACACTCATTTGCACCCAATAGGGTGTTTACTAGAAGGCAAAGGGGTAAGTGTCCAAGAATGATTATCTTCCAAACCCATGATCTTAGCTGCTATGGCATCTCTCCAATGGAAACAAAGCAAAGAATGGACAGGAAAATAAGGCTCCATTTGGGAGTTCATAAGGGAATGGAATGTATATAAGTAAGGGAAAGGAATGGAAAAGAATGGAATGGAATGGAATTAAGTAACCTTGATTGGATGTTTTGAAATAAAGGAATGGAAATGAATGAAAATGAATGGAATGTAAGTAATCTTGTTTGGAAGCAACATAGAGGGAATGGAATGAAATCATTTTATGACAATATTACTATTAGACCCCTATTTTAAAATAAATGGTTGAATATATAGGGGTTTTTTGGGAGTTTTAGTAAAAAAAAATCATTAAATCTAATTCCATTCCCTCCCATTTCTCCCAATTTTGGAGGAAATGAAAATTTGAGGTTTTAAAGGAATAGAGAGGAATGAGTGTTCCCTGCTGCCCATTCCATTCCCTCCCACTTAAACTCCCAAATAAGAAAATAGGCTTTCCATTCCCTCCATTAAAACTCCTAAACAAGAGAAGGAAAGAATATTCTAAAATTATTCTTTTCATTCATTTTCATTCCCTCTTCCCAAACGAGGCCTTAAGACAAAACTTCAGTGAGTTTGTGAGTTGACTAAAAAAAATCAAGTTAAATGAAAATGAAGGTTTATAAAGGAAATTATAAAGAGTCAAAGTGGTTGTCAATTGAACTATTCCTACATATGTGATCACAATAGATTCTCCATTAGACAACTGCACAAAAATTTTCGAACGGCAACAAAGTTTGTGAAACATGAAATGGAGTGGACTATATGGTCAGTAGCTTACCCAAGTGCTACTAGAATAGGCAGAAAGATTAACTAAAATGAAAGAGAAAATGAAGTGTTCAAGATCAAGATTGGAAGAGCCTTGAACTGAGACCAAAGACAAGATCTTACCAAATAGGTTTTGAAGGCATTGATTAACACTGTATTTAGCAACTAGGTTGGCAATATGATTCTCAGGGTCAAGTTGAGTGCTAGCACTTGCATGTGACACAATGAAGTCAACAAGGCAAGAATTTGTTTAAATTGTTCTTGGCTCAATAGTAGAAGAGGCATACCATTTCCTTTGTCGAACTTGCTCTTGGGTTTGAGGATACCTATGTAGCTTGTAACATTTTCCCATGACATGCCCTTTCAATCCACAATGTGTGCATTATGGTCTATCTTTGGCCTTGGAGAATTTATTTGCATAACTGGTACTCATTCCTTTAGCAATCAAGGTTGTTTGTTCTTGTATATTTATGGTATTGATTAACTTGTGATGATAAAATGTGTCACAACTATAGTTACTAATGTGAATAAATTGTGATTGAAATAACATCACTTTAAAATGAGGTCATTATTATTTCCTCAAAAAAAAAAAAAAAAAAAAGTTCATTATTAACATTAGTTTTATTAGCACCAATCATATCATGCTACTGTTTATTTGTTTTTTTTTTTTTTTTTTGGTGAATTAAAAGTCATAACTTACTAGGAAACAAAAGGTGGCTAGTATTTTTATTAGGGAAGTTTGTACTGGTATCGGCTGTACTGGGAAAATATGTCATATTGGCCATTAAACCAGGTACTCCTCTAAAATGAATCAGATGAAAGAAATACCAAGTTGTACTGGTTTGTACCGGGAGTTTTGGGTGTTTTGGTCAATATTAGCGTTTTGGTTGGTACAAAAAAAGATGTAAAAAAAATTGAAAAAAATTGTGAAAAAGACATGTTTTTTAAACTAATATATTAGATTAATATACTTAAACTATATTTAGGCTTATAAAATATGTGGATTTTAAATTTTATGTTGATAAGTGTAAAAATTAATAAATTCATACTTACATTAATAAATAAAAACATATATAAATACATAGAGAGAATATCGTTAGTTGACCTGTTCCTATCACACCTCGATCTGGGATGGACCGACATATTAATACCAAGTCTGCAGGGCCGGTCCTAGGCCTAGGCCATAGCTTAAAGCCCCTAACATAGAAAGACCCCCAATTTAAAATGGGGCAAGTAAGGTTTTTTTTTTTTTTTAAATTAAAAAAAGAGTGTGTAACTTGCACTTTTTTTAATCACATAGGTCTTATAAATTGATATGTCTGATCATAATAAGTAATTCAATATTCATTTGTTATTTTTTTGAAATGTCACATTAGTTTGTAAGTTTTTTATGGTAAAATTTGTAATACTTCAGCATCTTCTTCACACAAAAAAATAAAAAATTATGAATTAATAGAAATACAACACAATCACCAATTCACCATTAAGTGAATGAAAAACGCTAAAACTAATACAAATTTTATGACAAAAAGCTTACAAACTGATTAAACAATATAATAAATGATTGTTTTGAATAACTTTTATTTATTGATGACTTGTCAGTTTGTAAAACCTACATAATAAGTATCACTAGCTCACTTTGGATGAATTAATCTTATTAATTAGTAAAAATTAATAATAGATTTGAAATTAAAAAAATTATAATATAAAAAATAAAATAAATATCATTTAAGTGATATTTAGATATAAAAATACCCCTTTAAAATTTTTACCTTAGGCATCAAACAATTTTGGGCCGGCCCTGCAAGTCCGTGCCTGATATTAACATGAACCAACTTCAAGGAGTAAAATAATCTTTTCTTTCTTTCTTTCTTGCTTTCTTTAACTTGTGTCGTTGCATTAACATGCTTTTATCAATCTTTACTAAAATAACAAATTAACAAATTATACTTTATTTTAAGCATAGCACTAACTAATGATTGTGTTAAATTAACAATCAACACATCAACGCTTTTCTATAATTAGATAGTTACCTATACAACCCTTAAAATATGTTTAAAAGCATCATACATATTTAATATATGGGTCTGAATTTGGTAAGAATCATGTTTTATACCATTAATAAGAGAATGTCACATCAGTTTTTTACTTAAAACTAGGACAGACCTAGGATGTAGAGTGAGGGAGGGGGGGGGGGGGAATATATGAAAAAAGAAATCATGAAAATCAACTTTTTAAGACATTAAAATACACTAATCTATTAAAAGTGAACTCAGCGTTCTTTTAATTTTCATAATTAATCTATAATTACATACTAAATATCACAGTGTATAAAATCAAAAAATCCATCAAGAGGTCATCTTCTAGTTTCATTTTATAAAACCGAAGCAAATTTTATATTACTAGATGTTGATTGGGTTATTTCAAGAGAGGATTAACTCTTTCTTCTTTTTTTTGAGAAAAGGGAAAATTATTATTGCCTTGTTAACTATAATGTATTGGTACAAAGTGTAAAAAATGAAGGCTTCTGCAAGTTTGTCCAAGTTCTTATATTATGTAAAACTTTAGGTTGTTAGGTTAGAGTAGCCACATCTCATCTTGTGATTGGTTGTTTCAATAGTTTGCTAGATTGTTAATTTCAGTTGGTGCAAGTTGACTAGTTAGTTTTTCCTTCTCCTTTCTACTCTGTTTTGTATATATTTAAACAGAGTTGTAATGTTTATCAATTCAATGAAAAAAATTTCAGTTTTCTCTCATTTTGATCCAAAGTTTAACACAGAGAGTGGATTACAATCAATACAAACACAATAACTAAAATTTTAAACATCTTTAAATCACGACAGCAAAGCAAATATTAAATCTTCTTTGAAGCCACGTGCACCACTGTATCATGGAGAATCTAAGCCGAACATTAACTTAATCATTAGTATTTTTTCTATCCTTCAAATCTTAGGGAGCCGATAAGTATATTTACATATGAATCTATAAAATTTATGATTTTATTAGTATTAAAATAAAAATTTTAAAAAAGGGCCCCCCGGTCCCCCCTTAGTTCCGTCTCTGTTTAAAACTCAATACATCCTATCACACATAATAACATCTAAATAAAATCACAATTAAAATGGATTTTCAAATGGGTATTAGAATTAGCTAAAGGATTTGGAAGATTGGAAAACATTTTCAATTTCAACACTTAATATGGGTACTTGGTTTTTATCCACAAAATTATTCATATTTTATTCTGTTCTATATTACCATCTTTTTTCATAAGAGACTCATCCCTAATAATAAAGAGTCCAAAATCCAAATACATAGGTACATATAAATCAACAACTCCAAACCAAATAATCAAACTCACCAATAGTCTCACAAAATGTGACTGTCAAGATGGCAATAGCTCAAAGAAATTTCAATTTAAGTGGCTTAACACTTTGAATAGGGAATAGGGAAGGAAGAAAAAATGCTAGATAGAAAAAATATATCATATAATTGTATTCTTAACATTATTAAAGGCATCAAGTACAAATTTCATCAAATAAAATATCTTGAACCAAACACAGAGACATTTAAACATACTTCTATTCAGAAATAGAATAACTAGTTAGAGTAGAAAAGCTTACCAAAAGACCTAAAGAAAGTATATTTTTTCCACAAAAAATAAGTTCTAAGAAACTGTAATGACAAATAAATATTTATATATTAAATAATTATTTTAAATTTAAGTACATAATTTTATATTTTTTAATTTAAAATTTTATTTTAATTTTCTTCCTTAAAGGCTCAAGCGCCCAAACTAGTACTATATAAAAACCACAAAATACTAGAAAAAAGCAACAAAAGTTGTCTCCAATATCAAAGAGCAACTGTCAAATGAAAGAGAATTTGAACCTCATTATAGATCACCTTTAACAAAAACCATAACAGATAATTGACATAATGAAAGGAATAGTGTAATAGAAAACTGGCATATAAATAGTAGTAGAAAAGATGATAGATAACTAAAAGTAACTGAAAGACCTATAGTTACTTATAACATATAAAGACAACAAGAAAGACTTTGATGAAAGAAAAGACTATAGTCACGTAGTGCAAAAAATGATAGAAGTAGAGAAAGAAAGAAATTCTATAGAAATAATACAAAAGAAGAAGCTAGATATAATTGATGAAGACAAAGGAAAAGAAATAGAAAGACAACAAGGCAATAGTACTCTAAACAACTCAAAAGAAACTCTATATAAAGAGATAGATATAGAAAAAGACATAGAAAAAGAAAGAAACACGATAAGGAAAGAGAAAGAAAATGATAGTCTAGAAAGGACAAATAATAGTCCTAGGAATAATGATAGTTTAAAAGAAAGAAATGATGAAAGACTAAAATCAATTGAAAGATCTATGATATATACCCAAAATGATAGTTTGGCACAATTAAATAAAAATATAGAAATTTTAAACTCACCTTTAGATATAGACAGAAAAAGAGACATAATAGTTTTATATAATACTGAGTTATTAGACAATGAGAAAACTGACAGACACACTAGAAATACTATTTGTCATAAATGTAAATAATATGGACATACTAAGAAACAATGTGATAGACATAATAAAATTGTTAAACAAATTAGTAAATTAGAGTTTGAGAAAGATGTAATAAATGAATTAATGGAAATGTTTGATGTTAAGCAGAAAGAGATAGACCAAGTAAAGAAAAAAGAAGAACTAAAATCAACCAACCCACTCAAAGGCAATAAAAGAAAAAGGAAACAAAAAGACATAATGATGAAATTGATAGAAAATCTACCCAATCCCCTTAAAGATAAAAAAGACTATTTACTAAAATTGAAAGAATCTATAGACATATCTATTGCTTGTATTAAGTGTAGGAAATATGGACACCATGCTACGGAATGTGAAAAAGGAGAAAAAGCTAAGAAAGGAAAAGATAAGGAAGAAAAGACAAAAAAGAAACAAGATGGCGTAGATATAAAACCAGTAACTCCACAAGATTTAATGACAGAAGCAAAAATAGTAAAACAAGAAATAAAAGAAATTAAAAAAGATAATTCCATAGACATAGATGATCAAAATATTGCAGAAATAGTAAATTTGAAAGATTTTCCTAAACCATTGACAGATTCTCCTGTAACAGGTGTAATGATGGCAGACTCCCCTGATCCTCCTACAGATAAAGAGGTTACAGATATTAATGTTTCAAATAATAATAAAATTGACAGCAATAGACAGAATTCTTTGAATTTAATTGACAAAGTTATTTTTCAAAAAAGGGATACATAAATTATTAATAAAGAGTTTTCTTTGAAAGAAATCGCATTGACAGACTTAGGTGCTGATAACATGAATTGTATACAAGAAAGATTAATACCTTCCAAATATTATGAAAAATATTTTGAAAGATTACTTCAGGCCAATGAAGAAGAATTAATTAATCATAAATTACCTAATGTATACATTTGTAATAAAGGTATATGTTTTGAAGTTATTAAAGACATTTCTTCCAAAGTTGTTTTAAGAAATTCTTTTATGGTCTTGATTTACCCCTTTTTAGAGACAGACGAAAGAATTAAAACTAATGTAATTAATGTACCTTTTAATTTCTTTTTACCCTTTATCCCAAAAGAAATTTATTCCCTCAATAATATCACTATCCTAAAAGATATTAATAAAGTAAGAATCTATAGAATTGAAAGAAGTTTGTCATCTTTAAAGACAAAAATATCACTAGATGACCAATTGACAGATAATGATATAAAGAAATCTAAACAAGACATAGAGACAGAGATTTGTTCTTATTCTCCCATTGATTTTTTGCATAGGCACTGACATATAGTCCAAACACTTTGTACAAAAGAATTTAGTGGAAAAGGCATTACAATCTCTTTTAATCAATATGCATGGACTGACAGTCTGATAGATATACCAATCAAGGTTGTGATTAATAATATACTCATACTTTTTACAATAATCTCAAATACTCATATGACAGATGTTTTAATAAAAGAAGACTTGACAAATTCTCCTTTACTAATCATTAAAGAAAAAATTAATTGTGGTAATTTCTTGGACAAAGACAGATTTAATTTTTTAATAAAAAGAGTTAATTATGAGTCCCTGACAGATTTTCCTATCATAATCATTGATGAAAGACTTTATGGAGAAGCTTTATTTCACATATTCTCACAGAATGAGATATATAGTAATACATACATGGATAGAATCATGGCAGATTTAAAAAAAAAATTTGAATTCCACTCACTTTGACAGACTTCATCATGACTACTCTAATACCACTACTACTTAGCAAGAGCACAAAGGTGTACAGGAAAAAGTTTGTTTTATTATATATACTTTGAATTTTAAAAATGATTTTCTTATAAAGCATTTTAAAGAAATTTCATAGAAAGACATTGGTAAAAAGATTTTAAAAATGAATTTGAAAGAAGCTTTGCATGAAAATATTTATAATATTTCAAGACATAATCTTTTTCCCAAAACCCAATTGCAGACTACTATGAGTAAAAAAAACCTCCCAGGCAGACATGAAAGGAAAGGGCAAAGCACCAGTGGTGCAACCCAAACAATTCCGAAAGCCTTCAGTGAAGATTTCGGATAAGCATGAAGGCATCTCGATAGAGACAATATCCTTTTAGGATACGTTGCTAGCAGAGGCAATGTATTCATGTGGTGGAAAAAGTGAAATTCTGCAAGAAGTGCTCTGCACTGATCTCATTTTTCAGGATGGAGAATTTACTGACCTTCCTCTTCATATTAAACTACTTCTTGATAATATACAAGCAGCCTTCACCCTCAGACAGAAA
The DNA here is from genome assembly GCA_028535165.1 of Quercus tomentella. Classification (NCBI taxonomy): domain Eukaryota; kingdom Viridiplantae; phylum Streptophyta; class Magnoliopsida; order Fagales; family Fagaceae; genus Quercus; species Quercus tomentella. The sequence goes on from JAPQVY010000155.1 coordinate 78,958,855, forward strand.
CCCTTATTCGAAAAGACCCTTAAGGCTTTGGAATTACATCTTGTTAGCACCAGTGCATTTATTGAAGCACTTGGTCGTTAACTCCATGGCAAGGAGGATGGAGATTCAAGCTCCACAAAGACAGAATCACAGTCTCAAAAAAGCTATCTTATGGGAACAAGCTTTTCAAAGCTCCACCCTAAGATTTAGCAAAAAACGAGACTTGCCATTAGAACCTTACCCCCCAAAATCCAACAGAATATACTAACTCATAAAGCCATAACAAGTTCTTATGATAAATGGATGTATCTTTTTAAAGTATTAGTCTCTACAGCATTTATCAGAACAGAAGATATAACAGACGATACATGGCTATCTCATAAAACTACATGGTATGAAAGTTTTGGAGAAACAGAAAGAGTTTATGAAGGAATAGGAGACAGATACAATCCTTATCCGGGATTACTTATCAACACGGAGACAGAAGATCCAGTAATTTGTGTTGGTGCAAAACACAATAATAATGGGAATAACACAATGAGAAACTGAATAGTACTTCTGAATATTATTAATTCAATGAGAAAAATTACACAACACTATTTGGACTGAGGCGCGACACTCGCTCTTTTTAAGGAGATTCAAACCCTTGGTTGGCTAAACTTTGTAACCGGTGCAGACCTTCTCTGACTTGTCTCCCCTAGGATACAACAGCCTAACATGTGTCATATGGCTAGAACAACCTCTGCATAAAGTGTTCAAGCCCAAAGTTCCACTAGAAAGAACACCATTCCTTGCCAAGAGCCTCTCTATTTTTTTAGTGTATTTTTTCAGTAACTCGAGCCATTTACTCACCAATGGATATGGTAATTACTCTGAATGGGCTGTCAAGTAGAAGGATCCAAGAGGAGGATCCAAGAGGCTGATTCATTTCCATTTTTGATACCTTTACCCTTCACCTCCCCCTTGCGCATGTATCTAGCCCAATATCTGAGACAATTCATGTTAGCCCATTAATCACCACAATTAAAAAGAACAAAATAGTCTCTCTCCTTTTCAATGTGAGATTAAACATTTTCACTAACTCCTCATCTTCCATATTCATTCCCACATCTTTACATTTATGTTATAACATTTATTCATTTTAATTATTTAATATTAAAATGCTCTAACAATCCCCCACTAATTTTAATATTAAATTTTTTAGTTAAAGAGAGATTACCAAGCAAAGACGGATCACTATGCATCATGAAGGTGTGCTTTGCATTGAACCTTCACTTAGTAAAACAACGATCTCAACTCCAGAGTCGTAGTGGTCTCCGACTTGAACTAGGACTACTTTAGGGAAATTAAGCATCACTACTTACACACAACAACCCAGGTGTTGACATGAGCTTTTATAGCTAGCACTTTATGGCAGTGTGCTGATCCCATTTTCATGAGTGTATTTGAGATTAAGTCCAAATCTCATAGGGAGCGGCCCCACCCCCACACTCACATAGGTGAAATTTTGTCAAGGGTGCTCATGTAATTCTGACACCCCACTTATAAGAGTTACAAATTTCATTAAGAGTTTTTTACTCAACCTCTCCATTTTACAGGATAAATGCACTTACATCATAGGGATGGACAATTAAAAAATTATTTACAAAATAAATAATTAAAAAAAATAAATTGTGCATTTCTTACGACCATCGTTTGATTCGTTTTTCCCATTGAACCCAATTCTTAGGATCTCTGGTTCTTGGGCTGGGTATCCTCATACATGGCTTATGATTCTATGGACTTTAGTCCCATCCCCCTCGATGTATTCCAGATCCTATCTTTTGCCAAGGCCTTGGTAAATGGATCTGCAAGATTATCATTAGATTTAATATAATCCATAGTTATGATGCCACTACTCAAATAAGATCGCACGGTACTGTGCTTTCTTCTTATAGGTTTAGATTTACTGTTGTAGTAATGGTTTTTAACTCTACCAATTGCAGCAATGCTATCACAATGAATTAATATAGGTGGAATTGGCTTTTTCCAAAGTGGAATTTCATACAACAAATCTCTAAGCCAATTTGCCTCTTCACTTGCTGAAGCTAATGCTATTAATTCAGCTTCCATTGTTGAATTAGCAATTATTGTTTGTTTTTTAAATTTCCAACAAATAGCACCACTACCTAAGGTAAAAATATAACTAGTGATTGAGAGAGAATCACCTGACAAAGTATTCCAATCGGCATCACTAAAAGCTTCAATCACAGCAGGGTACTTTTTATAAAATAAGCCATAGTTTTTGGTACCAATTAAATATCTCATGACTCGCTCAATAGCTAGCCAATGATCTTTACTAGGCTTGCTAGTAAATCTGCTAAGCACTCCTACTGCCTATGCAATGTTAGGTCTAGTATAATCAGTAGCATAACGCAAACTAGCAATGATGCTAGCATAATCCTTTTGATTAAAAATCTCATCTTCATTATTCATAGGAAATAAATGAACACTAGAATCAAAAGGAGTTTCTAAGACAGTTTTACTTTGTAATCTTGTAACTCTTCAGACAATTTTATTTTCAAAGCTTGTATCAATATAACATACCCATGACATACCCAAGAGAGCACAACAGTAATATGAAAGCATAAACAATGATAAAATAGATGATAAATAAGAAAACAACAAAATAGATATATTCAAAATAAGTTAAAATGGAGTATGGAATATGAAAATAGAAACTAGTAAAATCTTACTTGAATAAAAACTTATGTCTTTGATAAAACTTAAAAAAAAACTTTTGTCTTTAGAGTAGCCAACTCTGTTTGGGTCTTGGGAACAAGGCATATGTGTTACCAGAATTGAGTCTGTATCTACTAAAATAAACTCATAAAATGTCTGGGTCTTTAATGTTTCTGTCTTAGGGTGTTCCCATCCTGGGGGTATAAGCTGACTCACTAGGGAGAGGGTGTCTGTTATGTGCTGGTATTCTGGTTCAATCCATAAAATAAAATTCTAGGAATCTTTTGGGAGTTCAATACTGTGATCTTCTTTTGGGGTTTGGGCTTCCTGAGAGGTAGAGGATCTGTACTTTGATTGGTTAGAGGGAGAGGCTAAAGGGGGAAAAGAGGATGCAACTATGTTAAATGGTTTCTTTAGGGGAGGAGTTGAGGGGGTTGAAGGCGAGGCATATGACTGTTTGGTTGTTGGAGTGGGGCTTAGGGAGAGTGGTTGGAAGGGGTTCAGGCTACAAGTTAATGGGGGTCTTTCTTGGGGTCTGTTTGAAGAGAAAGTAGGTGAGTTGAAAGAGGGATAAGGGAGAAATCTGTTAGGGGGAGGAGGGATTGGTGGAGCAGCATAAGACTATCTGGTTTTGGGTTTTGGGGATTTGTTCTTATCTACAGGGGAGCTCATCTTCCCTGTAGAAATTCACGGGTTAGGAAATTAGGAATCAAATTAGTTTCTCCTTTAATATATTCAATATCAAAGTAAAAACACTTAAAAATAGCCTGCCATCTAGCAAAACTCTGTTTGGAAACAAGATTTTGAACATCTTTCTGAAAACTTCTTTAGCACTTATACAATCAACTCTGATTAAAAACTTTTGGTTAAAAAGGTCATTTTGAAATTTTGAAACACATAATATAATAGATAAAATTTCTTTCTTAATAGTGCTGTAATTCTACTAGGTAGTTGACCAAGAGCCATAATGGAATCTAACAATCTGTTCTTTAGTATCATTTTTTGCTACTTGTTTTAGAATTCCACCATAACCTATGTCAGAAGCATCTGTCTTAACAATTTTAAAAGTATTGGGGGAAGGAATAACAATACAAGGAAGTTGCTTAACACATTCTTTTATCTGTCTGATTATCATAGTATGTTTTTCTGTCCATAGAGGAGGATTCTTCTCTAGCCTTTTATACAAGGGTTTGCATATCTTTCTTAATTCTTGAAAGTAATTTGAAACATAATTTAGGCTGCTAAGAAATCTTTGTAACTAGTTTTTATCTTTTATTTCATCCAGGAATTTATCTACAAATTGAATAGCTCTGTCAATGGGGCTTAAGGTTTCCTTGTAAATATTATGACCTAAAAATTGGATTTTATCTTTGAACAAATTTATCTTAGTGGTTGATACAACTAATCCATTATGTTTAATTACTTTAACAAATATATCTATATGTTTCCAATGGTCATCAATTGTTTTAGAAAAATTAAAACATCATCTATATAAACAATTGAAAAGTCTGTAAAAGGTGTAAATATATCATTCATTATGTTTTGAAATTCACTAGGTACATTTTTTAAGCCAAGAGGCATGACATTCCACTCATAATGACCAAAAGGAACTGTAAAAGCAGTTTTATATCTGTCTTTCTCATTTATCTGTATCTGCCAAAATCCACTTTTCATATCAAATTTAGAAAATATGGTTGCTTCATGAAGTCTGTCAAGTAGATCTTTCTTATTGGGAATAGGATATCTTATCTATTGTAATGATTTATTTAAAGGTTTATAATTTATAACTAATCTTGGAACTCCTTGTTCCAGTTATGCCTGTTTATTAACATAAAAAGCAGCACAGCTCCAAGGAGACTTGCTTCTTCTAATTAAACCTTTATTTAAAAGATCTTCAATTTCTTTTTTACAGTGTTCTAATAATTCATTATTCGTTTGTATTGGTCTAGCCTTAGTAGGTATCCGTCTATCATTAAATTCTTTTTCATAAGGTAATTGTACTATATGTCGGTGCCTATGCCAAAAAGCAGTAGGGAGATTAGAACAAATTTCTGTCTCAATCTGTTGTCTGAATACTTTTATTTTATGATTTAATATGGGATCTGTCAATTGATCAGCAATTCTTTTATATATTATTTCTGACTTTAAGGATAACAAATGTCTGTTTTTCCTATAAATTCTTTCTTTATCAATTTATTTTATTATGGAAATATTATCTAGTGAATAGATTTCTTTCAGGATAGGTGGTAAAATGAATTTAAAAAATATGTCTTTTCCTAACACATTAGTTTTAATTCCTTCGGCTGTTGTCAAGAAGGGATAAAGTAAGGCCATAAAGGGATTCCCTAAAAAGAATTTAGAAGAAAGGTCTTTAATTAAAACAAAAACAGTTTCAAAGCATACTCCATCATTACTGTAGGGATCAGGGCCCAAAATTATATATTGGACCTTGGGCTTTGTCCGAGGACGTTGGTTGGTCCGAGGACATGTAGATAGTAGTGAGTGCGTTAAGCTTAAAGTCCCATGAATATGTTGCAAATGGAAAGGTTGGGGAAGGTGGTCCGAGAAGGAGTATCTCCTCGGATAAACGAAGCATAGACCAAATGTATATCCTATCGTTCAAAGTGACCTTTTAGGAAGTTCCACTGATAGGGATGTGAGTTATGAACGTACATGAGGGAGAGAAGCTCATAAATATCTAAGAGAAAGCTGCTACCACCGCATTAAATACTTTGTAGCTAACCCTCTGGCCGCATTAATGAGGAAGTGATCTCGAAATAGTGTTTTTCAGTCTTACAGCTACCACCAAAGGCTTCAGAAGGGTGCTGATGGGACAAGTATCAACACGAGCAATCTGCTGCCCACGTGTAGGGTAAAGATGAAAAGAAAAAGATAGTATAAATTAGAGGGAAGAACCTAAGAAGAGAGGTCAAAAATTTGGAAGAGAAAGCGCTGTAGTAGCTTGAACCATATCTGTAACCATTTTCAATCAATATATATTAGAATATACCTCATCGGATCGGGCCGAGGACAAATTTACTTAGATAAATCCAGTCCATTTTTGTTTAATTATCTTTAAAAATCCATTTTAACTGTTAAGTCATTCATTAGAGCCTAGTTTTTCAACCCACTTTTTACAAATTTATTGTATTGAGCTTATTGGGCTTGGATCCAATCATACCTTGGGCCTAGGATCCAAAACGCAGCCCTACAATTACATATATGAACATTAGGTATTTTGTAATTAATTATGAGCTTTTCTCTGTTAGCCTGAGCTAATTTGTTAGATGATTTTTCATAATACCTTAAAGGTACTAATCCTTCTTGTATACAATTCATGTCAGCACCTGAGTCTATTAAAGCAATTTTTGTCAAAGAAAACTCTTTATTAATTACTAGAGTGATTTTTGTATGCCATTTTTGAAAAATTACTTTGTCAATTAAGCTCAAGAAATTTTGTCTGTTGTGAGCATCTTTTTCTAATGATAGGGGGTCTATCATGGGATTAGAAAATTCTTTTAAATTTATTATTTCTGCAATATTTTGTTCATCTATGTCTGTGGAATTTTCTTCTTTAATTTCTTGTTTTACTATTTTTACTTCTGTCATTAAGTCTTGTAGAGTTACTGATTTTATATCTACTCCTTCTTGTTTCTTTTTTTGTCTTTTCTTTCTTATCTTTTCTTTTCTTAGCCTTTTCTCCTTTTTCACATTCCGTAGCATGGTGTCCATATTTCCTACACTTAATACAAGCAATAGGTATTGATAACTCTCTGAAAATCAGTAAGTCGGATGGTGCGGACTTTGATAATTTGGAGGGCCTGAAAAAGAAAACAAAGATCAGAAGAGATTGGGGTTGACCGGCCACAAATCCTTCGATGATGAAGTTAGTTTCTCTCTTCCAAAAATATAGAATTCCAAACTTCTGAGGGTTGTGTTTTAGGAAGTCAGAACTTACCTTTAATCGTCGGAGATAAGTGTTTATATAGATTTATGGAAACAGTTATTTATCTAATAACTTCCCCTAACATTGAGGAGCTCGGAAGACTCGGTGATAACTTCCATAACCGCTATGAAAGTTACATCGTTTGGTCTTGTTTTCCATAACCGTTATTGGAAATGGTTTGTAATAATGAACCTCGGTTCTTGTGCTCGGAAGGAATGTGGGGGTTGTTCAAGGCTTGCCTTTGAGGGGCACGCTCAGAACGTAATGAGCTCGTCCAATCCTTCTTTTTGGACGGGCGAGCTTATCATGAACAGGCGTGCTCTATACCGTCCGTTTTCTCATTCCTCCCTTGGTTGAGCCTTATGGACGAGATTGAAGTTAGGCTCATTTTATAACACCATCAGGTATGTCTATAGATTCTTTTAATTTTAGTAAATAGTCTTTTTTATCTTTTAGGTGATTGTGTAGATTTTCTATCAATTTCATTATTATGTCTTTTTGTTTCCTTTTTCTTTTATTGACTTTAAGTGGGTTGGTTGATTTTAGTTCCTCCTTTTTCTTTACTTGGTCTATCTCTTTCTGTTTAACGTCAAACATTTTCATTAATTCATTTATTACATCTTTCTTAAACTCTAATTTACTAATTTGTTTAACAATTTTATTGTCTTAGAAACTAAAAGGTTACAAGATTCTATCCGAAGGGAAGGGTTACAAGATTACAAGATTCTGTCTAAAGGGAAGGATTACAAAAGTCTTTTTGGAGGGAGAGATAGCTATCTTGGACCTAAACTTTGAACTTCTAAATTTGAACTTGAGAATTGGAACCTAGAACTTGAACCTATCTTTTGTCTTCAAAGTTTGTCATTTTATAGATGAAATGAACCATGGTAAGTCTTCAAAAGTAACCTGAGTTAGTAAAGTTAACTCAAGTTAATCTGTCAGTGGAAACTTGTAGAATATTACTATTGATGAACAGTAGTCTGCTTGGGAATCTATCAAGTCTCTTTTCACACATGCTAGTTGTTAAGGTACAAATTTTTGGGCCCTAATTTCATTAGCCCACTCACTAAAAAATACCCACACAAGCCCATAAGTTATTTTGAGCCCACATAAATATTTCCCACATATTACTCAAATATTCCCCATGTTATTGGGCTCCCACAAATATTCTCTATATAAGCCCCATAAATTACCTTGGCCCTCTCACAAGTACTACCCATTATATCCTACATATTATCTAACTTGGGCTTTCCACAAAAATACTTATCACATTACTACCAAATTGGGTCACAAAATTATACTATCTCCACAAAAAAGCCCAAAATCATTTACCTTGTGGGAAAAATCCAAAAAGCCCAACAAACCCTCTTAAAAGCCCGTTGCTACAGGACACTTCTAAAGCCCGTTGCTACACGGCACCTCTAAAGTCCGTTGCTACACGACACCTCTTAAAAACCCGTTCTACACAGCACCTCTAAAAGCCCGTTGCTACATGACAATATTTTTACAAAATCTTACAAAACCCAAATGTTATTTTGGCACCTATCTTACAAAGCCCAATATTATTTTGGCACCTATTTTACAAAGCCTAAATGCTATTTTGGCACCTATTTTACAAAACCCAATATTATTCTAGCACCTATTTTACAAAGCCCAAATGCTATTTTGGCACCCATCTTACAAAGCCCAATATTATTTTGGCAATTACATATAAAGCCCAATACTATTTTGGCACATATTTACAAAGCCCAAATATTATTTTTGGCAACTACTCATAAAGCCCAATAATACTTTGGCACCTATTTACAAAAGCCCAAATATTATTTTTGGCAACTACTCATAAAGCCCAATAATACTTTGGCACCTATTTACAAAAGCCCAAATATTATTTTGGCAAAAACAATTACATTATGCTCAAAAGCCCAAAACTATTTCTTGGCAAAAACATATCTTCATAAACTAAAGTCCCTAACTCATGGGAAATATAAATTACTCATCTTTCAAAAATATTTATTTTACAAAATTTATGGGAATTATGCTTATTTTTTTCCATAAACAATTAACTACAAAAGCCCATGTATATCACCCATGGCAAAACTATTTATCTTGTAGGGATGGACAAGCCCAAAGAAGCTCAACTACAAGGCCTAGTTGAGCCAACCTAGCTCACATGAAAGTCCTAGCAGCTGAAGCTCACGTGAGCTGTCCAGTCAAGTTTCAGTACAACTTGATAGCTAGAGCCCATCACCATCAGTTCCAGCTTGACCAGTCAGATCAGAAAAAGACACGTGTCCAACAGGGGTTAAACCCTTCCTTGCTAAGTTCATTTCCATAATTTCTCATGTGACATAAAGCTGGGAAGGCTTCAGCTAGCTGTCTTCCCTTTCTTCTCCAACCCATTCGGTCAAGGACTAAGGGCAGCCATAACCAGGCCATGAAGCTTCTGGAACAACTTGAAATCAGCTCATTATCTTGCCAAATACGTGTACTTTCTGGTTCATGGACCAAGCACATGAACCCAAATGGGAAAACTTAGGGAAATGTGGTTTGGAGGGCACCAAAAGGATCTCCAACAGAGTTCCCAACAAAGGGCTTCAAGGTTGACACCTGGCTTGGGGTGATGCAACATGCCCTAGAGAGCTCTGATTCTAGCAGCAGCAAAACCAAGATCATTAGCCTAATTCATGCTTTAATCCCATCAGCTAAGGCCAATCAACATTTAATGCTAGGCCAGAATCCCAGCTGTTATTACCCAAAACAACAAGAACATTCTAAAAGCCGAGCTTACCACTCTTGGCCAAAATCCTAGGAACGATTCTCTAAGGATTTTTTGAAGATTGAGGAAGATTTAGCAGAGCATTTGCTAATTACCCCCTCAAACCCAATTATAAATGGAACTCTCCATTAACACTTCAAAGGGGACCAGGACAGACTAAGAGACACACTAATAGAAAAAAGTTCTTCCTTAACTTCTTTGTCTAAGCCTTCTCCAAGCTTTAGCAAAGTTCTGAGTCACTGAGTTCTTAGTTTCAAGCTTAGAAACTAAGTTCTCCAGCTCCTAGCTCACGAACATCCCTCATAACTCTACTCATAAACACTTATCTGTCCCCAGCAGAAAGCTCTGGCAACTTTACTATACACTCTCACTCACTACTCATACTACTCAAAATGACCCTCTCTACTTACTACATATACTATATCCACGAGCATGCCCTGACATCATAATGATCTTGCTGCGCTAGTTGGAATCTCTCTCTTTCCCTTCATCTCACACTAAGTTTTCTCATTACTTGCTATAATGGAACCTATGGTATTTGTTTATTCATTTACTATTGAAGGTTATGACGTGACTGTTACTATAGAGTTTTTCCCTCATATTATTGTATTAGAAGACTCTTCTCTAGATTCCACGGATGATGAGTTTGAAGATGTAGATAATTTCCTTAATCTGTGAATAGCTAATGACTAGAGGTTTATTTTGCTCTGTTTCATTTTACCACTAGAATACTTTACCGTTGGGATACTTTACTGCTAAAATATTTTACTGCTGGGTTATTTCTTTATTGTAGTATGCTTTTTATTGTGCTGACGTGTCTGCTGTAAGAAGTGTTTTTGGGCCACCTCATAACCCTTGTCAGTCCCATCCTAGGCCCAAGGCATAAAAAGAGGGCGAACTCTTCAAAAACTTCAACGATAGCCTTTGGGCCATGCTTCAAGCCCATCGTCGAGTTTCGGTTTAGGCCCCCAACCCAACATAAATCTCATTTGTTGGAAGGAAAACTTTTTCGCCCCCGACACTAGTGAACAGTAGGAACATCTATTTGGACTATCTTGGATCTGTCTGGAAGCTATTCACGCATGCTGATGAATAGTGATATGTCGCTAGTGAATAGTGATCTGTCGCAGTTGTCTATTCGGGAAAGCATTCTGTCTTGCTTGGCATATCTGTTTGTCTATCAATCTGTATCCGCGTAGTTATCATAATCTAGCGGATCGGAGTTATTGTCATACTGCTCATGCTCATGGATTACTCCATAATTACTACATAGAACGCAGTATGAAATAGGAAGATAAATAGGAACACGATCCTTTGTTGTCATTAGTCTAGGATCCTTAACAATCTTTCTTTTTCCAATAAGCCTTCTTGCTGAAGGTCTTGGACCATACACAGCTATCCTGTTGGTGTAGCCATATAAGTGGAAGCCTCTGTCTAATTTTTTCTGTATTTCATAAATCTTGTTACTCATGAAATTAGATCATTCTTGAGCCATGGACAAAATGTGACTATCAAGATGGCAATAGCTCAAAGAAATTGCAATTTAAGTAGCTTAACACTTTGAATAGGGAATAGGGAAGGAAGAAAAAATGCTAGATAGAAAAAATATATCATATAATTGTATTCTTGACATTATTAAAGGCACCAAGTACAAATTCCATCAAATAAAATATCTTGAACCAAATAAAATATCTTGAACCAAACACGGAGACATTTAAACATACTTCTATTCAGAAACAGAATAACTAGTTAAAAAAGTAGAACAGTTTAACAAAAGACCTAAAGAAAGTATATTTTTTTCACAACAAATAGGTTCTAAAAAACTGTAATGAAAAATAAATATTTATATATTAAATAATTATTCTAAATTTTAAGTACATAATTTTATATTTTTTAAATTAAAAATTTTATCTTAATTTTCTTCTCAAAGGCTCAAGCGCCCAAACCAGTACTATATAAAAACCGCAAAATACTAGAAGAAAGCAACAAAAGTTGTCTCCAATATGAAAGAGGAACTGTCAAATGAAATGGCCCAAGACTGACTCCAAGCACAAGCGTGGGATAGGGATAGAGCCTATCAATATTATTTTGTTGGCTGAATAGGACAAAGCCTATCTGGATTCATTATAGTAGTCATAGTTTTGCTTTTGTTGAATTTTCTTTTTAAATATATAATGGAATATTCTGTTAAGATCTGTATTCACACCATACATGCTTCTTTCTCGCGTGGGAAGTGAGAATATGCTAAGAAATTAACAAGTTTCAATACAAGGCGTTTACGCAATTAATATATTTTGTCTTTTCTACATAATGGATTATTAAAACTAAAAACATAACAAAAGTTCACAATAAAAAATTAATAATTAAATCTGCACATGTTTTAATTATGAATTGCTGTTTCAGTGACCTGTTTATGATCAGGTTGATGGTGACTTTGCCTCTGTACATCCAGCTCATCTGGTGACAACAAATATCTCAGAGTTTTTTTTTACCACAAATAAATTTATAATTTTTGCTAAAAATTTTTTATGTGATGGACTGTAATTTGATGTTTATTGCTTTCTTGCTAACTTAATACTTTTTATTCACCAATTAAATTTACCACTTTTTATCCATTTATTCAGGTAAGGAATGGTAATAAAAGTTATGAATTAGATTTTTCTTAATTTTTTAAGTTTATTATTAAATCAAAGAATCTTGCCTGGTCCTCGTCTTTTTATGGTGTTACCAAAAATCTTTTTTTATATTGTTGCTTGTCTAATGATCTTATCTAATTACTTGCAATATTTTTATTTTATATTTACCAGAATTACTTGCAATATTTGAAGAGGCGTGTGTAGGCATCGTGGCCTGCCTACTTTTGTGAAAGTGAGAAAAGAGTCTTTTGATAAAGTGGCGAAGGCACTTTGTCATCATTGCTTGCACCTTCACTATCATTTTTAGAGAAATAGAAAAAGATGCTTTGCTTTCTTTCTCCGGCATTTTCAATGACCTATAATTTGGTCAAATAGTAAAAATTGAATCCCCATTATTTTTACCCTGAAAATGAATAGCTTTTATTCTTTTTTTGTGTTGAGAAACAGGCCAGAAAAAGAAAATTGAGACATATTAGAATTAAAGTATTAATTATATTATATAAATATTACCAAAAAATTTGATTATATAAATTGACGTGTTAATTTTTAAAAAAATAATAAAAAAACAATTAAAAAAATTATTTATTAAATTGTTTGTTTTTGAACCCTATTAACCTGTTGATTTGATACTAATAGTAATTGGTAAAAAAAGAGAGTACTACGTTACTAAATTTCACAGGCATTTAATATATATATATATATATATATATATATATATATATATATATTTTAATCTTTTAATGTTTTCCAATAAAATAATACTCCCTTTTGGATTCACCAAAAAAAAAAAAAAAAAACTCCCTTTTGGTTGCTCACTTAAGTCATTTTAGTAAACTAGGTTAATATTAGGACTACTTTCTCAAAAAAAAGGTTAATATTAGGACTAAAAAGGCTTCATAGTCTTTTGGTAAACAAGGCCGGCTTCATAGTCTTTATCTTTATAAAATAAGTACAGAAAGATGTCTCCTTTAGAAGGTGTTTTTCTTTTCTAGAATCAGCCAAGCACTTGCATTCCATATTCATCGGAGATGCAATTCCTTTCTACTCAGAAGCCAGAGACGCACCATGATGACTACCACCTACTTCCTGATTCAGAATCTGCTTTGCCTGTAGAAACTGATCTGAAGAATGGAAGAAGAAGGAAAGGAGCATCACATGTGGTGGCCACTGAAGCTGAATCCCAAAAACACAAGCTCCTAGAGGGTGCTCCAGTTCAGAGAAAGGCTTATCTCAACAAATATGCACTTGGTGGTGCTATTTTGGCTTCTACAAACTCTATTCTATTGGGCTATGGTAAGATTGATTTATACTTTATATATAAAAATCATTTCTAGCTTTCCATATTTACCATAATTTTTCTGCAATGAAATCCATAATGTCCACAAAAACAAGCCAAGAAAGAATCTAATCTGAAAAGTTTATCAAGTTAAAGGCCTCTGTATGGAAGATTTTGTTTTGTAACTTGGGGGGTTTATCTTATCTTCCATGTGCAGACATTGGGGTAATGAGTGGTGCAGTGCTTTACATCAGGGAGAACCTCGATATTTCATCAACACAAATAGAGATCTTGGTGGGTTCTCTAAATGTGTGTTCTTTAATAGGATCACTAGCCTCAGGTAAGACTTCTGATTGGATTGGGAGGCGTTACACCATTATCCTAGCAGCAGCAACATTTCTAATAGGTGCGCTTCTTATGGGCCTCGCCCCATCATTCCTATTTCTTATGCTTGGAAGGGTAGTTGCTGGCATTGGTGTTGGCTACTCTCTTATGATTGCCCCAGTTTATGTAGCTGAGCTATCCCCAACTCTAACCCGAGGGTTTCTCACTTCCCTCCCTGAAGTCTTCATCAATGTTGGAATTCTACTTGGTTACATTGCCAACTATACTTTATCAGGTCTCCCAGAGCACATAAATTGGAGACTAATGCTTGGACTTGCAGCTCTGCCAGCTATTGCTGTGGCACTAGGTGTATTGGCAATGCCAGAGTCACCAAGGTGGTTGGTTGTGAAAGGCAGGTTAAGTGAAGCAAGGCAAGTTTTGATCAACACCTCAGAAACTAAAGAAGAAGCTGAACTGAGACTAGCAGAAATAGTGAAAGCTGCTTCTGTTTTTAGTACAAGCCCAGCTGATAGTTCCTCTTTGGGCCAAGCTGCTTCTTCAAGCAACTGGCGTGGACAAGGTGTTTGGAAAGAGTTATTGTTAAGACCATCTAGGCCCATCCGCAGGATTCTCATATCTGCAATTGGGGTTAACTTTTTTATGCAAGCCTCTGGCAATGATGCAGTTGTGTATTACAGTCCAGAAGTGTTTAGGGGCGCTGGGATTCACAGTAAGAAGCAACTCGTAGGTGTTACAGTCATCATGGGTATTGCTAAGACTTTTTTTGTTTTGGTATCAGCCTTCTTCTTGGACAGGTTTGGTAGAAGGCCCCTATTGTTGTTAGGCTCAGCTGGCATGGCTATCTCACTAGCTGGGCTAGGCCTGGGCTCTAAGTATTTGGAGTATTCTAATGGCTCACCCGGCTGGGCGATTGCTTTGTGTGTGGTGGCTGTGTGCGCTGCTGTTTCCTTCTTCTCTATTGGGCTAGGGCCCATAACGTGGGTTTACTCATCAGAGATTTTCCCATTGAGGTTGAGGGCCCAAGGTTCAAGCTTGGCTATATCAGTGAACAGGTTGGTGAGTGGGTTGGTAGCCATGACATTTCTAAGCATTTCCAGGGAGATATCATTTGGGGGAATGTTTTTTGCTCTTGCGGGAATAATGGTTGTGGGTACTATTTTCTTTTACTACTACTTGCCAGAAACGAAAGGAAAGAGCTTGGAAGAGATTGAGGCTCTCTTTGAGGATGAAGTTGTTGAGAACCCTAAAGTCCTTGTTTCTTAGTACAAAAATTGACCATATTACATACCCAAGTTATGCCTACTTGCCTTTTTTTTTTTCATGTAAAAATTAAAAGTGGACAACGAATTTTTCTTGAGGGTGTTGTGGGCTTGTGGCATGCCATGCCATCTTTGGTATTTGGGAAACTTTTTTAGCAATATGTAGAAAAGGAAGGGGCATGATTTAGTGGAATTTATTAGTGGAATTCGAATAGGATGTATAAATTTTGGGATTTTGATGTGTTAGCATTGCCGGGACTGTTTGATTAGGATATCTGGATGGTTGACGTGTTATTGCGGGGATTGGATAAAGCTTACAAATACAACCGAATTTTCTTAAATTTATTTGGCTGTTTCCATGAGCGGATCTGCTTGTATTTGGAGCATTGCTTATTACTTTTTTTAATCAGTATTTCTTATTATTGTATATGAGTAAATGCGGTGTATGTATCCCTATAAAAAAAAAAAAATACAAGTTTATGTGTGTGTTTGTGTCTATTTACTATTATTGTTTTCCATTTTCATTTGGATGCAAGCATATGCCATCATAGATCCCAAATTTGAAGGCCCAAGTTTTTGGAAAATGTTTTAACTTCAAGATGCAAAGCACAAGTACTCCAAATCACTTGATCTAAAAAAAGTACTCCAAATCACTGTGTGGTGATTAATAAAATTATCCATTTGTACTTTTAGTGTGGGGGTGGAGCTACCTAATCCCCAAAATTTTAAATTTTAAATTTCATATATAGTATATATGATTATTAAAAACTTTAAAGATTTAACCTATAAAAATATAATTTAAGTGGTGCCCTTAAAAAAAAAAAAAGGAATTTGTCAATTGTCTATAGTTATAGAGACAAGTTAGTTTTTGTTTTCTCAAATTTGTTTCTTTTTTTTTTTTATTCTATATTTATTAAATTTAAATCATTCATATTTTTGAAGAATTCAACGGTTCCATTAAAAAAATTTTATTCACTTTGATTGACAATTTTGTAATTTATATTAAAAATGAAAATTTTAAGAATTTCATTATGAAGATGTAAAAGATGAATTTAATTCTATGAAAAAAATCATCAAGCATAATTTTTATAGGTGACACTAAGTAATTTTTTGTTGATATTTTTGTACATGCTTAATATCGAATTAGACAATTTTTTTTTTTTCATATTCAATGGAGTTTAAAAGATGATAAGTTCTCCTAAAAAATAATTTAGTGAATATATATAAGTCAAAGTTAACAATTTTGTATACAATATATTTATAAATTATAACTTACTCTAATATTAAAATATTAAGGTTTATATATACGTGTGTGTGCGCTCATGTGCTCCTACTTGTGTGTGTTTGTTTGTTTGTGAGGGTTTCTCTAGACTAATATGTTAATGCCACAATTTGTCCCCCCTACCCCCCCCCCCCCCCCCCCCCCCCCCCCACCCAAAAAAAAAGGGCTCTACCCCTAGTTTTAATCACATGACCTATTTAATAAGTTATATGACTTTTTATAATTAATACACAAAGATAGTTTTAGGAGTTACCACCTAATGGATTTGAGGAGATTCATTGAAATTGGTTTGAAGAAAAACTTTGTCTAAGTTTCGGGGGGTTTTTTTTTTTCCCAAAACAATTTTTTTTTTAGGCTTTTTGAAGTCTTCTAAGTTATAAAAAAAATATTGATGAGCTTATGATTGAACATGGAAGTTTGATTCAATTAGAAGGAATGCAATTTATATATCTCCCACACACATAAGATTTATCTTAATTATTGTTATTGTAATATTATTTTATGTAGCATTTTTTTGATGAGGGTTATACCAATTGTACAAAATTTTTTTTTTAAATAAGTAAAAAAATAGAGTTTTTGGTGTGGACTTATCGACCTCATGCTATGTGATGGTAAGGATAATACCACGTATATCACATCGGCATTGGTGAAGTTATCATTTTAGGCATAACACATTTGTTAAAATGTCACTGCTTTAACCACTCAACTCTTGTCAAGCATAGATGCTCCATTCAAATTGAAACCTATGTTAATAACCCGTAGGAAAAATTATGTCAATGCATGTGCAACCTTCTTACAAATGTTTTTAACAGAATCAAAAGGACAAAAGGGGATTATGGAATTGTAAACGTGTCAATTTTGGAAATCGAAAAATTGAAATTAATTCACAAATATAAATTTGCATTTGATGAATGAATAGATAAAAGGCGTAAATGCACTTTTAGTCCCTACATTTTGATTTTTTTTTTTTTTGATTTTTTTTTTCCATTTTGGTCCCTACATTTTAATTTTACCACTTTTAGTCCCTAAACTAATTAACGCGTGTTATTTTCGTCCTTTTCGTCAGTCAACCGAAGGAAATAGCTGAGGTGGCTGCTGGAAGAATTAAAATATTATAAAAAATGCCACATCACCCATGACACATCAGCATCTATTTTTTTAAAATAATTTATCAATTTTAACTAAATAAAAAAAAGAAAAAACAGAATTAAAAACAATAAAATACATCAATTTAGATCTAATTCATTTTAAACATTCAACACAAGAACAAGAACATAAGAGCACAAAACTAGAACCAAACACAAACTCAAATTTCAAAACACAAACAACATTAATCTAATTTTTTTTTTCGTAAGAGCATTTCTTCTTTCCCAACACATGAATATCATGTTATTCCCCAATCAACAAATTAGCAAACCCAAAAATTTTCTTAGGAAACAAACACACAAAAAACCCAAAAAATTTCAGCTAAAAAACAAAATCATAAATCTCAAAGGCACCATTTTCTCAAACTCAGCAAAATCATCAAATCCCAAAACCCCGAAGTACCAAATCAATCCAAAAATACAACACAACCAACCCAAACAAAAAAAAAAACTCAACCCAGAAAAACCCATCTCAAGAAAATTTTTACCAAAGCACCTTCTTCTTCGTCTTATAACAGTCTCTCTCACTCTTTTATGTCTCTTTATCTCCACTAATCTGATCATGCCCGACTCCGACCCAATGGCAGACCCAATTTCGGGCATGGATCCCATCGACCACCTCCCACTAGCTTTCCTTCCATCGGACCCAATAGCACCCGCCCCGACCCGATCCTTCCCACCTGGATCCACCACAGACATCCTCCCAAACATGTCAGGCTACTCCTGGGTTGCCTACGCAGCCTCCTCAATTCTCGTGATCTCCCATTTCCCTTCCCCCGACGAAACCCTAATCGACCCCATCTTCCCAGCTCCTCCAACTCTCCTCCTTCGCCATCGCCGTCGTCTCCTGGTCCCCTGTCTCTCCCTCCAATGGCGACCTCGCCGCCGCCGTCGACAACTGTATCCGCCTCTTCCAACATGACTCTGCCACCTCCAAAGGTACCTTTTAAAATTTTGAAAACAACTGACCTACATTATTGGTGAATTGCATTTCTAGAGAATTTCATTTTTCTGAAATATTGAATTACTGTTTTTATTTTTATTATTTAGTTAAAATTAATTTTTTAAATTTATATGCTGATGTGTCATGGGTGATGTCGAATTTTTTATAATATTTTAATTCCTTCGGCAGCCACCTCAGCTATTTCCGTCGGTTGACTGACGGAAATGACAAAAATAACACGCGTTAATTGATTTAAGGACTAAAAGTGGTAAAATTAAAATGTAGGGACCAAAATGGAAAAAAGTCAAAATATAAGGACTAAAAGTGCATTAATGCCTAGATAAAATTCTTTGTATTTAGATTCTTTTATAAAAGTACAATTCTCTGTCAATCTTCTTGAAAAGTTCTTTGATTCAAGAATTATTCAAACAAAGTCTTGATTTGAGCATAGAATCTCTTCTCCACTTTGATCAAAAAATGGATAAAATTTTTCACAATGAAAGTACATATGAATTTTTGGCAATGTGCTTGTTAGAGATTCACTGTTCTTTGTGTTCTTTGATTTTTCATATTCAAAAGATTATGGGTGGAAGTTCGTAAAGGTTTTAGAGTTTGAATATCATGAAGCTTCAATGATTTGTAGTTCTTGAAGGCATTTGGAGCTTGATTTCAATAGACATTCTAACCTTAAAAATAGAACTTTGAAACTTAAGCTCCATTTGTTTCATTGTAAAAATGTTTAATGAAAAATATTTTCAACATTTTACAATATTTATTTTGTTGTGAAATGTTGGTCAAATAGAAAATATTTTCAGCTGACCATAAAATCCTTTTTAAAATTTTGTAAAAAACATTTTACCAACAAAAACCTTGGTAAAATATTTTACAAAAATACACAACCACACTCACCCCCTCTTCAGTGGCTGGGAGGCACTAGTTTTGGGGGTTGTGCTTGAAAATTTTTATGTCACACTAAACACTTGAAAATATTTTGACTAAAAATGTTTCCACTAAGACAAACATAGTAAGAAGAGTAATTTTTTTTTTGAAAGATAATTACAACATGCTACTAACCTCGCAACTCGAACCCTTTCCCCCCTAGATTTCCAAGCACTTTATGCATGGGGAGGTGCCAATTCAGCTACAAGGCCTTTGGCGTAAGAAGAGTAATTTGAATGAATGCTTTTTGAATTTTGTTTATATTCAAAGACTTTAATGTAGCAATTCCTTGGAGTTTAAATGATTGAATCTGTCTGAGCTTAAGTACAATATAATCCCCCTCAAAAAAAAAAAAAAAAAAAGTACAATATATTAGATTACTTAATCCTTGAAACCAACTATACTTTTTTTTATTAATAAGGACAAAACTTAAGTACGATATATTAGATTACTTAATCAAATTCAAACATATGTTGCATTGATCAATACATCACACATAGTATAATCTTTGTCAAGGATAATTAAATTCCAGATAGTTATGTGTTTAAATTTGATTAGATAATATGGCAATTTTTAATTTGCCATTGTGATGTCAACCTTGATGACATAGGGCACCATCTTATTTGTTCTTTGGTATTTTGTTTAAGGACAAAGTTTAGTTACAAAATTGGTTGTAATATAAGGTTACAATATTACTTAATATCTTTTTATTAGAGGTGAATTTTGACAAATTTACCATTGCATTACATATTCTTCTTATATCCTACATGCTTGCAAAATTTCTATAAAATTAAAGATCAATACCTATGTCATCAATAAATTGTTTAAATTGCAAGTTTTTGTAGTTTAAAAGTATGTATAAAATATAAACTTATAGATCATATAGTAAATAATATTCGATTGACATAAAATTTGACATGAGTATCAAGAGCATAAAGAATATGCAATCCAATAGTTAGATTTTCAAAATATGTAGTAATGTTAATGATATTGAGTAATTTTGTAGCTAAATTTTATCCTTTGTTTAACCAATTTATTGACATATGTTATTTAAGGATTGGTCACTATATCTTGACATATCAATTTGTAATTTTCATAAAAAATTTCACTTCCTACAAGCAAGGTTGTCAAAATCGGGATCTTATGTAGGATTGTGGAAGGTAGGTGGAATCGTGGATTGTAGGATCGGATCGTGAATTATAAGATCGGATCGTGAATCGTAAGATCCTACATTATTTGAGAAAAAAAAAACGAGAAAATGCTATGTTAAATAATTACATAAATTATACATTTATTGATATAATTACCATACATCACTACATCTATTTGTAAGCATTATTTAAGTGCCCGTTTGGTTCCACTTTTTCAGTCCAAAACGGGCGTTTTCAAAAAAGCTAAGCCCATATTTGCGTTTGGTAAGTTCAAAACGCAACTTTTTTATAAAAGTTGCGTTTTGAACTTTTAGAAAAACCGAAGAGAAAACGCGGAACAAAAATGGACCGAGAGCAGTCCATAAATCAAAACGCGCACAGCGCGTTTTGTTATATTACCGTTGCAATATTAAAAATACCGAAATACCCATCACTTAGTTCTTCCTCTTCGTCTTCCTCTGCTTCTTCACCGGTCTATCCCCACACTCAACAAAACCCATTTCAACCTTTCATATTCCGAACACAGAATCAACAAAACCAAACCAAAAATAACTCAAAATCAACACAAAAACAACTTAAAATTAACTCAAATCCCATCGGAAAACCCATCCCAAACCCAACTCAAAATCAACCCAAAATCCATAGAAAAAAAAAAACCCAAAATCCCAAAATCCTTATGTTTCAATCATCTTCATCTTCATCATCATCATCATCATCTTCTTCTTCTCTGGAGTGTGAAAAAAAAAAAAGAATAAAGAAGGAAAGACAAAATAAGGAAATAAAGAAAAAGGACGAAAAAAGAGATGCAGAGATGCAGAGACTTCATCATCATCATCATCATCATCATCTTCATCTTCTTCATCATCATCTTCTTCATCATCATCATTAGCTTCGAAGTGTCAAAAAAAAAAAAAAGAGGCTGCAGAGAACGTTGAGCCAGCTTGAGGAATGAGAGAGGGGTTTGAACAAAGTGGAACATTCTGGAGTGGTGTGGAGTAAGTGGAAAGGAAAAGTAAGGAAATAAATAAAAAAAAAGGTAGGGGCACGTGTGTGGAGGAAGTGGCAGGGAAAGGGAGGAAAAAAGAAAAAAAAGAAAAAAAATGAAGGGTATGTGTGTGGATGAGAAAAAAAGGGAAAAAAAAAGAAGAAAATATGGATAAAAAAATAAAATAAAATAAGGGAAACATAAAATAAAGAATAAGAAATTAAAATTGAGAAAAAATTTTACAATATTTTTACAATATTTTCACAATAAATCTTAAGTGGTATGTTATTATTAGTTAATATTGGTGAGAAAAAAAATAATTTGTTTAGAAATTGAAAAAAATAATTATAATAGTACATTCAAATTAAAATCAGTATAAATTATTACAATACTTTCACAATAAATCTTAAGTGGTAGGTTATTATTAGCTAATATTGGTGAGAAAAAAAATAATTTCACAATATTGATTTAAGTATAAAATAAACACTCTTATATACATTGTCCTTTTTGGTAATTTATCTTTCAAACTACCACTTTTATAAATGTTAGCCAAACACTCAACTTTTTTAAAAAGCACTTTTTAACAGTTTTTACCAAACACTCAGCTTTTTGAAAAAGCACTTTTTCATTATGCACTTTTTGAAAACTCCACTTTTTCATTATGCACTTTTTCAAAAAGCTGAACCAAACTCACCCTTAAAGAGGCCAAAAATCTCAAAATATGATACTTTATTGGGATATTTTTTATTTGATTCCAACTGACACTCTCTCTACATTAGAGTGGAAAAACTTAGTCTATTAGGATTTTATTTTTCATTTAGGTCCAACTAAGCCTTCTGTCAAGTTAAAGAAGATTACAAGAAACCAAGGTCATTTGGGATCTTCAGAATCGTACGATCCTACCGATCCTGAATGATCGCAAAGATCCTTAAAAGATTTGGATCTTTTTGGCAGGTGAGATCGTAAAATCGTAGAATTGTAGGATTCAGATCGAGATTTTGACAACCATGCCTACAAGTATATTTGCAAGTAGTAGCCTTGCTTCACCCATATACGCTTGACACATATCAAGATTGACAAGGATGCTTGAAGATCTTTGATGTGTGTTAGGCAATTTTGCTTCCACCCAAAAATTGAAGATACTTGGTTCTAGCATGAATTTAATTAACTACTTGTAGGGCTGCTAAGTTCTAATCGATAATTGCCCGTCAACTTTTTACGAAGTCATCTTGAGACCCCTATTGGAAGCTTTAACTTTGGGCTCTTTGATCTGAATCTCATTTCGATCATTGCGAGGAGGATGAGAGATAGAAAATTTGGAGTCGATGTTGTGTGTGAGAGAGAGAGAGAGTTAAAAAGTTTGCATTGTTGTGCAACCAATCGGAAGCTTTGGACTCTTTGATTTGAAACTCAAAGCTCTGAAATTTTTCCAATAAACATTAATTATTTAAAATTTAATAAAGGTTAATATTTTTTTTATTAAATGATTTGTATCTTTAAATGATGTGAAATATTTTGTTTGGACCAACTATAAAGATTATATGCTTATTTGGCTTGTAACGGCTTCATTAACATAAATGAACATAAGGAAAAATCCAAATGATATCTAACGTTAAGGGAAGATCAAATTGTTGAAACTATAGGAGGAAAAATCAAATTACTCCAAACTTAAGGTGTAATTTAATTTAATAAAAAACAAATGAAAGATCTATGATAAGTCTTTTCTTCCCAAGAGTCATTGTAGCATTTCTAAAAATGAATAAAGTAACGGATGGCAGTTATGCAATAAAAACTATGTTTAACTAAAGCATTATTTAGTTTACAGTAAGAATATCATTTTATTTTTAGTGCTTGATTTGATGTTTGATAGAGAAGTGGTACTTTTTAAGCTTACTGAATTGAAAAACTTAATTAAAAAAAAAAAAACCACTCATCAAAAGGAGAAAAAAACTTTGAAAAGAGAATTGATGTGAAGTTTTTGCCCTGAGAGATCGCCTTAACATGCAAAATAGTACATGATTGGATGAGTGATAGTTATGTAATACTTTACATTATGCATCTTTTATGTCGAATTGTAGGAACTTGCTCAAACAGATACCTTAGGTGAAGATAAAATATTGTTTTCGCGAGACTAACTAATATATAAATACGCTTGCTATAAAATGAGTGGATCTTCAACAAGAATTAGTTGCATTTTAATGGTCCTCATGTAGAAGTTTATGTAGATGTTTGTATTTTGCTGTGGCTATTACTATGAGAGGTTGTGTTCGATGCTTTAACTATTTAATCTATGCTACTCCTCAGTTTACCAATAAAAAAAAAAAAGAAAAAAGAAAACCCTTTTTGCTACCTATGACATGGTTTATATTTCCTTCCTAAAAAAGAGACATTGTTTATGTTAAGTTCATTTATTTTAAGTTCCCTGAATATAAGTTCATTTATTTTAAGTTGATTTTGAATATTTCTTTTCTAATTTTTTTTTTAAATTGATTTTTTTTTTTTTTTTTTTTTTTTTTTTTTTTTTTTTTTTTTTTTAAGAGTAAGAGAGAATTTGTATTAATATGGATTGGGATATGACACAGAAATATTCGTGGCTCTTTTCATTATCAGGAATTTACACAAGAATAGCATTAAAATTTACAAGCTACAATTACAAGTGGATGGGATCTATAATCTATTAAATATTAAACATTATTTGATAATGTTTTGCTACAGTGTTTTCAGTAATAAGTTTTCAGTTTTTAACAAACTAGTCGCTAACCCGTGCGATGCACGGGATAGTTAAATAAATATTTAATTAATCAACCTCACATTAAAAGAAAAGGCTAGTTAAATAAATATTTAGTTAATCAACCTCACATTAAAAGAATAGGCTAAAAGAATCAAGGAAAGGCTGATTTTCCCACCAAGAAAAAGCTAAAAAGGAAAGGAAAATAAAAGACATTGAAAAAGAAAGAAAGAAAAAACTATTTTTTTTTAGAAAATAATGCTGAAAACTAAAGCAACATTAAAATAATAAGAAATCTATTTGCAAGGGATTGCAACCTTTGTATGTTTACTTGGGTCAAGATCAAAATCCAAATTCAATTTTGAAACAATGAAAACATACTTAATATTTATTATAAATTAGTCTCACTACATAAATTCACTTTTCGCTCTAATGTATTTTGTAGATCAAATACTGTTAAAAGAATTCCAATAAACACTATTGTCACATCTATATTTGTTGTAGGCATTTAATTTACACAGAAGCCAATAGCAACCGCAATAGCTATCACCGTTGCTTAATGCTATGACAATCCAGATCCAAGCATTCTCTTTCTAGAATCTCATCTCTTTTCTTTAAACATGCATATCAAGCTTAGTGAACATGCATCCCCCTCATCTTCATGGAAAAACAAAAGAAAATGAACTTGATAGCTGTATATTTATTGGTTGCTTTGCAAAGGAACAACACTCCTTCAATTGATGACGTAAGTGTAGCTTATACATAATAATTACCAAAGGCAATGGTGAAATTGACCAAAACATCAATTACAGATCTGAAAATAACATGTATACATATACCGTATAAGAGGTTAATACTCACTGATAATTGTCCACAAAACCACATGAAAAAAAAAAAAAAAAATACGCTTTACAAATTAATGCCAAGTGCATGTTCTTCCCAAATGATCTCTTACGCAACCTCTTTTATGTTGGCCATAAACTAACCCAATTTCTTAAATCAAAACCAATCCACCACAATATCAAAACCAAAGTCATATTTAAAATCCAAATTTTAAAAAGGGAAAACAAAAACCTTACCAGTGGCAGTGGATGTATATAGAGGGTTGTATATAGAAATGGACCCAAATTAGGGTTTCAACCACTATAAAACCAATTCTAATTCAAAACCAAATCTACCACAATTACATACAATGCATTTAGTGAGTCATTGTGGTGTAATGCATGGACTTGTTTGATAAAATATGTCAAAGTATCTGTGTGGAATTGAGGGAAGGAGAAATAAATTGAAAGCAATGGGATAATGTTACTATATTATTTTCTTCAATTCAATATAATTAAAGAAAGAAAACCTTGGATTTGAAGTGCAACCGCTGGTCATTGAGGACTAATACTCAGGCTTGCAGGAATTAGTGCGACCAAATCATGCTCTGATCAGGTTTTCAGAGACCTATTTGAAGGCTTCTTAGAAGGGCCGGCAGATACAAATTTGAGTAAAGCAACAGTCCCTGATTGGCACTAGATTACTTGCAAAAAATAGTGAAACCATTCAAATGAAACCCAAATAACTCAACATATCAAAGTATTTAGCCTTTAGAGAGAGAGAGTAAGTAACAATTAGATAGCAAGGACCCAAGGTCACACACAAACCCAATAGGCAAACACAAATTGAATATACCAATATGAATATGTATGTGGAGCTTACATAGGTCAATCCCACATACATATAAAAGATGTGTTTAATACATCTATTCCATAAGAAAATTTTAGACAGAACCTAATATTATAAGGTGATAACCAAAGCATAGCATTAGAATGCTATTACATAGCTTTGCCATTTACGCTACATATATTCAAATAAAAATAATTTTATGTAGTGAAGTCATAGGTTGTAGCATCATTTTCAGCCTTTTAAAATGGTTACTTAAATAAAAGCACAACATTTAAAAAGAAAACCAAAATTCTAGAGAACTTATTAGTAAAAATCATTACTCTTAACCAAAATTCGAAATGCTTTTAGTTCTCTATTAACAAAATTGTAACTCACCGTTCTAGTTGGGAGTTGCAATACAAATTCTCACCAATAGTACCTGCTGTAATTCAAAGATAACCCAAAAAAAATCAACTTATAGCAACTAATAACCTGAAATACTAAACTTAACAGCATAATAACATATAAAGAGAGCAATAAAAAATTCCAGACTTTTTCAACCAATCCAAACATATTCTAATTTTTACCAATCCAAAATAGAGGACTTTCACAAAATAGATGTAAATATTTTACCAAACCTTTAATCTACATTGATTCTAATTTCATTGAGACATTTTGTCAAACACTTAGGGTTGACTTATTTTCACAAAGGATACCAATTCTCATATCATTCTTTCAACCTTATACCAATAAAAACATGTGAGAGAGAGAGAGAGAGAGAGAGAGAGAGAGAGAGAGAGAGAGAGAGAGAGAGAGAGAGAGAGAAACAGGGTATACACACACACAAAATTTAAAACTCAATTTTGAGAAAAAATATTGATGAATTGATAATGGTGATGATGAGAGAAAAAGTTAACTTTACAGGAAAAAATAGTAATGAAGAAATTACACATGAATTCTTTGAATCTACTACCATCTCAAAAAAGTTTTAACGCAAAAAAGAAATAAACATATTGATAAAAAAGCACACAGTATTCACCTCAAAATTCAAGTTGTTATACTTACACACCCAATCGTATGGGTCCACCCATTGAAATAGGATCCAAATACCATAGACAAATATAAAAGGAACAAATATAGCTCATAATATTAATGGGATAAAAAATTTGTGAAAAATATAAATTATGTAGTAAAAAAAAAAAAAAAAAAAAAGCACCAAATTACCAATCAAAGCAAGAAGCTTATCCTAAAAAAAGAAAAGAAAAAAAGAAGTGAGATGCTTATCCATAAATATGTTGGATTGAATAATCTGTAGAAAAGATAAGCAATGAAAATCAAATAGAAAATATCTACCAAAACCTATAAAGTAATCCACAATTGGCAAATTAACAAAGCAAAACTCACTCTTTTTTTTTGGGGATAGGTAATCAAAGATTTATTGCATAAAAAAAGATATCATGTGCACAATGGTGAACACTTTGAACATTAACAAAGCAAAACTCACAGTTCACCAACGTATCTAAAAAAACCCTTCACAAGATTGTGCTTCCATTTACATTTGTTTCACTATTTTTTTTTTCCTCAACACCCAAACAGATGCTCAATTAAAATTTTAAGAATATAATTCAGCATGTCAAACCCAGAAAAGTTCATGAATTGGTGGGTAAATAATCTTTTCTCAGTAATAACTTGCAACTCCATTAAGCCTTTACAACTGAACTTTAAACAAAGGAATAACGCAACGTGTGGCTTTTTGAAAGGCCACACATTTAGTAACAGCTGTTACTTATCAATACAAAGGCAAGGAAAGAAACAATTTTATGGTATAAAAACACAAGTCCTCAAGCAAAGCCTAAAGCCTCTTGGCTGGTAATTTCTAACAAAATGGAACAACCTCAACTTGCATAAAAAAATTCAACAAATAAAATAATAAAGCAACCATTAGTCAACTCAACAAGTCAACTAAGCCTTAATTGTAATTGCAAGCCTCATAGATGTAAAGATTACAAACAAAAAAATAAAACAATTTATGCTAGTACAATTTATGCAATACTAATGTATAAAAAATTATGAAAAGGCAACAAACAACAAAATTAAAACTTCCAATATTCAAAATCTTACATGACATAGAAGCATTAACTCGATTTCTTTTCACTTTGTTGCAAAATATGAAACAACAAATACCAAATAACTATTTATACCAAAAAAATCACAAATTTGGTCATCCATAAAAATTAAAAATAAATCTGGGTATCCCAAATTCATCAACAACACGAAATTTAAACTCTACTAAACAACATGAAATTTAAACTCTAATCAACCACCAAACTATCCAAACCTACTGTATCTGAAATTTCAACTAGTACATACAATCCAAAAGAAACCAATATTGAAAAAACTCATTCTTTGCTTCATCTCTATGTAGGGTTGTAGGTGTCTTCGATTGTGCAATTCTTTTCGTTTTTCTTCATCATTCAACCTAAATCAAAACCAATAACCCAAATACCTAAATAAAAAACAATCAACCCAAAATAATTTTTTTTAAAAAAAAAAAAAAAAAAAAAACTTAAATACTCTTGGTGGTAGACTAAAATAAAATTTCAGCTTACAGAGATTTACAAACGATGTGAACTTTACATTAGAATCTTTGTTTTCCCCAAAAGAAAATATATCTTTTCTAAGCACAACTCATTTTGGCATAAAAGTAAACCATAATCAAGTGAACAAATTAGAAGTTCTCAAAGCTTTGAATCAAGGTAGTTAAAAACTAAAAACAAAGTTCAGAAAATTTTATGTCCCAAATCATTTCATTAAGTAAAACATTGAAGCCAACCAAACAAACACAGAAACCTAGTCACAGAATACAAAACCGACAGAACAAAATGAAACACATAGCATTAATTTCAGCAAAGCTTAAATACATACATAGTATGTACACAACAAACAAAACACAAATATACATACAGATCAAATGGATTCAAAAGCAAAATCAACTCAATAGATCAAATGAGTAGTGAAGACCAAACAGTTCATTGAAAAAATTCAACAACAAAAAAATGATCAAATCAGAATCAAGCAGATTAGTAACCGAACAAAATTTACAAAACCCTAGTTAAATTTCTAGTCCACTGAAAATCCATAGAGTTTTTACTTAAATCAACAATAGTTTTACAGATCCGAACACACACATACAAAAAAAAAGTCGAAGTACTTAGCATTTTTTTTTGTTTAGAGAAAATATCGGAGGAGAAAAGAAAGAGACTGTGAGAGAAGATAAAATTTAATTATTTTAATCGATTGCTAATTAATCGAATCGAACCCTAGGTTTGATAATGAAAAAAAAAAATCAACTTTATGCAATTTTGATCGAAAATCTCAAAAAATAAGAAATAGAAGAAGAAGAAAACAAACCCTAATTTTCTAAAATAATTCAACAGCTGTAACTTTGATTTTTATATCAATCATAAACGTATATTTGATAAATTTAGTGCTTTACCAGTACTGCACTAACCTGTTACAATCCTGGCAAGAATTTGCATATATTGAAGGTCTTAGTTTGTTGCTCGTAGCTATCATGGAACTCTGCTATGAATAACTTTTACTGTTGTGTTTGGAATACCATATTACTTTCCAAAGTCCTTAACCCATATGTAGCACCAAAACTGAAGAGAAGCTCTCTTCTTCATGTAATTTTTATAAAAAAAATTGGTTTGAGGTATAAAGAGAGAAAGGGGAAACGGAGAGACCCAAGACAAAGCACACAGAGAGACAGCTCAAAGGTTAGGGTTTTGGGTTTTAAGAATGCGTATAGGTTAGAGAGAGTAAGGCTACGTTTGGTTGAATGTAAAATATTTTCCGAGTGTAAAATATTTTCAGGTGAAAATATTTTCGGGAAAGGAAAATATTTTCAAGTGTTTGGTTGCATTCCAAAAAATGTTTTGGAAAATATTTTCTAGTGTTTGGTTGTGTTGCTGAAAATAATATAGAAAACATATTTTCTACTTGTTCCTCACATTTTCTCACATTTTCTCAGCTTCTAAACAAATATATAATACCATTTCTTAATAGATAAACACAAAAGAAACAGAACCCAACCAAAAAAAATTCATCAAATCCGGTCAAATTGAGAGAAGAAGGAAGAGAGAGTGAGAGATAGATCAGTATCAACGGAGGATGGCAACACCAGGTCGGGAAAGAGAGAGATCGGTGCGATCGGTGCGATCTCAGTGTGATCGGTGCAATCAGTGCGATCTTGGGGTGCGATCGGTGCGATCTCAGCTTGATCGGTGCGATCTCGGTGCGATCTCAGTGTGAATCTCGCTGGAGCTTGGCGGTCTTGGCTTAGCTGGGCTGGCCTTGGCTTGGCTGGGCGGTCGAAGCTTGGCGTCGGACTGTGTGTGGAGTTGAGGTTGGTGCGTGGGTTGGAGCTGAAATGAGGTTGGTGCGTGTGTGAGAGGAGTGTGTGAGGAGTGCGTAATTCCGGAAATGATTTGAAGGTAAAATGGGAACGGAAATGATTTTACGGGTTGGCAAGGAATATTTTCAGTCAAACTGAAGATATTTTTAGTTTGACTTTATTTTCAGGTGGTGCCAAACATGAACCCAGGTGTAAAATATTTTCCGGAAATCATTTACACCCAAAACAAACACAGCCTAAGTCGCATAAGACTGGAAAAAAAAAATCGAAATTTAAAAAAATCAAAATTTAAAAAATAGAAATAAATAAATACTAGCCTCATCACACGCGCTACACGCATGCGATGAGGCTTTTTTTTAGCAAAAAAATAAAAAAAAAATCCCGTGTTTTTATTTTATATATATATATTTTATTTTAAGAATCTAATTTATAAGTTTTTTTTTTTTTAAAATTTTTTGAAAATGAATCTAATTTATAAGTGGATAAAGCAATTTGAAAATTTACAAAAGATTAGCCTACTTTTTAGACAATGTTTTAGTGGGAGTTAAAGTTGTATTTTTACCGAATTATCCTTTAGTTTTGTCTCTACTTAAACATAGAGGTGTAGGGACATTTTTGAACTAAAAAATGAGGAATCCAAATAGGAGAAGCCCCTTAAATGCTGACGTGAAAAACTGTGGGAGTTTCAAAGGTTTCGGTTTTATCTATATTATTATTTAAAAGGCTTCCCCTGTTTGGATTCCTCATTTTTTTAGTTCAAAAATACCCCTATACTCCTATGTTTAAGTAGAGATAAAACTAAAGGACAATCTGGTAAAAATGCAACTCTAACTCCCACTAAAACATTGCCTAAAAAATAGGACCACTTTTCTCTTAATTTTCAAATTACTTTATCCACTTACAAATTAGATTTTCAAAATAAAAAATATATATAAAAAAAAACATTTTTTTTTCTACAAAATAGGACCACTAAAAAAAAGTCTCATTGCACGTGCTTTGCGCGTGTGATGAGGCTAGTATATATATATTGATATATTGATAAGCGGTATCCAAATAGACCCTAAATCGTTTATTAATTAGTACAAATCTTTGACATTATCTGAACTAGCATGTAACTCCATGCAAATGCATGGATGCATTTAAAATTAAACACAATTTTTATCATAAAATATAGATAATTGGTCAAATTATATTTTTAAAGTAAACATGATTAGTCACATATTAAAATTCTTACCTAAATTTAATACTACTTATGATCATTTTTTTTTCTAATTTTTAATAAGATAGAACATGTGGTGATTTTTGTTATGTGGTGAATTTTATTTTATTTATTTTTTGAGAAACATGTGGTGATTTTTATTGAGTATATGTGAGTTTTATTTATTTATTTTATAGTTCATTAATATTAGATTCTTAGTATTTTACTTTCATTAACTCACTTGACACAAAGATTAAAAAACTTAAGTAGATACATAGCACAAGTTTAAGTGGATAATTATGGTGTAGTTCTCACATAAATTTGGACACATGACACAAAATTGGATTATAATTTCAAATTCTAATTCAATTTTCTCTACGTTTTACCTATTAATATATATATATATATATAGATGACTTATAAATTTGAATTTTTTTTAGTTATATGATTATGTTTTTTTTATGGTTTATTATATTGCACTCATCGTTTTCTATACTAACTTAACTAATTTGACACAAAAATTTAAAAATTTAGATTAGATGGGATACGTGGCGCAAAACTAAACTCTAATTGAAATTCAATTTTTACACTAAATTAACTCACTTGGCACAAAATTCTAAAATTTTGATTAGATGAGACACATGGTGCAAAATTAGACTCTAATTAAATTTAAATTTGAAATTTAATTGAATTTTCTCTCTGTTTTGTCTATTATTATATATATAGATGAACAATAATTTTTGCGTTCTAATCCGTTATCATTTATTTGTAACATAGAATATTAAATGTATCAACTATTAGTAGTATTGTAGTAATCAATGTGCATTAATGATCCACTTAAAAATTCATTGATGGCAAAACGTACGAAATTTTTTTTGTTTGATAATGATTATAATTAACCTTTTTTTTTTTTTTTGGTTTAAATATTGGTGAAGTGATAAAATCTAATCCAATTATTTTAAAATAGATGCATAAATTTTTTGAATCCTTACGGTGAAGTATTTGAAAAGTCTAAGTGAGGGTATACCAATTACCATTGTTACTGGTTTTTTTTATTTATTATTTTCCTTAAAGAAGTGGGATTTATTTATTTATTTTTTTCTAAGAAGGTTGAGAAGTGGGATTTTGGACAGGGTTTCTATGGGGTGGTGTCTATTATACACACTATGTTTCACACACCTAAAAATTAGACTAAAATCGTGACTTCAAGTTACAATTTCAACTTTAAAATCGGTGCATAAACTTATCTATAATAGAATGTGTGTAATAATATTTACTGTTTACCTTTTTTTGTTGGGTCCCAAATAATATTATCAACAATATTAGCAATTCAAAATAGCAATTATACACAAGAATATAAATATTTACGTAGAAAACCCTTTCTCTTTGAAGGGAAAAAAACCACGGGACAAACTCTGAATAATTTCACTATTATTAAATCAATTATAATAATTCTTGTGGTCTCACGGCTAAAGAAAAATCTCTTTTATTTTTCTTTACTTTCACATACACACTCTAAATATTTCTTTCAAAGGTAGCAACACTTTACTCTCTCCTCCTCGGCTATCTTCTCGAAGGTGGCAACCCTTTACTCTCTCCTCCAAGGCGGCAACCCTTTGCTCTCTCCTCCTTGGCTATCTTCTTGAAGGTGGCCATACCTTGCGCTCTCTTTCCTCTTGCGTTCCTCCCAAGCGAAAATCCCTTTTCTCTCTCTTGGTTTCACGCTCTATTTTCCCTCTCCTCATAAGGAGGACCCTTGGGCCAAAGCCATCAAATTATTTGTAGCATTGTCTATTTATAAGACCCTTTTGCTATTCCCTCTTGGACTAGGAATACATTACCTTTTTAACAAGGAGACTATTTCCTCTTGGAATAGGAACACATTACCTCTTTAACAAGGAATAGACTTCCTTCCACACTAAGAAATAGCATTTCCTTCTATAACAAGGTAACCCAAATTAATTTTTTATTCTTCAACTAGGAAACCTAATTGACTTTCCAAGTCACAATTGGAATTTGAGGCAATTTCCCAACAATCTCTACCTTGACTCAAATTCCATCAATTGTCCTCAACTATCTTCTTTCCTCTTGGAATAGCTCCTACCTTAATCAAGTAGTCCTCTTTTCCTCTTGGAATAGCTCCACCTTAATTAAAGCAATCTCTTATCTTCCATCTTAATTCACACAAAGAGTCATCCACTAAATCAACCAAACTCTAATACCACTGTTGGTCTTTTCTTTCACAACATTATGCGCAATTGATCTTGCTAGAGTTAATAAAATAACTCCCAATACCTGTCTATCAAGAAGATTCCATTCTTCATCTTTCTTATTTTCAAGTTTCGTCCCCAAACAAGACAGATGCAATTTCTTCCCATAGAGATAATCTTCAATCTGCATCCTCCAATACTCAAAGTCTGTTCCATCAAACTTCTCAAATCCTGAAGCCTTGCCTTCTTCTCCGACCATCGCTTCCACTCTAACCTTAGCTCTGATACCATTTGTTGGGTCCCAAATAATATTATCAACAATATTAGTAATTTAAAATAGCAATCACACACAAGAACACAAATATTTATGTGAAAAACCCTTTCTCTTTGAAGGGAAAAAACCACGGGACAAATTCCGAATAATTTCACTATTATCAAATCAATTACAATAATTCTTGCGTATGTTTCATGGTTAAAGAAAAATCTATCTTATTTTTCTTTACTTTCACACACACACACACACAATATTTCTTTTAAAGGTAGCAACACTTTACTCTCTCCTCCTCGACTATCTTCTCGAAGGCGGCAACCCTTTACTCTCTCCTCCTTGGCTATCTTCTTGAAGGCGGCAATACCTTGCACTCTCCTTCCTCTTGCGTTCCTCCCAAGCGAAAATCCCTTTTCTCTCTCTTGGTTTCACACTCTATTTTCCCTCTCCCCATAGGGAGGACCCTTGGGCCAAAGCCATCAATTTTTTTTTGTAGCATTGCCTATTTATAAGACCCTTTTTCTGTTCCCTCTTGGACAGTGACGACTCTAGAAATTTTGTTCAAGGAGGTCATTAAGAAACTTAAACTAAACAAAATTTAATAATAATAAAAAAAGAATTTAAATATATTGAGTTATCAAAAAAAAAAAAAAAAAAACACAAATATATGAAGTTTTATAATTTTCTTTTGAGTTTTCATATTTTAAAATCATTACAAGATAGTTTATTATCAATTGTCATTATTTATTGTCAATGTTGGTGAGTGACCATTTTATTTTATTAAGTTTGTATAACATTTTTAATTTTTATGAAGTTGTCATTATTTATTTGTCATTTTTTTTATAAAAAATATTTTAAATTAAATGACAAAATTCAACCCATTGTCACCGTATTAAATTGGCCCACACAGTCACATTCATCCATACATAAATAATATATTAAGTATCTACATAACTAATAAAATGCTTAAACAATTACAAATTTTAATATTTTTGGTTCTTGAATTACTAATTTTATAACAAAAAGTTATTATAACTTGATAATAATATACACACATGTAACAAACCCTTCGTATTTTCTAACTATTAAATTATATAAAGTTATATTATATTTGTAGTACACAACACACATTCACATACATCACAATTCACACAAGTAACATAATAAAAAATAACACACATAATCAGTATTAGACACACACTCACAGATATATAATATAAATTTATAATAAAGAGAGACACCTATGACTTACAAACATTCTTTTTTTACTTTTAAAGAGACCTGTGATTTATGTTGTTGTTTGATTTTGGGCTGGGCTAATATGTGGTTAGAGTGTGCAAAATTTAAGTCAGAGTATACAAACATATTACCTCTTTAACAAGTAGTCTATTACCTCTTGGAATAGGAACACATTACCTCTTTAACAAGGAATAGACTTCCTTCCATACTAAGGAATAACATTTCCTTCTATAACAAGGTAACACAAATTAATTTTTCATTCTTCAACTAGGAAACCTAATTGACTTTCCAAGTCACAATTGAAATTTGAGGCAATTTTCCAACATTTTTACGATACATTGGCAAGTGGCAACACAACATATAGCCATACACCATTTTGGAGAAGGAAAAAAACAAAGAAGGGGCCACCTTATTTATGGCGATTGTATGCATCCTATTCCTTTCCAGAGAGTTTCAAATCTTATCTCAAAAAAAAAAAAAAAGAGCGTTTCAAATAATTCCATGCGTCTT
This sequence comes from Quercus tomentella, assembly GCA_028535165.1. Lineage (NCBI taxonomy): Eukaryota > Viridiplantae > Streptophyta > Magnoliopsida > Fagales > Fagaceae > Quercus > Quercus tomentella. Next base: position 78,994,458 of record JAPQVY010000155.1, read on the forward strand.
GACAACTCTTTTACATTTCATGCAATTTAGCTCTGCTCTCAAACCAAGTAAATTCCGTTACGCCCACCTAACTCTCACTTCAGCCTCTTTCTTCCTTTCCTCGAATATTCGCTTCACCCTATTAATTTCTTCACCCACACAAAGAAACTCCTCCGAATTTGTGAGCCCATCATAAAACGGAAGATCAAGGGGCTTTTACCAAGCTCACATGGCGAACACTGATGAAGCAACTGAAGTTGCATCCCCAGAAGAACACAAACGATCAGAGCCTGGTTTTGGTCATGTGGGTGCTCGGCTTAACAAGTTCACGCTCTTATGTGCTCTTTTGGCCTCCACAAACTCCATTCTACTGGGCTATGGTGAGTCATTTTGGTTCCTATTACTCAATTTTGTCAAAGAATAGTGTTAGTAATTTCTAGCCTCTTGAGTGAGTAACAAAACTCTTAATCAAAACCCACATTACCAATTTGATCAAAATTGAAATCTTATTGTTTAATGGGCGAAATTTGGTTACAAACTAGTTTGTAGCCAATAGATATAACTCTACTCAATATTTATAGGGATATCTTTTTATTAAATGTGAATTTTGACAAATTCACAGGATAATATTTTCGTTTTATATCTTCTATGTTTGCAAACTTTCCACAAAATTAAAGATGAATAGTTATGTAATTAATCAAATGGTTAAATTTCAAGTTTTTAAAATTTAAAATTATGCATAAAAATAAGTTTATAGAAAATTATAAATAATATCTGTTTGACAAGAAAATTTGATATACATGTTAAAAACATAAAAATCATGCAATCAAACTGTTAAATTTTCGAAATATATAGTCATCTTAATTTTTTTAGTGGGAGTTGTAATCATTAACTATAATCAAATTTGTAGCTAAACTTCATCCTTAATTAATATCCCTTTAATTTTGGGTCAATTTGTTTGATCAAATATTTGCGGAGGGTGTTTAGTTTATCTTATATGGATAAGTCGAGAAAATAAACCTTATCTAACGTAACAATATCTGGACTAAATCGACAAAGTGTAGATATTGGTGTCATGAGTGGGGCAGTGCTATACATCAAAGAAAACCTAAAAATCACATCAGTCGAAGAGGAAATTTTGGTGGGTACCTTAAACGTGTTTTCTTTAGTGGGATCACTTGCTTCTGGTAAGACTTCTGATTATATAGGCAGGCGTTACACTATAGTCTTGGCCGCATCAACATTTCT